>CM067373.1:38303668-39503668 GCA_034401795.1 Chaetoderma sp. LZ-2023a
TGCTAAAGATTAGGCTGGAAGTTGTTGCTGACCTATGGACAACAACTTCCAAGCAACAGATGTTTAGTATGCTGATCATGGATGTTTGCTATCTTTATCTTTAATACGTTGTTTGAAGGATGAAGATACTAAACTAATGTGTCTGTGATTGTTTTATAGATGCCAAATCTTGATTTGTACAAAATACGCTTAAGTAGTAAGTGTGTGTGTGTGTGCGTGCGTGCGTGCGTGGGTGCGTGCGTGCGTGCGTGCGTGCGTGCGTGCGTGCGTGCGTGCGTGCGTGCGTGCGTGCGTGCGTGCGTGCGTGCGTGCGTGCGTGCGTGCGTGCGTGCGTGCGTGCGTGCGTGCGTGCGTGCGTGCGTGCGTGCGTGCGTGCGTGCGTGCGTGCGTGGGTGGGTGTGTGTGTGTGTGTGTGCGTGTACATGCATTCACGTGGGTTTATTCAAGTGTGCATGCCTATGTGAGGTGCGTGCGTGGGTTGGTGCGTGCGTGCGTGCCTGCCTGCCTGCCTGCCTGCGTGCGTGCGTGCGTGCGTGTGTGTGTGTGTGTGTGTGTGCGTGTGTGTGCGTGTACATGCATTCACGTGTGTGTGTTCAAGTGTGTGTGTGTGTGTGTGTGTGTGTGTGTGTGTGTGTGTGTGTGTGTGTGTGTGTGTGTGTGTGTGTGTGTGTGTGTGTGTGTGTGTGTGTGTGTGTGTGTGTGTGTGTGTGTGTGTGTGTGTGTGTGTGTGTGTGTGTGTGTGTGTGTGTGTGTGTGTGTGTGTGTGTGTGTGTGTGTGTGTGTGTGTGTGTGTGTGTGTGTGTGTGTGTGTGTGTGTGTGTGTGTGTGTGTGTGTGTGTGTGTGTGTGTGTGTGTGTGTGTGTGTGTGTGTGTGTGTGTGTGTGTGTGTGTGTGTGTGTGTGTGTGTGTGTGTGTGTGTGTGTGTGTGTGTGTGTGTGTGTGTGTGTGTGTGTGTGTGTGTGTGTGTGTGTGTGTGTGTGTGTGTGTGTGTGTGTGTGTGTGTGTGTGTGTGTGTGTGTGTGTGTGTGTGTGTGTGTGTGTGTGTGTGTGTGTGTGTGTGTGTGTGTGTGTGTGTGTGTGTGTGTGTGTGTGTGTGTGTGTGTGTGTGTGTGTGTGTGTGTGTGTGTGTGTGTGTGTGTGTGTGTGTGTGTGTGTGTGTGTGTGTGTGTGTGTGTGTGTGTGTGTGTGTGTGTGTGTGTGTGTGTGTGTGTGTGTGTGTGTGTGTGTGTGTGTGTGTGTGTGTGTGTGTGTGTGTGTGTGTGTGTGTGTGTGTGTGTGTGCTTGTACGTGCATTCGTATATGTGTTTGCATAGTGGACCTGCTAATTTTGCCTTTAAAATGTCATTGAACATTAAGTCATATTGATACGGCAATAGGAACGAAAGCGAGATTTGGAATAATCTCGAAAACTGGTGTCGCAAATGTGACAGCCTCAACTCATATATTGGTTCACTACACATTTGGCTGAAGAAGGTCTAGTATCATTTAAGGTGGAGGTTAAAGCTTCCATAAACGAGATTATGCATATCACTATCACAATCCTTATCAAAGTTATCAAGAAAAACCCTGCAAGAACTCAGAAAACATGAGTTTGTTTCAAGGCAATTTATTAACAAACTGAATTGTCAGTCGGATGCATCAAATTTGAGTGGCAGCTTTAGTTTAGATTTTGCATAAAATTGAAACAGTTGGATATATTAGCATATATCAAGTGTCTTCATGATGATAAGCATAGTCTTGAATTAAAATAACACTTGTCTAGTGTTTAGTGCCACGGGTAAAAATTAGGCACTCCATGTTCACATTAACACTTGTGTCTAGTGACAAGGGTAAAAAGAATATTCTTCATGTGCATTAAACGACTGGCGATACAGCATAAGTTAGATTACATATATAGCTATTCATTTCCTCATTAAATGTTATTCTACAGAGGACTGTGTATCTGAAACTGCATCCCCTCAACGTACATGTGAGACTGTCTGTGGAGGTAACATTGTCATCAACTATGCTCCTTGTCCTATTGATGGCGAGAGTTGCTGTGAAGCCACAGCACTAGGTAAAATTAATATTGTTCAGTTAAGATTTCAACAAATAATTTTATTTATGATTACTATTTAAAATTTTTGATAACATATGTGTACATTTTAATTATCAGAAATTAGTATTAGCAACCTTGGGACAGCCCCATTGTTCTAGCAAGCAAGAAACATCAGTTTCCGCCTTTGTATCGACACCTGAACGACAGCAGCATCAAGAAGGCCTACCCTCTTCCACAAATAGGCCATGCCCTAGACTCCCTTGTTGGCGCCGTCTGGTTCAGCACTCTGGACTTAGCCAGTGGATACTGGCAGGTGGAAATGGATGGCCACGACAAATAGAACACGACCTTTGTATGCCTCGGCTGCCTTTTTCAATTTCGAAAATACCCTATGGCTCTACCACGCCCCTGGAACTTTCGAACGTTTGATGAAATGAGTACTCTGCAAATTGCTGTAGAAAACTTGTCGCTGCTGTTTAGATTACGTAATCGTTTTCGGGACTACATTCAGTGACATGGTAAATAACCCCCATGAAGTACTCGACTGCCAATCTAAAATTGAAGCCAAAGAAGTGTCATCTGTTTTGCGAGGAAGTGGAATTCTTCAGTCATCTTGCCCCACCCACGGTGTCCCTCTTCAACCCACTAAGATCACTGCTGTAGCCGATTGGAAAATGCCTACCACCCTTACAGAAATTTGCAGTTTCCTCTGACTTTGCGAATACTATCGCGCTTATGTAACAAAATTCAACGAAGTTGCTGCACCCCTCTTTCAACTCTTGGAGAAAGACTTCCCTTCTAACGGACCACAGAATGTGAGGCCACGTTTCGGCTTTTTAAAGCGAAGTTAGTCCCCAACATGGTTTTCGCGCATCTGGACCCCTCATGCCCTCCATACTGATACATCAGACACTGGCATCGGCGCTGTGCTATGTCAGGTTGATAGTGATTGGCATGAGCACGTAATCAGCTATGTCTTTCCCACACCGAATGCTGCTACGCAGCCGCCAAGCATGAGCTCCTTGCCACTGTTCATTTCGTCAAGAATTTCAAACACTTCCTCTTTGGCAATCCTTTTATGTTACAAATTGACCACACATCCTTGCTTGGCTCCGAAATTTACTTAACACGGAGGAACAAATTGCCTGCTGGCAAGATCCCTCCAGAGTTTTCAATTTGACATGATTCACCACCCTGGCAGGCTGCCTGGAAGCGCTGAGGCACAATCTCGAAAATATCCTGGACTCTGTTAAACATCAGCAAATTTCAAGGATCCTCCTATGCCTATGTCTGTGAACGCCTCCAGCCTAATAGAAACAGTAGAAACTGATACACCACCTTTTCCGCAACACGGGGGCATAAACTATATGCGTACTACACAAGAACAAGACCCTGATCTTCACACCGAGTTGCCTGTCTACATAAATGAGCGAATCAAACCACAGATCCTTTGGATAGGAACAGATGCTTCTGTAATGATCTGGACCACCAACTATGTCCCGAGCGGGCGCATTGTTTGAAAGTCGGCATTGACGTAATAGGACCTCTTAACACCTCGTACCACAGAAACCGCTATATCCTTGTATTCCAAGAATATTTCTCCAAATGGACAGCAGATTTTTCTCTCCCACCAAGAAACTGCCATCATCGCTGATACACTTGTCAAACACGTATTTTGCCACTTTGGAATTCCTAGAGAATTACACTCAAAGCAAACCATAAGCATCGACTCTCGTAATATGAAGGCATGTGTCAAATCCAGCGATCCCACTTTCTTGCATTCCAGAGTTGGGGCCAAAAACGTCTATTCTGGCTTGTACTTTGTGACCCAGTGACCTAGATAGCTGATGCTTTGACGTGAATCTCATAGAACTTCTAGTCACCTATGATATGAATGTGTCAAAATGTGTATTCCGAGATACACTTAGTGACTCTGTGACCATGATATTTGATCATTTTACATCAAACTTATTTTTCTCCTAGCCATCTACAACATGAATAGATATGTAAGATTTGACGCTTTTACCATCTTGGACTCCGACGATATTGTGTGGATAAACAGGCAGACAGACAAACAAGCAGACAGCACCAACCACATTGCTTAAACTTGCAGCTATGTATAACCATTCAAAGCATAAGCATACAGCTCAAACAAAAGCACAGTGAACAATAAATGTTATAGATTCTGCACCAAATATTGATAATAGAAACCCTGATAATATTAGTAAAACATGAAAACGGTCCCAATATGTATACTTCCAGCAGCTTCATTTCCACTATGTCCAATAATGTAATACAATAAATACATACATAAAATCCAGGACTATCAAACTCAGCATCGTATACAATTAATCTCGGTACATCTTTAGCGGATATTTGCTTCTGTGAACACCATTCAGATGACCAGGTCATTCACATGGAATCAACATGATTCGTCCACATTTTCCCGGTTCATCTAGATTATTAGCAGGTCATTCACGTGGACTCACCATGATTCGTCCACATGAAGATCAAGAGTATGAGCAGGTCATTCTCTTGGAAACAACACAATGCGCCTTTCCAGTTTTGTTGGGTCCCCGAACGCCCGACTATCAATTTCCAAAAAACTATACAGGTACGCTGTTGAATGTTTTGAAACTAATTTGACTGGGTACTGTTGCTGCCTATGGCAGCAACGCCGCTCGGTCAAATTCGTGTAAAAATATTCAACAGAATGTATACTAAGTGGTAAAACCCTACAATTCGTACGTGTCGGACTATTAAGGGTTAAATACGGACTAAATCAAGTCATTCACGTCATGACATCATCATACACGTAACTTAGTTGATTATGACGTCAGATGATGGATGGATAAACTGTAAACGCCAATTCTCCACGTGTTCCCTGTTCATCCAGATTATGAGTAGGTCATTGACGTGGAAACAACAAAATTGGTCCGTGTGAACATTAAGAGCACGAGCAGGTCATTTACGGGAAATCACCACCATTCGTTCACCTGAACACCACTGTCCAAGAGTATGAGCATGTCATTCATGTGGAATAACCACCATTCGTTCACCTGAACACCACTGTCCATTCACATTTTTCACAATTTTCAAAAATACTGTACACTGGCTGGGCTGAATTTTTGATTTCTAAACCATTAATCCAAAGGTATCTGTAGTGAGGAATGTCCATTTGCATGACAACAGAAAATAATTTTTTTGTAAATTTAAGTGTGAAAATTACAATCTTCATGTAAAAGATCTAGACCGTTAAAGGGTTAATTGATATGAGTAGCACTTCGAGCGCTCTCGGGTGCTGTTGACACGTGAGGGGTTAACAGAATAAGCACGGAAGGCCTTAAGATGGTCGTTGACCTGTTACAACCTCGTTATTACAGATTCTAGCCTCAATTATCTGTTTTACAGAACAATGTGAAGGCTCTGACCCGCTACGCAGGTGCTTCCAGGGTAATGATTGTGGAAGAGCAACCAAGAGAGAATTCCAATGTGATAATGGTCAGGTGTGTTGTGAAGCAATACTAGTGGCGCAACCTGAACGTAAGTAAACATTCACTTAGATATACTTAACACTAATATATAGCTTTGTGTTTACATTTTTAAATATTGGACCGGCTCTGTATCTCGCACATGGATTCACGTTGCAAATATGGGGCAGCCAGTGTCACTCACATGTGACTAGTGTAAATATCTGTCTGGCAGGATCGGCCACAATTGTCCTTACTAATTTAGTACATTTATGAAAACTTTAAACTTTGACATCTCTAAAATTTTATTGGTTGTCGAATTTCATTTTTGCTGTAAACTTACCAAATCGCATACGAATTCACGACTTGGCTTATGCATGGGCGGCGCATAGAGAGGGCACACTCAACAGCAATGGAGATGCACTGGTAGCATTTATCAGTTCCAATGGCCTATTTCACACAACTACGGCTTACAAACATCCATGCCGTCACAAGACAACGAGGACAGGGCATTCTGACCACAACGCCCCAACAGGCTACAACATTAGTCTTAAACCAAATAGACTTCATACTATACAAAACGCAGTAGGTCATTGGAACTGATAAATGCGATCAGTCTATCTCCATTGCGGTTGAGTGCACGCACTCTCTGTTCCCCACGCACAAGACAAGTCGTGAATTCGTATGCGATTTGCTAGGTTTACAGCAAAAATGAAATTCGACAACCAATCAAATTTTAGAGATGTCAAAGTTCAAAGTTTTCATAAATTTACCAAATGCAAAGCCGCTTCTATGGGACGCTCATTTCTGGTACAGACCTCAATATTTACCATACACGTCTTCGGATGCAGCATCTGGACATAATATACAAACGTCATACCAGGTCAGTGGGTAGAGCTAGGGGTGTTCGATTATGGAAATAAATAACCGATTATGATGACTGGAAAATAATCGATTTAATCGATTATTTAATTTTGGAACTTTGGAAGTAGCAACCGACGGGGGGGGGGGGAGGGAGGGAGGGAGGGAGGGAGATATATATATATATATATATATATATATATATATATATATATATATATATATATATATATATATATATATATATATATATATATATATATATATATATATAGAGAGAGAGAGAGAGAGAGAGAGAGAGAGAGAGAGAGAGAGAGAGAGAGAGGGGGGGGGGAGGAATAATAATAATAATAATAAAAATAAATAAATAAATAAATAAATAAAAATGCCTGATTTTCTTTTATATTTCTTTTATATTATTTTTATTAACAGAATACGCAATTTCGTAAATCGGTTTCCAGTTAGGTTTAGATTACATCAACTAAATAGGCCTATGAAAAGACCGCAAGACGCTCAGTAGGACAGGCTATATCAACAAGTCCTCTGGTCGGCTGAAAACCAGGAACAACCCCCGCCCAGTATAATGAAGTCAATTTGGAATCCATCGTTCACTCATTCCCATTGGATAATGGTCTTACGAAACTGGCGCGTGTGCTCAGCTTTTCAAGCCAGTAAAAAGGCGCCGATTTAATTTTAATATTACAGAGATTAACTTTTAGTTACATGTATATAAGACTTGCCCGTAGCGCCTATCTAAGTTCAAGTTCAAGTTCAAGATTATTTATTTTGATATAGAATATACATTTCCAGTTTCACAACAGGTAGTCCACCAAAGGCAGAGCCTATGTGGCGGTGGACCCCTACATATAACATATAACATATAACAACAACAATATAGGACATGAGAATACTGAATACATACGGTTAACATGTTATAGTCCTATATATACATATAGTTAACTGTCTCACTGCCAAGCCTCTGCAGTCTACATTTTCCATGGAGCCTAACTCAGGGTATGCTGAGTACCTCTAAAACAATTTGACCGAACGTTGTCGGTGGCTAAGCCACAAGCAACTTTCAGTCAAATTTTTTCTAAAATACTCAGCCAATCCAGAGTCATTGCCAATTGGAGTTATTGTCCGCTTCCAGCAGTCCAACAGTTAATAGACGTATGACAATTTACATTTTTACAGGGAAAGACATGACAGAGGGATGTGTGCTTATCTTGCTTAAGTTAATAATTCTATATTACATATTCTTATTATCAATGACAAAGTATTTTTTAGGCTGTGATGGTAGAGTTAGTTGTTTGGTAGTTACCATTATGACAGATATTCTTATTATTATTATTATTATTATTATTATTATTATTATTATTATTATTATTATTATTAATATTATTATTATTATTATTATTATTATTATTATTTGTTCTGGTGACTGGGTGCAAGTATGAGAATAGCATGCCATGATGGTGAGTGTTTTCCAGAGTCTAGTAGGTTTCTATAATCTTCTTTTTGATATTCTGCTTAAAGTACTGTAGCTTTATGATGTCTGTGCGTGTGCTTGTGTCTGTATTATTCCATAACTGAATTGCTTTGTATGAGGGTTTTTGTTGTGCTGCTTTTGTTTGGTGGTGTGTTGAATGGAGGTTATCTCTTGTTCTTGTGTTGTGAGGATGCAATTGTGTATTGAGCAAAAAAATGTTAGATAAGGATGAGGGTAAGTTGCCATTGTGGAAGTCCCTTAAGATTGTGTATAGTTGGAGCCCTCCTATGTCCTCAAGTTTTAAGACCTTTTCTGATTTAAAGATATCCTGGCCACCTGCTGTTTCCTATGTTTCCCTATTTTCCAGCATTGGAAAAGCTGAATATTTTGAAAATCATTTGACTGAGCGTGAAGCAACAGCTTTAAGTCAAATTAGTTAGAAAATAATCGGCAGAATCTATGAAAATTTGGATCGAGTTTTTTAATTTACTACAAAGTCAATTTTGTGCATTCTTTTCGCGAAATGACCATACTATTTTTTATGTTTATAAATGTCGCCCATCTACGACGTTTCCCTATGTCCCAGCATTAGAAAAGTCGAATATTTTGAAAATCATTTGACTGCACGTTGTTGAGGCAGCAACAGTTGTAAGTCAAATTAGTTCCAAAACAATCGTCAGAATTTGTGAAAATTCACATCGAAATTTTGTGAATTTACTATGAAAAACAGTTATTCCTTTTTTAAATTTGTTCACAAAATGGCCACCAACACTCCAGCCCACAGCCTTCAGAGGGGGATATTAAACAATTAAATGCTTCCGATCACTGGCGTATCAAGCAATTACTTATATAAACATTTACTTGCATGGTCTATGGCACGGGACGGGCGGGGCTTGAACGTCAGCAATAGATGTTTATACAACTATCTTGATAGAGCAATCAAACCACCGATGTATTAGCTGATTGCAAGACTAAACACTAAATTATGCGATTTTTCGATTATTTTATTTTACACTCGATTATATAATCGCCAGCAAAAATAATCGACTATCGATGAAATATCGATTAACCGAACAGGCCTAGGTAGAGCTACCCAAGACTAACATAAGCTCGCTCATCAGTGACACTGACTCTCAAATGTCATACAAAATGTCCATCAGGGAGCAGATAGCTAATATTGGTCGTCAGCTCCGATTCAAAAGGCAGCACAAAGCAAAATACTCAAATGTATAGAATCATCATCTACAAGCACAATAGTTGCCAAGCCAAAAACAACACCCGAACTAAGTATATTGGTGACCCTTTCGTAACAAAACTATCGGCAGACCAGGAAGCACTATGGCTGCGCATCTATCAAAGTGATGCCCGCACCAAACTACGAAGGGAGCGCAATAACATCCTGTGCCATATCAGTGAATGCGTAAACAGATATTTAACACGCTGACTCCTTAGCAGATGAAATCCCTGTCACTGACGACTGTTATAAAATGTTTCGAGCAGCCCAAACCATGAAAGTTGGTAGTCACCGTGCACAACTTAGAGCCGTTGCATTCGTTTTCAGTTGATCCTAGGCCATTACTAACACCAGTTGAAACAGCAGAAGTTAAGAAGGCACTAAAAGACCAGGCAAATGGATGTGCATCCGTACTTGATGGTATCAACAATAAACTATTCTTATAAATGCAAGTGACATTATCTCAAAACCGACCACGCACCTAATCAATAGAGACTTTATGCACCATCTTCCCACCAGCGATGTATGTCAATGTACCCTTATCTCGCTACCCATGTCCAAGAAGCCACTCACCCTCCAGCTAATCTGTGACCCATTGTGATCCGCAACTGCATACAGAAAATCCTTCCCAACATTACCCTATGTCACATCTGAGACAAGATTGAGAACTTCACTGGATCCTCTCAGCATGGCTTTTAATGTGGACGCAGCTGCGCAGACATGGTATGGGCTCAGCACATGCTTGTGACGGTAGTCATGTCCAAACATGGGCATTAACATGTGACGAGCTTTTGACACAATTAAATGCTCAAAGATTCTAGATGTATTACACCAGGACAGTTGCAATGAAGATGATCTGCGGCTAGTGAGACTACTACTTGCAGACACAAAACTGAAAGTATGAGTCAAGACAGTGATATCTGCAGAGTTTGAGACATCAATCCACCCCCACCCCCACCCCCACCCCACCACCAGCGAGATGGTCTATCCTCCGTGCTTTACACCTCCTACCTCAACAGAAAGCCTGCTGATTATTTTGAGAAATGTATGACAACGCTTTTGCTACTTTATTCAGAAATGACTGTCAATAAAGTTGCTCAAAATATCTTGCAAGTCTTGCACCACTTACTGTCCTGTTGATTATTTTGAACAAAATTTGATTCAAATTGTTGCGTCGACGATTTTCAGTCAGATTGTTATCAAATCATGACACTTATATTATCAGCCGATTATTTTGACAACTTGACGGAAAGCTGTTGCTACTATAGGCAGCAACAGTTTTCAGTAAACTTGTTATAAATATATTTGTTGTCACTTGAATCATATCAAACATACAACTGGTATTGAACTATTCCAGGAACATACTATGCGCTCGCCTTGGAAGCCAGCTTAAGAATGACTAGCATTAGCATTACGAGAATGTCTTTATACCAACAATTGCTCACGTGTCAAGACAAAAGTCTGAAATAATGGCGGCAGCAAATATCTATCTAAAATGGTGTCTACAGCTCTAGTTAGTTAGTGTCCATAAAGTAACAATTAGTCCTAAATTTAGCTAGGATATGCATCTTTTATCAATAGATGAGAACTTTAAGCTATGTAGCTGTCTGAGTAACAACCTTGCTCCGATCTAAAATAGTTGTTGTAGGCAGCTGAAGATTTTGCTAATCAGTTTTCCTCCAACACCTTGGAGTTTAGGACAAACAAGGAGGAAGTGCACCAATGTTTCATCCTACGTCTTACAAAGAGGATAGCCAGTCGGAGGGAACCCTTCTACTCCTAATCACGCCACCTAGCAGATGTGTGTACTAGTAGCTTTGCTGGGACAGTGGCTTTATATACACATATCTTTCCCTTTTGCAACACCCCCACCCACCCACCCTCTATAACGGGTGTATCTGAGCCGACAATATTTCTTTCCACTTCAACTTGCTTGGCAGCTCTTTTACCAAACTATATGCAGAGCAGGTTAAATACATCTTCAGGATTTGCTTAGTTTTTACCACCCAGCCATGTGATAGCGGTTATTTAAGCGCCAGTTGTCTCTCAATTATACCCCTTTCTAGAGCCTTCTCCGCGTATCATATTGACATGTGCTGTATTCGCTTGAGGTGTGGTCTGAAGAATTCTTTCGAGCTTATTTACTGGTTTTAAGAATCAAACCATCTAGTCCATGTAGGACTGAAGTAATGTAAACGTCCCAGATGTGCATGGATGTAACCGGGGTCGGTCCGTTCAGCCCACTCATTAATGAGGGGTGCGTCGAAGTACCCATAATGACCCATAATGAACTCATAATGACCGATAATGAACACATAATAACGACCAATAACCTGACATGTGTATAACTTTCTATTAATAATGTCTAATTTCCAGAAATGGACATGTCGGAAAATAAATTCTCTTACAGAAGAGCTCTGTGTTCATCGAGAATCATAGGTGCCTACTCGGATGGCCATCTTCCCGAAGCATTTATTACAAGCTGATATCCGATTCCAATTGTATCTAGATCTGTATTTGTAGTATACAGATCGCTCACAATTGAAATCTGGTACTAGCTTATAATAAATGTTTCATGAAAACGACGATTCGAATAGTGCCACCAACAACTGTCTATGACGCACCACTGCAGTCAGAATCCGTGCGTGCGTTCGTGCATGCGTGTGCATAAAATACAGAAGACTGTCATATTCAAGTCGATAGTTCAAACATTTTTTTATTATCTGTCAGAGATAAAAAGATTACAAATAATACGTGAGGCTACAGATGGTCATTTATCTTGAATATATGATACATTTATGACAATATTATTGATACAAACAATATACGGTACCTGGTACAACAAAATAGTCTTTTCTTGTTAGGACTGCAAATGGACATGATCACCGGACATCAGCATAACTTATAATATATTATAGGGCAGGCCTACATACATTAGAAGGACAAGATCACAGTGCATCACACACACACACACGCACGCACGCACGCACGCACGCACGCACGCACGCACGCACGCACGCACGCACGCACGCACGCACGCACCCATCAGTGTTCTAAGTCGCTTGTTGAAATACTTCTCGAACGACGGGTATTTGGCAAAATGTGGCCATATTGTGTACCCGCTCGTCAAAAACACAAGAGTCGTTGCTTTTTGCCACACCAGACTCACCAAACATTAAGTCTATGATGGCATGTCGGTCTTTGATAGAAAACCCTACCTTGTCCATTAAGTATCGCTTAACGTTAGCTTTTGAGTGCTTAGTGCACAGGAAATGTTTAGCGTTAGGGAAGCAACTGTGGATAGTGTTCGTTAACGATTCCTCATCACTTCCCAAACGAATTCCTAATCAATCAACATCAGTGCCAAGGATAGCCTTAACATGAGACAGGTAGAAGTGATATGTTTCACAAACACTGTCCCAATGCAGGAAAACCGGGCCTAGCATAATTGGTGGATGTCCTGATTCTCGGGATATACCACTTTGACATTTATACACAGTTGTTGTGGCAAAGCACGCTCCCAAATTAAATGTCCTGTCAATTCCAATCACACTAGCGTTATCCCTTATCACATTTTGTCGCATATTTTGAATTTTCTCTGCGGAATACGTGATAACACGCGGAGGTCTATTACCTTTACTACATAACACCTTTTGCACGTACGGGTGTATATTCACCTTTGATATCACATCTAATAATTCGTCAGCCAGGTTTTGTCGGTGAGCATAATTATCTTCTTTTTAGAATTCCAGTACTTCTTGTCGTGGATCTGTTTGAATGTGTTTGGTGCATCTATAGAGTCATTCTGATACATTTCTTTATACACTGTCCTGGCTGTTTTGCTGACTGCTTCTTTACCTGCGCATTCTAGAACATCAGGGCGGGTACGCTCGTACGGTTCAGCATCTTCTTTCTTTGAATTTCCGTGTGGGTTTTCCATTTGATTTCACTCCGCAATACTCAACTCTCTACGATCTGGCACCATCCCACAAGACTGGAGGGACGCAAATGTGACTTCACTATTCAAAAAGGGATCTCGGCTCTTACCAAATAACTATCGATCTGTAGCTTTAACGAGCCAAATATGCAAGCTAATGGAAAGACTTGTCTTCGACACATTGTGGCAACACATTGACGATAATCAGCTAATAGCTTGCCATCAGCATGGCTTTCAGAAGAGATGCTCTTGTATTACACAACTCATTGAATGCATGTCAATTTCGTTCTCGGCTTACGACGACAACAAACAACAAAGAAACATACAGTACCACATGCACGGCCCATACATAAACGGCAAAATCTAGGAATAAAGAGGGACACATCTTACTATGGATCAAATCTTTCCTATCTCATAGACGGCAACGAGTCATTTTAAGAAACGGACATTCAAACGGACATTCAGACTAGAAACCCATTACAAGCGGTGTACCACAGGGTTCTATCCTGGTACTTTTCCTGCTATTTGTTAACGACCTTCCAGGCTCTTTAAAGTCAACGGCGAAGCGCTTTGCAGACTGCACCAAGCTCTACCGCATCATCAATGATGAAAGCGACTGCGAACTCCTAAAAAATGACCTAAACTCACTCGCTGCTTGGTCTAAAATATAGCTAATACGGTTCAATGCTGAAAAATGTATCGTCCTAAGAATCAGATCATCCATACATTCTTTGTACTCACTCAACGGACATTACTTAAAAGAGGAAACAGAACAGAGAGACTTAGGCGTTTTAGTTTCTAACCCTGAAACCATCACCACATATTACAACCATAGTAAACAAAGCCAAGCAGAAAATAGGAATGATCAAAAGATGCTTCAACAACAGATCACCAAATATAATCACAACATTAGTCAACCCTATCGTTAGACCTTCACTAGAATATGGATCTATAGTTTGGGATCCACATCTGGTCAAAGATAAACAACCATTAGAAAAGGTGCAGAGACTGTGCTATAAACTGTGCAAAGAAATTCCTACCACTACGCTAGAGGACAGAAGAAGATGTACAGATCTCATTGATGCCTACAAATACCTTAATGGACCAGATGCAACAACGCTCTTCCAGCAACCTCTAAGAGACCTACGAGGACATTCGTTCAAACTTTTTAAACAACGATACAACACAGATCTAGCTAAAATTTTCTTTCCATCCAGAGTAGTTGAGGACTGGAATAATCTACCAGGATCTGTCGTATGCGCACCTACTGTGGAAGTCTTCAAAAGAAAACTGAGAGCTGTGCCCTTTGGCGAAGACAGCTAACCCACCAAGTATCCAAGTATATTTCTGAGCTGAACCATAGCGCCCTGTCAATTTAGTTTAAAAAGAAGACTCTACTGGGAAGATATTGAACATTTTAAAACTACTTTGAGTGGGTGCTGTTGCTGCCTAACCGCCCAGGCAAATGAGTCTCAAAATAATTCAACATCATGTTTATTAAATAATAAAGATATACATAATGATTATATCGCCACCTTATTAATTTGACTGCCTTAGCCAGCAACAACACCCAATCAAATGAGTTTCCAAAAAAAAAAAATATATATATATATATATATATATATATATATATATATATATATATATATATATATATAAGCAGGCTAAGGCTATGTGTTCGGGCAAACGACCTACTCAGGCACTGGGATGAGCGACATGCAAGCGGCATAACCATACACTGTTAGGATTACGCCTATCATATTTTCTATTATATATGTATTTAATATTAAGAAAATATTTACGAAATCCATGAAGATAAGCTCCAGATGCGGTAACGCGAAGTCGCGAACGCAGAACACGTTAATAACTTATTTTAAAAACCTGCGATCTAGAAATCTCAAATTAAAATTCTAAACATCTTACGTGAAGAAACAAGTTAAACCCTATAACAACACATTTTCTGATAGCACTTTAATATTATTACGGATAAGGTAAGAGAATGACGAACTTTGATATACACTTTGAACTTTGATGAGGATTAAGTGCTGGTAAATATTCAACCCGTTTATATACGGTATTTAGGTAAACACATATGGCTTGTGTCCAGGATTATAGACCTACTGGCAAAGGTGTTAGGGAGATCAACGATCGGAACAATACTTGGAAAATAAAATTAATTACTAAATAAATAATAATTAATCCTTTAGTGACTAAAATTGTTCCTGAAAATTAAAATATTTGCTTTTTGAATGTCCATTTGTAGGCCAAGAGAAGACTACTTTTGAAAATTTTCCACTGGAATGACTGGCATTCCAGTTGTAAATTTTCAAAAGTAGTCTTCTCTCCGTCTGCAAATGGACATTCCACTAGACCACTAAAGAGGCTGGTTTGGGCCGGTATCATCACTAAAGGATTATACAAACAAAGAAATAATATAAAATAAACAGATGTCTGGCCGTGTCCGTCCGGGCCAAAGCTACATGTTAGTGTCGGTGTTAATCAGACAATAGCGCCACGGATTAACAGCGGAGTATTAAGTGGATGTGTATTAACAATTATCGATTGATTGAGGCGTGGTTTTCTTAAGGTTGTTAAAAGAACAGTATGTGATTCAAACAACCGTATTTGCTTAATTATCGGATTAAGTTGAATGACCACGCGTACGATCAATCACTTCACGAAAACAGCACTTTTCTCACAACTGTTTCATAGGAACCGGAGGGGGGGGGCGTGATTTGGGTACATGTCCACGGCGATGGTAGCCTATCATGGATGGGTAGGGTGTACATATTTGCATATTGTTGTCATTTATATATTTTTACGTCACTTCACAATATTTAAATTCGGAAAAGTAAAAAATTTATAATTATGCATGTTTAACCAATAGGCTTACACCGTTGTAGGCTATTTACAAATTATAAATAATTTCGCTGTTGCATTTAATTAATTGCCTCAATTATTGACCTATCAGCAATAAGCGCAATAATATTTACAAACAACCTTACCAGCCATGCCAATAGGTCTTCACATTTAGCCTGTCAATGCACGGATAACTCATGCCACGCCCACTTAGCTCGAACCGGAAAACACAAGCTGGTAACCTATATATATATATATATATATATATATATATATATATATATATATATATATATATATATATATATATATATATATATATATATATAACTTGTTATTATATGTTCGTTATTTTGTCATTATGTGTTCATTATGGGTTCTTATGGGGCATTATGGGTATATCGGCGGTCCGTTAATGAGTAGGCAGCTCATTGTGCCACGTTTTTCCAGTTCTTAACTGCCTGTTGATCTGTAGACTACAGGCTGAATTTCAGGATTCCCAGCACGTTATCAAAACAAAATTCCCAGAGTTTCCCCTGATATTTCCCTGAGAAATTTCCAAAATTCCATGTGAAATATTTTCACTTTAACAAGCACAGCAACAACGGTACGGATACTATATACGTGTGGTAGATTGTGCATACAGTAATTGTAATTTGTTTCTATTTTCAGTCAACGGGCACGACTTGGACACATGATACAAGGCTACAAACAGCAAACTTCAAAATAAAAACGCCAACTCCCTGAGTTTTCCTTGACTGGAAATATGGAAACCCGTTTTCAAGGTTTTCGTTGATTTCCAGAGTGGCTGGGAACCCTGCATTTCTTGTAACATCTACGTATGTTTCTAGCTTTGAGTTGTCCAGTAACTTGCCATTAAGATATAAGTTAACAGGTGGCGAGGCCTTGACTGCTATGGTAGTGGTTTTGGTACTACTGAAGAGATAACGCTCATTCGATGCATTCAGCTGGAGTAGCTCGCGGGGGTACGCGCTGGTCCGCCATGTCGCTCCACTCTATTGCACCTCAAATACATGATGCGCAGGAGGGCTGGTTAGCTGCGGTTCTCGGGGTTGCGGATCCCATATCACGTCTCTCCGGAAAGTACAAAGACCGGCCTCTAGAGCTGGTGAAACACTGATGTTCCAGTGGGGCCGTGCGACAATTGCCGCCGAGATTGAACCACACGGTCTCGTCCCGACTGTTGGTGTCACTGGTATGACGGTCCATTCTAATTTAGAATAACGGACAAGAACAGTAATTAAACAGTCACAAATTAATATATACTACACAAACAATATCACTCGTTTGACAGTATTGAGCACAATAATACAAAACATAGAGCCACCCGGTGCTCTTTCAATGTGGTCTCGCCGGAGGTACCACACAGATCTGTAAATCCGCAGAGGTATCCCTGCAAGGGAGCATCGCGCCGAGGTCACTTGGTAGTTTAATATAAACTAATTACACCCCTAACACACATACACAAAAAAATGTTGTTGTTGCGAGAGGAAAGTGCCTCACGTGTGCCTCCGTCACAGGAAAATGACTTCAACGCCGAAGCGAAGGAAAAGAGCTGGCAAAAAGGGCCACTCTTTTGTTCAAACAGAAAATGCTAAGTGCTGAAAATCCTAGTGAAGCCATAATTAATGTGATGCACGCCGGTTTACGTGAAGACAGGACGAACGATTTCCGAAGAATTCACAGGTCATGTCTTATGTAAGTCCAAAGTTACCGCATTTGCAGTTGACGCTTTATTTATGCGGGCCTTCTGCTACATTCTAACCTATCACTTGGTTATTAGAAACAAGTACAAGCTTTGGCCGCAAGTGGTAGGGATTCCTACTTAACTTTAGACACATATATCCAATGGGTGAAGATGCTCAGCTTCCCGTAGGTCGCCCAGCATAGCATTTACCTCCGAAGGATAGCGTGCATACATGTTACGGAGCAAGAGCTCCCAAATGAAATAACAATCTGGTCACCCTGTCCCGCAACCCCATATAACATCACTAGGACAAGTTTACAGTTCCAGAAGCAATTTTAGAAAGCGCTATGTCATTTATGGTGGGGACAGAGAGACGGCTATCCACCATTAGTGTCCTTCCAGTGAGGGCGTGGTGGGTTCTAAGACCTCACCCAGACACTACAACGAATTGGATGGAGATCCGCATCTCATCCCTCATCGCGCACTACAGAGTTAACATTTGACCTGTTATTAGGTTATTAGTGTTAAGTTCCAGAATGCCCAGAAATGCATTGCAGGCCGGTAAACATATAATATATTTCTTTTCAGTGCTTCCTATATGGGGGGTGGGGGGTTCGGGGATATCTGAACAACTGGTATCCGAAGATACAGGGGGGAGATTTATGTAAATCGGCACTTTAACTATCACCGCTCGGAAACCTCCGATAGTTTCCCAGGGTCAGATCTGACTAACGTGTCGATAGGGAATCCAGACAATTATAAAGCCTTGTGGCTGGTGGATCGTAGGAAGAGACAATAACTCAATATAAATAAGAGGACCTAAGGTAATTGGCCAATTTTACACAACCTAGCCGGTGCGTGGTGTTACATATCCACTACAGCCAGAAAAGAGGCGTACACTATGCGTCTCTTACAGAGAAATTGTCCGTAACTACTTTAAACCTATCCTATTGCGCTAAATAGCCAGGTTTAGTCGGTAACATGTCAAGCTCAAACAATTAGAGTATGATCAGCAACCTGAGTGTAAAATTGATGCTGGTGCGGTATAGTGATGCAGATATATATGTTGCTGTATAGTATTTCCCAGCATACTGCATTCTAGAGGTTTTATAAATAAACAAAACATTTTAACGAGAATGGCTACTTGCCATATGCACAACTAACTAATACGATGAGAATGATGTATCACAGGTCATAGGACCTTACAGTGCTGTTAGTTGAGAGCACCAACAGTAAACAAGGATAATATTCACAGTAAGAAACAGAAAATATAAAAATGTGGTCTTAGGACCGCTGAGGTACCTATTAGTAATCAGTAGCATATACAGAAATAATTAAATGTTCAGAGCATAGTTATTTGAGTACCTATTGGTCATCGGTACGGTGAAAGTTCATATTCACTGAAATTGATGCGCTCACATGAAAATAGCGAGAGATGGCATGATCTTTAATGCAGGGAAGATATTCGCAAACAGGTCTCCACAAGCAGGGTTTCCGCAGGCAGGTTTCTGCAGGCAGGTCATCGATACGGTACACTCTCATGACGGTGAAGACGAAGGATAATAGGATGTCCATTAGATAGTCTTTTTAACTGATACATGATTTAAACAGTTTATTGTAGTTTCCGTCCGGCGACGGCGGTATGAAAGTTGGAAGTTGCCCATTAACAGAGAGGGCTACTGTTATGATTAATTATGCATGTACAGTAACTGGCACACGGTGCGGGATACGTCGCATAGCTCTTGCAGCGCACTGAGCAAAGTCCCACCAGACTGTGGTCTAAAAGTCAATTATAACACACGACATGCAGCGCGGAAGTTTGAATCCACTTTTTAGCATGGTCGGCAGATCCGGCAAGTCATCCACCAAGAATCACCATCAGCTCTACATTCCGTAGAAACACATTGGGCCAGCAAGGCCCGTCCGTGTAGAAGCTCCCTTAGAAAAGTCCGGATGCGGGAGTTCTTACTTTAGTTATTTTTGGCCCGGATGGCCATCTGGGAGCGTCCAAAATTGTTGTATCGCGGAGTCGAGAACTGCTTACCGGTGCGGGTAAACTCAAATCCGAATGGCACCGCGATGATGATCGATGGAATCACCGTCAGCTTGCAGTTTCCCACGTCTAGCCCACGCTGGTCCAGCAGTCCTCCTTACAGGTCAGCTTCCACACCGATGATGCCCTTGATCTTCAATTTTTCGTCCCTTTTATACTACTCGTGACGTCAGAGGCAGGCACTTCAACCAATCAGCGGCCAAGCAGTAACCAATCAGCGTGAAGTCAGAGGGGGTGACGTGGCTATCACGTGCACAGCACATTCCTCATTCAGTTAATACGTACACGCAATTACGACGTCAAAAGAAATACTTTGTAAATAATTTAACGGGAGTTTTGTTGATAACTCGGCCATTTCTGGTCCGATTTTAAAATGGTAAAAAGTTCTAAAATCCTCGTTTCATTCCAAACCTGATCGGTACCAAGAACGACGAGAACAGTATAATTTAAAGAAATCACAAGTACTGACTCCGCACAATATAGACATACACTTTCTCCCAATTCTGACACATGTTGTCAGGGAAGTGCTGACGCGCGCATGCGCACCACGCGTTCTAAAGGACTTAGCCATTTTTAACGAAAACCTCTCATAGGGCCTATATACGCGTACCATCCTACTCAGGGGGGAGTGTTTGGAGCGAATGTGGAATGGCTGTTCCGTACACAGCTTATCTGGGATGGCCAGTACCTGTCCGGTCGATGGTCGATTCGTGATACACCGACCGGGCTTCATTTATTAGCTGCTGCATAGTACTTGGTGTAGTTGTCACAAGGACTAGGTCTTCTGCACACACGACTGCACCACTGGAACTGTGACAATTCTGTATGTCGCTCGATGAGTCTCAGTTATTCAACAGACTATTGCATTTGTTATCTAAAATATCTGTAGATGTCTCATCCCTTGTCTAATTCCTTGGCTTTCAATACACGGTCTCACGCTATTTCCTCTCCATTGGATTGCAGCGCCAATACATGTATACAACTGTATAAAATAGTCCATAGTTTGCTATTGATACCCCGAGAGTACACAGCATGTTAGAGACTGGCATGGACAACGATGTCAAAAACCTTACTCGCACCCATGTATGTTATATACACATGGCTCTTGTTGTCCAAGACTTCAGCAATGGTTTTTGATGAGCATTTTCTGTAAACCCAAACTGCAGCCTACATTTATGCCGAATCAGTGTTGGCCTGACGTGCTGTACAATCTCCTTTTCAACAACCTTTTCTAATATAGAGCCAAGAGTAATACAACTGTATCGCTCTGGATTTCGAACTGGCTTACACTTCTTTCGCACATGGGTCAGCAGGCTAAGTTTCATTGCATCTGGGACATTTCCGGTAGCTATGACATCATTGATAACCATATTTAAGATCATAATCACTGGACTGGCAGCATATTGTACATACACCAAATATATCAGCCGCTTTTCCACGTCTTAGACCTTTGCACGTCTTAGCCGACACATATTTCTCAGTGTCTTGCATCGTTATTGGAATCAAAGGATATGACGACTCTATAAGGCCTCTAAATTTTGAAGATTGTTTCATCACAACATCAGATGTTGACTCGTTTTTTGGAGTTGCCAACTTCTCGAAGTACAATGCCCACAGCTCAGGTTCTGTTTCATCACGTCCTGCGGCATTAAAAATAATTGATGGCTCTTCATAAGTGCCCACTTCGCTTTGTACATCAGAGGCTTTAGTTCTTGATCTTCTTGTTTTTTCTAGCTGGACTAGCATAAATGGAGGACTTATATAGTATCTTATGTGTTCTCTTCAAAAGTAGACCATGGACAAGATTTTGGCCACATGTTTCTAGCAGCACCTGCAGACAGGCTGAGGTCAGCTGTCTATACCTAACAATGTTTACCTTTCCCGAGATTATTCGAACTTTACCTGCACTTGACAAACTGGCTTCAGCATATATATATATATATATATATATATATATATATATATATATATATATATATATATATACTGGTCAAGAAAAGTTAGGGATCATGGATTATATTTTGCGTATATTCTGGTAAACCGCTCAGATCAAGTGAAAACAGCTTTTGTTTACTTCTTTTATTGGTCATTGAGACATGCACGGTGTCGTGTGTTGTCAATTTCACTTTTCACGTGCAAGCGTGCAGCACATGTGAAGGGTGGCTAAAATTGAGTGTTTTCAGAGATCACAGGTGTGACTGATTTTTTTATGAAGACATCTGATTGAGTCTGATTGAGGCCTTGGTTAACGTGTACATTGACCACGGTGGACCACCTTTACAAAATGCCGCAAAGACATTTATGAGCTTGTGAGGCAAATCAAGCAGTTGGAATGATCCAAACTGCCCAAACACAGAGACAGGTGGCTGTTGCACTTGGTGTTTCGCAAAGTGTGATATCCAGGTTATGGACACGGTTTCAAGCAACTGGAACTGTCAATGAGAGGCATAGAAGTGGAAGACCACGTACCACAACACGCCGCCAAGAGCGGTATATCGTCACTTTAGCCAGGAGACATCGTTTTGATAGTGCACGTTCTCTCAACAGACAGTTCAATGCTGCTACAGATGTTCAGATAACACCCCAGACTTTGAGGAACCGACTTCACGGAGCCAATCTTAGAGCTCGCAGGCCAGCTGTGAGACCAAGGCTACTCCTACATCATCGACAAGCTCGCCTGGAATGGGCTCGTAATCACATTAGATGGCAAAGACGTCACTGGCAGCCAGTTTTGTTCACTGATGAATCCAGATTCTGTTTAGATTTCCATGATGGTCGCAGACATGTGTGGAGAGAACCCAGACAACGGTATGCACAGTGTATGGTCGCTGAACATGACCGTTTCGGAGGGGGCTCAGTGATGGTTTGGGGTGGGATTTCTTTGACTGGTCGCACTGAACTGGTTGCTATCAGGAATGGAGCTCTGAACGCCATCCGGTATAGGGATGAAATCCTTCATCCAGTTGTGAGATTGTTTGCTGGAGCTGTGGGTCCTGACTTTGTTCTCATGGATGACAACGCTCGGCCTCACCGTGCTCGAGTTATCACACAGTACCTTGAGAGGGAGACCATAGAGAGAATGGAGTGGCCAGTAGTATCACCTGACTTGAACCCCATAGAGCATGTGTGGGACCAGCTTCAACAACAAATTCACAACGCCAGGTGCCCCCAATGACCTGGAAACTTCTCTCAGGCAGGAACGGGGCAACCTTCCAGAACAGAACATCGTGGGCCTCATCAACAGCATGCAGCGGCGTTGTCAAGCAGTCGTGGCTGCACGTGGAGGTCACACTCGTTACTAAAGTGCATATGGACTGATTTGGAGTGACACACGTTTATACGCTTGTTGACTTGCAATCATGAATTCTCATTGTTTCATGGATGCCTTTCATTAACACATATGTGATGCATTGCTGACAAATCAATTTCAAAACTGTCATTAAATATGGATTCAGCAGAGGCTTTTAGTTATCATTTCGAATCTGTATATGTCTGTTATATCGAATGTTTCTAACAATACTGAAAAAACTTCGTGATCCCTAACTTTTTTTGTCCAGTATGTATGTATGTATGTATGTATGTATATATATATATATATATATATATATATATATATATATATATATATATATATATATATATATATATATATATATATATATATATATATATATATATATATATATATATATATATATATATATATATATATATATATATATATATATATATATATATATATATATATATATATTCAGGTTTACAACAAGAGTAGCTATCATCGCATTATGGGTACTGTTGTTTTCTGGATTTCTGGATTCCACAACAATCTCTATAATAAGGCTTGGTTGATCAGCTAGTGCAAGTCAGTGATTTAAGTGCAAAATCGTGTTTCAAATAAAGTAGTGGTATTTAGGCACCTTTGGGCATTAGAGATGCCCTATAACCACTCGCCATATAAATCTGTTTTAGAAGTTTGTCTTTCTTCGTATCTCTTTTCCTATCGAACATTCCATTTATATAGCCCATCCACATTACTGCACCTGTTCTCGTCTCCTGACATGTCATCTCTGCCTCATCATCAAGTACTCCCCTACATGCATTGTTCTTGTCTAGGGAACCTTCTGCTGGCATGTCTATACTTATAAGAACAATGGATTCTGGGGTGGCACTGATGTGAATTGCTACAAGACGATTACTTCCATCTGGTAGGCTCTCTATGTTGTGGCTAAGAGATCGATGCCACATGATAGCAACTCTGGCATGCCCCTTACTTCTGTGACATGGTAGAATTTGGTCCGCATTATTGAAACACTTGGTAGTAAACACATGGTATGGGCAAGCTTCTGTGATGAAAGAGTTCATACCTGAATAGGAAAAGCGCCTGTGTACACACTATTGTGTTGCTGCTTAGATATGTATGATTGGCCGTAATATTTTCGATGTTCATTGTGAATACATTTATCTTCTCTCCCTTGATACCCAGGTCATATTCTACAGGGGATCTCTGGAAGACTGGGTGGTAGGCTGGCGTGGTCTAATAATCATCACCTGTACCATCACAACTTACATTCCTCTTTTCTCTACTGGCGTAGTGTTTTACCATGAACAGCGCTTTCCACATTACCATCACTTAACCTTTCACTATTACACACAGGTTCCACTTTTGCTACACTGTTAATACAACTAGCATTCTGAACTTTTTGTGCTCCCTGGTTATGGTTCTCAGCATATTTTCCTCGTTGCGGCAGTATGGTTGAACATTACATCCATGTGCGTCAACGCACCTTCTCTACAACAGGTTCCTGTATTTGGAGGTCACTCTCTGTAGGCACATAACTTGTAACCATGATTATATGTTGCATTTATGAAGCAGTTTACAGTCTTGTTTATCTTTTTGGCTAGTTTCATGGTATACTTGTAGCATGTGAGGATGAAAACTAACTACCATTTACCTAATTTTTGGTATAAAGTCCAAACCCCATAAACATATGCAAAAATTTGAAAATCATTTCAACTATGATGGAGACTATATGCAATAATGGTATAGATCAAATCTGTAAAGCTTTTAACATCGGAAAAGTTCTTGCTGAATTAAATGTCCATTGAAAAGCTTTAACATTTACCTAATTCTTATCACGCCGGATGTCATTTGGATCGCTATGTTGAGACCCTCCGCTTCGCTATGGGCTCGACAAAAATGGTCTTTTCTATTCTAAGCTTCGAAATCCAATAATTACAATACTCTAATTGTAGTGATGGTGGTAGTTATGTATGTAGGTATTTCTATAGCGCCGATTCCGAAATTAATCGCTCAAGGGCGCTTTACAAAATTAAAATTTTAAGAAAAAAGATGCGTTTTTAGAAGAGACTTAAAAGGTTCAAGTTTATCACAGTTCCGAATGTGTGCCGGGAGGTTGTTCCAGAGTTTTGGTCCAGCTTTTGAAAAGGCTCGTTGTCCAGCCATTAAATTACCTGGTGGAACTACACACAACAGTTGCTCGCTTGATCGCAGGGATCTTGGCGCTATTCTCTTCGTTATCAACGAACAGAGGTATAGTGGTGCAAGTCCATGCAGGCATTTAAAGACTAGAAGTGCAATTTTGTAGTTGATTCGCTCTTTAACGGGTAGCCAGTGAAGCTGTTTACGTACAGGGGTTATGTGGTCATGACGGTGAGAATGTGTTACTAGTCTAGCTGCTACGTTTTGTGCTCTCTGAAGTCTGTGTAGTTGTTCGTTGGTGATGCCAGCTAGCAGTGAGTTGCCGTAATCTAGTTTATATGTGATGGTGGTATGGACAAGTGACCTAATTGCATCCCCGCTAAGTAATTTCCTTATTCTATTAATGTCTCTAAAGTTCCGAAATAGTGATTGACAAACTGATGTTATGTGCTTGTCCATTGACATCGCATCATCGAAGATTACCCCGATGTTGCGAGCATTAGAATTAAATTTGATGTTATTCTGTCCAATTTGAAGTTGCTCGATGTCAATTTTTTACCTGAGTTGACGTGACGAAATTAGCAGGATTTCAGTCTTATTGTCGTTGAGCTGTAGGAGATTGTTGAGCATCCAGAGCTTCACCTCGCGAATGCTATGTTCTAAGATCTCACGAGCGTTTGTTTGATTGCTATGATGGAAGGCCAAATACAATTTGGTATCATCAGGATATAGATGATAATCAATTTCCTGACTTCGTAATAAGCAACCGAGAGGTGCTGTGTAGATCGTAAAAGGCAGAGGGCCCAAAACCGACCCCTGTGGCACACCAGACAATAGTTCACGATAAGATGAGTTGTTGTCTTTTACGATGATAGTCTGATAGTTATCTTGTCAGTGGTGCAAGAATAAATGAAAACATTATAACTCGATAATGAATGACCACAAGACTTGATTAGTCAAATCAATTTACATGTTTTACTTTCTGTTGCAGCTCAGCCGACATGCGAAACCGATCTCTCATCTCCTCTAGCACCAGTTCTATGTGAAGAGAATGTGAATGACTGTGAGGAAATGTCAATATACTTTACAGCGCTTTATAGTGGGTTCACAATAATATTGTCGCCTGACAATACAGAAGATACTGGGAAATGTGCAGACAATTTGATATGCTGCAGACCCTGAGAAGTAATCTCTTGTGATCAATTCATAATTATTTGAGAAAAAAACAACAAGCAGTTTTACCCAAACATTCACGTTTTACTTGTCATTTATCTTCCCTCTGCCCATAGAAGTTTGACTGCTATGGTCTTCCATGACGTTCGCTATGTCGTGCTCGTCCTCATTGGATGACGATAGTCTTGTTGATCACGTCTCGACTCATGAAATTTGGCGAAAACTGGTTACCATTTTTAAACAAATAACTTTGAAACTTTGATAAGCTGGAAAGAATTTGGCAATAAAACGTCAAAATATGACCTTCACAATACAGTATTATTTTACCAATCACTGTGTCACCTCCATATAACAAGAATTCTGCGGAATTAAATGTCTCGCATGTCTCCTCTTTGTCACAGTGGCATTGATGTGTGACCTTGTGACCTCTGTGTTATTATGCTGCTTCCAAATATTATAGGTACCCATATATTCAATTTTAGTTCCAATAGGATTAACCAATCCTGAAATATAATTGATTTGCTGAACGGAAAAAGTAGAGGTCAAATAGCAATATTATAATGGTCTTGACATTTGACCTGGTGACCTGCAAGTCAACATCCTGTATCCTCTTGGCATAAGCAACTATGTACCAAAGTTGTGTTAAAATAGGGTTAAGCAATCCCGAAATATAACATGATAAGATGTGTAGTCTAAAAACTTAACATTGAAAAATAACAGTTTTGTAGAGGTCAGAATGACCTTGACCTTTGACGTTGTGACTTCAGTATCAACATGCTGCTTCCTAACATTATAGGTAACAATGTATCTAAGTTTCGTTTCAATAAGATTAACCAATCTCGAAGGATAAGCCGAGACGTTTTGCTAAGCGTAAAAACTTAAAGTTGAAAAAAACAGTTTTGTAATACGGTCACAGTGACCTTGACCTTGTGACCTCAGTATCAACATGCTGCTTCCTAACATTATAGGTAACAATGTATCCAAGTTTAGTTCCAATTCGATTAACCAATCCTGAAATATAAGCCGAGAAGTTTTGCAAAACGCAAAAACTTAACATTGAAAAAACCCAGTTCTGTATCAAGGTCACAGTGACCATGACCTTTGACCTTGTGACTTCAGTATCAACATGCTGCTTCCTAACATTATAGGCAACAATGTAGGCAACCAATCCTGAAATATAAGCTGATAGGTTTTGCTAAACTCAAAAACTTAACATTGCTGACGCCGCCCTCAGAAAAGTGACACATATGTCTCGCTTTTTGCTAACTAAACACTTGTTTCACTGAGGGAAACTTGACTGTGTCATCAGAAGGCGTGCCAGAAGCATTAGTATCAATTGCGAATTTGCGTGCAAACACACGAAATACACCAGAAATTTTTTTACTGTAATGACATATCACCTCGGTGAATGTACGGTTGAATGCCCTGATGAGCTGATCCGACAACTGATAAACCTGCCTATTAGGGGCAGTTTTACTTTTATTTAATTCTGTGTATAATTGAGCCAGTAGAATATATTATTATATATCAGGAGTATTCAGCATGGTAAGTATACTTGTGAAGTGAAATTATTTAGGTGTGAATCATTTTATAAAGCCGTAATTAATTGTGATAAAATCTGTGGAATGCAATGGGTAATATTCAAAAGCTTCCAATGGACCTTTCCAATTTATCGATCATCATTTGATGTCATATGACATCACAATCAACTAAGTGACGTGTAGGATGATGTCATAATTAATTATGGCATGAATGACTCTTTAAGGTTTAATAGTCTGACACGTTGTATGAATTGTATGTCTTTACCAGTTATTAAGCATTGTTAGTCAGGGAGTTCAGAGATCGATCGATGACAACAGATGCAAGGTGCGAGTGGAGTTTAGATAAAGGTGGGCGGGCATAGCTAAAACTGGAAAGGTCTTTCATTTAGTAGACCTAAGCATTGCTTGTAAAGCAAGAGTTAATTAAAAAATTTGAAAACCTATTGCTAATGTATATTATGCTCTTAATATATTTGTCATCTATCTTGAAACCGCCATTGAGAGGGTTATTAACTATGAAATAAAAGCTTTTCTTAATTTTATTTTCAGTTCCGTATTCAGATTTTAGATTCTAGTTGAGTTCATTTTTGTGAGTTGTTGCGCACTTTTTGTCATGGTAAACATAGTGAATCGATCCGACAGATACAAATTTTACCAATATCACAATAATATTGACCTTTGACCTTTAAGCCCAAAGGTCATTGTGCTGTGTCCTCTAAAGTATGTATAAAAGTTTGGGTCCAGGAAGATTTAAACAGTTAGAAAACTGTTTGCCTGCAACATGGTGGTACCAATGCAAAAATGACTAACCATACGCCGGTATATAAATTAGCAATCTTAAAATATTCAGCAGTTGTCTTGGAAATCAGACTTCTGGATTGAAAGGATTTATATCAGTATTTGTCCAATTTTGAAAAAGCTTTGACTGAAAGCTGGTGCTGCTTAACAAGGCTATCGCTGCTAGATCTAAACCAGGAATGTGGTTGCAATGACTTTACGACTTTTTGCAATGAACTATGACCCTTGATTTCAAACATAAAATAAATATAGAAGGCTTATGAACATACTTATCGATGACCATGAGCATTGACCTTTTGACACACACCCCCCCCCCCCCATAGTAATGGTTCATCCCCTGTCATTAGCAAGTGTCCAAGTTTGAGTGCAGTATGATTAACACAACGAGATGTGAACTGCTAAGTTGAGCATAAAGCAAAATGTTATTATTGAGAAAACCCTTGAGTTTTATCATTATCAAACTGACCTTGACCTTTGATGCCAACATAATTGTGTCATGCAATCTCATTATAAGAAACGATGTGTCCATGTGTGCTTAACCAAACATGAGATATAAACTGCTAAGTTGAGCTCAACATAAAATGTTAGTTTTCATAAAAAGTAGGTTTTTAGCAAGGACAGTGACCTTGACCTTTGACCAAGGTGCCATTCCCACACGTGATAAAGAAGCATGTATTCAACTTGGACTCCAGTATGATTAAGCAAACATGAGATATAAACAGTGATGTTGAGCTAAACACAAAACATTACTGTTGAAAAAAACCCAGTCTTCCCCCCAAGACCACAATAGCCTTTTGACCCCGAACGACATTGTGTCTCTCATTATAAGAAAGCATGTGTTTATTGTTTGGGTCCAGTACATGTATGATTAACCAAACACGAGATATACTACTAAGTTGAGCTAAACGCAAAATGTTAATGCTGAAAAAAACAATCATTTACCAATATAAGTTTGGATCCAGGAAGATTTAAAAGCAAACATGAGATATGACCTGCTAGGTTGAACCAAACACAACATATCAATGTTGAAAAATCCCAGTTTTTACCAATGTCACAGTAACCTTGACCTTTGCCATTTTGACCACAACACCATTGTATGATGCCCTCCAATTGTAAGGAAGTGTGTCCAAGGTTGAGTCCAGTATATTTAAGCAAAGACGAGATATGAACTGCTAAGTTGAGCTATATGCAAAATGTTTATATTGAAAAAGCAAAGGTTTTACCAATGGTACAGTGCCATTGACCTTTTGACCCCAATGTCATCATGTGATACCCTTTTATTATATGGAAGAATGTACCAAAGTTTGGGTCCAGTATCATTTACCAAACATGAGATATAACTGTTAAATTGAGCTAAACGGAAAATGATAATGTTGAAAAACCCCAATATTTTTACCAACATCATAGTGGCCTTAACCTCCACATAATCATAAGGAGACGTGTGTCCAAGTTTGGGGCCAGTATGATTAACCAAACCTGAGATATAATGAAAAAAGTTGAGCTAAATGGAAAATGTTAATGTTTAAAAAAAAAGGGTTTTACCATGTCACAGTGACTTTGATCTTTTGACCTCAAGGTCATTGTGAGATGCTGTGCCATTATAAGGAAGCACGTGCCTAGGTTTGGGTCCAGTATGATTAACCAAACCTGACTATAAACAGAAAGGTTGAGCTAAACGCAAATTGGATGACATCGATGGTGCCAGCTCCACCGGATGACGTTCATGGTATCCCAATAGCTTATTTTAGTAAAGTTGAGCTAAAAATTAATATATAGAACCATGTACATAAAACGCTTCTCGTGGGTCAATGCTACCATATTAACCTTGAACTCTCACCTCTCCATATTCAAGAAGATTAACATATAACACAATTACACAAAAATATATGGCAAATAGTTCATATTAGTTATGCTTACATGCATGCAAGCTAGTTGTAGGGAGGGAGAGGTGTGCATGGGTGCATGTGTGTGCATGGATATAAGAGAAAAATGCATGACCAAAGTGGAACACACATGCACAGACAAATGTATGGATGGGCATCTGGAAAATGTTCTTATTTTATTTTTTAGAAAAATAGCCTTATAATAGGTGAAATTAATGGTAAAGCATGGTAAATTCTGAAAAATGATAATTGACGGAAATAATTTTGCCTACGGTAGCAACTATCTTCAATCAAATATCTTCAAAATCTGAGACAACTGTGGCGATACAGTCTGAGCAATTCTAGAGCCCCTGCAGAAATGCTTAAACCAAGTCTGATCTCACCACCTGTCTGCGGCTGTATTTGACCATTCCACATAAATTAACTGCACTCCACGACCTCAGCATCCATTGCAATGTACCAGAATGATCCAAATTCCCGAAAAGTGCACAAATAAACTCAAATATACACCAAACAATATAACAGAGCATGACTCACATATTACTCAGAAAAGCCAGGACGGTAATTCGGACAGGATAAGCCAGGACATTATGCATTGAGAAAAGCCAGGAATACCCTGGAAAATCCAGGAACGTTAAATGAACTAGTGAGCCAGGAAAAGACAGGATTGCTTATATAAATCAGCAAAAGCCAGTAATAGCCTGGAAATGCCAGGAATAGCTTGGAAAACACAGGAATAGCCCGAAAAAAACAGGCATAGCCCGTTAAAGTCAGGCATAGACTGAAAACATCAGGAATATTCCAGAAAAGCCCGGAAAAACAAGGAATAGCCCGGAAAAGCCAGAAATTACCCAGGAATAGCCAGAAATAGCCCGGAAAAGCCATGAATAGCCTGGGAAAAGCCAGGAATAGCCTGGGAAAAGCCAGAAATAGCCCAGAAAAGCAAGGAATAGCCTGTAAAAGGTAGAAATAACCCAGGAATAGCCCAGGGAAAAGCCAGGAATAGCTCAGAAAAGCCTGGGAAAACCAGGAATAGCCCGGAAAAGGCAGGAATAGCATGGAAAAGCCAGGCATAGCCCGGAAAAGGCAGGCATAGCCTGAAAACATCAGGAATAGCACAGAAAATCCAGGAATAGCCAGAAATAACACAGGAATAGCCAGAAATAACCCATGGCTAGCCAAGAAAAGCCATGAATAGCCTGGGAAAAGCCTGGAATAGCCCGGAAAAGCAAGGAATAGACTGGAAAAGGCAGAAATAACCCACGAATAGCCAGGAGAAAAGCCAGGAATATCCTGTAAAAGGCAGGAATAGCTGGGAAAAGCTAAGAACAGACGGGAAAAGCCAGGAATAGCCTGGAAAAGCCAGCAATAGTCCGGAAAAGCCAGGCATAGCCCGAAGACATCAGAAAGCACCTGAAAAAGGCAGGAATATCCCAGAAAAGACTGGAAAAGCGAGAAATAAACTGGGAATAGCCAGGAATAGCATGGAGAAACCAGGAATAGCCCGAGAAAAGCCAGGCATAGCCTGGAAAAGCCAGGAATAAGCCCAGAAAATCCAGGAACAAGCCGGAAAAACCAGGAATACAGGAATATACCTGAACCACATACTCCAACAACCTCGCGCATGATTAACCGCATGCTTATGCAACCATGCGCATGCTTAACCACATGCTCCCGCAACCTCATACACACTTAACCGCATGCTCCTGCAACCTCACGTACAAATAAGTGAATGATCCCACAACCTTGCGCACGCTTAACCGGGTGCTCCTTAAACCTCAGGCACCCTTAACAACATGCTCCAGCATTCTCATGCACTCATACTTGTGCTCCCGCAACCTCGCGCACGTTTAACCACATGCTTCAGCACACTCCTGCATACTTAATCACTTGCGCTTAGAAGCTCCACTGCTTGTTTTATACTACATGTAATAGACTGTAAGTTAATATATACAAACAAACAATATTCTGCCACCATGGCCACAGTGAAAAATCTACTGAATGTATTGAAGAATCTATCTAGAAAGTCGTTTCTGCCAAATGCAATGCCAGCCTTCAGTGCATGGAACTCCTTCAGAATAATCATGAATATGTAAGTACTGCACGGTGCAAATGCAAATAAAATTTAATGTACCAAGCAGACTTCTCTAGCCTTCAAATGTGCATCCACTTCATTTTAAACATTTAACACAAATTTGTTCAGGAAAATTTCATTTTTTAAAGAGAAAATGTGCATTTGCAACTCAAGAGAACAATTTTTGAAGACTTACCACTTGAATGACTGCCATGGTTATCAAGCCACTCACACCAGTGGTCAGTTTTCAAAGATTCTTCTCTTGGTCTTTAATTGGGAATGTCTGTTCTTGTCCGTGCATATTAACTGTGAGCTCAGACAATCAAGGCTTTTCTTTGTGGCATATTCTCATTAATCACACATTAAATTCTCAAAATATTCAGTTTTCATCTATAGTTTCATTCCCCCTGCCCATTCATTCTTATGGTGTAAATGATACATGTATAGGATATATATAATACAAGAAGCTCAAGCGGCCTGTATCGCTCACCTGGAATTATTGGCTACTGGCACAACCGAACAAAATGACCACTAGAAAAATTTATCAATCTAATTTCTGTGGCTTAGTCAAGATTTATTAAAATTGGCCCAGCCATTAACACATGTAAGTAGTTTATGATTTTCTCAGAAATTTACAGAAAATACATGTCCGCCAAAAACGCTAAATATTGATTGGCCCATGGCGAACATGTTTATGTATCAACTTTCCATGTACACGGTTTAATGGCGTTTAGGCCCCAATCACATCTAAATTTCAGCCTGATCCATTCAGCAGTTCTGGAGAAGTTATTTTTGCTAAAACTAGGTCATCCAAGATGGCCACTGAAGCATTTGACCAATCAAGTTCCCTTAAACAAACTTGGTTCAGTTGTGCTTCAGATGATGTTTCATGAGTTTTGAATCGATCCCCCATGCAGTTTCTGAGAAGATTTTTAAAGACGTTTCTAAAGATCGGCCAAGATCCAAGATGGCCACCGGTCAAATTGGCCAATCGGCTTTGTTTGAACAAACTTGGATCCCTATGCCCTAAGGATGCTTCCTGTCTAATATAATTGAAATCGGCCCAGTGGTTCTTGAGAAGTCGCTTAAAGGAAAAGTTGATGGATGGATGACGGACGACGGACACACGAAGAAGATTTATCAAATTTCTGTTTCCCGAGTGAGATGACATACTTACCTCCATAACACTCTTGATATACTAGTATATCAGCTCTAAATTCAACAAGGGGCCTGTATCGCTCACCTGGACTTATTGGCCACTGACATATTCGAACAAAATGAGATGACCTCTGGAACTAGATGATATTTCATGAGTTTTGAATCAATCCCCCAACCGGTTTCGGAGATTTTTTTGACATTTTAAACTAGAGCCAACCTCCAGAGGATCCTTCTAACCAAATCTGGTTGAAATCTATCAAGAAACCAAGAAGACACGTTTTGACAGTTTTCGGTAAATTTTTACACAAAAAATTAAAATATCAAAAATCTGAATAGACATTTTAAAGCGTACCACCAGAGAATCCTTCTATCCAGATTTGTTTGAAATCTGCCAAGAAACTAAGGAGGATTAAGGTTTTAAAGCAATTTGACAATTTCAGGCAAATTTTAAATAGAATCCAAGTTTAAATTGAAATATAGAAAATCTGAATAGAAGTTCTAGAGCATACCTCCGTATGATCGTTCTAGCTAAATTTGATTGAAATCTGTAAAGAAACTAAGGAGACGATGCATTTTGACACTTTCCGGTAAATTTGCAACAAAATCTAAGTTTTTTACCCAAAAAATTGATATATCAAAAATTTGAATAGAAGTTCTACTGCCAACGTCGGTATGACCCTTCTAGCCAAATTTGTTTGAAATCTGTAAAGAAACTAAGGAGACGAGGCATTTTGACACTTTCCGGTAAATTTGCAACAAAATCTAAGTTTTTTTACCTTAAAATTTGAAATATCAAAAACCTGAATATATGTTCTAGTAGAGTCTATGCCCATAGGATCATTCTAGCCAAATTTGGTTGAAATCCGGTAAGTCGTTAAGGAGCAGATACATTTTATAGCAAAAGTTGACGGACAGACAGATGGACGGTCGGCATGGCATAAGCTCACAGAATGGCCAGGTGAGCTAATAATATTCAGAATTATAAAAAGTTAGGTGCCCCTACTGGGCAGGTGGAATGTACACAGTCATGCACATGCCAGACCCCACCTCTGCGCATGCGCATACTGGTACTTCCGTTACTAAATATTGGCTGACATAGGAGCAACTATTCAAATAACCAAAGAATGAGGCCTCCATCGAGTGGAGAGGCCGGGATGCTGCTAGGGAGGTAAGTATGTCATCTCACTCGTGAAAAAGAAATTTGGTAAATTTTCTTATTTCACATCATATGAACATACTTACCTCCCTAACACTCTTGATAAAAGCCAGAATTTGAAAGTAAATTTGGCGGGAGGGAGGCAAGGTCCTGAAAACCAGCACACCCTCGAAGAGACTAGCTCTTTGAATTTTCAAGAGATTTAAAACATTTGAAAATTGTGTCTAAAAACACAACCAGGAATAGAATTTTGCTTCGGATAGTCGACCAAAGAAGAGAGATTGATCAAAAAGCAAATGCGCTCACCTCCCCCCCCCACCCCCTTTCTGAGGAAGGTTAGGGAAAAATGCTGCTCTAAATGACTAGCACATTCTCTAATACTTGATGAAGAGTATTACTAGACATTGGAAAATGAAGACTTGCTTCATTTTCAAAAAACTCTGAAAGAACCACAACTAAGAGACATTAACCATCACCATATTAAAAATCAAAAATATGACACCATCACCAAGACAAAAAACAAAATGGTCACATATACTGACCTTTGATGTCTTGGGCACGGAACTCATCTCTTTCCCCCCCCCCCCACCCCACCCCCACCCCCTGCCCCCTTCCCCCGGATGAAGACTGGTACCAAATAATAGTAGGGATACCCTACCAACAAATGCGATATTTGTAAATAGCAGAGGAGGAAAACTAATTACAAATACATATCTCAACATTTAATTATTTTCTGAGGACTGAGACGGCGAGCGGGTTAGAAGTGTCACCGAGGTAATGGTCGGTAAAACTTGACTCACAGTGCCACTGGGCTACTGATATAATGTCTTCAATAGAAACACCATTAAATAATGCCGTGGAAGTTACCACACCATGGGCACTATGAGCCTTGGCTCTATCTACTTAAATTCCAGTGGCTGTCTTATGACAGAATTGAATACATTCTACTATCCATCTGGAAATAGTGTCTTTTAATGCTCTACCATGGGGTTCAATATATGACAACCATAGGGAGCATGGGTCCGTCTGCCAAACCTGAGTTCTTCTCTTGTACTTATTTAAAGCATGGACAGGACACCATACTTTAGCACCAGGATCATATCTGGTTAAGGCAGGTAAAATAATAGGTTGACACGGATAGTTTAAAGATTGATTTTTAGCCAAGAAATTCAATCTTGGCAGAAGCTTAAGGCCTTCACCTGTAACTATATAATGGTCAGGCTCAGCAGACAATGCATGAATTTCACTCCTGCATCTGCCGCGACTAAATGGTTCAAAAGGTTTATCACTCAAAACTTGAAGAACCAGAGAAAGACTCCATGACGGTGTCAGTGGAGGATTTCTAGGTCTGAGATTACCCATACCTTTAATAAGAGTATTTAATACACATACTTCATTACTTCCCCTCTTTGCCAAGCAAGCGATAACAGTCATTAATGCTGATTTATATCCAGCAATAGAATTAGGCTTAAGACTCTCGGCATCATACAGGTGACAGAGAAAATCAGCTACTACCTGAATAGATGCATCCATTGGATTGATACATCTCTTTGAGCACCATTCTGCAAATCTGTTGATTTTATAATTATATGCTCTGGAGGTTGACCCCCTTCTGGCTCTGGCCATGAAATTGGCTGCTTGCTCAGAAAAGCCCTCCTTAATTGCATATTTTTTGACAACATCCATGCAGTCAATTTAAACATTGACGGATTGTTGTGAAGGGTCTTGCTCTAGAAGATAATATTGTCCATCAGAGGCAGAGGAAACGGATTGCAGACCAGAAGGTCCAGCAGATTCGTAAACCATGATCGGCTTGGCCAATTCGGGGCGATCAGCAGCACTAGGCATTTTATCTGTTTGATTTTCTGAAGAATCCTTGGAATCAGGATTGTTTGAGGGTATGCGTATGCATACATTCCCTTCCAACTGATAGCTAGAGCATCTATTGCGATAGAGCTTGAGTCTGGAATCGGAGAAACGTACATCATCATCTTCGCATTCTTCTTCATTGCGAATAAATCTATGTTTGGTTTTCCCCAATGATTAAACAGATGATCTGCATTGATTTAGTTGCCATTCCGTAGGCAGAATGCTCATCCTTCCGCTCAATGAGTCTGCTAACAGATTCAGCCTTCCCGGAATATGAACTGCTTTCAAGGTGCTCATATGATCAATGCACCAGCAAAGCAGTTTCCATGTCATCATACAGAGACTGAGCGACTGGTGGTTTATGTAACTCATTACTGTTGAGTTGTCTGAACGTATCAACACAAACATTCCCTCCACTTCTTTTAAGACATGTTCCAGGCCTAGAATTACAGCCCATAATTCTATCATGTTGATATGCTCCTTTGACTGATCCAGATTCCAAAGCCTTGATATTGTGGCTTCTTCCAGGCAAGCTCCCCATTCCTCCATTGATGCATCCGTAAACATCGTTACTTGAGGGTGGGGAGGGATCAGCATGACTCCCGCCAGGAGATTCTCTCTCTCCAACCACCAATGAAGGTGATGAATGAGAGGATCCAACAAAAATGGGTGTGTCCAGTGATCCTGAACTCTACGTCCACTGAGTCATGAGAAACAGCTGAATCGGCCGCCTGCACAAGGCCACCTGAGGAATGACTGGTTCCATTGAAACCATCAGACCTAGCATTCTCAGATAGACTCGTGCTAGAATACAATGACTGCTGCAAACCAATTGAATGCACGAGAGGAGATTCTCCACTCTCTCCTGGGATGGATAAACATATCCTATCTCCAGATCGAAGAACATACACAGGTAAATTAACTTCTGGGATGGAGTCAGCTCTGATTTTTTAAAGTTGATTATCCAGCCTAAATCTGTGAGAGTTTTTCAAAACTATCTCCAGATTTGCTGTCAAGCTTTCTGGGTTGTGTGCCTTTAGCAACCAGTCATCTATGTAAGTGTGAACTGCTATATTACTCCTGCGGAGGTATGCTGTGATAGCAGGGACCACTGAAGTGAAGGCCCTCGGAGCCGTCGAGATACCAAATGGAAGAACTTTGAATTCCCATTGGCGTCCCTGAAAAGCAAATCTCCGGAACCGATAAAAGCTCCTTGCAATAGGAATGTGGAAATAAGCGTCATTCAGATCTATTGATGCTGTCCACATCACCTTCTCTAACCCCAACAACACTGACTTTATGAAACTCTGTGTGTCTATAAACTTGTTTAGGGGTTGAGAATTGGTCTCCACCACCACCACCCCACACACACACACACCCCACCCCCGGTGTTCTTTGTCACAAGAAACATGGTTAAATAGAAACCATGGCAATCTTGGGCCAGTTGAATTGCTTCTTTTTCCTCTTCTATGCACAACCGCTTGTCTGGATCTCTTGGAATTTGAGTCCAGACTGGAACAGAGACAGAAGCAATGGCGGACCGATTATCCACTCTGGACTGTATCCGCACGAAAGCCATTGCAAGACTAAGCGGTCCTGAATTAACTGCTCCCACTCCTTATTTGTGGAAAATCAAATGACCTCCCATCGGTGCACCTAGGGTTAGTGGGGTGCACATAAATTTTAGAAGTTGGTGTGTCTCTGGTACGTGTGGTAACCGAAAATTATTTTAGGCCATTAGACCCGGTTACCACGCGCCACACCGTGCATGCCACACCCAGCGTCACATGCACCTTGGTGCGCGGGCTTCTGCCTGGCTGGCTGCACTTGATGCGCTGGCTGACGTACAGCAGCACACAGCTGCTGGTGTGGCCAGCGTGGTCTCAGAACCCGGCCGGCCTGCTGGCCTCTGACACTACCAGCACCACCACGAGCATACTGCTGTCGAACAGCTAAGGGCTGAACACGGCAACTTGAGCTCCTGGGACAGGCACAAATTGCCCAAAGCAAATGTGCGCCTCGTCCACAGTGACTTGGTCACTGACCTAGTCAAACAATCCAATGCCAGGTTGATCCCATTCTGGATGGCTCATTGCAGTCACTGGACTAGGCTGCTGGTGAACCGAGGCTGCCACTACCTCTGATAGCAGCTGAGAGACATGAGAGTGCACTGATTGCTGCTCGCGAACTCTCCTCAGTATCACGCAGAGCGGCGTTAGCTGAGTGCATAGCGCCCGAGCACAGTGCTCCCATGTCAGCACGAGAGCCTGGCCACATGTCTTCCCCCAGAGCGGCGCGGTTGTCCACGCTTGGTCTGGGCGCTAGACCATACCGAGTGTACTGACTGGCAGTAACTCGCTAGCATCTAGCAACCTTGCGGGGGGTGGGGGGGGGGGGCTTCGTGAGGCGACCTTTCGGTCTAATCGACTCCTCTGCCAGTGAACATATCTAAGATATGCTCAGCATAGGGCAGAGACTGAGCCAAGGTGGCCAATGGCTTAGCCTGTAACCATGCCCGCGGGTTACTGGCATCCGTTTCGTTCACGGAGAGCTCTGGTCTGACAGCAAGGAGCCACGCACATGCGTCAGACCAGTCTTCGTCCATGGCCACCTGCGAATTGCCGACGAGCAGCGTGCCCTCGTCATCTTCAATGGCATTCGCAGGTGGGGCTGTGAAGGAGGCTACAGATGTACCCAACTGCCTGGGGAATGCATATAGGCGAGGGCTGGCATGACATTCTCCACGGGCAAGCCACGCACCGAGGCCACACTCATGTGAGGGTCATAATGCACACTAGCGCTGCCCAGGTCATCCGTATAGGATTCGATGGCTAAGCGTGGTATCTTATACGAGCGGCCGTCCGCTCCAATTTGGCCCACAGGTTGAATCATGAAACCTGCTCCCGAGGGAACAGTACCATAGATGCGAGCAGCCGCACTCCCCCATGAGAGGAGTGCAAACGCTCGCATCCATGCCTTCATGATCGTCCCGTGGGTCGAGCAGGTAGTCTTTGTCATCTTCCTGGTCAGGAAAGTTAGACTCTGGTTTAGCAAGGAAAGCTAACCCAGACTGACCAGGAGAATGCCCGAGGGCAGATGATGAGGGTACTCCGCGAGTGATCATCATCAGGCCCGCTGGTCAGGTCCTGCCTGATGCTGCTCACGCCGCTGGATCACCAGGTGTCCGAACTAGTAGGGCATGATCCAGGGACGGAGGCTACCTGCACTGATGTTGATGCGCAGAAAGTTGAAACACCTGTTCCCAGAAGCATGCCACGAAGCATGTCAGGCATCAGGTCTTTCAAGGTCCTGCGCATCTCACTCACTAACTCTAGAGGCCTTCTTCTTACCCTCCTTCTCCTTCCTCACCCTTTTGCCGTCCTCTACCATCATCTTCGCCTGGGAACAGAAGAATTCAGAGGTTAGATCCGCACACACACACACACACCCCTCTTTACATATAGCACATTTGTTACTCACATTTGAGTCTACAGTCTGTACAAGATGGGCAGAGGTGGGGGAAGAATCTAGCCTTCAGATGTTTCTGGCATGATGGACATGATGATTTCTGAAAATTTCTGGTAGGCATATGAAGAGAATGAGTATTTTAGTTTGTTAATTTGTTATTTCTTTTAGTAAATACAAGAACAAACTCGAGCGAGAAGACACCCACCTTTATTACTGACAACCCTGAATGGACAGATGTCTTCTCTTGATTTTCAAAGAATAAAAAACACAACCAGGGATAACAAAGAATGTTAGAAAAGATGACAGAGACTGATTATGACTATCCAGATATCTCTCCACATTCATAACATAGGATGATAATGATATCAATTGTTTCTCTAAACTAAGATTATGACATCAAGGAAAAGAGAAAAAACGTCTGGCTGATTATGACATTAAACCTCAATGCAAAAGCCCCTTCAATGGGAGGAGACATCAGAATATGAATGCAAGAAATACGTAGGAACACATACATTCATCACTCAAGAATAGTATAATATTAAATTATATATCTGAGAACCCATGCCCAACCACAAGAGAGAATACAGTGCAATAAAGATGCCAGCAAGAATTGATCAAAATTTTCAAATAATTAGGTGATAAACTCCCTTATCCTGAACACAGGCAAACCATCCCCTTGTGCAGAAGAACATGTCCATCCATCCACAGAATCTGTAGAGTCTTGATGGGGGGATCGGACAAAAGGAGGGAGATATCTTTCATCTTATATCTCTGACACTTAGACATATCATAATGATAAGTCAGAAAAAAGAGGCGTGATCAACCTCTGAGTGAAGAACAGGAGCATTACCATGATCATAAGATGAGCCTGTGGACACAAAGACACAAGGGATTAGTAGACCTAGGCGCTGGGACAATTTAACAAGGATTCCCAGCACCTAAAAACGCGCTAACACCAGGTCGGCCGCGAACGAAAACCGGTAATGTATAAAAGCTACAAGTCTTAATTAATATATGGAACAATATCACCTTAATGGATGATGAAGAGGACTCTTCTGGCATCTTAGAATCAGCCATTATAAATATGGATGATAAAATAAGTATGAAAATTCTCTAAAAATAGCTTGAATAAGTTTTTCATCAGTTGCATGGAAGCCAATATATTAGAAAACGGAAGTACCAGTATGCGCATGCACAGAAGTGGGGTCTGACATGTACATGACTGTGTACATTCCACCTGCCCAGTAGGGGCACCTAACATTTTATAATTCTGAATATTATTGAATTTAGAGCCGATATACTAATATATCAAGAGTGTTAGGGAGGTAAGTATGTTCTCATGATGTGAAAGACGGATGGCCACCCTAGTATCTCACTTGGCCTTTCAGGCCAGGTGACGATAATAATTAAAATATGTCACAAATTACATCTTATGTATGAGGATTGTGTAACCTTACTGTGACATACATGTATGCTGAAATAATAAGTTCGGTAGTCAAAAATTCTATAATTGAATGGCCTCCGACTTTCAGGTCTAAAATTAGATATAATACATGTGGCCTTATGACATGCCCCAGGTGAGCTAATAACAGATAACAAACATAACTTCACCAAGGCAGTAACACTGTATGATACCCTGTTTGATATGTTTGCTAAAATCAGAGATTATTAACATATTACATGTATTAGAACGTCTGGTCACAGTATTACTATAGAGCTAATAACAAGTTGTCCCAAAACTGGTAACTGTTAAGAGATTTCAGTAAATCAATAAAATACATACCTTCCAATACAGCTATTTCCATTTTAATGTTATTAGTTCTAAGTATTCTATCTAACAGTTGTGACAGTGTTTTCAAAATAGTGAATTCTGTATCCATAACTATAATACATATATAGTAATGCACTGGATTTTTTCAGACAAAGACTTAAACTTCCCACCAATTTTAGCAGGTCATGAGGTCAACTAAAGTAAAGGTTTTTTCACATGATGAAGAAAATAACTAAAGTCCTGGCATTTCCTAGCGCTCGGACTTTATTATTGTATTATCTTCATGCATAATAACTAAAGTCCAGGGATTTCCTGGCTCTTCCAAAAATCTCGGACTTTAACTTTGAAAACAAGCGATTAAAATACCAGGCTTATCCAGGCTTTTCCTGGCTTCTTAGTGTATCAGTTTCATGCCTGGTTTTCCAGGCCAATCCAAGATTTTTAAAGCCTGGATAAGCCTGGAGTGTTGCTATTGCTTGAAATCCTGGCTTCTCCTGCCTTTTGAATCCCAGGATATGACAGGAAATGCCTGGATTCAACAGGCTAAAGGATTCCTGGCTTTTCCTGGCTTCCAGAGCTCGGAGTAAGCTCAGAAATGCCAGGATATCCCATCCTTCAGACAAAATCCGGGATTTTTTTTCACCAGAGATAGATCAATCCCAATATGAGCGAGGTGTGGATGGAGCTTAGCTACAGATGGGCGGGGTATAGCTAAAAATGGAAAGGTCCATTGCACACTTGACAGCATTCATCCAGGGAGGCGATTCACATACTCGTACACTGTCCCCAAACTATTTTCTGGATAATAAATTGGGACAAGCTAGCCAACCTGAAAATTGCAATTATATTATTGTCAACAAAATCAGATAAATGTTACACATCCAACACTGAAATACTAAATTTGAACTATATTTACTTAGAGTCCATGTTAAATCTGCTTAGCTCTGCTAAAATTGTCAGAAGCTACCTGAGTAATATCTCACATTTTAACAAGTTGGAATAAGAGTTCACTGGTGATGTTTAAAATGCACTTCCTAATATTGTATACACAACACAATCATTATTCACTACACAACAGACTAGATTATGGCAGTCTTCTTCTTCTTTTCATTCGCTGATCATACCGCCAGTCTTGTAAGTGACTATCGACATAATCATAAGCGTTAATTTCGTGGATCCATGGTTTATTAGAGTGCGCCGTGCGGCCTGGAACCTCCGTCTTCAGCACTCGAGGTTTCTGTCAGGGTTACCTCACCCTTACCTCCTTTAGTCGCCTCATATGACATGCAGAGAATATGGAAGATTATGGCAGTGAGGATCATGTAATGTCACTATGTCACTGCAAAGCTCGAAAATTAGAAAAATATTGTTGTCTCCAGGGGCAGGTACGCCATTTAAATTAAGTTGTCCGACTACACAGGTTACCCCATTTCTGTAAATTCTGTAAAAATATGTATTGTTCCATTTGCAGACCAAGAGAAGATTATTTTTGAAAACTTACCACTGGAATGACTGGCTCGATAACAGTCTTCTCTTGGTCTGCAAATGGACATTTTCAATGAGAAAATTTAAATTTTCTTGAAAAAATTAGAGTGTTAAGACTAAATAAAATCATTAGTCAATCTATATATATATATATATATATATATATATATATATATACTGAGCCAAAGAAGTTTAGCAACAGTGAAGTTTGGTTTGTTGTATTAAAACTATGCGTCCATTTATAACCAAATTTGCAGGCATGTTTCGGCAATGTAATGTCTCGCTGATCATGAAGAAATGCAAATCATTTCTTGCATTTCTCGGCCGCACGCTTACTGCATTTGAAAATGCATTTTTCATGCACTGTCCCACATTGGCGGGTAGCGAAGGCAAAAATTCACCATATTGCAAAAGCAGATAACGAACGTTAACAGAAAACGCTTAAAAGTTTACCCTACCAAGCATGGGCCACCACCCAGGGCTACCCGAATATCAGCGCCATGAAGCAATGGGAAGACTCGCTGCTGGGCAGAGCGTTCGCACTGTTGCTCGACATTTTAATGTTCACGCTTCAACCATTTCCCGTCTCCGCCAACATCAACAGGAAACTGGACATGTTAATGACCGACCACGATCTGGCAGACCGAGAGCAACAACACCACGAGAAGACCACTACTTAGTGACGTCATCACGACGTCACAGGTTTGAGACTGTGCCGTGGCTGTCCCGTAATTTGCACACCGCTACCGGCACTACAGTGCATGCACAAACTGTGCGAAACAGACTCCATGATGCTGGACTGCATGCCCGTCGTCCACTTGTTGCTGTTCCGCTTACAGAGTGTCAGATCGAGAATCAGTTTGCATGGGCAAGAACTCATCAGTGATGGCATGCTCAACAATGGAGCCACGTTTTGTTCAGTGATGAGTAAAGGTTTTGTGTGGATGTGGCGGATGGTAGGCAACGGGTTTGGCGATGTTTAGGAGAACGGTATGATGCAGCCAACATCATTCAGCACGGCAGATTCGGTGGCGGCAGTGTCATGGTGTGGGCTGGAATCCATGAAAATGGCAAAACAGATCCTATTGTGATTTGCGGAAATTTAACGGCTCAACGTTACTGTGAAGAAGTTGTCGCCCCTGTTGTCATCCCTTTTATGCAGCATCATGCAGACTTTATGTTCCAGCAAGACAACACCCGTCCTCATTCAGCTATGGTCACCAGTGATTTCCTTGAGGCTAACAACATTCCAGTGTTGGACTGGCCATCGTGATCACCGGACCTGTCTCCTATCGAATACGTGTGGGACATTCTTGGCCGTATGGTGCGTGAGAACCATCCACATCTTCACATGCGGGAGCTGGAAGCTGCACTGCTCCAGGAATGGGATGCGATTCCTCTTCGTGACATCAGGTGCTTAATTCGAAGCATGAGAAAGCGATGTACAGCGGTGGTTAATGCGCGCGGAGGTCACAACCGGTATTGACAGCTCAGTGTCATTATTTAAATTGGACCCTTCCATTAAATGATGCCGTGTTAAAGGCGCGATGCTAGCATTACAGTAACAAGAGACTGTTGTTCAAATTGGAAAATGACCTATCAATTAAATAATATATTTGAATCAATTTATTGTTTTTGTTAAATAACATTTATACAGTAATATTCTGTGTTGCTAAACTTTTTTGGTTCAGTATATATATATATATATATATATATATATATATATATATATATATATATATATATACAGGCCCTAAAAATAACAAATTATCTAGGTCAACCAGTGTGTTAAAATTTGATTTCCCTACAGTAAAAAGTGGTTGCCCCGGACCGCAGGGACTTGTAATTTTCGTGGCCTGCACTCATCTCATCTAGAACATGGGTATACATTTCACTGTGCCCATCATCCTAATCGTAATCTACAATAAATACATGAGGCGACCAATCAGATAATAGCATCAAGTCATTTCTTTCCAGTAGGTGACACAAAAGATCCATGTTTTCGAATGCTCAAAGTGCCTTTATACGAAAATGCTTATGATAATGACAGATTTCATTTTTAAATATGCAAATAATGCCTGCTGTATTTAGTTTATCATGACATATGTTGTTTAATCGTTTACCACTCAAGCTGGCCAAAACTGGCCTCTGCATTGGTCTTGAGAAATGCCCATTTTCAGGCAAAGAGATCATTTTTGAACATTTACCACCGGAATGACTGGCTTGATAACCCAGCCAGTCATTCCAGTGATAAATTTACAAAAATAGTTTTCTCTTGGCCTGCAAATGGGAATTTTCTGGAAAAATTGTGATTTTTTAAACCAAATTGAGGTAATCCTTTAGTGGTCAAGCCTGTCCATTTACAGGACAATAAACAATCCTTTAGTGGTCATTTACAGAACTAGATTAATTTTGTTAAATTTACCACTGTAATGAATGGCTTGATAACCAACTCAGTCATCTTAGTGTACTATAAAAACTTTATTTTTCTTAACCAATCTTGACTTTTAAAGGGGTAATATTATGTTGACTCTATGATCTTAGATAATATCGAAAGCTTATAATTATCTTATAAGCAGGCTTGTTAGCCCTTTAATGGTCAACATAGGTCAAAATCGGCCTCTGTGGTGGTCTTAAGACATTTTTTGAAATTTTACCACTGGAATGACTGGCTCGATAACCGAGCCAGTCATTCTGATGGTAAATTTCAAAAATAGTTGATTTGACCATTAAAGGATTACTCTAAATTAACGGGCCCATATATCGAGGCAACATTATCTAACTGGCTGAACATTATCGCCATAAACTGAATGAAACACTTGTGCAATGAGGCAGCTTAACTTTGCATATCTGTCTAGTCAATAGGTCAGGATAGCATTAAACATGTACAGAGTTTCTTCAAAGCAATTTGAATAAAGATTTCCTCTACATAAGGTACTTAAAATGTTCACAAAGTTGTTATCATGTTTCACATTTAGGTCGGTTGAAGCAAGCTCGTAACTATAACCGTAGAAACTAGCTCTTGTGGAAATGGTTGCTTGAATTGGCAGCTATTGTCACTGTCAATTTACATTGGATCAGGAAGTTTGAAGTTATGGTGAAAATATTCCAAGTTTTCCATCGATAGTGCCAGTGATGAGCTGTGAAAAGAGGACAATACAATATTCATGTTACAACATGCCTGTAAATGGTTTGAGAATTTAAAGCAGGTGGATTGTAACACTAACTGGATTGAGTCTTGCTAATCCTTTAACGGCTAAATTTGGTCAAGAAATGCCAAATATCTTCTTCTTAAACATTCATTTGCAGGCCAAGAGAACTGTATTTGAAAATTTACCAATGGAATAACTGAATTGTAGATCGAGCCAGTGATGTTTATTAAAAATCGTCTTCGCTTGGCTTGCAAGTGGACATTCGTAAAGATACTGGGAGAGGCCGGTTTTGGCCAGCTTTGTCATGAAAGGGTTAAACTTTCACATATAATTGCGATCCATCATGATCTGAAGGCTTATCAGAAATTCATATGTTCATCTTAAAAGTTACCAACTTTAAATTTTCAGATTTGAGACAAACAAACATTTACACCAATTTTCAAAGACATGTTAAAGCACTCACTGAGCCACAGAACTGCCTCCCAAATGTCATACATAATATGTAAAAAAAATGCATTATTAAGCTAATTATGCAGCGCCTAGATACCAGCCAAAATCGTACATCCAAAGTAATATGGCTTCTATTCAAAGAGATAATAAGAATCACGACTAATAATAACACATGACCTCACAATCCTCACAAACAGAGCAAGATGCCGAGACAAACCTTTACCTTTGCCCTTGTGACCTCAATGTCATTGTGATACATCCTCTTGATAGATGCAAACATGTGTTCATAAGTTTAGGCCAAATCTTTAAAAATAAGACAAACTGCAGATCTAAATAAACAACAGCATTTGCACAATCGCTGCGATGTACGCAGCTTTGGAAAACATGTAAAGAATTTGACAGATCAAAATACCAAGTTCTAGTGGCTATGAATTACGATTTAATCTCAATGTTGACATTGTCATCATCACAGTCATGGTCATTGTCATTGGAGAAGCTATATCTATGCATGATTTGGTGCTTCCGAGATGAGACAAGGAGTTTCTTGTATACAACATCAAACAGATTCACCTGTTTATGACATCATCAAAGACAGCTACAGATGTGCAAGGTTATAATTATCATTGTCATCATCATCATCATCATCATCAGATTCACATGTGTGTGAGATCATCAAAGAGAGCTACAGGTGTGTAAGCTCATCATCATCTTCACCTGTTCATGATATCATCAAAGAGAGCTACAAGTGTATAAGGTCGTCATCATCATCATATTCACCCATTTATGATATCCTCAAAGAGAGCTACAGATGTGTAAGATCATCATTGGTGCCATCGTCATCATCATCACATTAACCAGTTTATGATATGATTAGAGAGCTACAGGTGTATACAGTCTTACCATTTATGACATCATCAAAGAGAGCTACAGTTCTGTAAGATCATCATCATCAGTAGCTTAACCTGTTTATGATATCATCAAAGAGAGCTACAGGTGTGTAAGATCATTATTATCATCAGATTCACCTGTGTGTGATATCACCAAAGAGCTTAAAACAAAGAGATTTACCTGCGATTTAAATGGATGATAAGCCACTGTACACACATCTGCATGGCTGGACAGCTTGGTAAGGATTGGTCCTCCCCGCAGGTCATAGACATATGCCTAGAAGATGGGTACATAAACTATATATAATAACTAATACAAAATAAAAGTTATCAATCTTGTCACTTGTATTAAGACCACATTTAATTAGTAAAAAACTGGTTAAATACTCCATAACATCACTTTCTATCAATATGAGTGATCGGTGACATAACACTACAATTCATGTGCACATTATCAGGGCTCGAAATGGTTGAGAAAACACCAGCATTTGTGGAGTCCTGATATGGTGGTTCTCTGCACCTGTCTTAAGTAACCACAATGACCACCTGTACTAAGGAATCGCCATGACCACCTGTCTTAAGGAACTGCAATGACCATCTGTCTAAAGGAACCACAATGAACATCTGTCCTAAAGAACTGCAATGGCCACCTGTCTTAAAGAACTGCAATGACCACCTGTCTTAAGGAACCACACTGACCACCTGTCTTAAGGAACCACACAGACAACCTGTCTTAAGGAACCACATTGATCACCTGCTTAAGGAACCACAATGATCACCTGTCTTAAGGAACCACAATGGTCACCTGTCTTAAGGAACCACAATGGCCACCTGTCTTAAGGAACCACAATGACCACCTGTCTTATGGAACTGCACTGACCACCTATCCTAAGTGACTACAATGACCACTTGATTTAAGAACAACAATGACCACCTGTCTTAAGGAACCGCAATGACCACCTGTCTTAAGGAACCACAATGACCACCTGTCATGAGGAACCACAGTGACCACCTGACTCAGGGAATCACAATAACCACCTGTTTTATGGAACCACAATGACCACATGTCTTAAGGAGCAGCCATGACCACCTGTCTTAAGGAACCACAATGACAAACTGTCTTAAGGAACTGCAATGACCACCTGTCTTAAGGAACCACAATAACCACCTGTCTTAAGGAACCACAATGACCACCTGTCATGAGGAACCACAGTGACCACCTGACTCAGGGAATCACAATAACCACCTGTTTTATGGAACCACAATGACCACATGTCTTAAGGAGCAGCCATGACCACCTGTCTTAAGGAACCACAATGACAAACTGTCTTAAGGAACTGCAATGACCACCTGTCTTAAGTAACTACAATGACAACCTGTCTTAAGGAACTGCAATAACCACCTGTCTTAAGGAACTGCACTGACCACCTGTCTTAAGGAACTGCAATGACGACCTGTCTTAAAGAACCACAATGACCACCTATCTTAAGGAACAGCCATGACCACCTGTCTTAAGGAACCATACTGACCACCTGTCTTAAGGAACTGCAATGACCACCTGTCTTAAAGAACCACAATGACCACCTGTCTTAAGGAACCACAATGACCACCTGTCTTAAGAAGCTGCACTGACAATCTGTCTTAAGGAACCACAATGGCCACATGTCTTAAGGAACCACAATGACCCCTGTCTTATGGAACTGCACTGACCACCTGTCTTAAGTAACTACAATGACCACCTATCTTAAGGAACTGCAATAACCACCTGTCTTAAGGAACCACACTGACCACCTGCCTTAAGGAACCACAATGACCACCTGTCTTAAGGAACCACAATGACCACCTGTCATGAGGAACCAGTGACCACCTGACTCAAGGAATCACAATAGCCACCTGTATTATGGAACCACAATGACCACCTGACTTAAGGAACCACAATGACCATCTGTCTTAAAGAACCATAATCTATTGGATCTAAAGGTAATTTACTGTATCCTGTCACTTGGATTAAGACCACCATTCTATTGTGACAAACTAGTTAACCCTTTCACTGACAAATCCCGGAAAAAGTATATTCTTTATGATATAAAACTTATTCTGTTGAATAACTTGAAATGAATTTAACTAAGGCAGCATTGGCTTCCAAGCATATAAATTTCAAAATTTTCAACAGTTTTCCTGTGTTGTTGCTATGAAAATGAGATACATTCGAGAGTTAAAGGGTTAAGACAAAGCTGTTCTTGTAGCACTTTAATAGTCAAGAATGGTCAAGAGCTTTGCTAGTGAATTCCCATTTACAGTACAAGACAAGAATATTTTTGAAAATTTACTAGCTGATGACTTGTTCGGTCATCGAGCCAGTCATTCCAGGAGTAAATTTTCAAAATTCTCGCACCCATGTTTGGATGTCTTTTAATTTCGTTAAAAAATTTTGAAAATTGACCAATCAATCAATTTTGAATACAAGTTTGTACGTCTGCGGTCATTATAGGGGTATTGGAGACAAATTTAATAGAAATCAGCCAAGCAGTTAATGAGGAGTCACAGTTTAAATCAGAAGTTGACAGGAAAATGGATGGATGATGGACAATGATTACTATCACGCTATTATGCAGTTTGTTTTCCAGAACTGAGAATTACACCCGAAGCATGATCAGATGACAGTAAATAACTATAACTGGAGTGTGTTTTATCTTACTGCTTTATCCTCTGACCCAGTAACAAGGAAACGACAGCATGGACTGAAATCCACTCGACATTGAAAAGCTCGGTTATGATGACTTTCATAGCGACGGACACATCTGTAAGAATATTTACACAGGACATCATGAAATAATCTGAGAACTATGAGCAAAATAAATGTTAGTTTTAAATATTTCCTAATCTTATGGCCTCAGGATTATTAAATGCATTGCAGTTTTGTATCCTGCATTCATTAGCCAGCTTTCATTAGCACAAATTTATTCTGACCACAAGCTTCTTACTATTACACATCATCATTACAGCATGATGTTATAAGTTTATAAGTGACAGAATGCTGCAATTGAAAGGATATATTAAACAGATTTCTACAGAATGATTGCAGGTTAATAAGCTTTTTAATTAATATCAGTGGCTAAGGATTAAACAAAGTCTACGATTTCTTTATTCACAAGAGTGTTAATACTTACCATCATGAAGACTCTTTGATATATGGTAATATATCCAATTCACCTTTCCAGAGTACCCACCCATCATATGATGTCATAATGAACTGCGTGATGTGTACAATGACATCATAATGAATGACGTCATTAATGACGTTGATAAGTACGTCAGGAACGCATATTTAATGAAGGTCTATGGGCTGTTGTACAAATTGTTTGCTTTTACTATTTAATAAATATTCTGTTATGGCAGCAACAGCACCCAGTCTAATTAGTTACAAATTATTCAACAGCTTCCCTGTATAGTTTTCAGGAAATTGATCGCTAGGGCATTCGGGGATCGATCAATACAAACATGGCGAGGTGTGGGTGGAGCTTAGCTAGTGATGGGCAGGGCATGGCTAAAAATGGAAAGGTCCATTGACTCAATTAGACACAGAATTAACATTATACCTAACCCTAATAGGTGTCAGATCATGGCCCATGTGGAAGGCCGACAGTGCATGCGCGGCGCATGCACTGACTGACACATCCCCAAGATATTAAAATCATTTGCTTAAAATAAGCAACTGCATAATAAGACACTGCCTCTGTAGGGTGGAGAGGCTGGGCCGCTTCATGATGGTAAATCTCTCGTGAAAAAAGAAATCCTAAATTTCATTTATTTCACTTCAAGAGTATATCTGCCATCAGGAAGACTCTGATATACCCAGAGTTTGCAAAAGAATTCGGAGAGAGGGAGGCATGGTCAACAGACTAGCTATTTCCCTGAAAGATTTCCTTTATTTTTGGAGGCACTAAATGTCTGAAATTGTTAAAAATAGCAACCAGGAAGTGAATAAGCACTCGCCTGAATCGGCCTCTGTTTTTAATAGAATGGAGCTAAGAAAATGCATCAATGAACTACACACTCTCTTTAATAGTGTCAAAGTACTGTAGAAAATCAAATGAATGGGCTTCGAATTTGATAACTCTCGATGTAAGACCGATATAAAATATGAACCATCACAAGTTTAGTTACATGAATGAACTACACAAACATCTGATCAGATTGACCTTGTTTTAGATTAGACATCTTTCATGCTTTTATAATGAGATGGGTAGCACATTTGTGTGAGTGTTCCATCATCATAGGTGTGACACATAATAATTGACCTTTATTTGCAATATTTACAACAAATTTTTTTTTTCAAAATTGCCAAAGTAAGAGGGTTATTCATGTCGAGTAAGTAATGGTCAGTAAAACACAATTCACAGTGCCATTGGGTCACCATCAGAATGTCCTCTACAGATATTCCATGGAATAGAGCCATAGAAGCTACTACACCATGGACACTATGAGCATTGGCAAAATCTACTTGCCTACCAGTTGCAGATTTGTGGTAAAATCAAATACATTCCACAATCCACCTTGAAATGGTGTCCCTGGAAGGCCTGGCATGGCATTCAATGTAGGATAGCCATCGAGAACTGCAGTCTGTCCGCCTTTATTCCATCCATTGTTTGTTTCAGAGCAATGCATGGACTGGAGACCATGCAAGACTTTGAGTTGGGGTCAAATCTCGTTAAGGCAGGCAGAATAATGGACTGACCATGGTATTTCAAAGATTGGTTCTTAACCATAAAATTAAGTCTAGGTAGAAGCCTAAGGCCTTCCCCTGTAACCACAAAGTGGTCTGGTTCAGCTCACTGTTGCACACAAGCTGAATCACTGAAATTAGTGATTTCATTCTTTCTTGAGATGGATAAACATATCCTATCTCTAGATCGAAGAACATGCCCAGATAAACAAACTTCTGGGATGGAACCAAATACGATTTCTGGTAATTTATTATCCAGTCTAGATCTGTAATTTTTTTTAGAACTATCTCCAGATTTGCTGATAAACTCTGGGATTTTGTGTGTGCTTGTAACAGCCATTCTCCCGCACAGGGATGATGTTATAACAAGGACCACTCTGGTCATGACCCGAGGAGCCGTTGAAATTCTGAATGGGAGGACATTTAATTACCATTTGCAGCCCTGGAATACAACTCAAGGGTTCCAACAGATTTTTTAATTTTGAAGGACTTTTTAAAGGTATGCCATCCTTTACATCCCCTTCTGGCTAATTTTTCCTCCCACGTCATTCTTTATTATCACATTTTAATTAAACATTTTAGAAACAGATTACACTAAATTCTGAATTAAAAAATTATATGATCAAAATACGTAATGTATAAATTTCTATAGTTTCCCCTGGTCTGCCATAGCTGGGAAAGTTGGACAATGATTCTTCTTCTTTTCGTTCGCTGATCATACTGCCAGTCCTGTAAGTGACTATCGACATGATCATAAGCGTTAAGTGCATGGATCCATGGTTTATTAGAGTGCGCCGTGCGGCCTGGAACCTCCGTCTTCAGCACTCGAGGTTTCTGTCAGGGTTACCTCACCCTTACCTCCTTTAGTCGCCTCGTACGACATGCAGAGGATACGGAAGGTGTATTCTAAGCCCCACCTACAGGGCATATTTTAATTATATGATTAAAATACTTAATGTATAAATTTCTATAGTTTCCCCTGGTCTGCCATAGCTGGGAAAGTTGGACAATGATAAATTCAAGGGTTTTTCAAGGAAATTTTCAATTCTGGCTAAATTCAAGGCATTTCAAGGCCTTGAAAATGTAACATATTTCTTTAAGGATTTTCAAGGAATTTCAAGGTTGTGGGAACCGTGCACTCTTAGGTACAGTCGGAAACTCCTCACTATAGGACATGTGTAAGAATGTGAAAAATTGCATTCTTTAGATCTATCAATGCATGCCATCCACAATCCATTTCTCAATCCTGCCAACACCATTCAAACTGTTTCCATTTTGAAACTGGGTATGTGAATGAATTTGTTGAGTTCCTTTAGATTGAGAATTGGTCTCCACCCACTGGTGCTCTTTGTCACCAGGAACACGGTTGAATAGAAGCTTGAATTGCTTGTTTTAAGATGAGGGATTGTATTTCCTGTTCTATACACAACCACTGATCTGGATCCCTTTGTATTGGGGTCCAAATAGGAACTGGAGAGTAGCAGTGGCGGCTGATTGCCTATCTAATTGGGATGATAGCTGACTGAAAGCCACTGGAACACTAAGCGATCCTGTGTCACCAGTTTCCACTCTTAGATGTGGTAGGCCAGGTCGCATCCTACAAGCTCATCTACGGGCTGAGATTGGAACCAAGCAAACCAAGAGGGGTACTGTCTCCGGAGCTCTCCCTGGTCCCTTAAATTTTCTTTAATTTTATCTTGCTATTGGATATTAGTAAACTCCAGGAGTAACTCGTCTAACCAAAGATCACAGGTGGCACCCCTGTACCCAAGATCACATGTACTACACCTGGAGCATTCATGACCAGAAAACATGCTTTTACGTAGAGATGACATACAGGGAAGTCCAGAATTTGATTCTGAAATGACACATAGACACTACAATGAGGTTTTCGTTGTTTAAAGAAAATAAATGAAATAATTAAATAAATTGCAACTTTGATAAAACTTTGAAAACCCTTCCAATAAGGAAGTTGCATAGTCAATATAAATTATGATAAATAACGTACTTAAATAATTAAGTAAAACCAGAAATGTGAAATAGAAGGCTTATCAATACACATATCAACTACAGGCCCATGGGCCTGTGATGCTCACCTGAACCATTAGCATTTGAACAATTTGTATTTAAATTGACATGATGGATAATTTCCGGAAAATCCAAGATGACCATCAAAGAAATTGACCAATTGAAATTCTCATTTGATTTCCTGAAGCTTATCATAGGATCATTCCACCTAAGTTTGGTTGAAATCTAGTTGTTGCTTAAACAGTCGTAGCGATTTAATCTGCTGGGAAATGTTTGGAAAATTCAAAATACCTGCCAAAAAAACTGACCAAACAAAATTCTCATTATCACTCTTGAAGTTAATCATGATAGGAGCATTCCACCCAAGATTCATTGAAATCGGCTGATTGATTAAGGAAAGGTAGCATCTTAAAGGATTTCTGGAAAATCCAAGATGGTCAGCAGAAAAATTTACCAATCAAAATTCTGTATAAAAGTTCTGAAGCCTAGTCTCATAAGGTCCTTCCAGCCCAATTAAGTTGAAATCCACCAAGCCGTTAATGAGGAGTAGTGTTTTGACAATTTGCGGCAGATTTTTCATAAAATCTAAGTTTTTCACCAAATAATTGGACACATTAAAATTCAGTGTTAAGCTTTGAAGACTGCCAAATTTAATTGAAATCTGCCCAATGGTTAATGAAGAATAGTGTTTCGGCCATTTCTGGTAAATTTTTCATAAAATCTAAGATTGTCACCCAAAAAATTGGTCAATCAAAATTCTGAATAGAGGTTCTGGAGTCTACCACGATAGGGACCCTCTATCCAAACTTGGTTGAAATATATCAAGCAACTAAGGAGAAGTAGCGTTTTGACAATTTCTGTTAAACTTAAGATTTTCACCCAAAACATTGATCAATCAAAATTCTGAAGTTCTGGAGGGTACCACGGTAGGATTCTTCAAGCCAAATTTGGTTGAAATTGGTCAAAGCGTTAAGAAGCGATTTGAAGAAAGGACGATAGGCGGGTGGTGGACAGCTGCCATGACATAAGCTCACTTGACCCTTTGGGGTGGGTCATTATAAGGAAGCATATGCCCTAGTTTGGGTTCAGTATGATTAACCAAAGATTAGATATAAACTGATAAGTTGAGGTAAAGGGAAAATGATGTTAAAAAAACTATATGTTTACCACAGTCACAGTGACCTTGACCTTTTGACCCCAAGGTCATTGTGTCCTGCCATGTTATTATAATCAAGCATGCGTCCAAGTATGGGTCCAGTATGATTAACCAAAGATGAGATATAAACTGCTAAGTTGAGCTAAATGGAAAATGTTAATGTTGAAAAGAGCAACGTTTTACCAAGATCACAGTGATCTTGACCTTTGACACCAATGTCATTGTGATATGTCGTGTCATTATAAGTTTGAGTACAGTATGATTAAGCAAACCTGAGATATAATAAACGAAATCACAGATTTCTTTTTTCGCGAGAGAGTTGATACTTACCATCCTGAAACTCATTGATATTTCCTAAATGTCATGATCGCTTCAGTAATACAGACTTTAAAAAGCAACTGCCCCCAATATGCAGGTTACGCATCTATCACTCTCGACGGATGTCGACCCAACAATGTGCATGCAAAGAGTAACAGATCTTTGGACTAGAAACAATTGGCTGCCCAAGGAACCTAATATGCATAAGTCCGGGCCTCTGAGGGCCGGAGAGGCTGGGTTCATATCAGGATGGTAGGATCAACTCTCTAGCGAAGAGAAATTTGTGAGCTCTTTTATTTCACTTCAAGAGTATACTTACCACCCTGATACTCATTGAAATAGCCAGAATTCGGCAAGTGGAGAGGCCCGGTCAGAAGACACGCTCTTCCACCATAAGAGTGCACATTTTAGTGGACACAGCACAAGACTGAAATGCTTCGATTTTGTAAACACTCGATAATAATGAACCACATACAATACACAAACCATTACCGGATAATAAGTACGGATTACGTGATTAAACACATACACAAAACAAACAGCGGGCTAACCTTGTTTGCTGGCGGTATCCTCATCAAATCAACCAATGCGAGGTGTAGCGCTGTGTAGAGAGTCCCAGGCCATAGATGTAAAATCTGAGAGCACTGGCTTGATAATCGATTTCTTCAAAATCACTAAGGTGAGAGGGTTGTTGGTATCACGTAAATAATGGTTGTTAAAACTGGACTCACAGTGCCACTTGCCTACCGACATAATGTTGTCCTCCGGTACTCCACTCCATTGAATACAGCTGTGGACTCCACTACGCCACGGACACTGTGAGCCTTGGCCAAATCAACTTGCCTACTCGTGGTGGATTTGTGGCAAAATTGAATACATTCCACAATCCATCTGGAAATAATATCCTTTGAAGTCCTGCCATGGGGTTCAAAATAGGATAACCACAATGAACTCGAGTACATCCGTCATTCCTATGTATATTGTTTATAATGGAGCGATGCACGGACCGGACACCAGGCCTTTGAATCAGGATCAAATCTTGATAAGACAGGCAAGATTATAGGCTGACCACTGTATTTTAAAGACTGGTTTTTGTTTTTAGCCATATAATTTTTTCTCAGTAGTCGCCTAAGGCCTTCCCCTGTAACCACAAAACGGTTTGGCTCAGCTGATAGAGCATAGATTTCACTTCTCAGTCTAGCCGAGGCTGCAGCAATTAGAAATACAGTTTTAGCGTTAACAACTTCATAGAAGTTGAGCTAAGTGGTTCAAAGGGTTTATCAGCTAGACCTTGAAGTACTAGCGATAAGCGCCAAGATGCACTGGCAGATTCTGTGGTCTCCGATTACCCATGCATTTGATCAAAGTATTTAGATTATATACTTCATCACTTCCCCTATTAGCTAAGCAAGGGATAACACTCATTAAAGCTGATAGGTATCATACAGGTAACAGAGGAAATTGGCTACTACTTGAATAGATGCATCAATTGGATTAAGACATCTTTTTTAGCTCTATTCTGCAATTTTGTTGATTTTATATTTATATGCTATAGAGGTTGGCCCCTTCTTGCATTGACCATGAACATGGCTGCTTGCTCTGAAAATCCCTCCTTAATTGCAGGTTCTTTGACAAGATCCATGCAGTCAATTGGAACATTGACGGATTGTTGAGTATGGTCTTGCCCTGGAAGATTATCTTGTCCATCAAAGGCAGAGGAACCGGATTGCAGACCTGAAAGTCCAGCAGATCCATATACCGTGATCGGCTTGGCTAATTTGGGGTGATCAGAAGCACTTGGCACTCGTCCTGGCTGATTTTCTCTGACAGATTTTTTAAATCAGGATTGCTGGTGGAAATGTGTATGCATACATGACCTCTCAGCTGACAGTTAGTGCAACAGTTGGAGCTCGGATCTGGAATACGAGAGACGAATGTAGCCATCTTCGCATTCTTTTTCGTTGCGAATAAATCTATGTGGGGCTTGCCTGAGTAGCTGAACAGATGAACCACCACACATTGATTTAGTTGCCATTCTGTTGGAAGAATGATCGTCCTTCGGCTCACTGAGACCACTAGGAGATTTAGTCTTCCCAGAATATGAGCTGCTTTCAAGATGATTCCATGGACTAGGCACCAGCAAAGCAGTTTCTATGTCATCATACAGAAACTGGGTGACTTCATTCCACCCTGGCAGTTTATATAAGTCACTACTGTGGAGCTGTCTGAACGAATTAAAACTATCTTGCCCTGAACTTCCTTCAGGAAATGTTCCATGGCTAAGACTACTGCTCACACTTCCAACAGATTGATGTGTTCTAGCGACTGTTCCAGATTCCAAAGCCCTGATATTTTGGCTTCTTTCAGGCAAGCTCCCCAGCCCTCCATCAATGCATCTGTATACATCATTACTTGAGGATACGGAAGGGACATCACCCTGCTAGATTTTCTCTTATCATTGAAGGTGGTGAATAAGAGGTTCCAACACTGACACCTCTGAGTATGGAGATCCTGTTCTCTGGATCCACTGTGTCATCAGAAATAACTAGATAGGCCGCAAATTTCAGGTACCGACAGAAGCTCTTCACTATTGGAATGTGGAAATATGCATCTTTTAAATCTATTGATGCAGTCCACATTCCTTTTCTCAACCCTGTCAACACCTTTGATATAGTTTCTATTTTGAAACTCGGTGTGAAACCCTGTTTAGAGGTTTGAGATTGAAAATTGGTCTCCATCCATCAGTGCTTTTTTAAAAAATGGTTGAATAGAAGCCAAGACAATTCTGAACCAGCTGTATTGCCTGTTTTTGTATGAGGGAATTTACTTCCTCGTCTATACACAAACGTCAATCTGGATCTCTTGGAGTTTGAGTCCACATTGGTACCAGAAACAGGAGCGATGGTGGATTGTTTATCCAATCTGGATGGTAGCCGACTGAAAGCCATCGCAAGCGGTCATGTGTCTACCACTTGCACTCTTGGCCGAAGGAGGCAAGATGGCCTCCCACGGGGCCATCTCCAGGCTGAGATGGATGCGAGAAGAGCATGATGTGCAGGCTGCCCAGTAGGCAAGACTTGTGGAGCCTGCTACCACCCACCCCCAGTGCTGGCGTGTGCTGGCAAGGCCTAGGCCTTCGCTGAACTTGTGGTTGGGCCCTAGCATGTGGGCCACCACCTCTAGGCTGCTGCAGATGGTTCACTTACAATTGCTCTCACAGCATTCTCTGGTTGTTAACTAGAGTCACTGTCTCATGGAGGTGTTTGTACCCTTCACCTCCAAGAGACCAGGCCCTGACATATGTATCCTTAAAAGCCTAGTATACAGGTCCTGGGACATGCAGAAAGCAAAGATTATCTAGAGCAAACTATCGGCGTGTCCGGAAACTCCTGGTAACACTTCGCGTCATACAGTCCAGAACCCGGTTGAGGCCATCCCAGATGGCTCTCTGGACTGTGATCGGCGACAGGATATGGGATGCAGATGCTGGTACCACCCCTTGTAACAGCTGGAAGGTGTGAGACAATGCTGAGATAGCAACTCTGGCACTCTCCTCCGAATCCTGTAGCGCAGAATTGGATGAACGTAAATTGTTGGCACACAAGTAACTGGTCTCGGACTGGGACCCAGGCCACGTGTCTTCTCCCAAAGCTGTACAGTCATCCGTACATGGCTTTGGGATGACACTGTATTGCTGAAATTGTTCAGCGTTTATACGACAAAGCCTTCACGAACTGTCCACCAGGATTGACAGCAGTCTCTTTTTTATAAAATCTAAGGTTTTCACCAAAAAAGCTGCCCAATTAAAATTCTGTATAGATGTTCTGAAACAGAAAGCATTAGGGTCTGTCTAGGCAAATTAGGTTGAAATTTGCCAAGCGGTTAATGAGGAGTAGTGTTTGAGCAATTTTCAGTACATTTTTCGTAAAATGTAAGATCTTAAACCCAAACAAGAGGCTCATGGGCCTGTGATGCTCGAACCATTAGCATTTGAACCATTTTCTTTTAAATAGACATATAGATAATTTTCGGAAAATTTATCCCCACCCCAAACAAGAGGCCCAATGGGCCAGTATCGCTCACCTGAAACATTGGCATTTCAGCTAATCTTACTTAAGTTTTACATCCATCGGGGTCACTTCCAATGACTTTCAGTCAAATAGTTTAGTTTTCGAGATATTGACAACAATCTCTGGACTGTTTTTTTGCATTAGTGAGTTTGAACAATGTTCAAGTAAAAATAGATGATATCAGTGCTAACTACAGCTGGTTTCTTAACTGTCTCACTCCTGCAAGCCAGTGCAGCCAATAATTTCAATTTTCAAAAGCTCTTCACTTGTTGAATATTTTGAAAACAATTCGACTGAAAGTTGTTGGCGGCTAAGCCACCAACAATTTCAGTCCAATTGTTTTCAATATATTTATCAGGTTCAGAGATATAACCTTTGGAATGTCGTCTGCAAAAACACAGTGAGACGGTTATTAGAGGTTCAAATACAATTGAAGAAAATGGTCTCTAAAGGCAGGTAGGTGGTCTTTATAGCAGGTTATTACCCACAACCACACAATCCATTTAACACATGCACATCTGGCTGAATCACCAAGTTAGCAGCAGAGGTATGGTGAGCTGGAGTTGATTTAAAAAATAATTTGACTGAAAGTCATTGCTGCCTTAGGCAGCAACAACTTTCACTGCTGCCTAAGGCAGCGACAACTTTCAATCAAATACATTAAAAAATATTTTTAAGAGCATAGATGTCAGAGCACATAATACATATCTTAAATATTTCTGCAGTATTGGAAAGGTTAATCTGTTAATTGGAATTTAATGTCTAGTTTGGCAATAAAATCTGACATAGCGATAAATCAATGGACGGTGGGAACAAACCTATATTTGCCCTATGAAAGTGAGACTGCAAATATTTAAGGAGTGGTAACTCTGGAATTTGATGTCCTATCAGTTTCATTTTCACAACACAGATATTAGATGCTGACATTAACATTGTGACCAAGTTTGGTGTCAATCCGGCAAGAAATAACAAAATGAGCCGCCATTGTTGGTGACGGACAGACAGATGGATGGACGGACATACAGAAGACAGATGGGTTATCGCTATATGGCAGCTGACTGACAAGTAAGCGGAGTTATGAAAACCAATTTGGGCTTCAAAATCCATAAAATTAAAAAAATTGAATATGGCAGCCAAACACGCTAAAATTTGATTGGTCCACGGCGGCCATATTTTTTATTTATCAACTTCTCATGAACAAACTTTAATGGCCCTTAGTCCATAATCATATCCTCAAAACGTCAGCCCGATTCATTCAGCGGTTCTGCAGAATAAGTCATTTTCACGAAAACTAGGTCATCCAAGATGGCCGCCGAACCATTCGGCCAATTAAGTTCCTTTGAACAAACTTGGTTCAGCTCTTGCCCTATATGATATGTAGTGAGTTTTGAATCGATCCACCAAGCAGTTTCGGATAAGATTTTTAAAGCCATTTCCTAAAATTGACCAAAATTCAAGATGACCACCGGCCAAATTGGCCGATCGGTTTTGTTTGAACAAACTTGGATCCCTATGCCCTACGGATACTTCCTGCCAAATATAATTGAAATCGGCCCAGTGGTTCTTGAGAAGAAGTCGTTTAAAGAAAAAAGTTGACGGACAGACGGACGCCGGACGGTCGCCATGGCATAAGCTCACTTGGCCATTCTGGCCAGGTGAGCCAATAAATTGATCAAAGCAAAATTCTCGTTTGATATGTTGATGTATACCACCAAAATAGGATCATTCCACTCTAGAAATAGAACTTTTATTCAAAATTCTGATTGGTAAATTTTTTGGTGCCTATCAAGGATTTACTGCACATTTTCAGGAATCATTTAAAATGCTACTCGGCCTTAATAAGTTGCCCGATTTCAATAAAAGTTAAGGCAGAGTAGCATTTTAAATGATTCCTGAAAATTTCCAGTAAATCCAAATTTGGTTGAAATCTGTCAAGCAGCTAAGCCTTTGACAATTTCCAGTAAATTTTTCATAAAATCTAAGAATTTCACCTAGAAAATTGACCAAGCAAAATTCTGAATATAGGGTATGGTGAAGCCTACCACAATAGAAATCTTCCAGCTAAATTTAGTTGAAATCCACCCAGCAGACAAGGAGGATATGTGCTTTGACAATTTCTGGTAAATTTTTCATAAAATCTAAGGTATTCAACCCAAAGATTTATCAATCAAAATTCTGAAAAAATATTCTGGAGCCTAGCATGATAGGTTCTCCTAGCCAAATACGGTTGAAATCCATGAGGCAGTTAAGCAGCAGATGCGTTTTATCACTTTCTGGTAAATATTAGACAAAATCTAAGATTTTTACCAAAAAAATTGACAAATCAAAAACCTGAATAGAATTTCTAGAGCATACATCGATAAGATCCTTTCAGGCAAATTTTGTTAAAATTTACCAATCGGTTTAGGAGTTGATGGGTGGATGGGTGGATGGACGGATGGCCACAAAGGCATAAGCTCACATGGCCATTCTGGCCAGGTGAGCTAATAACAAAGGAAAAACTCACGAAAATAAATGGAGTGACAGGGCTAAAATCAGGCTCCTGTAGCTGGAAATGGATGGGACATCGCCAGAAAAGAATTCATCCATTATAATTAAATTTGTACGGATGAAAAGAGTACTAGAATTAAACAAGATTGCCACCAAAAAAATAGACCAATCCAGATTCTCATTTGACATTGTGAAGCCTACCGTCATAGAAGTGTTCGATCAGTTTTGTTGAAATCGGACTATTGATTAAGGAGTACCATCTTTAAATGGTTCTGGATAATTTTCAGAAAATCAAAGACGGCGACCAAAATATTGAAGTATCTATTCGGAATAGATTTTCTAGAGGGCGGAAAATCCAAGATGGCCACTGGAAAAATTGAGCAATCAAAATTCTGTATACATGTTCTGAATCCTACCATCATAGGGTCCTTCCAGTCAAATTAATGAGGTAAGAAGTTAATGTGTAGCGTTTTAAACAATTTCCCGCCAATTTTCGGAAAATTCCAGATGTCTGCCAGGAAAATTATCCAATCAAAATTCTGTATACGTCTTCTGAAGCATATTACTCTAGAGTCCTTCCCACCGAGTTTGATTGAAATCGGCCCAGTGGTTAATGAACAGTTACAGTAGGCTTTTAACTGATTTTCAGAAAATCCAAGATGGCCGCCGAAAAAATTAACTAATCAAAATTCTGTATATGGCTGAAATTGCCCAAGAAGTTAATGAGGAGTAGCGTTTTAAACAACTTCCGAAAAGATTGTCCAATCTAAATTCTGTATATACGTTCTGAAGCATACTAATCTAGGGTCCTTCCGACAGTTTGAATGAAATCGGGCCAGTGGTTAATGAACAGTTACACTAGGCTTTTAACTGATTTTCAGAAAATCCAAGATGGCCACCGAAAAAATTAACCAATTAAAATTCTGTATACATGTTCTGAACCCTCCCACCTTAGTATCCTTCCAGCAAAGTCTGGCTGAAATTGCCCAAGAAGTTAATGAGGAGTAGCGTTTTAAACAATTTCCGAAAAGATTGTCCAATCTAAATTCTGTATACAAGTTCTGAAGCATACTAATCTAGGGTCATTCCGACTGAGTTTGATTGAAATCGGGCCAGTGGTTAATGAGGAGTAGGCTTTTTACCGATTTCAAGAAATTTTCAGAAAATCCAAGATGGACGCCGAAATAATTGACCAATCAAAATTCTGTATAGAATTTTGGAAACCTATTAGCCTAGTATTCTTGACACCAAATCTGGTTGAAATTGCCAAAGCAATTAATGAAGAGTAGCATTTTAAATGATTTTCAGCCATTTTTCAGAAAATTTAAGATGGCCGCCGAGAAAATTGACCAATCAAAATTCTGTATAGAATTTCTGAAGCATACAAGTCTAGGGTCCATCCAGCCAAGTTTGCTTGAAATCGGCCAAGTAGTTAATGAGGAGCATGCTTTTATCTTATTTCCCAACATTTTCTGAAATCCAAGATGGCCACCGGAAACATTGGCCAATCAAAATTCTGTCTAGATGTTCTGAAGCCTACATCCCTAGAGTCCTTCCTGCTAAATTAGGCTGAAATCCGCTAAGTGGTTAACGAGGAGTAGCATTTTAAAGCAAAAGTTGACGGACAGACAGATGACGGACGGTCGCCATGGCATAAGCTCACGTGGCCATTCTGGCCAGGCGAGCTAAAAATTGACCAATCACAATTCTGTATACAAATTCTGAAGCGTTTTTAGACAATAGTTGACGTATGGATGATGGATGACAGACGGTCGCCATGCATATAAGTGACCTTGACCATTGACCTTTTGACCAAAACATCATTGTGTGCTGCTATGTCACTATAAGCAGGCATGTGTCCAAGTTTGGGTCCAGTATGATTAACCAAACCTGATATATAAACAGAAAGGTTGAGCTAAACGGATAATGTTAATGTTGAAAAAAACTAGGTTTTTACCAAGGTCACAATGACCTTGACCGTTTAGCAAAAGGTCAGCCTGAGGTGCCATATCATTATAAGGAAGCATGTGCCCAAGTTTGGGTCCAGTATGATTAACCAAACCTGAGATATAAACAGAAAAGTTGAGCTAAATGCAAATTGGATGCCACCGCCGCCACCACCACCACCACCGGACGACGTGCAGGGGATCACAGCAGCTTGTTTTATTTCGTAAACAGCTAAAAACTAGATATTTTAACAATCTCAAAAACTGCTCTCACCTATATCATGGATATTCTACACCTGGGAAGGCAGAACTGCTCCAGCATCATCCTAAGTTGAGGGTAATGATTTCATTGTGCGTAATCCTAGCTCTATCACAGTCTTAAAATTGCTGAGAAATTAATTAAATTCACAAAAAGACTGATTATAGAAATGTGGTCTATTTGTAAGCCTATTTTAATAGCAGGTGATGTGTTCGTCAGAGCATGCGCCATGCATGTGCCGTCGGGCTTCCGCATGCGCCGTGATCTGACAGCTAGTTACCTGCCGATTAGGGCAGCTTCATTGTTAATTCTGTGTATAATTGAGCCAGTTGGCTATATTAGCTATATATAAGTCTTCGTAATGATAAGTATACAAAATAAATTGTCACATGTCATATTAATGTATAATAAGTGGTTGTAGCATCACGTCATATTACTGAATATGTACCAATGGTGATATCAATTATGTAATATGGGACTTCTTGTCAGATTCATCATGTCTGATGCAGAATTAAAATAATTTTTTGAATATTTAAATTCAAATTCTGCATCCAATCGGAAGATAATTTGCATGAATATTAAATATCTGTCTCAGCACCATCTGACATTTGACTCAGGATTCACAATATCAAGGATGTTAACATTATTGCCACAGATTTCATGATTGTTAACACGAATGAAATATAATCTACAATTTCAGGATCCAGTCTTTCTAAAATATAAAATTAAAGCCATATATCCACATACTGATTAACTTTGTTAATTCACAAAAGATGATCAGCAAAATGTTAGTTACCTACCGTGCTGAGCGAAGATCCCAAAGTTTGATACAATCCGCCACAGCGGCAGTAGCACAGAGATCATAGGCACGAGTAGATTTTGACATACAACCCTAGTATTAAACAAAGGCACAAGTGTACTGGAACCTGAAATGTGGTTTTAGTTCAGTCATGCAGCTTGCCTGTTTTTTTTTATCTTTGTACATATGAACGTTGTTGACAGAAGGCTAACTAAAGTGTATTACCTTCTTAACAGAAAATGTAGGTAGAAATTAGATAAATGCATTGTACTATAGATAGAAATGGAGTATAAAGCTTTACATACAGTTTGGTTAATATAATCCTCATAGTATATCTGTGATAAACCGAAAAGTTAACCTGTATGGAGTAAGTCAAGGTAAACGCAAAACGTAACCAGACATAACGAAGTCCCTGAGCTGAAAATATAGGTAGGAATGGGGATAAATGTATTGTACTCTTGATAGAATGCAGCAATAAAGCTGTAGATGATGGTTTATTACTAGAACCCTTACAGTTTAGCTGTAGCTGAGCTAAACAGAAACATTAACGTATGAACTTAAGTCAAGCTAAACCCAAAACAGAAACAGAAACAAGACATTGCAAGCAATACAAATCCCCTCAATTCTCGGTTTTGTTGAAATGGCATGTAGGGAATCTGGGCAATTCCCTTGCCTGCTCCATATAACTGATATATGTGCTTACATTACAGCATTTGTTGTAAGGCGGTGACGTCAAATTAACAAAGTTTGTATTTTTAAGGGTGATAGCTCTGACAACTATTAATGGAAACTAACAAAACAGGAACTTGTCCTCTGCAGTGTTTCTCTTGACATCTAAATTTTGGAGGTCAAAGGTACCCCACACCCTGAAATTTGGGGGTCCCTAGCCGAGATCTGGGTGTCCCAAATTACTGAAATCTGGTGTTCCCAAGCAGTATTTCTTATCAATCGTAAAATTACAGGATACCATGGACTCACAACTATGAATTATAGTGATCCCATGTTAGATTGTGCAGGTATTTTTGTGCAAAAGCCTATAAAGGTACTTTATATTTTAAGCCTTACACAATTTTAAGGTGTCCCATGGGACCCACTGCCACTACTTTTGGGGGTCCCAAGCTGCATTTTGAGGGTATATACCCTCAAAAGGACCATTATGAGAATCCCTGGTCCTCCGTCTTAATACTATTAATCTAAATTCTGAATTTGGTTCCAATCCTTTTACCGGTAGTCTAGCGTGAGTTATTGCCTGGAAACAGTCAAATTAATGAAGTTTGTATTTTTCAAGGGTGATAACTAGACATGCAGCTCGGTAGTATTAAGCTATATTCCAAATTTGGTTCGAATCAGTTTAGTATAACACGAGTTATTGCCTGGCAACATTCAACAGACATGAATATGCACGATCATTATCAAAGACAGAGAAAACAAGCATTCTGTCAGCATTGCTTTGCAATACATGTGCCCTACCTGGTGATATAAATCTTTAGAGATTGACAGTCAAACACGCCATTAAAAATTGACAGAAGCAGCTGAAACTCGAACTTGATCTGTAAATTCTCACAACAAAGCAATATACCAAGTTTGAGTTATATATGGTGAAGGAGAACGAAAAAGTCTTGAAAGCTGATATGTTTGTATTTCATAAGTCGAAAGGGGACATAACTCTATCAAATATATATGCGCACGCGTGAAACTCGAACTTGTTCTGTAATTTCTCATAATAAAGTAATGTACCATTTCTCAGTTGAATACCTTGAAGGACTGCGAAAAAGTGCGGAAAACTAATATTTTTTGTATTTCATAAGATGAAAGGGGCATAACTCCCTGAAAAATTTACGAAAATGTCTGAAACTCAAATTTGCTCTCTAACTTCTTATATTAAAGCGATGTACTGATTTTTCCATAAATATCTTGAAGGAGTTCGAAAAAAGTGCGGAAAGCTGATATTTTTCGCATTTCTTATGTCGAAAGGGGGCATAACTCCATAAAAAATTGACGCATAAACGTGAAACTCGAACTTGTAACTTCTCATAATAAAGCAATTCTCAGTTGAATAGCTTGAAGGACTGCGAAAACAATTGCGGAAAATTAATATTTTTTGTATTTCATAAGACGAAAGGGGGCATATCTCCATGAAAAATTTACGAAAATGTCTGAAACTCGAACTTGCTCTGTAACTCCTGATATTTAAGTGATGTACTGATTTTCCCTTAAATATTTTGAAGGAGTGCGAAAAAAAGTGTAGAAAGCTGATATAAGTCGAAAGAGGGCATATAACTCCATCAAAAATTGACGCATACACGTGAAACGTGAAGTTAGTCTGTAACTTTTCATACGAAAGCAATGTACCAATTCTCAGTTGAATACCTTGAAAGACTGTGAAAAAAGTGCGGAAAACCAACTGCGACGGATGGATGGACAGACAGAGTGCAAACCTATAGTTTCCACCCCCCCCCCCTCCCCCCACACACAACACCCCCCCCCCCCCCAGTTTTACCGGTAGGGGACTAATAAGGATGACAAAGACCATGCATGTAAATCGGTTTGCTTCCTGGCCTGAGAGATTTTAAATGTCATTCGATGTGAAGAAATGTCACTTGCTCTCAATCACACTCAAGTAAAACAAGCATTCTGTAAGTATTGCTTTGCAATACATGTCCCCTACCTGGTGATATAAATCTTTAGAGAATGACAGTCAAAAATTTCATTAAAAATTGTCAAAAACAGCTGAAGCTGGAAATTAATCTGTAATGTCTCATAACATAGCAATAAACCAAGTCTCAGTTATATATGGTGAAGGAGAAGGAAAATGTCTTGAAAGCTGATATGTTTGTATTTCATAAGTCAAAAGGGGACATAACTCCATCGAAAAATGACGCAAACGCCTGAAACCAGAACTTGGTCTGTAATTTCTCATAATAAAGTAATGTACCAATTCTCAGTTGAATATCTTGAAGCGAGAAAAATGGCGGAAAACTAATATTTTTCGTATTTCATAGGTCGAAAGGGGGCATAACTCTATCAAATATTTACGCATATGCCTGAAACTCCAACTTGGTCTGTAACTTCTCGTAACAAAGCAATGTAGCAGTTCTCAGTATAATATCTTGAAAGACTGTGAAATAAGTGCGGAAGGGGGCATAACTCCATGAAAAATTGACGAAAATGTCTGAAACTCGAACTTGCTCTGCAACCCCTTATACTAAAGCGATGGAACCAATTTTTCCTTATATATCTTGAAGGAGCGCAAAAAAAGTGCGGGAAGCTAATATTTTTCGTATTAGCTTAAGTCGAAAGGGGACCATAACTCCATCAAAAATTGATGCCTACGCCTGAAACTCGAGGATGGTCTGTAACTTCTCATACCAAAGCAATGTAGCAATTTCCAGTATAATATCTTGAAAGACTGCGAAATAAAGTGCGGAAAACTAATATTTTTCGTATTTCATAAGTCAAAAGGGGGCATAACTCCATGAAAAATTACGAAAATGTCTGAAACTTGAACTTGCTCTGTAAGTCATTGTACTAAAGCGATGCACCGATTTTCGCTTAAATATCTTGAAGGAGTGCGAAAAAAAGTGCGGACAGCTGATATTTTTCATATTTCTTAACTCGAAAGGGGGGGCATAACTCCATCAAAAATTGATGCATACGCCTGAAACTCGAACTTGGTCTGTAACTTCTCATAACAAAGCAATACACCAATTCTCAGTGGAATACCATGAAGGAATGCGAAAAAAAGTGCGGAAAATCAACTGCGACAGACGGATGGACGGACAGATGGATGAACAGACAGACGGACAGACGGAGTGCAAACCTATAGTTCCCCCGGTTTTACCGGTAGGGGACTAATAAGAGGAGACATGAGTTCACCTTGGATGGCAATCCTATCACACTAGTACCAAATCATCCGTATCTAGGGTGTCAACATTAAGTCCACCCTTAGCCAAAATGCCCATTATGCCTCGGTTTCAGATAAAGCTAACAAAACCATGTCTGATGTACAGTGCACTCCCAGTCCATGCAGCAGTCTGTCAAAGAATGTGCATACAAATCTCTATATCATCCCGGGTTAGAATATAGCAGCCTGGCATCCCTATACTGGGAAAAACGTCAACTGCCATGCAACTAGATTCGTCTATGCAACTAGATTTGCTTCTAGTGATTAATGCAGTATTACCAATGTGAAGGCATGGTGACCAACCTAGGATGGTATCGCTTAGAAGTATGTAGACTAGTCATTCAAACATTCTTCCACAAGATCGATGCTGGTCTTGTTAATATTTCATTTCCCGCCTCTGTTCGACTATCTCATACCATATCCACGAGCACAAACCATGATCTAAAACTACAACACCTTCAAGGTAAAACTCTAGTCTATTGTTTTCTCTTTTTCCATGCATCATTCCAATTTGGTCCCTTTAAAATTTTTATAAATGCTCCAATTTAGCTACTTGGAATTACCGAACAGAAAACAGTAGGCTTTATTTCCCTTGGCATACATCGCTATATCTACCAGATTCTCAATAATTTTGACAGTTACTACGATGGTTATTTTCATAAACATGATAAATGTTGTTGGTTGGCTGCATGTTTGTAAATTTTGGAGCTATTGACACAAAAATTAGAGGACTTTCATACCGCTAGTTTTGAAAATTCTAACTATCCCATCGGACTAGTGAAATCACTGATTGACAGTGAATCTACTAGTCCTGCAGAGATTTTACTAGCCTCGAGCTAGTGAACTACTGCTAATTTCGAGCCCTGATATTATAGTATCAGGGCACATCAATAAACACATATACATTTTGTACCATAAATAATGTCATTATAGAGATGCTTTATGTTTCAATATCCACATACATACATATGTGTGCACAGCTACACATGTATGCACAGCTACACATGTTCGCACAGATACACACCACACACATACATGTCTATAACAACTATATACCAACTATACACATGCATACATATACACAAGTAAATATATACGCATACCTACATGCACGCACGCACGCACGCACGCACGCACGCACGCACGCACGCACGCACGCACGCACGCACACACGCACACACACACACACACACATATACTAATACATCATTGATTTATTTTCTATATTGGTGGAAATGGTTTATTATTCATATGGTAAGGAGGGTGGGAAGGGAAGGGAAGTGAAATGCTCATTAACGCAGATAGAGAATTTGGCTGAAAGAGTTAGAAAAGATTATATTATGTTAGATGATTATATTGGTATAGGCTGGTTCACCCAACATGTCAGAATGTGGCGGCGGTGATGGCAGTGGCGGCGGCGGCGGCGGCGGCGGCAGCCTGATGGCAATTTTTTTAAGGATTTCTGATTTAGGATCTTTGCGCGTATTTTTGTACTGGTGCTGTTCCATAATTTTGTGGCTGCTACTGTGATTCGTCATTTTCCTATTTCTGTTCTTGTAAACTTGGTGCGTAGGGTATGTTTGAGCCTAGTGTTGTGTTTATTGATGTCAGTGCTGGAGGCTATGGATTGTGGTAATGTATTATGGTGAGTCTTTTACAATCGTGTACAACTGCAGTTTGCCTATGAGAGTTAGTTTTAATAGTTTTTCTGATTTGAATATATTTTGGCCCCCTGCTGGTTTCGAAAAAGGTTTACTAATTTTTCTAATGTTTTGAAGCTTCATTAGATTGCTCTTGTGTGTGTTGGTCCAGATAGCGTTGCAGTAAGTGAGGTGTGGGAGAACAAGGCTGCAACATAGCATTTTAATGTGGTTGGGTGTCATATACTCATATATGGTTTTAGTCTTTCTATGACACCTATGCCCCTTGCTAATTTTGCTGTTACTATCTCAATTTGCTTAGCCCATGTCAGATGTTTGTCTAAATATACTCCTAAAAATTTGGCAAATGGTGATTCCTCAATTTCTTTTTATTCTTGGCGAAAATTTGAATTTTCACCAATATATTAATGGCTTCCATTATGCTGTCTGTCTGTCAATTTGTCGGTATCCATTCTCGGTTAAGTTTTTGGTTTAGCTCAACATATCATCTAATATCTCGCAGTGGCTTCACCCTATTGGGACTAGACTTGGACACATGCTTCTTTATATCAAGGGAATGGAGCACAATGAGATTGATGTCATGAGTTCAAAGCTCAAGGTCACTGTGACCTTGGTTACTGTGACCTTTATATAAGACTACATTTTATGATTAACTTTTTCAGTTAGCTCAACATATCGTCTTATATCTCATTATGACTTCACCCTATTGGGACTAAAGTTCAAGGTCACTGCGATATTGGTATTAAATTCTATTTTTATGGATAAGTTTTTGGTTTTAAGCTCATCATATCGTCTTACATCTCAGCATAGCTTCACCCTATTGGTACTAAATTTAGACACATGATTACATATAGTTCACTATGATCTTGGTATAAAACTATATTTTTTCAGCAAAATTTTTTTGTTACATAACATACTTGAATTTAACTTGGTCACATGTTTACCTGTGTTATGAACTACAATGATATTGAAGACAGTGCTAAAGCTCATTGTAACATTTGTATAAAATGCAGACTTTAACATTTTGGTTCTGCTTAGCTTGTCTGGCAATTATTTCAGAATTGGCCAAATTATTGGAACTAAGCATGATCGTACAGTTACGTCAACCAGTAGGAGCAACACACAGACATTCAGACTTCTGAGGTCAAAGCTATTGTGATCTTGATACAAAGCTAAATCTGTATTTGGAATTGCAAAAGACAACATTTTCAACGATATCCCATCAGTGTAACACTGATGACTTGTTTACAGAGATTTTTGGAATGTCCTCTATGTTTTAATTTCATATTTGGCAATAACATATAATTTGTTTTGTCAACATTTTGTGATAATTTGTTAATTGAAAACCAGTTGGTAATTTCCTCAATTTCCTCGTTTACTTTTTTACATAAGGTGTCTATATTGTCCTCGCAGCAAAAGGCATTGGCATCATCGGTGAACAGTATTAGTGTTTGCAGATATTGAGTAGGTCATTCATATATAAGAGGAACAGCATAGGGCCAAGAATAGATCCCTGAAGAACACCACAAGTTAATTGCCTGGTTTCAGAGCATATCTCATTATATTGTACACATTGAGTTCTTTCACTTAGATAGCTCTGAAACCAGGTGAGTGCACTACCTCCTATACTATAATAGGTAAGCTTGTCTAATAAGATTTGATGATTAATGGTATCAAAAGCTTTCGAAAGGTCCAAGAAGATGCCTACTATACTTTTTTTGTCCAGTGATTCAATAATTTTTACAGTCATTTCGATTATTGCATGAAATTATTGAATGTTTTTCGCGAAATCTGTATTGTGATCGGAATAAGATTGACTTTTTGTCCAGGTAAATTGTCAGTCAATTGTACATTAGGCACCCTAGAAGTCTGGAGAAAGGTGGAATTATGGAGACTGACCTGTAGTTTGAGAAATTAGTTGGATTCTTAGCATTGTATATGGGTGTAAGATGTGCCATTTTTAATTTTGTTGGGATCATGCCTTTTGTTAAAGAAAGATTCCAAATGTGACAGAACGGGACAGACCTGAGACTTAGACTTGAGATGAAAATTTCATAGGAATGGGATAAATGTACTAATTGTACTACTGATAAAAATGCAGTAATAAAGCTATAGATTAAGTTTGGTTATGATAACTCTGATAGCTTAGCTGTGGCAGAGCTAACCAGAAAAGTTAACCAAAACTGCCAATGATGCGGATGACACAGACGACACCCACACAGCCGACTCCGTGGTGAGGACATAAGCTCTTTAATAAACAACCCTTGAATTAAAAGAATTCCCGAGTATACTTTGCTAAAACAACTCTAGACTTAAACAAGGGTACAAGTAGTCAGAGAAATAAAACCCTAGAATTAAACATAAGCACACACATAGACTGATGTACATACAGGCCTAGAATAGAACATAGACACACATTAAACGAAATCAAGGATTTCTTTTTTCACGAGAGAGTTGATACTTACCTCCCTAATACTTTTGATATTGCTAAATATCGGCGTTCACTCAATAAACACTCAGAATAAAAACAGTTAGGTGCCCCTACTGGGCAGGTAGACAGAGGGTAGTCCGGCGAATGCTAGCCCCACCACCGCGCATGCGCCGACTACTACTTCCTCTGACTAATTTATTGGCTGACACACATGCAACTATTAAGAGCCTGAAGACCGAGCCTCTGTGGGGTGGAGAGGTCGGGTCCGTATCTAGGGAGGTAAGTATCAACTCTCTCGTGAAAAAAGAAATCCTTGATTTTGTTTATTTCACTTCAAGAGTATACTTACCTCCCTAATACTTGTGATATTGCCAGAATTCGACAGGGAATTCGGCGGGAGGGAGGCGAGGTCAAAAGACCAGCTCTTCCCTATACGCTTTTCCGCGTTTAAGGCACTTAAACATCTGAAACTGTGTGAAACACAGTCAGGATTTGAAGAACATCGGCTAACACCAACCGATGGATGAGAGATGACCGAATGTCATATGCGCTGTCATCATCTTCCCATTGGTGAAGGCTGATGCAGTCCCAAAAAGTCGTTTCCATTAATTAATTGTGATGTATATAAGCAATGAGGAAACCCTCATCAAAAATCATACAAGTGATTATTTTTTCAAAATCGACAAGGCGAGAGGATTCGAGGTGTCACGGAGATAATGGTCTGTAAAACTTGACTCACAGTGCCACTGAGCAACGGACATAATGTCATCCACAGGGACCCCATTAAATAGGGCAGTGGAAGTCACGACGACGCGGACACTGTGAGCCTTGGCTATGTCAACCTGCTTACCAGTGGCGGATTTATGACAAAATTGGATACACTCCACAATCCACCTGGAAATGGTGTCCTTAGACGCCCTGCCATGGGGTTCAATATATGACAACCATAACGCTGACTGGTCGGTCCGCCACTCCGAAGTATGCTGTTTGTACCGAAGCAGCGCCCGAACGGGACACCATGCTTTAGAATTAGGATCATATCTAGTTAAAGCAGGCAAAAAAATAGGTTGACCTGGATATTTCAAAGACTGATTCTTAGCTAAGAAATTAACCCTAGGTAGCAACTTACGGCCTTCCCCTGTAACCACAAAACGGTCCTCCTCGGCTGATAAGGCATGAATTTCACTCCTACACCTAGCCGAGGCCGCAGCAATTAAAAATACAGTTTTAAGAGTTAACAGTTTCATAGAAATGGAACTAAGTGGTTCAAAAGGCTTATCACCTGAAGCACTAGTGATAAACTCCAAGACGGAATCACCGGGGGATTCCTTGGTCTTAGATTGCCCATGCCTTTAATTAATACATTTAATGTACTTACTTCATCACTTCCCCTCTTAGCCAAGCAAGGGATAACAGTCATTAAAGCTGACTTATAACCAGCAAGAGTTAGGCTTGAAGCTATAGGCATCATACAGGTGACAGAGGAAATCAGCTACTACCTGAATAGATGAATCCATTGGATCAATACATCTTTTTGAGCACCACTCTGCAAATCTATTGATTTTATAATTATATGCTCTGGAGATTGACCACCTCCTGGCTTTGGCCATAAACATGGCTGCTTGCTCAGAAAAGCCCTCCTTAATTCTAGATTCCTTGACAACATCCACGCAGTCAATCGGAACATTGACGGATTGTTGTGAAGGGCCTTGCCCTGGAAGATAATGTCGTCCCTCAGAGGCAGAGGAACCGGATTGCAGACCAGAAGGTCCAGCAGATCCGTATACCATGATCGGCTTGGCCAATCTGGGGCGATCAGAAGCACGTGGCACTCCTCCTGTCTGATTTTCTGAAGAATTTTTGGAATCAGGATTGCCGGAGGGAATGCGTATGCATACATTCCCGCCCAGCTGATAGATAACGCATCTGTTGCGAAAGCGCTTGGATCTGGAATCGGAGAGACGTACGTCGTCATCTTCGCATTCCTCTTCGTTGCGAACAAATCGATGTTGGGCTTCCCCCAATGGTCGAACAGACGATCCGCCACACATTGATTTAGTTGCCATTCCGTCGGTAAAACACTCATCCTTCGGCTCAATGAGTCTGCTAGCAGATTTAACCTTCCCGGAATATGAACTGCTTTCAAGGTAATCCTGTGATCCAGGCACCAGCAAAGCAGTTTCCATGTCATCATACAGAGACTGGGCGACTTCGTTCCGCCCTGGCGGTTTATGTAAGTCACTACTGTTGAGTTGTCTGAACGAATAAGAACAATCTTGCCCTGAACTTTCTGTAAGAAATGTTCCAGGCCCAGGACTACTGCTCTTAATTCCAGTAGATGTTCCTTCGACTGTTCCAGATCCCACAGCCCTGATATCGTGGATTCTTCCAGGCAAGCTCCCCACCCCTCCATCGAGGCATCTGTGTACACAGTTACCTGAGGGTGAGGAGGGGTTAGCATCACCCCCACCAGGAGATTCTCTGTCCCCAACCACCATTGCACTAGAGGCGCCAACACTGACACCATCGAGTCAAGCGAACCTGTACTCTGGGTCCATTGTGTCATGAGAAATAACTGGATCGGCCGCCTGCATAAGGCGGCCTGAGGAATGACCGGTTCCAACGAAACCATCAACCCCAGCATTCTAAAGTAAACCCGTGCCAGGACATGATGACTGTCGCACACTGACTGAATTACCGAGATGAGTCTCTGAACTCTCTCCTGAGTAGGATAAACATATCCTGTCTCCAGATCAAAGAACATCCCCAGGTAAACAAACTTCTGGGATGGAGTCAGCTCTGATTTTTGAAAATTTATCATCCAGCCTAAATCCGTAAGAGTTTTCAAAACAATCTCCAGATTGGTCGATAAACTTTCCTGGGTGTGTGCTTTTAACAGCCAGTTGTCTATGTACGTGTGGACTGCTATGCTTCTCCTGCGGAGGTATGCTGTAATCGCAAGAACCACATGGGTGAAAACCCGAGGAGCGGTGGAAATTCCGAAGGGTAACACCCTGAATTCCCACTGTCTGCCCTGGAATGCAAATCTCAGGAAGCGACGGAAACTGCTCGCTATGGGAATGTGGAAATAAGCATCCTTCAGATCTATTGACGCTGTCCACATTCCCTCCTCTAACCCCACCAACACCGAGCACACAGTCTCCATCTTGAAACTGGGCGTCTCTACGAACTTGTTCAAAGGCTTGAGGTTGAGAATTGGTCTCCACCCTCCGGTGTTTTTTTGTTACTAAGAACACGGTTGAATAGAAGCCCAGACACTTCTGTGCCGGCTGAATAGCTCCTTTTAGTATGAGGGAATTTATCTCCTCCTCGGATTTGGAGTCCAGATTGGCACTAGAGACAGTCGCGATGGCGGGCCTGTCATCCAATCGGGATGATACCCGACTGAAAGCCATCGCAAGACTAAACGGTCCTGAGTCAACCGTTCCCACTCTTGCACGTGGTCGGCCAGCCGGCCTCCCACTGGTCCACCTAGGGAGAGAGGTGGACATAAGGAGCGCAAGAGTGGCACTGTCTCCTTCGCCAGAAACACCGCAGTGGTTCTCACCGCGGTACCCGGCCCATCAGGCATGCTTACCACGACCAGATCCTCGCGCGCCATGCCCAGCACCGTGCGCACCTCGGTGCGCGGGTGGCTGCCTGGCTGACTGCGCCTGAGGAGCCTGCGCTCCCCTCACTGCTGGCTGAATCGCACACGGCCAAGGCCGACGCTGCGACGGTGGGTGGCCTCTGACCTGGCCACCTCACCTCGAGCCTGCAGGGGACGATACGCAGGGGGTGCGGTGCGAACACGCTCCCGACGGAGCACTTCAAACTGCTCGTGCAGCGCCCTCTGGTTATTGACCAGAGTAACCATCTCCTGGAGGTGCCTACATCCCTCACCTCCAAAGAGACCAGGACCTGTCATAGGTGTACGCAGTAGCCTATTATACAGGTCCTGGGACGGGCACAGATTGTCCAAGGCAAACGTGCGCCTCGCCCGGACACTCCTGGTCACCGCCCGAGTCATACAGTCCAGAAGCTCTCCCACTCTCCTCCGCATCACGCAATGCGGCATTGGCCGAATGCAACGCGTTCGAACACAAGACTCCCGTGTCAGAACGGGAGCCTGGCCGCGCATCTTCACCCAAAGCCGCGCGGTCATCCACGCTCGGCTTGGGTACCAAACCGTACCTCTGGTAATCCAGGGGCACGATGCGGCAACGCCTGGCCATCTCGGCAGAGATGGCATTGTGCTAGCAGTAGCCTTACCAGCTAACCACGGCCTGTGATCACGCTGGCTAGCCGACTGCTCCACGGGCAGATCTGGCCTAACACTTAACAGCCACTGGCAAGCGTCCGACCAATCCTCTTCCGTGGCTAGCTGCGAGCCCTCTACAAGCCTTCGTCTTCCTCCTGAGCGCAAGCAGCAGAGCTTGACGGCGGATAAGCTGATACCCCTGGCAAGCCAGGGAAAGCATGCGGGCCCGAAAGAACAGGCATGCTAACCTGACTGGCTTGACCAGGAGCAGGCGCCATGGTAGAGCGCGGGGCAGATACCGCCCCACCACAGCCCTGGCCAACACCAGCGATACACTCGGCAAGCCGAGGTATGCGGTATAGCTGGCCATCAGCATCGGCCAGGGCCACCTCCTGCGCCGTGAACTCTACTCCTGCGTGAGTAGAGCCATGGAACATGTCGCCTGTATTCCCAGCGAGGGGTGCACAGATGTCATAATCCATGGTCACGTCCCCAGACGGCGACCCCAACAGGTAATCCTCTTCCTCCTGGCCAGAAATAGTAGACTCCGGGTCAGCAAAGAGAGCTAAACCGGACTGGCCAGGAAAGGTGCCATAGGAGGTACTGGCACCCGCGGCGTGTGGATACCCCTGGACTGATAAGCAGCCCGCGGGTTTCAGCGACAGCCATCCACGACCCCTCGGCGCGGCACCAAGCCTGCTACAAGGGTCGTGGAACGCCCCCACTAATGGGGCCACCTCTGAATCTTTGGACAACGGAACCAGCCTACGGAAAGGTGACTCAGAGGTGGAGATTACCTGCTCTGAAGCAGACGCCGAGGATGACAAAGGATTTGGTCCAGGAAGCATGCCACGAAGCAACTCTGGAACCAAATCCTTTATCGTCCTCTTCATCTCTCCCAACATCTCACTCCGGAAGGCCTCCATGTCCACCGCGGACGAGGCCTTCCTCTTACCTTTCTTACCTACACCCTCTCTCTTCGACTTCCTCTCCTCCTCCACTACCTTGTCCTTCGCCTGCAAACACAGAAACTCAGACATTAACTCGCCCCCCCCATTGCTTGCATACCTCACACTTGAGCAATGGCCTACAGGGACTACAACTAAAGCACAGGTGAGGCATGAACCTATCCTTAAGGAAGCGTCCACAGGATGAACAACCAGGTCTCTGAAACAGGACAAAGGACGAGGACAATGAGTAATTTTGTTACGGTTAGAAACTCAAAACCAAACTAAAAGAGAGGGAAATGATCATAAAGATCAATAATCATCTGAAAACCAGCGTTGGACAAAACTTTAATTGTTAATAAAGAGCAAGGCTGATTATGACGTCATGATCCCATGACAGTAATTCAATCGATCCGAACCAACAACCAGGCGAGCGGACGAATTGTATACATAACCACAACATCTCACGAATGGTTATTCAGACCACACAACCATCAGATACACAACGATAACAATGGCAATTACAGTTAATTTTGTTAAATAATTAACCTCACCTCATATCATTACTTAGATACCTGACACCTTGTATAGACAAACCATCCAACGTGATGAACTGGAGCACTCCACCAACTGTACGCCTCTCAACTCTCTCCACCTCAGGGGAAGGAATTGGATCAAGAGGGCAAAGTGAGAAGACCTTTATACTAGGCCTCCGACTCACTGGACACAAAAATCTTGGTTAGATAACCTAACAGTATTAGTAGGAAATGGAACCTTGGTGGAGAGAAACAAACCTTCAGATGCTGTGATGTCCATTACATATCCTAACAGATACCTGTGGACATAAACACAGAGAGAGATTAGTCTTATATAGCACCATGTTGAAATAAAACAACTAAAACAGGCGCTTATCACAGTAAACGCGAGTCCCGGAAACACATTACACCGTGGAAAACTCACTAGAATATATTAGAAATCACCTGATATAAGGATCCTGCGCCGTCCTCCGGTGAAGCCACTCTGTCCGACATGATCCAGGCGATAATCCTTCCAATATATAGACTTAAAATGCGCTTTTAGAATTCTTTTTTAAGTGAAAGTGAAAAAACAACAAAAACATGTGTTCTCTCTGCCAATAAATTAACAAAGAGGAAGTAGTAGTCGGCGCATGCGCGGTGGTGGGGCTGGCATCCGCCGGACTACCCTCTGTCTGGCTGCCCAGTAGGGGCACCTAACTGTTTTTATTCTGAGTGTTTATTGAGTGAACGCCGATATTTAGCAATATCAAAAGTATTAGGGAGGTAAGTATACTCTTGAAGTGAAAAGACTGATGTACATACAGACCTAGAATAAAACATAGACACACATAGACTGATGTACATACAGGCCTAGAATAAAACATAGCCACACATAGACTGATGTACATACAGGCCTAGAATAAAACATAGACACACATAGACTGATGTACATACAGGCCTAGAATAAAACATAGCCACACATAGACTGATGTACATACAGGTCTAGAATTAAACACAGGCACACATAGACTGATGTACATACAGGCCTAGAATTAAACACAGGCACACATAGACTGATGTACATACAGGCCTAGAATAAAACATAGACACACATAAACTGATGTACATAGAGGCCTAGAATTAAACACAGGCACACATAGACTGATGTATATACAGGCCTAGAATTAAACACAGGCACACATAGACGGATGTACATACAGGTCTAGAATTAAACACAGGCACACATAGACTGATGTACATACAGGCCTAGAATTAAACATAGACACACATAAACTGATGTACATACAGGCCTAGAATTAAACACAGGCACACATAGACTGATGTATATACATGCCTAGAATTAAACACAGGCACACATAGACTGATGTACATACAGGTCTAGAATTAAACACAGGCACACATAGACTGATGTACATACAGGCCTAGAATTAAACACAGGCACACATAGACTGATGTGCATACAGGTCTAGAATTAAACACAGGCACACATAGACTGATGTACATACCGGCCTAGAATTAAACACAGGCACACATAGACTAACGTACATACAGGTCTAGAATTAAACACAGGCACACACAGACTGATGTACATACAGGTCTAGAATTAAACACAGGCACACCTAGACTGATGTACATACAGGCCTAGAATGAAACACAGGCACACATAGACTGATGTACATACAGGCCTAGAATTAAACACAGGAACACATAGACTGATGTATATACAGGCCTAGAATTAAACACAGGCACACATAGACTGATGTACATACAGGCCTAGAATTAAACACAGGCACATATAGACTGATGTACATACAGGTCTAGAATTAAACATAGACACACATAAACTGATGTACATACAGACCTAGAATTAAACACAGGCACACATAGACTGATGTACATACAGGTCTAGAATTAAACACAGGCACACATAGACTGATGTACATACAGGTCTAGAATTAAACATAGACACACATAAACTGATGTACATACAGACCTAGAATTAAACACAGGCACACATAGACTGATGTACATACAGGCCTAGAATTAAACATAGACACACATAAACTGATGTACATACAGACCTAGAATTAAACACAGGCACACATAGACTGATGTACATACAGGCCTAGAATTAAACACAGGAACACATAGACTGATGTATATACATGCCTAGAATTAAACACAGGCACACATAGACTGATGTACATACAGGCCTAGAATTAAACACAGGTGCACATAGACTGATGTACATACAGGCCTAGAATTAAACACAGGCACACATATACTGATGTACATACATGCCTAGAATTAAACACAGGCACACATAGACTGATGTACATACAGGCCGAGAATGAAACACAGGCACACATAGACTGATGTATATACAGGCCTAGAATTAAACACAGGCACACATAGACTGATGTACATACAGGCCTAGAATTAAACACAGGCACACATAGACTGATGTACATACAGGTCTAGAATTAAACACAGGCACACATAGACTGATGTATATACATGCCTAGATTTAAACACAGGCACACATAGACTGATGTACATACATGCCTAGAATTAAACACAGGCACACATAGACTGATGTACATACAGGCCGAGAATGAAACACAGGCACACATAGACTGATGTATATACATGCCTAGAATTAAACACAGGCACACATATACTGATGTACATACATGCCTAGAATTAAACACAGGCACACATAGACTGATGTATATACAGGCCGAGAATGAAACACAGGCACACATAGACTGATGTATATACAGGCCTAGAATTAAACACAGGCACACATAGACTGATGTACATACATGCCTAGAATTAAACACAGGCACACATAGACTGATGTACATACAGGTCCAGAATTAAACACAGGCACACATAGACTGATGTACATACAGGCCTAGAATTAAACACAGGCACACATAGACTGATGTACATACATGCTTAGAATTAAACATAGACACACATAAACTAATGTACATACAGGTCTAGAATTAAACACAGGCACACATAGACTGATGTACATACAGGTCTAGAATTAAACACAGGCAGATATAGACTGATGTATATACAGGCCTAGAATTAAACACAGGCACACATAGACTGATGTACATACAGGCCTAGAATTAAACACAGGCACACATAGACTGATGTACATACAGGTCTAGAATTAAACACAGGCACACATAGACTGATGTACATATAGGCCTAGAATTAAACACACGCATACATAGACTGATGTCCATACAGGTCTAGAATTAAACATACACACATAGACTGATGTACATACAGATCTAGAATTAAACACAGGCACACATAGACTGATATACATACAGGTCTAGAATTAAACACAGGCACACATAGACTGATGTACATACAGGCCTAGAATTAAACACAGGCACACATAGACTGATGTACATACAGACCTAGAATTAAACACAGGCACACATAGACTGATGTACATACATGCCTAGAATGAAACATAGACATACATAGACTGATGTACATACAGACCTAGAATAAAACATAGACATACATAGACTGATGTATATACAGGCCTAGAATTAAACACAGGCACACATAGACTGATGTATATACAGGTCTAGAATTAAACACAGACACACATAGACTGATGTATATACATGCCTAGAATTAAACACAGGCACACATAGACTGGTGTACATACAGGCCTAGAATTAAACACAGGCACACATAGACTGATGTACATACATGCCTAGAATTAAACACAGCCACACATAGACTGATGTACATACAGGTCTAGATTTAAACACAGGCACACATAGACTGATGTACATACAGGCCTAGTATTAAACACAGGCACACACAGACTCATGTACATACAGGCCTAGATTTAAACATAGACACAAGTAGACTGTGCTAACCTTATTGAGTGCAATACAATGACATGGCCGAGTGTGAATGTCTCGCAATATAAGAGCTGGTTTTGAGACATTCATATCATATATATGTAAGCTTCTGTCTGAGCACGCTGCAAATGTTAGGTCTGTGTACAGCTAAGGAGGAATAATGTGAACAGTAGGCGTGTCAGATAATTAAGAGACTATGTTAGCAGTCATACATGTATAATCGGCATCAGATAATCCAGAGGCCCAACATCATTCAAAGATAAAGAGCAAATACTCTTCGATCTGCAAGCTGTGTCATCTACATTCAATGGACCTTTCCACTTTTAGCTATCCCGTGCCCATCTCAATCTAAGCTCCAACCATACCACGTCCATGTTGGGATCGATCGATCTCTGAACTCCCTGACTATCAATTTCCAGAAAACTATAGTCATGTAAGCTGTAGAATATTTTGAAACTAATTTGACTTGGTGCTGTTGATACCTAAGGCAGCAACATCGCCCAGTCAAATTAGTTTCAAAATATTCAACAGAATGTTTATTAAATAGTAGACATGCAATTCGTACAATGTGTCAGACTATTAGGCATTAAAGAGAGACTATATCGAATCATTCATGACATAATGATTATGACATCATCATAGACATCACTTAGTTGGTTACGACATCATATATGACGGATGGATAAACTTGGAAAGGTCCATTATGCAGCTGTCATCTAAACGCTTACTTATTGATCAGTTGAACAATAATTTGAAGCAGTGTTCTTGTTAGTTAGTTAGACAAATTGTTTTCAAATTATTATTATTATTATTATTATTATTATTATTATTATTATTTATTATTATTATTATTATTATTATTATTATTATTGACAAAATGAACTTTGCTAGTGCATTTGAAGACTCACAGGAAACAGTAATCCATGCTGTGTATATATTTCACCTATACAAAAAGCTGTGAAATAACTATGTCAATGCTCCTACTGAAGGAGAGTCAATACAGCACAAAATATTACTGGCCTGTGTAAATCTCTGGGGTTCTAAAACAGCATCATTTTAACTATACATTAAATTAAGCAAGATATACTGTGTTAAAGGATACAGGAATAAAAGGCGTTGATAGCAGAAAACTCAGTGATACTCTGTGTTGATTCAATAGTGAAGGACTGCACCAACTTATAATGACTCTTCATGAGATATCTGAAAGGTTAAGCAGATTATAATTCAATGTTCTTTTATTTAAAGTATTTAATAAATATTTACAGAATGCAAAGGCCACCCCACCAAAAGCATCAATGGTCCCTCTACCTGACAATCAACTACGGATAGACTTTATAGAATAACAAGTTAGGACATAGCTTCCATTTATTGGTTTTATATAATATCTTGCCACATCATCAACCTCTGTTTCATCTAATGAGGTCATTACTCGCATTACAGATATAGGTTGTCACTACATCATCAAGATCTGCTTCATCCAGTGAGGTCGCTACTCGACCTCACAACAGCTACATCATCAAGATCTGCTTCATCCAGTGAGGTTGCTACTTGGTGTCACAACAGCTACATCATCAAGATTTGCTTCATCTGATGAGAGGTCACTACTTGACCTCCCAACAGCTACATCATCAAGATCTGCTTGAACCAGTGAGGTCTCTACTCGACCTCACAACAGCTACACAATCGATGTCTGCTTCATCAAGTGAGGGCACTAGTGAGGTCTGCTTCATCCAGTGAGGGCACTATTCGACCTCACAACAGCTACATCATCAAGATCTGCTTGAACCAGTGAGGTCTCTACTCGACCTCACAACAGCTACACAATCGATGTCTGCTTCATTAAGTGAGGGCACTACTCAACCTCACAACAGCTACACAATCGAGGTCTGCCTCATCCAGTGAGGTCTCTACTCGAGTTCAGAGATATAGATGTTGCTACATCATCGAGATCTGCTTCATCCAGTGAGATAGCTACTTGAGGTCCCAGACATCGACAGCAGTAAAACATCTTAACCTTTTTACTGATAAATCCCTGAAAAAGTAATTCTTTACACCATAAAGCTTATTCTGTTGGATATTTTGAAATTAATTTGACTGAATCAAAAAAGCATCCGCTTTTGTTTCTACGAGAATTCTTAATACTTACCAGATGTACTATTATGATAATGTCTATTATCTAGTCTAGCTCAAAATAAACAATTAAAACTCCGCACTCTCCTGGTCCTGCCCATACTGTGTCCGGGAATACCATAGCCGCAGGTACCGAGTCAATTCCCAATCACAGTAAGATTCGTCTTATATTTGCCTTGGCAAACTGCGAAAGCAGCTCAGCCTCACCTCAGCGGGGCGGCTGAGGCAGGGCCATAGTACATCTGGTAAGTATTAAGAATTCTCGTAGAAACAAAAGCGGATGCTTTTTTGATTCTACTTCGAATAATACTTACCAGATGTACTATTATGATAAACTCCGGATTTCGACAGCCAGGAAATGCCGGTGGGAGGAGGTGAGGCTCGAACCAGCACTCATCAACCATCCAACAGAGAAGGTTGTGAAGAGACTAGAACCCTGGCATACGCTTGGGTTCTGCCATCTGACTCATAGAGTGCTAAACTTCCATGGTCTAGACCGCGCTCCCCCCCCTCTTTTGTCCGCACAAAACCAGAGGGCTGTCCATGGGGATGCAACACCCACCAGACCCGTGTCAGCCCCAAGTCTCAGCTAGGGCAGTCCAGTAGAGTGCAAAGAAGCTACTACAACTTCAAATTTTTGAAAAAACTATCAGTATATCGATTAGATTTTCAAATTGGAATGAGTCTTATGTCTGTATGAGAGGATAAGTATACTCTTGTACCAGACTATTCACTTACGCAGTCTGGTATTTCGACTGTAAGTAAACATATTTATAGTCACTTAATTAATGTAAACACTCACCATTTTTGAGTGCTTGATCTGTTCTTGATCATCACAGGAGCTAGGCCCAATCCACGGTCGTACTCAGTCATGTGCATAGCGCTTGTTCAGTGTAGGCGGAAGACTTTTGTGATGTGTGCGAAGTAGTGGTCGGACGTGGCTTAGTTTAGGTTCGACAGATTGGCGACGGCTACCGGATTAAGTGTGCTGGAGATGTTGCGAAGGTAGAAATCAGTGAATGACGACTCGGCATGCCATTGTGCTACAGACATCACCTCCTCTAATGAGACACCCTTATAAAGGGCCGATGATGCTGCTAGTGCTCGGACCTGATTGGCATTCGCACGATCAATCTGCTTTCCTGTAGCGATTTTGTGCGACATCTGAATAGCGTCAACTATCCAACGAGAAATAGTATCTTTCGAAGCACGTAAATGGGGAGCTTTGAGACATAACCACAGAGATTTCGGGTCATCTCTCCACTCAGAAGTACGTTTCTTATACATCTTCAGACATCGGACAGGACACCAAGCACAAGAGTTTGGGTCATGTCTAGTTAAACTTGGCAAATTGATCGGCTGTCCTGGATATTTAAGTGACTGATTCTTTGCCAGGAAACAAAGACGTGGAAGTAGTCTTAAACCTTCACCCGTGACGACAAAACGGTCTTGTTCGGCAGAAAGCGCATGAATCTCGCTTCTCCTCGCCGACGCTGCTGCAACCAAGAAAACTGATTTAATAGTTAACAGTTTAATGTCAATAGATCTAATCGGTTCAAAGGGAGCATGCCCTAAAACCTGTAGAACAAGAGATAGATTCCATGATGGGATAGGAATTGGCTGTCTAGGTCGCAGATTGCTCATTCCTTTGATAACTTCATTCAAGGTGTCATTCTCCACTCCCTCAATGGTGAGACTAGGAATGACTGAAACTAATGCAGACTTATATGCTGCTAGGGTAGAAGGTACAAGTTTGTCAACTTCGTATAAATGACAGATAAAATCTGCTACGTGTTGAACAGATGCAGAAAAGGGATCAATATCTCTTCTCTCACACCACTGTGCAAATTTGTTAATTCTATAATTATATGTCTTTGTGGTTGAAACTCTTCTGGCTGAAGCAACAAACTTCGCTGCTTGCTCAGAAAAGCCACCCTCAATTGCACGCTGCTTGACAACATCCATGCAGTCAATTTTAACATTTCTGGTCTGTCGTGAAGGTACAGACCCTTGTTCTGAGAGATTACATCTCTTGTGTCTGGAAGAGGGATTGGACTGCAGACCAGAAGGTCCAGCAGATCCGTAAACCATGATTGGCCTGGCCAATAAGGGGCGATCAGTAGTACTTGGCACATCCCCTCTCTTACCTTTGCCAGAACTTTCGGGATGAGAATTGTTGGAGGATACGCATACGCGTACATTCCCTTCCAACTTATCACCAGTGCATCTACTGCTAGAGCTAACGGGTCCGGGATCGGTGACACGTAAGTGACCATCTTTGCGTTTTGATTCATCGCAAATAGGTCAACATTTGGCTTGCCCCATTGTTTGAATAGAACCTCTGCTACCAATTGGTTGAGCTGCCATTCCGTCGGACGACAAACCGTCCTTCGACTGAGAGCATCCGCTAGGATGTTCAATCTTCCTGGAATGTGTGCTGCCCGAAGAATAATATTCCTCTCTTGGCACCACAGCAGAAGGTTCCAAACCATCATACACAACTCTGGTGATCTCGTCCCGCCCTGGCGGTTCAAATAAGACACCACTGTTGAGTTGTCTGTCCTTACTAGGACAATTTTGTCTTGAATTAGACTATCTAACTTCTGCAGTGCAAATACCACCGCTAATAGCTCGAGCACATTGATATGTTTCTGCGCATTGGTCCGATCCCATTTCCCTGACACTGACTGATTGTCCAATACCGCTCCCCAACCTGTCAATGATGCATCCGTGAAGATGGACATCTGAGGTTGAGGAGGTTGCAGAGGAACACCTCGCAGGAGATTCTGTTCCGACAACCACCACTGAAGGTGGAATATCAATGGTTCTTTTACTGGTATTCTCAGAGATAATGGATCTGTTCTCTGTGACCAGAACGACATTAGATACATCTGAATCGGCCTGCGCCTGAGTGCCGCATATGGAACCACCTTCTCCAGGGATACTAGTAAACCCAGTATTCTGAGAAATTGGCGCGCCGTCAGATAGGCTCCTAGAGAAACCGACTCCAAAACTGCAATCAGGCTTTTGACTCTGCTCTCCGCCGGAAAAGCTACGCCGTCCCTGAGATTAAAAAAAATTCCCAGATAAACAAACTCCTGGGATGGAGTCAGTTCTGATTTCTCTAGATTCACAATCCACCCTAGATTCTTTAATAAGTCTAGGACTACCTGCAGATTGCTGCGCAGAGTGACTGGATTCCCCGCCTTTAGCAGCCAGTCGTCTATGTAAGTGTGAACAGCTATGTTTCTCCTGCGAAGTAAAGAAGTGATGGCGAGAACCACCTTGGTGAAGACCCTCGGAGCCGTGGTCAGGCTGAAGGGAAGCGCATTGAATTCCCAAACACTGTCTTGGAATGCAAATCGAAGGTACTTCTGAAAAGGAATTGACATTGGAATATGAAAATAAGCATCCTTCAGATCTATCGACACCGCCCACATGCCTTTCCTCAGCCCTGTCATTACCGCTGCTACCGTCTCCATCTGAAATCTGGGAGAAAGAATAAATTTGTTCAACGGTTTGAGATTGAGAATTGGTCTCCACCCTCCGGTACGCTTCGGAACGAGGAACATGATCGAATAGAAGCCCAGTGAAGACTGATCGCTGACTAGATGAATCGCCTTCTTCTGATGAAGAGATTCTATTTCTGATTGAATGGCGTCTAGACGGTCTAATTCCCTTGGAATAGGAGTCCATATTGGAGTCGAGGTTAACGGAACTAACGATTGATGGATGAGCCAGTCCGGATCATAGCCGTTTCTTATCCACTGACAAACTAAACAGTCGCGCATGACCTGTTCCCATTGGTTTAGGAATAGCTGAAGTCTGCCTCCGACGGAAGGAATCTGCACACAGTTGTCGGTCAAGATTAGCCGATAAGACGCTAAATCGCTTGGGTGAAGATTCTCGACTCCATTCGTCTCCAAAGCCACCGGTACTGGTTCCGCCGGAAACCCGTCAGGAACGAGCCCCATGGCCGCCCCGCGGCTTCTTGTGGTATGATGGTCCGGAACCACCGCCACGGCTATCCTTACGGTAGCCGCCTCGGCCCGAACCGCCACCCTTCCTGTCTTCCTCATACGGCCTCTTACTAGAGGACTTGTATGAGGATGAACGGCCAGGTCCTTGTGATCCGGATGACCTATGGGCATCACGGCCAGAAGGACGGAAGGGCGATCTAGGACGCTGCCTCTGCTGCTCCTGCCTATGTTGATGGTAGGACTGCTGCGGCTGAGTCCTCTTGGTCGACTTCCACGACTTGCCGACCACTTCTTGCTCCGCCACCATTGACACAACCTTGGAGAGCGCTTGTCGTGCCGAGCCGCCGAACAAGCCTGGACCTATGAAAGGCGCAGAAGATAATGCAGCCCTCATCTCCGGTCCTGGTTCTACACAATCGAGAACCATTCTCCGTCGCTCTGCCAACGTTCTCGTGATTACCCTGGCCAGGCAATCCTGAGACAGGCGCATGGTGTCCCGAACAACTCCGGGAGCAGCCTCTGGCACCTGTCCGCCTTCCGCCGTGCAGTCCAGCATACCCTGCAGGACGGTACACCCATGCGACACAGCTCAGCCATGGCTGCCCTCACCGCATCCTCAATGAGCGTGAGCTCATTGAACGGGTCTTTGTTGGTCTGAGAAACCAAAGGACGTGACAGCCCCTTAGCCTTCCCAGCCAACGGCCTATCCAGTGCCTCTCGTTCCGCAATGGAAAGCCGTGGAACCCGGGCGTACTGATGATAGGCCAGCTCCGGTAAATGGACCCTACTCCTTATCCCCTTCGGGGCCTTTGGCAATGCATAGTCTGGCTGAACCAGACGGTATGCCGCAACTTCCAACATGTCAGAAGTCTGCGTGTCCAATGGGAGTGTCGGCATGGCAGAAGAGCCACTTGACAGAGCGCTAGCCGCACGCTCTGACATCCGTTCCATCGCCGGATCGCGCTGAGATCCTAGATCAGATGCCAACCCGAGACGATTGGTCATCCATCCAAGGACCTGCACCCATTCAGCTTCGGTGCAGAAAACGGACTCGTCCATCAAAGAACTCCCGTTTTCATCCTCCCTCTCTCCCTTAGATGAGAGGGCCACCGACGATCCCTGCTGAGCGCTACGATACACGTCTCTGCCAGGACAGAGCGCATCCATAACGCGACTACTAGCGGCACCGGTATCTAACGAATCGCCAGACCCGGATTCCCCGCAGTCCATCGGCTCCAGCACGGGATCCGGGACTACGACCGCCTTAACTACGGCTGGTACCGTTACTCCGATAGGAGCCGCACCTAATGCCACCGAGATACCAGCAGGAACCGCAAAACACGGCTCCGCCGGCATCTCCGGTTGCACAAATAGCAGATGAAAAATGCCCGACGGAACGTCGACATCACCATCCGCCTGGCAAATCCATACAAATCCTGAGGGCGACCCCTGGGACGTACTAGGTCTTGCCGTCATCGAAATATCCGGCATGCCGGAATCTTCCATTAGCAGCAGATCTTCCTCCTCTACCGTCGGCTCTTGAGCCAAAGACAGAGAAGGGGCAGGTGCATGACCCTCAGCAGAACTAGCCAGACCACCTAATGGTTGTCCTGCACCAGCTTGCTTCACCGGGACCGTGGACTGCAACGAGTCAAACATCGCCTTGGACTGGGCCGCCCATACGCCCAGCGCTGAATCCATTCGTTCATTCAGACGACCTTCAAGTCCCATAAGAGACGCCTGCTGCAACTTCGCTGCCTTGTCCTTCGCGATCCTCTCCAGCCTCGCACGTCGATCCCTGTTGAACTGTGCCACCATTGCCGACGACCACTTTACACACACATCACAAGGGCTCCCGACCTTACACTGAGCGCATGCCACACAGTGATGTCCCAAATACTTCCGTTTCATGAACCTGTTGCACTTTTGGCACAACGTGTCTGGATTCTTAGGTTTCTGCGAACACATAGAAAAATTAAAACGCTGCACATGACACCTGATGACGAGCAATACGCACAACCGACTTGATAGTTAAGATTTCTTAAACACATTAACTTTCTCTTAAATTAATGATAAACAAGTCTTAGGCAGGATCTTATTTGAAACTTTTTTGAGTGAAAATTCTTTAAAAACACAACTCAGCCTTTAACTAGCGTTAAATAACCAAGAATAAAGCGCCGATCGCTACAAACACCCTCGACAATGAAGCGAGAGCTAAAATCGGCGACAAACAGAGTGCCCGGACACAACAGGCCAATAACGACATAATTCATGGGCGCCGCCATCTTGGCTAAAGGCGCATCCATCTTAGAGGAACCGAGTCGCAAGAGAAAATTAACTGAGTACCCAAATTAAAACTAAAAGTTAACGGGTACTAAACGAAATCAAGGATTTATTTTTTCACGAGAGAGTTGATACTTACCTCCCTAATACTTTTGATATTGCTAAATATCGGCTTTCACTCAATAAACACTCAGATTAAAACAGTTAGGTGCCCCTACTGGGCAGGGAGTCAGAGTGTAGTCTGGCGGATGTCAGCCCCACCACCGCGCATGCGCAGACTAGCACTTCCTCTGACTAATTTATTGGCTGATACACATGCAACTATTAAGAGCCTGAAGACCGAGCCTCTGTGGGGTGGAGAGGCCGGGTCCGTATCTAGGGAGGTAAGTATCAACTCTCTCGTGAAAAAAGAAATCCTTGATTTCGTTTATTTCACATCAAGAGTATACTTACCTCCCTAATACTTTTGATATTGCCAGAATTCGACAGTGAATTCGGCGGGAGGGAGGCGAGGTCAAAAGACCAGCTCATCCCTATACGCTTTTCTGCGTTTAAGGCACTTAAACTTCTGAAACTGTATGAAAAAACAGTCAGGATTTGACTAACCATCGGATAACACCACCGATGTATGAGAGATGACCGAATGTCATATGCGCTCCCCACCCCCTCCTTCCTGGGAGGAAGAGTCAAATGACCTCAATGTCCTATACGCTCTCTACGTACAAGTGCCATGTACTACAGGACAGAGACGAAAAAGCTCCATTTTCGTATACTCTCAACAATGAACCACATAAATACACAAAACCATCATCATATTAATAACGGGTAACGTGACAAGACAATCAACAATGGACAACCCATGCACAAGACTGACCTTGTTGAAATGGCTGCTGACATCATCTTCCCATTGGTGAAGAATGATGCAGTCCCAAAAAAGTGGTTGTTTCCATAAATTAATTGTGAAATATATAAGCAATGAGGAAACCTCATCAAAAATATAAACCTAGTTATTTTTTCTAAATCGACAAGGCGAGAGGATTAGAGGTGTCACGGAGATAATGGTCTGTAAAACTTGACTCACAGTGCCACTGAGCCACCGACATAATATCATCCACAGGGACCCCATTAAATAGGGCAGTGGATGTCACTACGCCGCGGACACTGTGAGCCTTGGCCACGTCAACCTGCTTGCCGGTGGCGGATTTATGACAAAACTGAATGCATTCTACAATCCACCTGGAAATGGTGTCCTTAGAAGCCCTGCCATGGGGTTCAATATATGACAACCATAACGCCGACTGGTCGGTGCGCCACTCCGATGTACGTTGTTTGTACCGGAGAAGCGCCCGGACGGGACACCATGCTTTAGAATTAGGATCATATCTAGTTAAAGCAGGCAAAACAATAGGTTGACCTGGATATTTCAACGACTGATTCTTAGCCAAGAAATTAATCCTAGGTAGCAGCTTAAGGCCTTCCCCTGAAACCACAAAACGGTCATCCTCGGCTGATAAGGCATGAATTTCACTTCTACGCCTAGCCGAGGCCGCAGCAATTAAAAACACAGTCTTAAGTGTTAATAGTTTCATAGAAATGGAACTAAGTGGTTCAAAAGGCTTATCACCTAGTACTTGAAGCACTAGCGATAAACTCCAAGACGGAATCACAGGGGGATTCCTTGGTCTTAGATTGCCCATGCCTTTAATTAATACATTTAATGTATTTACTTCATCACTTCCGCTCTTAGCCAAGCAAGGAATAACAGACATTAAAGCTGACTTATAACCAGCAATAGAGTTAGGCTTGAGGCTATAGGCATCATACAGGTGACAGAGGAAATCAGCTACTACCTGAATAGATGAATCCATTGGATCAATACATCTTTTTGAGCACCATTCTGCAAATCAGTTGATTTTATAATTATATGCTCTGGAGGTTGACCCCCTCCTGGCTTTGGCCATAAACATGGCTGCTTGCTCAGAAAAGCCCTCCTTAATTCTAGATTCCTTGACAACATCCACGCAGTCAATCTGAACATTGACGGATTGTTGTGAAGGGCCTTGCCCTGGAAGATAATGTCGTCCATCAGAGGCAGAGGAACCGGATTGCAGACCAGAAGGTCCAGCAGATCCGTATACCATGATCGGCTTGGCCAATCCGGGGCGATCAGAAGCACTTGGCATTCCTCCTGTCTGATTTTCTGAAGAATTTTTGGAATCAGGATTGCTGGAGGGAATGCATATGCATACATTCTCCCCCAGCTGATAGCTAACGCATCTGTTGCGAAATCGCTTGGATCCGGAATCGGAGAGACGTACGTCGTCATCTTTGCATTCTTCTTCGTTGCGAACAAATCGATGTTGGGTTTCCCCCAATGGTTGAACAGACGATCCGCCACACATTGATTTAGTTGCCATTCCGTGGGTAAAACACTCATCCTTCGGCTCAATGAGTCTGCTAGCAGATTTAACCTTCCCGGAATATGAACTGCTTTCAAGGTAATCTGGTGATCCAGGCACCAACAAAGCAGTCTCCATGTCATCATACAGAGACTGGGCGACTTCGTTCCGCCCTGGCGGTTTATGTAAGTCACAACTGTTGAGTTGTCTGAACGAATAAGAACAATCTTGCCCTGAACTTTCTGTAAGAAATGTTCCAGGCCCAGGACTACTGCTCTTAGCTCCAGTAGATTTATATGTTCCTTTGACTGTTCCAGATTCCAAAGCCCTGATATCGTGGATTCTTCCAGGCAAGCTCCGCAGCCCTCCATCGATGCATCTGTATACACAGTCACCTGAGGGTGGGGAGGGGTTAGCATAACCCCCACCAAGAGATTCTCTGTGTCCAACCACCATTGCAGGTGGTGAATCAGAGGCGCCAACACTGACACGTTCGAGTCCAGCGAAACTGTACTCTGGGTCCATTGTGTCATGAGAAATAACTGGATCGGCCGCCTGCGTAAGGCGGCCTGAGGAATGACTGGTTCCAATGAAACCATCAACCCCAGCATTCTCAAGTAAACCCGTGCCAGGACATGACGACTGTCGCACACTGACTGAATTAATGAGATGAGTTTCAGAACTCTCTCCTGAGTAGGAAAAACATATCCTGTCTCTAGATCGAAGAACATCCCCAGGTAAACAAACTTCTGGGATGGAGTCAGCTCTGATTTTGTGAAATTGATTATCCAGCCCAAGTCTGTGAGAGTCTTCAAAACAATCTCCAGACTGGCCGATAAACTTTCCTGGGTGTGCGCTTTCAACAGCCAGTCATCTATGTACGTGTGGACTGCTATGCTTCTCCTGCGGAGGTATGCGGTGATCGCAAGAACCACACGGGTGAAAACCCGAGGAGCCGTGGAAATTCCGAAGGGTAACACCCTGAATTCCCACTGTCTGCCCTGGAATGCAAATCTCAGGAAGCCACGGAAACTCCTGTGTATGGGGATGTGGAAATAAGCGTCCTTCAAATCTATCGACGCTGTCCACATTCCCCTCTCTAACCCCGCCAACACCGAGCGCACAGTTTCCATCTTGAAACTGGGCGTCTCTATGAACTTGTTCAATGGCTTGAGGTTGAGAATTGGTCTCCACCCTCCGGTGTTTTTTGTTACTAAGAACAGGGTTGAATAGAAGCCCGGACACTTTTGTGCCGGCTGAATAGCTCCTTTTTGTATGAGGGAATTTATTTCCTCCTCGATACACAACCTTTGCTCTGGATCTCTCGGATTTGGAGTCCAGATCGGCACTAGAGACAGTCGCGACGGCGGGCCTGTCATCCACTCTGGATGATACCCGACGGAAAGCCATCGCAAGACTAAACGGTCCTGAGTTAACCGTTCCCACTCTTGCATGTGGTCGGCTAGCCGGCCTCCCACCGGTCCACCTAGGGATAGAGGTGGACATAAGGAGTGCAAGAGCGGCACTGTCTCCTTTGCCAGAAACACCGGAGCAGTTCTCACCGCGGTAACCGTCCCATCAGGAACGATTACCACGCCCAGATCCTCGCACGCCACGACCAGCACCGCGCGCACCTCGGTGAGCGGGCGGCTGCCTGGCGGACTGCGCCTGAGGAGCCTGAGCCCCCCTCGCTGCTGGCCGAATCGCACACGGCCGAGGCCGACGCTGCGATGGTGGTTGGCCTCTGACCTGGCCACCACCACCTCGAGCCTGCAGGGGACGATACGCAGGGGGTACGGTGCGAACGTTAGCACGACGAAGCACCTCAAACTGCTCGCGCAGCGCCCTCTGGTTATTTACCAGAGTAACCGTCTCCTGGAGGTGTCTACATCCCTCACCTCCAAAGAGACCAGGACCTGTCATCGGCGTACGCAGTAGCCTATTGTACAGGTCCTGGGATGGGCACAGATTGTCCACGGCAAATGTGCGCCTTGCCCGGACACTCCTGGTCACCGCCCGAGTCATACAGTCCAGAGCCAGGTTGATACCATCCTGGATGGCTCGCTGGACTGTGATCGGACTTGTCTGGCGCGATGCGGATGCTGTTACTACCCCTTGTAACAGCTGGGATACGTGGGACAGAGCGGCAATCGAAGCCCTCCCACTCTCCTCCGCATCACGCAACGAGGTATTTGCTGAACGCAACGCGTTCGAACACAAGACTCCCGTGTCAGAACGGGAGCCTGGCCGCGCATCCTCACCCAAAGCCGCGTGGTCATCCACGCTCGGCTTAGGTACCACACCGTACCGCTGGTAATCCAGGGGCACGATGTGGCAACGCCTGGCCACCTCGCGCGGGGCCTTCGCGAGACATCCACTCGACTTAATGGACATCTCCGCCGCCTCGAACATGTCAACGACATGCTCTGCCAGCGGCAGAGAAGGCATAGCGTTAGCAGTAGCCTTACCAGCTAACCACGGCCTGTGGTCACGCTGGCTAGCCGACTGCTCCACGGGCAGATCTGGCCTAACACTTACCAACCACCGGCAAGCGTCAGACCAATCCTCTTCCGTGGCTAGCTGCGAGCGCTCTACAAGACGGGGGCCTTCGTCTTCCTCCTGAGCGCAAGCAGCAGAGCTTGACGGCGGATACGCTGATGCCCCTGGCAAGCCAGGGAAAACATGCGGGCCTGAAAGCACCGGCATGCTACTCTCACTGGCTTGACCAGTAGCAGGCGCCGTGGTAGAGCGCGGGGCACATACCGCCCCACCACGGCCCCGGCCAGCACCAGCGACACTCTCGGCAAGCCGAGGTATGCGGTAACGCTGGCCATCAGCAGCGCCCAGGGCCACAGTCTGAGCCGTGGATTCTACTCCTGCGTGAGTAGAACCGTGGAATAAGTCGACTGTATTCCCCGTGAGGGGTGCACAGACGTCATAATCCATGGCCACGTCCTCAGACGGCGACCCCAACAGGTAATCCTCTTCCTCCTGGCCAGACAGATTAGACTCCGGGTCAGCAAAGAGAGCTAACCCGGACTGGCCAGGGAAGGTGCCATAGGAGGTACTGGCACCCGCGGCGTGCGGATACCCCTGGACTGATAAGCAGCGCGCAGGTTCCAGCGACAGCCGTCCACGGCCCCTCGGCGCGGCACTAAGCCTGCTGCCAGGGTCGTGGAATGCCCCCTCTAATGGGGCCACCTCTGAATCTTCGAACAACGGAAGCGACCTACGGAAAGGTGATTCAGAGGTGGGGATTACCTGCTCCGAAGCAGATGATGAGGACAGCAAAGGATTTGGTCCAGGAAGCATGCCACGAAGCAACTCTGGAACCAAATCCTTTATTGTCCTCTTCATCTCTCCCAACATCTCGGTCCGGAAGGCCTCCATGTCCACCGCGGACGAGGCCTTCCTCTTACCCTTCTTACTCACACCCTCTCTTTTCTGCTTCTTCTTCTCCTCCTCCACCACCTTGTCCTTCGCCTGTAAGCACAAGAATTCGGACATTAGCTCACCCCCCCAGTGCTTACATATCTCGCAATTAATCAAGGGACCACAGGGGCTACACTGATAGCAGAGATGAGGCACAAACTTGTCCTTCAAAAAACGTCCACAGGACGCACAACCAGGTCTCTGAAACAGGGCAAAGGACGAGGAGTATGAGCAATCTAGTTAAGCTCAGAAATCAAAACAACTCAAGAGAAGGAAATGATCATAAAGATCAATATTCATCAGAAAACCAGCTTTGGACAAACTTTAATTGTTAATAAAGAGCATGGCTGATTATGACGTCATTAATCCTATGACAGGAAAAAATCGATCCCCAACAAACATCCAAGTGCAAGGACGAATTGTATCTCTAACCAGAACATGTGCAGAATGGACATTTCGACTACACAACCATCAGATATATACTGATAACAATGGCAAATACTGTTAATTATCTCCCTTTCCTCTCTAAATAATTAACATCACCTCATATCAATAATTAGATACCTGACACTTTGTATAGACAAACCATCCAACGTGATGAACTGGAGCACTCCACCAACTGAACGCCTCTTAACTCTCTCCACCTCTAGGGGAAGGAATTGGATCAAGAGGGCAAAGTGAGAAGACCTTTATACTAGGCCTCCGACTCACTGGACATAACATTTTTGGTTAGATAACCTAACAGTATTAGTAGGAAATGGAACCATGGTGGAGAGAAACAAACCCTCTGCTGATGTGATGTCCATTACATATCGTCACATAGACCTGTGGACATAAACACAAAGAGAGATTAGTATTATATAGCACCTAGTTGAAATAAACCAACTAAACAAGGCGCTTATCACGGTAAACGCGAGTCCCGGAAACACATTACACCGGGAAAAAACTCGCTAATTTTACTAGAAGTCACCTGATTTAAAGGTCCTGGGCCCTCCTCTGGCGAAGTCATCCTTTCTGCCATCTTTATCAGGGATAATCACTTCCAAATTCACACAAAAAGACTATGAAATGAGTAAAGAAAAGCTCTAGCACAAAAACATGTGTAGACTCTCTGCCAATAAATTAGCAAAGAGGAAGTGCTAGTCTGCGCATGCGCGGTGGTGGGGCTGGCATCCGCCAGACTACACTCTGACTCCCTGCCCAGTAGGGGCACCTAACTGTTTTAATCTGAGTGTTTATTGAGTGAAAGCCGATATTTAGCAATATCAAAAGTATTAGGGAGGTAAGTATACTCTTGATGTGAAAAGAAGAGACTCCAACAATGGCTATCATTCTAAAATAATGTGCCAATTTAAGGAAATTTCAAACAGTCATTATGGCATGAATGTATAAATTCTAGATTGATACAACCTGCCCCTGTGATGATTTTCCTAGTTCCTCCATGAAGCCACCGATGCAATCCTTTTCCACAACCGATAACCTCTTAAATTTATCAAATTTGAGCACACTAAACTTTGCGACTTCTCAAAAGCGCAAAATAGACGAATCTGACTGTGATTGGGAATTGACTCGGTACCTGCGGCTATGGTATTCCCGGACACAGTATGGGCAGGACCAGGAGAGTGCGGAGTTTTAATTGTTTATTTTGAGCTAGACTAGATAATAGACATTATCATAATAGTACATCTGGTAAGTATTATTCGAAGTAGAAAGTTGGTGCTGCCTAAGGAGGCCTTACAGTCAAATTAATTAAAAAATATACAACAGTTTTCCTGAACAGTTGCCTTGAAAATGAGATATAGGGAATTCATCAGTGAAAGCGTTAAAGCCTCAACATTTAGATGCAACAAGAACGACAATCAGAGATTGCTAAAGTATGCCTGCTAGATAGGGTTCTTCAGACCACCAAGGATAAAGTTCCCATACCAGATTGGTAACGATCCCTTCAATAGAACTTGAGTTATAATCCAGAAATGAAAGCCCGAACGGACGGAGGAATGGACAAAGCAAACGCTATATACCCAACCCACCCACCCCCATATATTTATATGAGGGCATAACTAGATGTATTAAAGTCTAAGAAAGAACAATGATTCACATTTTTCATAGATGACCCTAACATAATACTTGCAATTTGCAATTCTACAAGACTTCTCGGTAACAGGATTTTACTAATGACCTCAATAACAATGATAGCAGCAGCTAATTAAAGGTGGTACTTTGTAAGACTAGCTTTATTTGCTTTTAGGCATGTTTTCACACATAGCTGTGCTTCAAGAGAACCTGATGATACATTTGGATGTAGGTGCGAAAACGTGTCAGATATGGTTACCTATCTTTAAAAGATACCACCCTTGATGTCTGTTATTACTGTTATTAAGAGACGATCAAAGATACCATCGCGAAAGATCACACCTTTAGGGGTTGATGTTCCCTTACACTACTCACATGGCACTTATCTCCAAATATCCATCCAGCATATGATGTCATAATGAACTACGTGACATGTATGACATCATAATCATTACATCATGAATGACTCGTTTTAGTCCATCTTAAATGCTTAATAGTCTGACATGTTGTATGAATTTTATGTCTTTGCCTATTTAATAAACATGCTGTTGAATATTTTGAAACTAATTTGACCACAGGCAGCAACAGCACCCAGTCAAATTAGTTTCAAAATATTCAACAGCTTACCTGCATAGTTTTCTAGAAATTGCTAGTCAGGGAGATCAGGGATCGATTGATCCCAACACGAATGAGGTTAACTAGAGATGGGTGGGCCATAGCTAAAATAAGAGGTCAATAATGGAGAATAAACGAAATCACGGATTTCTTTTTTTATGAAAGAGTTGATACTTACCTCCCTAACACTCTATCATATTTCCTAAATATCGACCTTCTCACAATATAACTCAGATTTGAAAAGAATGGTGCCCCTACTGGGCACACAAACAAACCTGTGGACACAAAAACAAAGATAGATTAGAATTTTATAGCGCCAAAATTATATTTTACCAGTTTTTAGGCACTTATCACGTCTAACGCGCAACACGGAAACACATAACAACGTGCAACAATGACGAAAATTACACAAAAATGTAATAGAATTCAACTGATGGCTTGTTACTGGCGCACCCTCTAGTGATTCTGCTTGATCAGACATCTCTAATCCACTTCTAATACACGATTTTTATTGAGTAAATGCAAAAATAAGACTCCTAAGAATTTATTCCAGCATGTGTCTTGGCCAATAGTCAAGAATGAGGACATGTCAGCATGAGGTTGGTGCTGGCTTCCGCCTGATTGTCAACTGACTCCCTGCCCAGTAGGGGCACCGTCTCTTAAAATCTGAGTTATACTCTTGAAGTGAAAAGTATGAACTGTTAATCAACTGTGCAAGATCATGTCTGGATCAGCATCTCCAAACTCCTTCTGAAGATCACGCCTGGATCAGCATCCCTTACTCCTTCTGAAGGTCATGCCTGGATCAGCATCCGCTAACTCCTTCTGAAGGTCATTCCTGGATCAGCATCCCCTAACTCCTTCTGAAGGTCATACCTGGATCAGCATCCCCTAACTCCTTCTGAAGGTCATACCTGGATCAGCATCCCCTTACTCCTTCTGAAGGTCATGCCTGGATCAGCATCCCCTAACTCGTTCCTGTTCATCATTGGATCAGCATTGCCAAACTGCTTCCTGGTCATCACTGGATCAGCATTGCCAAACTACTTCCTGGTCATCACTGGATCAGCATTGCCACACTCCTTCATAGTCATCACTGGATCAGCATTGCAAACTGCTTCCTGGTCATCGCTGGATCAGCATCCCCAAACTCCTTTCTGGTCATCACTGGATCAGCATTGCCAAACTGCTTCCTGGTCATCACTGGATCAGCATTGTTCAACTCCTTCCTGGTCATCACTGGATCAGCATTACCAAACTCCTTCCTGGTCATCACTGGATCAGCATTGCCAAACTGCTTCCTGGTCATCACTGGATCAGCATTGTTCAACTCCTTCCTGGTCATCATTGGATCAGCATTACCAAACTCCTTCCTGGTCATCACTGGATCAGCAATGGTAAACTGCTTCCTGGTCATCACTGGATCAGCATTGCCAAACTCCTTCCAGGTCATCACTGGATCAGCATTGACAAAATGCTTCCTGGTTATCACTGGATCAGCATTGCCAAACTCCGTCCTGGTCATCACTGGATCACCATTGCCAAACTCCTCCTGGTCATCACTGGATCAGCATTGCCAAACTCCTTCCTGGTCATCACTGGATCAGCATTGGTAAACTGCTTCCTGGTCATCACTGGGTCAGCATTGCCAAACTCTGTCCTGGTCATCACTGGATCAGCATTGCCAAACTCCTTCCTGGTCATCACTGGATCAGCATTGGTAAACTGCTTCCTGGTCATCACTGGGTCAGCATTGCCAAACTCTGTCCTGGTCATCACTGGATTAGCATTGCCAAACTCCTTTCTGGTCATCACTGGATCAGCATTGGCAAACTGCTTCTGAGGGTTCTAATATACGTTTTGCTGTTCATGACTGTATTAGCATCGCCAAACGCCTGAGGGTTATAATACAATTGTTGCTCTTCATGCCTGGATGAGCATCACCAAAGTCCTTCTGACGGCCATCTGACAACATCATTCACGCATATGTGGGTCAAGTAGTAGTAATTTTGACATCATTCAGGGGTAATTGGGTCAAGCAGAGGTGAACAGGATTGTAATATAATGATTACCTTTTAACGTCATCGTGTGTTGTATCCAGGTGATACTTGTACAGGTAAATGATGTTCTGTGTAATGAGAATTATAAACTGATCCAGGTAGTAAAACTGAGCATGTTTGATCCCATGTCCGAATGAAAGACCAGGCTAGAGGAAAGAAACAAAGGCAATATAATCTGAAGAATGTAATAAACATATTGAAGTTATAATAAGGAAAAATTAGTTACCTCTCCGGGATGTAGAAATTGTTTGAGTGTAGCTTTTGTGACCATCTCGATCACCTCTCCAGCACTAACTGACGGTCGCTGGCAATGTCACTCTGGTCAGTTCTTGTGGAGTCACATGACAGCATGGACTGGTAGACTGCTGGTATACGATAGCCCTTGTCTCTGTTCATGGTTGGTTGATGCTTGTAGATTTCTATGGCCTCTTTAACCTTCCGTTTGAATAAGTTGGTCTCAATGTTGATGACCGAGGCACTGCTGGTAGGGATGACGTGGCCAGTGGATTCTGTATGTTCTGCCACAGCTGAGTTGGAATTGATTTTAAGATGTTCTTTGACGCTGGAGCTGAGGCCTTTTGGTTTCACCTATGTATGTCCCCTCACATTGGTCACATTCGATCTTGTAGATGACTCCAGAGCGTTCATCTGTGGTCAGTTTATCTTTGGGTCTTACTAGTTGTGATCTTAAAGTGTTGACGGGTTTGTGGTAGGTTTTGATGTGGTGTTCTCTGAAGAGTCTGCCAAGGTATTCTGATAGGTCTTGGATGTACGGAAGTCCGACTAGTGGAAGTTTTTTGACATCTGGTGGTTTACTACGAGGTGGGGGAGGTGGTTTTCTCATCCACGAAGTGTAACCGTTAGCTAGGAGAGATTGTTGGATGTGATGATGTTCTTCTTTTTTGTCTAATGTTTCTGAGATGATGGAGTCTGTGCGGTGAAATAGAGTTCTGACGACTGACCTTTTGTGTTCCAAATGGTGATTAGAGTGAAAATTTAGATATTGATCTGTGTGGGGGTTTTCTGTACACGGTAAGTTTGGTGGTTCCGGAATCACTGACATGTACCAAGACGTCCAGGAAGGCAATCTGGCCATCTTCTTCGACTTCACTGGTGAATTGAATGCATTGGTCGATGCTGTTGAGGTGATCAGTGAAAGGTTGGATGTTGTAGAGGTGCAAGCATGTGAAAGTGTCATCCACATATCGGTACCAGAAATTTGGGGGGGGTCTGTGGCTGTGCTAAGTGCTTGTTGCTCGAAGGATTCCATATAAAGGTTTGCGATCACTGGCGACCCTGAGGAGCCCATAGCTACTCCATGAATTTGGTGGTAGAAGTAGCCATTCTGAACGAGATAGGTGGTGTCTAACATGATCTTCAAGAGGCTGATAATCTAGGTTGGAGAGAGGCTGGTCCGGTCTTTCAATGAGGGGTCTAGGTCCAGAACTCTCTGGATGACTGGAAGAGCCTTGTCCACTGGGATGCTGGTGAAGAGTGAAGATACATTGAAGGAAACTAATTTGTGTGTGGGCGGGACTTCAAGAGACTGGATTTTGGTGGCAAAATCTTTGCTGTTTTTGATAAGGTGCTCTGAGTGGCCAACTAGTATTTCAGGATCTGTGTGAGATATTTCGAGGCTTGAGATGTGATGCATCCAATGCTGGCAATGATGGGTCTAAGAGGAATGTTGGTCTTGTGGATTTTGGGGAGTCCATAGAATCTTGGAACAATGGCAGTTCCGGGGTAGAGTTTGAAGCATAGGGATTGGTCGATGATGTTCTGGCTTTTCCAGTCTTTGAGAAGTTTTAGCAGGCGGTTTTTGTACTGGTTGGTTGGGTCAGAAGATAATTTGGAGTATGTGTGGTGGTCTGAAAGAAGGGCACTGATTTTGTCTTGGTAGTCATCTTTATCCATTATCACTGTGCATCTCCCCTTGTCGGCTGGCAAAATTTGGATGGAGTCATTGTGTTTCAGATGTTGTAGAGCCATATGTTCTTCAATTGTGATGCTGCTTCTCCCATTTAGTCTTTTGTTGAATTTAGTGATGGTTTTTGTCACTTCGCTTCTAGGGCAGTCTGCCTGTGAGTTAACAAGATGTTGGCAAGCGCTCTCAGTGCAGGCAATAATTTCTTCGACAGGGATGGAGTTGGAGGAAACCGCAAAATGTAACCCTCTGGAAAGAACGTTGAGCTCGTTTTCAGTGATATTATGGCTACTGAGGTTAAGAACCCACCTGTCTGTGTCGATCTTGCAGAGATTTCCATCTTTACGCGTTTCTTCTAACTTTTTACGGGCACGGAACTTCTCAAACTTATTGATTTGTGTTGTTTTTGTTTTGTCAAAAGTGAAGTCGTACGCACACGCGAGAACCGCTTCCACTTACGGTTGGTAATCTAGCTCAATTTTCGTATCCAGGGACTCTTGTAGCACCGTTTTTTCACAATAAAGCCAATACAGGGTGTAATCGCATTGTCTAATTCTAATATCTAATAATTGGCATTGAGCTTTGACGAGGACGCGATCCGCTTGAATTCCTTTGATGTTAGACCGGAGTTGTATGCTCGGTGGGAAGAGGTCACTTGGCAGACTCTTCAGAGAACACCACATCAAAACCTACCACAAGCCCGTCAACACAACTAGTAAGACACAAAGATAAACTGATGAACGCTCTGGAGTCATCTACACGATCGAATGTGACCAATGTGAGGGGACATATATAGGCGAAACCAAAAGGCCTCTCAGCTCCAGAGTCAAAGAACATCTTAAAATCAATTCCAACTCAGCTGTGGCAGAACATACAGAATCCACTGGCCACATCATCCCCACCAGCAGTGCCTCGGTCATCAACATTGAGACCAACTTATTCAAACGGAAGGTTAAAGAGGCCATAGAAATCTACAAGCATCAATCAACCATGAACAGAGATGAGGGCTACCATATACCAGCAGCCTACCAGTCCATGCTGTCACGTGACTTTACAGATAGGTTGTTGAATATTTTGAAACTATTTTGACTGAGTGCTGCCCATGACAGTAACAGTACCCAGTCAAATTAGTTACAAAATATGCAACAAAATGTTTATAAATTAAATAGTAAAGCCATACAATTCATACAACTTGACAGACTTAATTAAGCTTATAAGATGGGAGAAATTGCATCACTCATGGCGTAATTGATTATAACATCAGCCTATATCTGACGTAGTTGATTATGACATCATATGATTAATAGATAAACTGGACTCCTCCATTCATTTAGAATGTTTTTTATTAATTGCACATGGCAACTAATAGTTGCATATACAGATGGATGCAAGATGTTAGTCATTTTGAATTTTGCAATGAGATCACGGGTAAAAGGTACCCACATTACAAACCAGAAATTGTGTTTGCAATGCAACCATGAAACTTGACTTTACAAATTTGAAATGAATTATGAAGCTTGATTTCAAACATAAAGTAAATATAGAAGAATTAGCAACACACTTATCAACAAGAGGCCCATGGGCCTGTAACGCTCACCTGGACCATTAGCATTTGAACCATTTGCATTTAAATACCAGTAGACATGATGGATAATTTTTGAAAAATCCAAGATGGTCATCAAGGACATTGAGCAATAAAAATTCCCGTTTGGTATGTTGAAGCCTACCGCCCTAGGATCGTTCCACCCATGTTTCATTGAAACTGGGATACTAATTAAGGAGTAGCGTTTGAAATGGTTCTGGAAAATTAAAAGAAATTCCAAATGGCCACCAAAAAATCGACCAAACAAAATTCTGAAAAGAAATTCTAGAGCCTATGATTTTAGAATCCTTCCAGCCAAATTTGGATAAAATCCACCAAGCAGTTATGGACGAGATGCATTTTGACATTTTCCAGTAAACCTTTATAAAATTCATGATTTTCATACCGTATGTCCAGCCAACTATGGTGGAAATCTGTCAGCGGTTAATGATGACTAGCGTTTTGAGAATTTCCTGTAAATTTTTCATAAAATCTAAGATTTTCACCCAAAAAAATTGACCAGTCAAAATTCTGTATACAGTTCTGAGGCCTAGCTCCATAGGATAGGGTTATTCCAGCCTTAGTAAGTTGAAATCTACCAAGCAGATAATGAGGAGTAGCGGTTTGACAATTTGCAGCAAATCTTTCGTAAAAAGGTTTTCACAAAGAAACTTGACCAATCCAAATTCTGTATACAGGTTCTGAAGCCTAGACGCATAGGGTCCTTCCAGCAAAAGTAATTTGAAATTGGCGCAGCAGTTAATGAGGTGTAGAGTTTTAAAAAATTTGGATATATTCTAATATTTTCACCCAAAAAAATTAACAATCAAAATTCTGTATACAAGATCCGAAGCCTACCCCCGATGGGGTCCTTTTAGCCAAATTATGTGGAGATCTGCCAAGCGCTTAATGAGGAGTAATATTTTTAAACAAAACGGATTGTTGACAGACACTCACCATGCGTATCAGTGACCTTGACCTTTGACCCAACATCATTGTGTGATGATGTGTCATTAAAAGGACGAATGTGTCCAAGTTTTGTTCAAGTATGATTAACCAAACATGAGATATAAACAGAAAAATTGAGCTAAATGAAAAATGTTAAAGTTGAAAAACTCAACGTTTTTACCAAGGCCCCAGTGACCCTGGCCTTTCACCTTTATACCCCTAGGTCATTCTGTGATGTTGTGTCATTATAAGGAGGCTTGTGTCCAAGTTTGGGTCCAGTATGATTAACCAAACATGAGATATAAAGATAACAAGTTGAGCAAATTAGACGACGACACCACCTCTGCCATCACCACCACAGCCACTGGACATCAGATGTGATGACGAGTATCACAACAGCTTGTTTTACTTCGCAAAGTCAAGCTAAAAAAACTTCACACAATCGCCTAAAGAGAATCTTGGATCATTCTGGCACCATAATATTAGTATCATAGGAATGTCGAGTTATCTAGCTCAAATATGTCAAATTTGACACTAAGGTTATTTCAAGGTCATGACCTAGAAAGTATGGTTATGCTATGGAAGCAAATCTAGCGGTTATAAGGCTCAACAGTCTATGATGTTTGGACGAGCAGGTCAACCCAGGTGTTAATTTGTTGATGACCGGATCAGAAGTTTCACCAGATCTATGGGACATAGGACGGATTTCGAATCAATGCAAAGGATTCTGGATTTAATGAAAGAAGTTGAGGAGATAGGAGAACAGGGATGGATGTGGCTGTAACTCAAATTAGATTATTGGGATTGAATAATGGCAAACAATGGTGATGATTTTTCCAGATTAAACTTAAAGCTCACATGTCTCTGCTTTTTGGCCAAACTTGATCAATAGTATCAATATACCAGTGATTAAACGAAATCTAGGATTTCTTTTTTCACGAGAGAGTTGATACTTACCTCCCTAATACTTTTGATATTGCTAAATATTGGCTTTCACTCAATAAACACTCAGATTTAAAACAGTTAGGTGCCCCTACTGGGCAGGGAGTCAGAGCGTAGTCTGGCGGATGCCAGCCCCACCACCGCGCATGCGCAGACTAGCACTTCCTCTGACTAGATTATTGGCTGACACACATGCAACTATTAAGAGCCTGAAGACCGAGCCTCTGTGGGGTGGAGAGGCCGGGTCCGTATCTAGGGAGGTAAGTATCAACTCTCTCGTGAAAAAAGAAATCCTAGATTTCGTTTATTTCACTTCAAGAGTATACTTACCTCCCTAATACTTTTGATATTGCCAGAATTCGAAAGTGAATCTGGCGGGAGGGAGGCGAGGTCAAAAGACCAGCTCATCCCTATACGCTTTTCTGCGTTTAAGGCACTTAAACTTCTGAAACTGTAAGAAAAAACAGTCAGGATTTGACTAACCATCGGATAACACCACCGATGTATGAGAGATGACCGAATGTCATATGCGCTCCCCCCCCCTCCTTCCTGGGAGGAAGAGTCGACTGACCTCAATGTCCTATACGCTCTCTACGTACAAGTGCCATGTACTACAGGACAGAGACGAAAAAGCTCCATTTTCGTAACTCTCAACAATGAACCACACAAATACACAAACCATCACCATATTAATAACGGGTAATCGTGACAATACAATCAACAACGGACAACACATGAACAAGACTGACCTTGTTGAAATGGCTGCTGACATCATCTTCCCATTGGTAAAGACTGATGCAGGCCCAAAAAAGTGGGTGTTTCCATAAATTAATTGTGAAATATATAAGTAATGAGGAAAAAACCTCCTCAAAAAATATAAACCGAGTTATTTTTTCAAAATCGACAAGGCGAGAGGATTAGAGGTGTCACGGAGATAATGGTCTGTAAAACTTGACTCACAGTGCCACTGAGCCACCGACATAATATCATCCACAGGGACCCCATTAAATAGGGCCGTGGATGTCACTACGCCGCGGACACTGTGAGCCTTGGCCACGTCAACCTGCTTCCCGGTGGCGGATTTATGGCAAAACTGAATGCATTCTACAATCCACCTGGAAATGGTGTCCTTAGAAGCCCTGCCATGGGGTTCAATATATGACAACCATAACGCTGACTGGTCGGTGCGCCACTCCGCCGTACGTTGTTTGTACCGGCGCAGCGCCCGGACGGGACACCATGCTTTAGAATTAGGATCATATCTAGTTAAAGCAGGCAAAATAATAGGTTGACCTGGATATTTCAACGACTGATTTTTAGCCAAGAAATTAATCCTAGGTAGCAGCTTAAGGCCTTCCCCTGAAACCACAAAACGGTCATCCTCGGCTGATAAGGCATGAATTTCACTCCTACGCCTAGCCGAGGCCGCAGCAATTAAAAACACAGTCTTCAGTGTTAATAGTTTCATAGAAATGGAACTAAGTGGTTCAAAAGGCTTATCACCTAGTACTTGAAGCACTAGCGATAAACTCCAAGACGGAATCACAGGTGGATTCCTTGGTCTTAGATTGCCCATGCCTTTAATTAATACATTTAATGTATTTACTTCATCACTTCCCCTCTTAGCCAAGCAAGGAATAACAGACATTAATGCTGACTTATAACCAGCAATAGAGTTAGGCTTGAGGCTATAGGCATCATAGAGGTGACAGAGGAAATCAGCTACTACTTGAATAGATGAATCCATTGGATCAATACATCTTTTTGAGCACCATTCTGCAAATCTGTTGATTTTATAATTATATGCTCTGGAGGTTGACCCCCTCCTGGCTTTGGCCATAAACATGGCTGCTTGCTCAGAAAAGCCCTCCTTAATTCTAGATTCCTTGACAACATCCACGCAGTCAATCTGAACATTGACGGATTGTTGTGAAGGGCCTTGCCCTGGAAGATAATATCGTCCATCAGAGGCAGAGGAACCGGATTGCAGACCAGAAGGTCCAGCAGATCCGTATACCATGATCGGCTTGGCCAATCCGGGGCGATCAGAAGCACTTGGCATTCCTCTTGTCTGATTTTCTGAAGAATTTTTGGAATCAGGATTGCTGGAGGGAATGCGTATGCATACATTCTCCCCCAGCTGATAGCTAACGCATCTGTTGCGAAAGCGCTTGGATCCGGAATCGGAGAGACGTACGTCGTCATCTTCGCATTCTTCTTCATTGCGAACAAATCGATGTTGGGTTTCCCCCAATGGTCGAACAGACAATCCGCCACACATTGATTTAGTTGCCATTCCGTGGGTAAAACACTCATCCTTCGGCTCAATGAGTCTGCTAGCAGGTTTAACCTTCCCGGAATATGAACTGCTTTCAAGGTAATCTGGTGATCCAGACACCAACAAAGCAGTTTCCATGTCATCATACAGAGACTGGGCGACTTCGTTCCGCCCTGGCGGTTTATGTAAGTCACAACTGTTGAGTTGTCTGAACGAATAAGAACAATCTTGCCCTGAACTTTCTGTAAGAAATGTTCCAGGCCCAGGACTACTGCTTTTACCTCCAGTAGATTTATATGTTCCTTTGACTGTTCCAGATTCCAAAGCCCTGATATCGTGGACTCTTCCAGGCAAGCTCCCCAGCCCTCCATCGATGCATCTGTATACACAGTCACCTGAGGGTGGGGAGGGGTTAGCAAAACCCCCGGCAAGAGATTCTCTGTATTCAACCACCATTGCAGGTGGTGAATCAGAGGCGCCAACACTGACACATTCGAGTCCAGTGAACCTGTACTCTGGGTCCATTGTGTCATGAGAAATAACTGGATCGGCCGCCTGCGTAAGGCGGCCTGAGGAATGACTGGTTCCAATGAAACCATCAACCCCAGCATTCTCAAGTAAACCCGTGCCAGGACATGACGACTGTCGCACACTGACTGAATTAATGAGATGAGTTTCTGAACTCTCTCCTGAGTAGGATAAACATATCCTGTCTCTAGATCGAAGAACATCCCCAGGTAAACAAACTTCTGGGATGGAGTCAGCTCTGATTTTGGGAAATTGATCATCCAGCCTAAGTCTGTGAGAGTTTTCAAAACAATCTCCAGATTGGCCGACAAACTTTCCCGGGTGTGCGCTTTCAACAGCCAGTCGTCTATGTACGTGTGGACTGCTATGCTTCTCCTGCGGAGGTATGCTGTGATCGCAAGAACCACACGGGTGAAAACCCGAGGAGCCGTGGAAATTCCGAAGGGCAACACCCTGAATTCCCACTGTCTGCCCTGGAATGCAAATCTCAGGAAGCGACAGAAACTCCCGTGGATGGGGATGTGGAAATAAGCGTCCTTCAAATCTATCGACGCCGTCCACATCCCCCTCTCCAACCCCGCCAACACCGAGCGCACCGTTTCCATCTTGAAACTGGGCGTCTCGATGAACTTGTTCAATGGCTTGAGGTTGAGAATCGGTCTCCACCCTCCGGTGCGTTTTGTTACTAAGAACAGGGTTGAATAGAAGCCGGGACACCTTTGTGCCGGCTGAATAGCTCCCTTTTGTACGAGGGAATTTATCTCCTCCTCGATACACAACGTTTGCTCTGGATCTCTCGGAATGGGAGTCCAGACTGGCACTAGAGACAGTCGCGACGGCGGGCCTGTCATCCACTCTGGATGATACCCGACGGCAAGCCATCGCAAGACTAAACGGTCCTGAGTTAACCGTTCCCACTCTTGCATGTGGTCGGCTAGCCGGCCTCCCACCGGTCCACCTAGGGACCGCGGTGGACACGAGGCATGCAAGAGCGGCACTGTCTCCGTCGCCATACACACCGGAGTGGTTCTTACCGCGGTAAGCGTCCCGTCAGGACCGATAACCACGCCCAGATCCTCGCGCGCCCCGCCCCGCCCCGCGCGCACCTTGGTGCGCGGGCGGCTGCCTGGCTGACGGCGCCTGAGGAACCTGCGCCCCCCTCGCTGCTGGCCGAATCGCACGCGGCCGAGGCCGACGCTGCGACGGTGGCTGGCCTCTGACTTGGCCAGCACCACCTCGAGCCTGCAGGGGACGATACGCAGGGGCCGCGGCGCGAACGTTAGCATGACGCAGCACCTCAAACTGCTCGCGCAGCGCCCTCTGGTTATTCACCAGGGTGACCGTCTCCTGGAGGTGTCGACATCCCTCACCTCCAAAAAGACCAGGACCCGTCATAGGCGTACGCAGTAGCCTATTGTACAGGTCCTGAGACGGGCACAGATTGTCCAGGGCAAACGTGCGTCTTGCCCGGACACTCCTGGTCACCGCCCGAGTCATACAGTCCAGCGCCAGGTTAATACCATCCTGGATGGCTCGCTGGACCGTGACCGGACTTGGCTGGCGCGATGCGGATGCCGTTACTACCCCCTGTAACAGCTGGGAGACGTGGGACAGAGCGGCAATCGAAGCCCTCCCACTCTCCTCCGCATCACGCAACGCGGTATTCGCCGAACGCAACGCGTTCGAGCACAAGACCCCCGTGTCAGAACGGGAGCCTGGCCGCGCATCCTCACCCAAAGCCGCGCGGTCATCCACGCTGGGCTTGGGTACCACACCGTACCGCTGGTAATCCAGGGGCACGATGCGACAACGCCTGGCCACCTCGCGAGGGGCCTTCGCGAGATGTCCACTCGACTTAATGGACGACTCCGCCGCCTTGAACATGTCAACGACATGCTCCGCCAGCGGCAGAGAAGGCATAGCGTTAGCAGTCGGTTTCCCAGCTAACCACGGCCTGTGGTCACGCTGGCTAGCCGACTGCTCCACGGGCAGATCAGGCCTAACGCTCACCAACCACTGGCAAGCGTCAGACCAATCCTCCTCCGTGGCTAACTGCGAGCGCTCTACAAGACGGGGTCCTTCGTCTTCCTCCTGAGCGCAAGCAGCAGAGCTTGACGGCGGGTACGCTGATACACCTGGCAAGCCAGGGAAAACATGCGGGCCTGACAGCACCGGCATGACAATATCACTGGTTTGACCAGGAGCAGGCACCGTGGCAGAGCGCGGGGTATACACCGCCCCACCACGGGCCCGGCCAGCACCAGCAACACCCTCGGCAAGCCGAGGTATGCGGTACCGCTGGCCATCAGCAGCGCCCTGGGCCACCACCTGAGCCGCGGACTCTACTCCAGGGTGAGTAAAACCGTGGAAGAAGCCGCCTGTATTCCCCGCGAGTGGTGCACAAACGTCTTCATCCATGTCCACGTCGTCAGACGGCGACCCTAGCAGGTAATCCTCATCACCCTGGTCAGAAAGATTAGACCCCGGGTCAGCAAAGAGAGCCAACCCGGGCTGACCAGGAACGGTGCCATAGGAGGTACTGGCCACCGCGGCGTGCGGATACCCCTGGACTGATAAGCAGCCCGCGGGTTCCAGCGACAACCGTCCACGGTCCCCTCTCGGCGCGGCAATAAGCCTGCTGCCAGGGTCGTGGAACGCCCCCTCTAATGGGGCCACCTCTGAATCGTCGAACAACGGAAGCGGTCTAAGGAAAACCGATCCAGAGGCGGGGATTACCTGCTCCGAAGCCGATGATGAGGACAGTAAAGGATTTGGTCCAGGAAGCATGCCACGAAGCAACCCTGGAACCAAATCCTTTATTGTCCTCTTCATCTCTCCCAACATCTCGGTCCGGAAGGCCTCCATATCCACCGCGGACGAGACCTTCCCCTTACCCTTCCTACTTACAACCTCTCGTTTCCGCTTCTTCTTCTTCTCCTCCTCTACCACCTTGTCCGTCGCCTGTAAGCACAAGAATTCGGACATTAACTCGCCCCCCCAGTGCTTACATATGTCACAATTAACCAAGGGACCACAAGGGCTACATTGATAGCAAAGATGAGGCCAGAACTTATCATGTAGAAAACGTCCACAGGACGCGCAACCCGGTCCCTGAAACAGGGCAAAGGACGAGGAGTATGAGCAAACTAGTTAAGCTTAGACACTCAAACCAACTCAAAGAGAAGGAAAACGATCATAAAGATCAATATACATCAGAAACCAGCATAGCGACTTGAATTGCTGATAAATACATAGCCAGGCTGATTATGACGTCATTAATCCCGTGACAGGAAAAATTCGATCCCAACAAAACATCCAAGTGCAAGGACGAATTGTATGCTGAATGGATACGTCGACTACACAACCATCAGATACACATAGATAACTCTTTTCTGGCAAAAATGTTAATTATCTCCCTTTGCTTACTATAATTAACATCACCACATTATCAATAACTAGATACCTGACACCTTGTATAGACAAACCATCCAACGTGACGAACCGGAGTACTCCACCACCTGCACGCCTCTTAACTCTCTCCACCTCATGGGGAAGGAATTGGATCAAGAGGGCAAAGTGAGAAGACCTTTATACTAGGCCTCCAACTCACTGGACATAATTTTTCATTTGGTTAGATAACCTAACAGTGTTAGTAGGAGATGGAACCATGGTGGAGAGAAAACTAACTCTCTGCTGCTGTGATGCCACCACCTAGCGTCATACAGACCTGTGGACATAAACAGAAAGAGAAATTAGCCTTAGGTAGCACCGAGTTGACATAAACCAACTAACCAAGGCGCTTATCACGGTAAACGCGAGTCCCGGAAACACAATACACCGGGAAGAAAAACTCGCTAATTTTACTAGAAGTCACCTGATTTAAAGGTCCTAAGTCCCCCTTTGGCGAAGTGATCCTTCCTGCCATCCAAATCAGTGACTATCACTCCAAAATAACACCACTTAAACAGTTTAAGAGTAAGAAAAAGCTTTTGCACAAAAAGACATGTGTGATCTCTCTGCCAATAATCTAGCAAAGAGGAAGTGCTAGTCTGCGCATGCGCGGTGGTGGGGCTGGCATCCGCCAGACTACGCTCTGACTCCATGCCCAGTAGGGGCACCTAACTGTTTTAAATCTGAGTGTTTATTGAGTGAAAGCCAATATTTAGCAATATCAAAAGTATTAGGGAGGTAAGTATACTCTTGAAGTGAAACAAGTTATAATCAAAATTCAGATATGTGTGACTTGGTCAAAGTTACGCGTTGCTCAGTCACCACCAAAGCTCCTCATTAACCGACCACAATAATATTGTTGATCTACCCAATGACGTTGAAATCATAATGAGAAAAATTACGGCCGATCAATCCAGATATACATCGATTCAAATTCTAGCAGTTAAGGTTAAACAGTTCCAATCTCTCTTTCAAAAGACAAGAGCGGTTTAAACTTCTTTACCAGAACCAGAAAATCTGTCTATCTGGGAATGATACTAATTGATGGTTAATCTACATGCGGTAGAGAAAATTCTGTAAATGAAACTATGAAAACAAAAAAACCCTTTAATCATTCATTCATTACATAGATGATAAAAAACACTAAATAAATTGATATTGATATAGTATGAATGGAGTAGTGACATAACGCTATATTTATTATATTTTAAAAGCGCCAGTGATGCGTTATAAGCATGGATATAGAAACTGAATAAATTAATACGTAAATAAGCGGAAAGAAAATTATTTTTGGAAATTTGATGATTGAAATTTTAATCAATCAGCCCTTAGTTTTCATTAAGGGTTAATTTATTAAAGAGGCAATCACCAAATAGCATAGCAAACTTATAATCAATTTGAATGCATATTTTAATTCAAGGATTATGCATTACAAGTTCAATGGGATTTTAATAGTGAGTTGACCGCTAGCCGGTAGGATAATAATAACGAGATTTATTGGGTACTTCAAAAGACTGATGAACCACTCAACCAATCTAGAACTTACGTTATGAATTGATTGATTGGTTACTCAGGCCTTGGAACTAGAAACTAACTAAGTGTACATGATGATTACTTAATGATTGTTGGTTATTTGAACTTGGACAAATGACGTAATAACAATAAAATTAAACAAATATTAAATCAATTTAAATCGAAATATTTCAATAATAAGTACGAAAATTTACTTATAGAATATTTTGAAATTTGGTTACATAAGTAAAAATCTGGACAGTCTCTGCACCACGCGAGTTGGTTGGGGTGTATGGTAAATAATTTTGAGAAATCACAGTTAAAACTTAGATACGTTGAATATGCTGAATACAGAAGTCCGGTTACGGAATGAAGGTGAACAGATGAAGATCCGATCTGTCGTGGCACCGGGAGTGAAAACATACGTGAAAAAACGGATGACGAAACCGGGAGAATGTTCTGTATTCCGAAATAGAAACGATAAGGTCGAAGGCACTAAGATGATCCAAGATATTGAATTGAGAAGCTCGAAGACACTGAGATGATTCGTGTGATAACTCGGCTTAGTTACTGATACAGAAGATCGAGGCCGAAAGATGGCGGAGAATCGAAAAGATGACAGCAATCGCTAATAAAGTCTGAACATTTCAGATGTATGAAAGAGTCTTGAAGATGACGAGATTGATGACATCACAGGTAGAAAAGATAGAGTTCTACCTACCCAAACAAGGTACCAGGTTCTGCTTGTTTTGGAATTTGGTCTGAAGGTGATGACATTGATGACGTCACAGGTAGAGAATTTAGACTACTACCCACCCAAGCAAGGCACCAGGTTCCGCTTACTTTGGGATTTGGTTTGAAGACGATTAGATTGATGACGTCACGGGTAGTTAAAATCGACTGATGGCTGACGACAATGATTACATTGAGACGATGACAAAGACGAGACGACACAGGTACACTATTACGTTAACATTTTTACATGGTGAGTTCGTGGACTCTTGAAAATAAGCGGCTCCTAGATGACGTGTGAGCCGTTTAGAGATATGTTTCGAACTGATGAGTGTGAGTTGGCGATTTTCCCACCAAAACACTGTCACGTGATTGATGAATGAGCACATGGTTTGATGTATAAATGCGCCGATGTTCATATAATGCCTAAAGATGGTGGCAATCTTATCATATAGAAATTTGACAAAACTCATTGGAAAATAGAATCTCAAAAATAATAATTATACAAGAAAAGTTAATAATTATAAAATTAAATTGACCAATATCCCCTGCTACAAGTGCTAGGCCTGAAAGTAGATCTAAGATCTCTGATCTTGGGTTGGGCGCAGGGGTGTAACACTTTATCTGGGTACCAAGCCAGGTATTTGGAGCGAGTGGCCAACCATAGCACTAAACAACTCATCTTTCATGACAGTTAATACTATGAATATCCGTCATGGTGCTCGCTGTGTGAGTTCCCACCAGGAATGTGCAGCACCGGGCCCCCCCCCAGCCTCGAAGGGGTCCACCCAAGCTACTGATGGTAAAGTTTGTAAACCTTGGAGAAAAAGGAAGAAGGTTGTCCAACCTAAAGTACAAGTAAGCAAACCGCTGACTATCATGCAATGGAATGCTGAAGGAGTTTCTAACAAAAAACCGGAGCTTAGCAAATTATCAAGGAGAAAGACGTAGATGTTGCGTGTATCCAAGAAACTCATCTGAATGCCAACAGAAGATTCTGTATAGGAGGATTTCAGTGCTTCAGATCTGACAGGGATGGAAGACATAAAGGAGGAGTCATAACCCTGGTCCGGAATAACCTAAATGCCATTGAAGTTCAGAGAGACATGGACGGACCTGAAATTCTCACAATCAAGATAATTTCAGAGAAACATCCTATCACTGTTGTCAACTATTACTGCCCTAATAATCAACCATTGAATCTCAGAAAAATTCCAGTTCACCCAGATTCAACTATCATTGCTGGTGACCTCAACAGTCATTCTCAGTTATGGGGCTATCATTCTACTGATAGGAGGGGTGAGGACATTGAAAATTGGATGGATGAGCAGAAGCTGATTCTCTTGAATAAGGCAGATAACCCCGCTACATTCTACTCAAGACGATGGCATACCTCAAGTTCTCCTGATTTAGCATTTTCGACAGAAAATCTACATCAAGAATCTTTGCGTATTGTTGGGGAACAACTTGGAGGCAGTGATCACCACCCTGTTTTCATTACCATTAACATGGATGTTGAGATTGACCGGAATCAGACTCCTCGATGGAACTATAAGAAAGCAGACTGGGACAGATATCAGAAAGAGAGTGACAGATTGGTAAAAGACATTGATGTCAAAAACCAAAATATCAATAAAGTTGTTAAAGAGCTTAACTCTGCTTTACTCCGTGCTGCTCGCAAATGCATTACTAGGGGATCCAGGAAAAATTACAGACCTTACTGGAGTACGTCTCTGCAAAAGTTACACGAAGAAATGTCCAGCGCAAGGGAAATTGCAGAGAATATCCCAACAGAAGCTAACCATGTGAGACTCCAATAATCCACGGCAAAATATCTGAAAGCCAAAATCAGGGCCACCAGAGAATCGTGGGGAGAAAAATGTCAAGCTTAAATCTTGAAAAAGATACAAACAAACTCTGGAGGCTTGTGAAGCAGCTTAACGATGAAAACACCAGAGTACCAAACATAACTCTTGAAGAGGATTGTGAAATCAAAACAGGAGAGGCTGCTGCTGAACACTTTGCTTGTATGTATCAGAAAGTAAGCAATCTAGATGTGCAGTGAGTCGTAAAAAAGCTGCAAGGGGAACGGAGAGACACAAATACATGCCGCGGGAATGGATGAGCTTCTGACCATCAGCGAGTTGGAGAAAAGCTTGAAAGTTCTGAAAAACTGGAAGTCTCCTGGACCAGATGGCATAACCAATGAGATGTTGAGGAATCTGGGTACTATTGGAAAGCACAAGCTTTTGGAGATTTTCAACCACAGTTGGTACACAGGAGAAGTTCCCCAGTCTTGGAGAGAGGCCAACATGATCCCTGTACTGAAGAAAGGCAAGAATAAATCCAAAGCGGCAAGTTATCGACCTATCAGTCTGACTAGTTGCACTGTCAAAGCCATGGAAAGAATCCTCATGCAGAGACTTCTTCGACATCTTGAAAGCAACAATCTCTTAGCGGACGAACAAAATGGCTTCAGAAAGTGTAGATCTATTGAGGATCAAACAACATATACCATCACTGTGTGGGTTGATCTGCAGAAGGCATTTGATAAAGTATGGAAGTATGGACTCCTCCAAAAGCTCAGGACCAGTGATATTTCTGAAAAAATGTACAGCTGGATATGCCAGTATCTCCACAACCGAAAGGCATCAGTACAGCTGAATGGGATGAGCAGCAAGAAAGTCCTGCTACGACATGGTGTACCTCAGGGTGGTGAGGTCTCTCCCACCCTCTTCACAATATTCATCAATGACCTTCCAATGGGAGTCAGAGCTGCATTGTATGCTGACGATCTTGTGATGTGGAGCAGCGAGGAGTACGTGTCAACAGCCAATTACCGCATGCAACTCGCAATTGATCACCTCAATTCTTGGGTTACAAGATGGTTTGTCCAGATCAACAAAGAGAAGACAGTCGCAACTTTATTCACACTATCCACTAAAAAGGAACACAAGACAAGTCTGAAATTTGGTGACTCAGTTCTGCACTTTGAGGATGAAGTAACTTACCTTGGTCTGATATCTGACAAAAGACTAACCTGGAAGGCGCAAATCAGAAAACCTGAAGGCATAGCCAAGCGAAGACTGGCAGTTATGCGGAAGCTCTCTGGAACAAAATGGGGAGCTAAAATGAAAATTCTGAAACAGGTTTACTCTGGATCAGTTAGGCCAATCATCGAATACGATTCATCATCATGGACTACAGCTGCTACAAGCATGCTTCAGACATTGGACAAGGTACAAAATCAGGCTCTTCGTATCATAACAGGGTCTATGAAGACCACTCCAATAGCAGCGATGGAAGAACTTACCAATATCCAGCCACTCCAGCAGAGACGAGAAATCAAGGCCGAGATTCAATACGAGAAATTCAAATTGATGCCTCACCATCCCATGCATATGCTGACTCACCAAATGTCTAGAGGAAGGCTCAAAAGGAATAATTTCTTATTAACTTCAAAGAAAATTGAAAGAAACAGAGAGTCGGACATCTTCCCCAGATGTAGAAACGTAACTGCTATCCCTGAGAGGGAACCGTGGAAAGCTTCTGAAATAGAAAACACAATTTTAATCTGGCCCTCGATTCCAGGGATTGAAAGCAAGGGAGATCAAGGAGAGGTGACAAACAAAGTTCTTGCATTGAGTCATATTGTAGAAAACTACCCTGAGGAAGAGTGGATACATGTTTATACAGATGGATCAGCTATCCAGGCTGTCAAGAATGGAGGGGCAGGTGCTCACATTCGGTTTCCATGTGGAGATATAACAGACTCATGCTTGCCAACAGGGAAGCACTGTAGCAATTACACTGCAGAAATCCAGCCACTGATCTTAGCTAGCCAAATGCTGATACAGCGAAAAACCAGAAATGAAAATATTGTCTTCCTGACAGACTCCCTCTCAGCGCTCCAGGCGCTGGAGAGTGGAAAGTAAAGTACAGATTTAATTCATGAAGATCTTACGCAACTGGCTAAGGAGAACAATGTCAACTTGCAGTGGATCCCCTCGCATTGTGGCATATTAGAAAATGACAAAGCTGATCAACTGGCTAAGGAAGGGTCAAATAAAGAACAATTCAACCATGAGGTTGACTTTGAAGAACTGAAGCATATCATTAAAGCCACAAGAACCACCAGCAGGCAGCATAATGATGCAATACACAGCCTCAGTATGGAGGATCAGACATGTATCTTCAGATTGAGGACTGGTCACAATCGTCTCAATGCACATTTTCACCATCTCAATGTTACAGATTCTGCATTTTGTGAGTGTCAGCAGGCAGAAGAAACAGCAGAACATCTCTTGCAGGACTGCCAGCAATATGAACAGGCTAGAAGAAGCTTCTGGCCTATTGAAGTATCTTTTGAAGAGAAGATCAGAGGATACAGAGACAGTTTGGTGACCACTTCAGCTTTCATGCACCAAATAAAAAAACGGTCTAAGATTACTGTCATGAGAAAGATGAACGCAAGAAGAGGAAGAATTGACCAATATAATAAAATCTAGAGGAAATATTTTGCAATCATAATGGCGCCAACCATGTGTAATGAATGTGTCATGTTAATTTCAAGTAATATTGATGCCTGGTCTACCGTACAAACATCGACTTCAAAAACACTAGATCGATCAATAGTTCACCGAGTTACATAGTGGGATGGACTTAGGCCGCTAGGACAGATCGAACAATTCTATACTCTGTGGTAATCAGTTACAGCCAAGAGCCTAATTAGCATATGAATTTGGAACTACCCGATCAGATGTTTATTTCATGATCATAGGTATGGAATACATGGACAGTGGAGCGGGAATAAATGATAATACTGGATTAACCCATCATATCCATGTTCCATAAATTAATTAAATCATGAATAGTCTGATGTCACATATACTGTGATGTTACACATCTTAAAATCAAATGCCCCTAATAGGCAGGATATCCAGCTACCATCGATAGGTGACCCAGATACTAACCTAGGCATGTCCTGTGGCCGAGATCGAGACATATCAATGTTGAGTGGCTGGCTGCTCAGTAGGTCGCTGTAGCAGAGGTTGCCTCCAATCTACCCGCATCCCGGTGACTCAGTGAACATGGGTTTGTGGGATGGTTAACTGGGCTGATAACAGTGCTTGAATCAGAATTTCTGCTTACTACTAAGCCTCCTTGCAGTACTTAGGATACACGTGAGAGACCCGAAATGGTGACTCTGACACTTTCCTCAGAATCTCAGATTACCGCATCTACCTAGCACATGTTATTAATGCAATGCACACCTAGCGCATGTTATTAACGCAGTGTGCACGCATTACAGAATGGGCTCCTGGACAAGCATCCCCTCTCAGTGTTATACAGTCATCCGGAACCAGCACTGAAACCACATTGTATTGAGAAAATTGTCTTCTTCAATATAATATCGCCATGCTACCTCATGGAGTAGAGGTGGGGTCTGCTTTTAAAAACTTCCTTGCAGCTTTGAATATGCCCACATATTCTTCATATAGTTGATATGATGCAGAGATTGCCACCGAATTCATTAAGCCACAGATGTGGGACCAATGTAGAGTTCAAGAATTCTACCTATTCATCATCAGTCATCAGCCCAGTCCACGGCTGTGGCTATCAGATAGTACCCGTCGAGCCGTGGACTGTATCATCCTCTTAAGTACCTCTGACAGGTTCCTGGGAAGCTGTTGGATTATCGCGCTTAATCAGTGAGGCTAGCATAGAATCGCAAGGTTCTGTGATGAGCTATAGATTTTAATTTTGTGGTGTTTTTTTAATTATAAAATCACGTGGAGCATGGCTGCCACCAAGATGAATTCAGGGTTCAAAGGTTTAAACAGACACAGAGAAAATGTATTATTATTATTATTATTATTCTTATTATTATTATTTACACAAATCACTCTTAGACTAGGTTTCAATTAGCACATAAGAGATTACCTTATTTATGGTAGTGCAGCCCTCTTTATTGATATTAAAATTGTCTGAAACATTCTTAAAAGTGATCACTGGTTCAGAAGTCTGACCACTGACCCACAGCATGGCAGTCTTATCATCTGATGCTGTGACTAGATTCAAGCCATCATGGCTCCAATGTACAGAATTAACAGCTCCGTTGTGACCTGCAATACAGAACTTTGTTATTGCAGGGAAACAAATCAGGCACTTAGTCTCAGTTAGACTGAACATTGCTTAAATTACAAATTTATTAATTACATTAACTTATACATTATTAGAGGGAGGGAGGGAGGGAAGGAGGGAGGGAGGGAGGGAGGGAGGGAGGGAGGGAGGGAGGGAGGGAGGGAGGGAGGGAGGGAGGGAGGGAGGGAGAGAGAGAGAGAGAGAGAGAGGGAGGGAGAGAGAGAGAGAGAGAGAGAGAGAGCAAGCAGAAAATAGAACAATTTTGAAGTATTGGATAAGATTTACAACATGGAGATTCATTAAAACTAAAGAATTGGCTCTGTCGAACCTCTATGCGCGGGTACATGCATGCATGTGTGCTGTTGTTATGACTGTATAAACGAAATCTAGGATTTCTTTTTTCACGAGAGAGTTGATACTTACCTCCCTAATACTTTTGATATTGCTAAATATTGGCTTTCACTCAATAAAACACTCAGATTAAAAGCAGTTAGGAGCCCCTACTGGGCAGGTAGTCAGAGGTAGTCCGGCGGATGCCAGCCCCACCACCGCGCATGCGCCGACTACTACTTCCTCTGACTAATTTATTGGCTAACACATGCAACTACCAAGAGCCTGAAGACCGAGCCTCTGTGGGGTGGAGAGGCCGGGTCCGTATCTAGGGAGGTAAGTATCAACTCTCTCGTGAAAAAAGAAATCCTAGATTTCGTTTATTTCACATCAAGAGTATACTTACCTCCCTAATACTTTTGATATTGCCAGAATTCGAAAGTGAATCTGGCGGGAGGGAGGCGAGGTCAAAAGACCAGCTCTTCCCTATACGCTTTCATGCGTTTAAGGCACTTATGACGTCTGAAAATGTGTGAGAACACAGTCAGGATTTGACCAACGATCGGATAACACAACCGATGCATGAGAGATAACCGAATGTCATATGCGCTCCCCCACCCCCCTCCTGGGAGGAAGACTAGATGACCTCAATGTCCTATACGCTCTCTACGTACTAGTGCCAAGTACTATAGGACAGAGACGAAAAGGCTCCATTTTCGTATATTCTCAATGATGAACCACCTCCCACATAAACCATCACCATATTAATAATAATGGGTAACGTGACAATACAAGTAACAATGAACAACACATGAACAAGACTGACCTTGTTGAACTTGGAAGCTGTCATCATGATCCCAGTAGAGAAGCCTGATGCAGTCCCGACAAGTGGTTGTTACCATCGCTAAATTGCGAAGTATATAAGCAATGCGGAAGCACTCCTCACAAAATTTAAAAACGATTAATGTTTCAAAATCGACAAGGCGAGAGGGATAGAGGTGTCACGGAGGTAATGGTCTGTAAAACTTGACTCACAGTGCCACTGAGCCACGGACATAATGTCATCCACAGGGACCCCACAGGGCAGTGGATGCCACGACACCGCGGACACTGTGAGCCTTGGCCACATCAACCTGTCGCCCAGTGGCGGATTTGTGACAAAACTGAATACACTCCACAATCCACCTAGAAATGGTGTCCTTAGACGCCCTGCCATGGGGTTCAATATATGACAACCATAACGCTGACTGGTCGGTCCGCCACTCCGAAGTATGCTGTTTGTACCGAAGCAGCGCCCAAACGGGACACCATGCTTTAGAATTAGGATCATATCTAGTTAAAGCAGGCAAAAAAATAGGTTGACCTGGATATTTCAAAGACTGATTCTTATCTAAGAAATTAACCCTAAGTAGCAACTTACGGCCTTCCCCTGTAACCACAAAACGGTCCTCCTCGGCTGATAAGGCGTGAATCTCACTCCTACGCCTTGCCGAGGCCGCAGCAATTAAAAATACAGTTTTAAGAGTTAACATTTTCATAGAAATGGAACTAAGTGGTTCAAAAGGCTTATCTCCTAGTACCTGAAGCACCAGAGATAAACTCCAGACTGGAATCAGTGGTGGATTCCTTGGTCTTAGATTGCCCATGCCTTTAATTAATACATTTAATGTACTTACTTCATCACTCCCCCTATTAGCCAAGCAAGGAATAACAGTCATTAATGCTGATTTATAACCAGCAATAGAGTTAGGCTTGAGGCTATAGGCATCATATAGGTGACAGAGGAAATCAGCCACTACCTGAATAGATGAGTCCATTGGATCAATACATCTTTTTGAGCACCACTCTGCAAATCTGTTGATTTTATAATTATATGCTCTGGAGGTTGACCCCCTCCTGGCTTTGGCCATAAATATGGCCGCTTGCTCAGAAAAGCCCTCCTTAATTCTAGATTCCTTGACAACATCCACGCAGTCAATCGGAACATTGACGGATTGTCGTGAAGGACCCTGCCCTGGAAGATAAGGTCGTCCATCAGAGGCAGAGGAACCGGATTGCAGACCAGAAGGTCCAGCAGATCCGTATACCACGATCGGCGTGGCCAATCCGGGGCGATCAGAAGCACTTGGCACTCCTGCTGCCTGATTTTCTGAAGCACCTATGGAATCAGGATTGCTGGAGGGAATGCGTATGCATACATTCCCGCCCAGCTGATAGCTAACGCATCTGTTGCGAAAGTGCTTGGGTCTGGAATCCGAGAGACGTACGTCGTCATCTTCGCATTCTTCTTCGTTGCGAACAAATCGATGTTGGGTTTCCCCCAATGGTCGAACAGATGATCCGCCACACATTGATTTAGTTGCCATTCCGTGGGCAAAACACTCATCCTTCGGCTCAATGAGTCTGCTAGCAGATTTAGCCTTCCCGGAATATGAACTGCCTTCAAGGTGATCCCATGATCTAGGCACCAACAAAGCAGTTTCCATGTCATCATACAGAGACTGGGCGACTTCGTTCCGCCCTGGCGGTTTATGTAAGTCACTACTGTTGAGTTGTCTGAACGAATTAGAACAATCTTGCCCTGAACTTTCTGTAAGAAATGTTCCAGGCCCAGGACTACTGCTCTTAGCTCTAGTAGATTGATATGTTCCTTGGACTGATCCAGATCCCAAAGCCCTGATATTGTGGACTCTTCCAGACAAGCTCCCCACCCCTCCATCGATGCATCTGTATACACAGTCACCTGAGGGTGGGGAGGGGTTAGCAAAACCTCCGGCAAGAGATTCTCTGTATTCAACCACCATTGCAGGTGGTGAATCAGAGGCGCCAACACTGACACGTTCGAGTCCAGCGAACCTGAACTCTGGGTCCACTGTGTCATGAGAAACAACTGGATCGGGCGCCTGCGCAAGGCGGCCTGCGGAATGACTGGTTCCAATGAAACCATCAACCCCAGCATTCTCAAGTAAACCCGTGCCAGGACATGACGACTGTCGCACACCGACTGTATTACTGAGATGAGTCTTTGAACCCTCTCCTGAGTGGGATAAACATATCCCGTCTCCAGATCGAAGAACATGCCCAGGTAAACAAACTTCTGGGATGGAGTTAGCTCTGATTTTTGGAAATTGACTATCCAGCCCAAGTCCGTGAGAGTTTTCAAAACAATCTCCAGATTGGCCGATAACGTTTCCCGGGTGTGTGCTTTCAACAGCCAGTCGTCTATGTACGTGTGGACTGCTATGCTTCTCCTGCGGAGGTATGCAGTGATCGCGAGAACCACACGGGTGAAGACCCGAGGAGCCGTGGAAATTCCGAAGGGTAATACCCTGAATTCCCACTGTCTGCCCTGGAATGCAATTCTCAGGAAGCGACAGAAACTCCTCTCTATGAGAATGTGGAAATAAGCATCCTTCAAATCTATTGACGCTGTCCACATTCCTCGCTCTAACCCCGCCAACACCGAGCGCACAGTCTCCATCTTGAAACTGGGCGTCTCTATGAACTTGTTCAATGGCTTGAGGTTGAGAATCGGCCTCCACCCTCCGGTGTTTTTCGTTACTAAGAACAGGGTTGAATAGAAGCCCGGGCACCTCTGCGCCGGCTGAATGGCTTCCTTTTGTATGAGGGAATTTATTTCCTCCTCTATACACAACCTTTGATCTGGATCCCTCGGAATCGGAGTCCAGATCGGCACGAGAGACAGTCTCGATGGCGGGCCTGTCATCCAATCGGGACGATACCCGACTGAAAGCCATCGCAAGACTAAACGGTCCTGAGTCAACCGCTTCCACTCTGGCAAGTGGCCGGCCAAACAGCCGCCCACCGGTCCACCTAGGGAGAGAGGTGGACATAAGGAGTGCGAGAGTGGCACTGTCTTCTCGGCCTGAAACACCGGAGTGGTTCCCACTACGGTAACCGGCCCATCAGGCCCGACTACCGCAAGCAGATCCCCGCGCGCCACGCCCAGCACCGCGCGCACCACGGTGCGCGGGTGGCTGCCTGGCTGGCTGTGCCTGGGGAGCCTGCGCCCCCCTCGCTGCTGGCCGAATCGCACGCGGCCTAGGCCGGCGCTGCGATGGTGGCTGGCCTCTGACCTGGCCAGCGCCACCTCGAGCCTGCAGGGGACGATACGCAGGGGGTGCTGCGCGAACGCGCTCCCGCCGGAGCACCTCAAACTGCTCACGCAGCGCCCTCTGGTTGTTGACCAGAGTCACCGTCTCCTGGAGGTGCCTACATCCCTCACCTCCAAAGAGACCAGGACCTGTCATAGGCATTCGCAGCAGCCTATTATACAGGTCCTGGGACGGGCACAGATTGTCAAGGGCAAACGTGCGCCTCGCCCGGACACTCCTGGTCACCACCCGCGTCAAAAAGTCCAGAGCCAGGTTGATACCATCCTGGATGGCTCTCTGGACTGTGACCGGGCTTGGCTGACGTGAAGCGGATGCTGTTACCACCCCCTGTAACAGCTGGGAGACGTGGGACAGAGCAGCAATCGAAGCTCTCCCATTCTCCTCCGCATCACGTAGCGCGGTATTAGCCGAACGCAACGCGTTCGAGCACAGGACACCCGTGTCAGAACGGGAGCCTGGCCGCGCATCTTCGCCCAAAGCCGCGCGATCATCTACGCTAGGCTTAGGCACCACACCATACCGCTGGTAATCCAGGGGCACGATGCGGCAACGCCTAGCCACCTCGCGAGGGGCCTTCGCGAGACGCCCATTCATCTTAATGGACGTCTCTGCCGCCTCGAACATGTCCACGACATGCTCAGCCAGCGGCAGAGATGGCATAGCGGTGGCAGTCAGCCTACCAGCTAACCACGGCTAACTGCGAGTGCTCTACTAGACGAGGGCCTTCGTCTTCCTCCTGAGCGCACGCAGTTGTACTAGACGGCGGATATGCTGATACCCCTGGCAAGCCAGGGAAAGCATGCGGTCCCGAAAGAACAGGCATGCTAAACTCCCTGGCTTGACCAGGAGCAGGCGCCGTGGTAGAGCGCAGGGCAGACACCGCCCCACCACGGCCCTGGCCAGCACCAGCGATACTCTCGGCAAGCCGAGGTATGCGGTAACCGTGGCCATCAGCACCGCCCAGGGTCACCTTCTGGACCGTGAATTCTACTCCTGCGTGAGTAGAACCATGGAACACGTCGCCTGTATTCCCCGCGAGGGGTGCACCAACGTCGTACTCCATGGCCACGTCCCCAGACGGCGACCCTAGCAGGAAATCCTCTTCCTCCTGGCCAGAAAGATTAGACTCCGGGTCAGCAAAGAGAGCTAACCCGGACTGGCCAGGGAAGGTGCCATAGGAGGTCTTGACACCCGCGGCGTGCGGATACCCAGGGTCTGATGAGCAGACCGCGGGTCCCAGCAACAACCGTTGTCCACGGCCCCTCGGCGCGGCACCAAGCCTGCTGCCAGGGTCGTGGACCGCCCCCATCAACGGGGCCACCTCTGAATCCACCTCGAACAACGGACCGGACCTATGGAACTCGGATTCAGAGGCGGGGATCACCTGCTCCGAAGCAGACCTGGCCCAGGCAGCATGCTGCGAAGCAACTCTGGGACCAAATCCTTTATTGTCCTCTGCATCTCTCCCAACATTTCGGACCGGAAGGCCTCCATATCCACCGCGGATGAGGCCTTCCTCTTACCCTTCTTACCACCCTCTTTCTTCGCCTTCCTCTCCTCTTCCATCACCTTCTCCCTTGCCTGTAACGACAAAAAGTCAGCCATTAGCTCACCCCCCCCCCCACTGCTTACAGACATCGCATTTTAGCAACGGTCCACAGGGACTGCAGCTAAAACACAAATGCGGAGCAAAACGGTCCTTTAAAAACCGACCACAGGATGGGCAACCAGGTCTCTGAAACAGGACAAAGGACGAGGACAATGAGCAAGTTAGTTACGGTTAGAAAACTCAAAACCAAACTAAAAGAGAGGGACAGGATCATAAAGATCACTAATCAAGAAGAAACCAGCGTTGGACAAAACTTTAAATGTTAATAAAGCGCAAGGCCGATTATGACGTCATCAATCCCTTAACAGAAATTAATCGGTCCGCAACAAGCATCCAAGTGCAAGGACGAATTGTATTCATAACTAGAACATCCTCCAAAGGATAGACCATCATTTACTTATGTCACAATTGAGTAGTGTATTTGGTTTACAAGGCACTGTCTGGAACTGGTTTCACTCATATTTATCCGATAGACACCAGTCTGTATATATTAACGGCACACTTTCAGAACCAGTCAACCTCGTGTGTGGTGTGCCTCAGGGGTCTATTCTAGGTCCGGTGTTATTTACACTCTACACACAACCACTTGGATCGGTTATTGATCAGCACAACATTATGCGTCACTTCTATGCTGATGACACACAGCTTGTCATTAGTTTTGAACCTTCAACATGTACTGCACGCTTAGCAACAAGTCAGCTCAATATGTGTTATATAGACATTAAAGAGTGGATGACTACAAACATGCTGAAACTTAACGATGAAAAGACCGAAGCTCTGTTAGTCGGGCCAGCAAACCGACGTGCTAAGACTGACCTATGTGACATCACAGCTGGAAATAGTCAAATAAAGCTGTCAACTGTCGTAAAGGATCTTGGTGTATACTTAGACAATGAACTGACTATGGATAAACATGTTAGTTACATCTGCAAAGTCTGCTATTTTCAATTGCGCAATATCGGCAGCATCAGGCGCTATATCACAAAAGAGGCCGCGATCATGCTAGTACGAGCATTGATAACGTCGCGCCTGGATTATTGTAATAGCCTCCTGATTGGCGCCTCAAAAGAACTTATTCAGCGACTTCAGGTGGTCCAGAACACTGCAGCGAGAATCATATCCCTGTGTGCCAAGCGAGAACACATTACTCCGGTCCTACATGATTTGCACTGGCTCCCCATTGTGCAAAGAATAACTTTTAAGACACTATGTCTGACATACCAATGTGTATCTGGCACAGCACCAGCCTATCTCTCTGACCTTGTACAACCTTACATTCCTGGTCGCTCTCTCAGATCTGCAAATCTAAATCTACTAAAAGTACCTAAGGTCAACTCTAAAACATATGGCCATAAAACTTTCTCTTTCACTGCAGCTACCGAATGGAATAACTTACCAAATGAAATTAGAAACTCATCAACTTTAGAAATCTTTAAATCCAATCTTAAATTCTATTTATTTCAAATAGCATATCCATAGAATACTTACGCGCGTTAGCGCTTAGAGCATGCAGTTGCATGGATTAAGCGCTCTAAAAATGTACTATTATTATTATTATATTCAGACTACACATCATCAGATACAGAATGATAACAATGGTAAAAAACAGTCATTATTTTTTCAAATAATTCATATTACCTCATATCATTAATTAGATACCTGACACCTTGTATAGACAAACCATCCACCGTGATGCACTGGAGCACTCCACCAAGACTACGCCTCTTCACTTTCTCCACCTTGGGGGAAGGAATTGGATCAAGAGGGCAAAGTGAGAAGACCTTTATAGTAAGCCTCCAACTCACTGAACATAGACTTTTTGGTTAGATAACCTAACAGTATTAGTAGGAAATGGAACCGTGGTGGAGAAAAACAAACCCTCCTGTGCTGAGATGTCCACTAATAATGCAAATCCATACCTGTGGACATAAACACAAAGAGAAATTAGTCTTATAAAGCACCATGTTGGAAAAACCCAACTCAAACAGGCGCTAATTAAACGAAATCTAGGATTTCTTTTTTCACGAGAGAGTTGATACTTACCTCCCTAATACTTTTGATATTGCTAAATATTGGCTTTCACTCAATAAACACTCAGATTAAAACAGTTAGGTGCCCCTACTGGGCAGGGAGTCAGAGCGTAGTCTGGCGGATGCCAGCCCCACCACCGCGCATGCGCAGACTAGCACTTCCTCTGACTAGATTATTGGCTGACACACATGCAACTATTAAGAGCCTGAAGACCGAGCCTCTGTGGGGTGGAGAGGCCGGGTCCGTATCTAGGGAGGTAAGTATCAACTCTCTCGTGAAAAAAGAAATCCTAGATTTCGTTTATTTCACTTCAAGAGTATACTTACCTCCCTAATACTTTTGATATTGCCAGAATTCGAAAGTGAATCTGGCGGGAGGGAGGCGAGGTCAAAAGACCAGCTCATCCCTATACGCTTTTCTGCGTTTAAGGCACTTAAACTTCTGAAACTGTAAGAAAAAACAGTCAGGATTTGACTAACCATCGGATAACACCACCGATGTATGAGAGATAACCGAATGTCATATGCGCTCCCACCCCCTCCTTCCTGGGAGGAAGAGTCGACTGACCTCAATGTCCTATACGCTCTCTACGTACAAATGCCATGTACTACAGGACAGAGACGAAAAAGCTCCATTTTCGTAACTCTCAACAATGAACCACACAAATACACAAACCATCACCATATTAATAACGGGTAACGTGACAATACAATCAACAACGGACAACACATGAACAAGACTGACCTTGTTGAAATGGCTGCTGACATCATCTTCCCATTGGTAAAGACTGATGCAGGCCCAAAAAAGTGGGTGTTTCCATAAATTAATTGTGAAATATATAAGTAATGAGGAAAAAACCTCCTCAAAAAATATAAACCGAGTTATTTTTTCAAAATCGACAAGGCGAGAGGATTAGAGGTGTCACGGAGATAATGGTCTGTAAAACTTGACTCACAGTGCCACTGAGCCACCGACATAATATCATCCACAGGGACCCCATTAAATAGGGCAGTGGATGTCACTACGCAGCGGACACTGTGAGCCTTGGCCACGTCAACCTGCTTCCCGGTGGCGGATTTATGGCAAAACTGAATGCATTCAACAATCCACCTGGAAATGGTGTCCTTAGAAGCCCTGCCATGGGGTTCAATATATGACAACCATAACGCTGACTGGTCGGTGCGCCACTCCGCCGTACGTTGTTTGTACCGGCGCAGCGCCCGGACGGGACACCATGCTTTAGAATTAGGATCATATCTAGTTAAAGCAGGCAAAATAATAGGTTGACCTGGATATTTCAATGACTGATTTTTAGCCAAGAAATTAATCCTAGGTAGCAGCTTAAGGCCTTCCCCTGAAACCACAAAACGGTCATCCTCGGCTGATAAGGCATGAATTTCACTCCTACGCCTAGCCGAGGCCGCAGCAATTAAAACACAGTCTTCAGTGTTAATAGTTTCATAGAAATGGAACTAAGTGGTTCAAAAGGCTTATCACCTAGTACTTGAAGCACTAGCGATAAACTCCAAGACGGAATCACAGGTGGATTCCTAGGTCTTAGATTGCCCATGCCTTTAATTAATACATTTAATGTATTTACTTCATCACTTCCCCTCTTAGCCAAGCAAGGAATAACAGACATTAATGCTGACTTATAACCAGCAATAGAGTTAGGCTTGAGGCTATAGGCATCATAGAGGTGACAGAGGAAATCAGCTACTACTTGAATAGATGAATCCATTGGATCAATACATCTTTTTGAGCACCATTCTGCAAATCTGTTGATTTTATAATTATATGCTCTGGAGGTTGACCCCCTCCTGGCTTTGGCCATAAACATGGCTGCTTGCTCAGAAAAGCCCTCCTTAATTCTAGATTCCTTGACAACATCCACGCAGTCAATCTGAACATTGACGGATTGTTGTGAAGGACCTTGCCCTGGAAGATAATATCGTCCATCAGAGGCAGAGGAACCGGATTGCAGACCAGAAGGTCCAGCAGATCCGTATACCATGATCGGCTTGGCCAATCCGGGGCGATCAGAAGCACTTGGCATTCCTCTTGTCTGATTTTCTGAAGAATTTTTGGAATCAGGATTGCTGGAGGGAATGCGTATGCATACATTCTCCCCCAGCTGATAGCTAACGCATCTGTTGCGAAAGCGCTTGGATCCGGAATCGGAGAGACGTACATCGTCATCTTCGCATTCTTCTTCGTTGTGAACAAATCGATGTTGGGTTTCCCCCAATGGTCGAACAGACGATCCGCCACACATTGATTTAGTTGCCATTCCGTGGGTAAAACACTCATCCTTCGGCTCAATGAGTCTGCTAGCAGGTTTAACCTTCCCGGAATATGAACTGCTTTCAAGGTAATCTGGTGATCCAGACACCAACAAAGCAGTCTCCATGTCATCATACAGAGACTGGGCGACTTCGTTCCGCCCTGGCGGTTTATGTAAGTCACAACTGTTGAGTTGTCTGAACGAATAAGAACAATCTTGCCCTGAACTTTCTGTAAGAAATGTTCCAGGCCCAGGACTACTGCTCTTAGCTCCAGTAGATTTATATGTTCCTTTGACTGTTCCGGATTCCAAAGCCCTGATATCGTGGACTCTTCCAGGCAAGCCCCCCAGCCCTCCATCGATGCATCTGTATACACAGTCACCTGAGGGTGGGGACGGGTCAGCATAACCCCCACCAAGAGATTCTCTGTGAGCAACCACCATTGCAGGTGGTGAATCAGAGGCGCCAACACTGACACGTTCGAGTCCAGCGAACCTGTACTCTGGGTCCATTGTGTCATGAGAAACAACTGGATCGGCCGCCTGCGTAAGGCGGCCTGAGGAATGACTGGTTCCAAAGAAACCATCAACCCCAGCATTCTCAAGTAAACCCGTGCCAGGACATGACGACTGTCGCACACTGACTGAATTAACGAGATGAGTTTTTGCACTCTCTCCTGAGTAGGATAAACATATCCCGTCTCCAGATCGAAGAACATTCCCAGGTAAACAAACCTCTGGGATGGAGTCAGCTCTGATTTCGGAAAATTTATCATCCAGCCCAAATCCGAGAGAGTTTGCAAAACAATCACCAGATTGGCCGATAAAGCTTCCTTGTCGTGTGCCTTTAACAGCCAGTCGTCTATGTACGTGTGGACTGCTATGCTTCTCCTGCGGAGGTATGCTGTGATCGCAAGAACCACACGGGTGAAAACCCGAGGAGCCGTGGAAATTCCGAAGGGCAACACCCTGAATTCCCACTGTCTGCCCTGGAATGCAAATCTCAGGAAGCGACAGAAACTCCCGTGGATGGGGATGTGGAAATAAGCGTCCTTCAAATCTATCGACGCCGTCCACATCCCCCTCTCCAACCCCGCCAACACCGAGCGCACCGTTTCCATCTTGAAACTGGGCGTCTCGATGAACTTGTTCAATGGCTTGAGGTTGAGAATCGGTCTCCACCCTCCGGTGCGTTTTGTTACTAAGAACAGGGTTGAATAGAAGCCCGGACACCTTTGTGCCGGCTGAATAGCTCCCTTTTGTACGAGGGAATCTATCTCCTCCTCGATACACAACCTTTGCTCTGGATCTCTCGGAATGGGAGTCCAGACTGGCACTAGAGACAGTCGCGACGGCGGGCCTGTCATCCACTCTGGATGATACCCGACGGAAAGCCATCGCAAGACTAAACGGTCCTGAGTTAACCGTTCCCACTCTTGCATGTGGTCGGCTAGCCGGCCTCCCACCGGTCCACCTAGGGACAGAGGTGGACACGAGGCATGCAAGAGCGGCACTGTCCCCGTCGCCATAAACACCGGAGTGGTTCTTACCGCGGTAACCGTCCCGTCAGGACCGATAACCACGCCCAGATCCTCGCGCTCCCCGCCCCGCCCCGCGCGCACCTTGGTGCGCGGGCGGCTGCCTGGCTGACGGCGCCTGAGGAACCTGCGCCCCCCTCGCTGCTGGCCGAATCGCACGCGGCCGAGGCCGACGCTGCGACGGTGGCTGGCCTCTGACTTGGCCAGCACCACCTCGAGCCTGCAGGGGACGATACGCAGGGGCCGCGGCGCGAACGTTAGCACGACGCAGCACCTCAAACTGCTCGCGCAGCGCCCTCTGGTTATTCACCAGGGTGACCGTCTCCTGGAGGTGTCGACATCCCTCACCTCCAAAAAGACCAGGACCCGTCATAGGCGTACGCAGTAGCCTATTGTACAGGTCCTGAGACGGGCACAGATTGTCCAGGGCAAACGTGCGTCTTGCCCGGACACTCCTGGTCACCGCCCGAGTCATACAGTCCAGCGCCAGGTTAATACCATCCTGGATGGCTCGCTGGACCGTGACCGGACTTGGCTGGCGCGATGCGGATGCCGTTACTACCCCCTGTAACAGCTGGGAGACGTGGGACAGAGCGGCAATCGAAGCCCTCCCACTCTCCTCCGCATCACGCAACGCGGTATTCGCCGAACGCAACGCGTTCGAGCACAAGACCCCCGTGTCAGAACGGGAGCCTGGCCGCGCATCCTCACCCAAAGCCGCACGGTCATCCACGCTGGGCTTGGGTACCACACCGTACCGCTGGTAATCCAGGGGCACGATGCGACAACGCCTGGCCACCTCGCGAGGGGCCTTCGCGAGATGTCCACTCGACTTAATGGACGACTCCGCCGCCTCGAACATGTCAACGACATGCTCCGCCAGCGGCAGAGAAGGCATAGCGTTAGCAGTCGGTTTCCCAGCTAACCACGGCCTGTGGTCACGCTGGCTAGCCGACTGCTCCACGGGCAGATCAGGCCTAACGCTCACCAACCACTGGCAAGCGTCAGACCAATCCTCCTCCGTGGCTAACTGCGAGCGCTCTACAAGACGGGGGCCTTCGTCTTCCTCCTGAGCGCCAGCAGCAGAGCTTGACGGCGGGTACGCTGATACACCTGGCAAGCCAGGGAAAACATGCGGGCCTGACAGCACCGGCATGACAATATCACTGGTTTGACCAGGAGCAGGCGCCGTGGCAGAGCGCGGGGCATATACCGCCCCACCACGGGCCCGGCCAGCACCAGCAACACCGTCGGCAAGCCGAGGTATGCGGTACCGCTGGCCATCAGCAGCGCCCTGGGCCACCACCTGAACCGCGGACTCTACTCCAGGGTGAGTAAAACCATGGAAGAAGCCGCCTGTATTCCCCGCGAGGGGTGCACAAACGTCTTCATCCATGTCCACGTCGTCAGACGGCGACCCTAGCAGGTAATCCTCATCACCCTGGTCAGAAAGATTAGACCCCGGGTCAGCAAAGAGAGCTAACCCGGGCTGACCAGGAACGGTGCCATAGGAGGTACTGGCCACCGCGGCGTGCGGATACCCCTGGACTGATAAGCAGCCCGCGGGTTCCAGCGACAACCGTCCACGGTCCACTATCGGCGCGGCAATAAGCCTGCTGCCAGGGTCGTGGAACGCCCCCTCTAATGGGGCCACCTCTGAATCGTCGAACAACGGAAGCGGTCTAAGGAAAACCGATCCAGAGGCGGGGATTACCTGCTCCGAAGCCGATGATGAGGACAGTAAAGGATTTGGTCCAGGAAGCATGCCACGAAGCAACTCTGGAACCAAATCCTTTACTGTCCTCTTCATCTCTCCCAACATCTCGGTCCGGAAGGCCTCCATATCCACCGCGGACGAGACCTTCCCCTTACCCTTCCTACTTACAACCTCTCGTTTCCGCTTCTTCTTCTTCTCCTCCTCTACCACCTTGTCCGTCGCCTGTAAGCACAAGAATTCGGACATTAACTCGCCCCCCCAGTGCTTACATATGTCACAATTAGCCAAGGGACCACAAGGGCTACATTGATAGCAAAGATGAGGCAAGAACCTAACATGCAGAAATCGTCCACAGGACGCGCAACCCGGTCCCTGAAACAGGCAAAGGACGAGGAGTATGAGCAAACTAGTTAAGCTTAGACACTCAAACCAACTCAAAGAGAAGGAAAACGATCATAAAGATCAATATACATCAGAAACCAGCATTGCAAGCTTGAATTGCTGATAAATACATAGCCAGGCTGATTATGACGTCATTAATCCCGTGACAGGAAAAATTCGATCCCAACAAACATCCCAGTGCAAGGACGAATTGTATGCTGAATGGATACGTCGACTACACAACCATCAGATACACATAGATAACTCTTTTCTGGCAAAAATGTTAATTATCTCCCTTTGTTTACTATAATTAACATCACCACATTATCAATAACTAGATACCTGACACCTTGTATAGACAAACCATCCAACGTGACGAACCGGAGTACTCCACCACCTGCACGCCTCTTAACTCTCTCCACCTCATGGGGAAGGAATTGGATCAAGAGGGCAAAGTGAGAAGACCTTTATACTAGGCCTCCAACTCACTGGACATAATTTGTCATTTGGTTAGATAACCTAACAGTGTTAGTAGGAAATGGAACCATGGTGGAGAGAAAACTAACTCTCTGCTGCTGTGATGCCACCATCTAGCGTCATACAGACCTGTGGACATAAACAGAAAGAGAAATTAGCCTTAGGTAGCACCGAGTTGACATAAACCAACTAACCAAGGCGCTTATCACGGTAAACGCGAGTCCCGGAAACACAATACACCGGGAAGAAAAACTCGCTAATTTTACTAGAAGTCACCTGATTTAAAGGTCCTCGGTCCCCCTTTGGCGAAGTGATCCTTCCTGCCATCCAAATCAGTGACTATCACACCAAAATAACACCACCAAGTTATGTTAAAACAGTTTATAGAACAAGGAAAAGCTTATGCAGAAAAAAAACATGTGTGATCTCTCTGCCAATAATCTAGCAAAGAGAAAGTGCTAGTCTGCGCATGCGCGGTGGTGGGGCTGGCATTCGCCAGACTACGCTCTGACTCCCTGCCCAGTATGGGCACCTAACTGTTTTAATCTGAGTGTTTATTGAGTGAAAGCCAATATTTAGCAATATCAAAAGTATTAGGGAGGTAAGTATACTCTTGAAGTGAAACACGGTAAGCGCGAGTCCCGGAAACACATTACACCGGGGAAAAACTCGCTAGAATGTCATTGAAATCACCTGATAAAGAGATCCAGTCCCCTCCTCTGGTGAATTTGTCCTCTCAGACATCTCTCTTCACTAGACTTGAACACAACAGACGTGAAATAGGCTTAAAACGCGTGGAAACTTGTAGATAACTGCAAGCACATGTGTTCTCTCTGCCAATAAATTAGCAAAGAGGAAGTAGTAGTCGGCGCATGCGCGGTGGTGGGGCTGGCATCCGCCGGACTACCTCTGACTACCTGCCCAGTAGGGGCACCTAACTGTTTTTAATCTGAGTGTTTTATTGAGTGAAAGCCAATATTTAGCAATATCAAAAGTATTAGGGAGGTAAGTATACTCTTGATGTGAAATGAATATGCAAAAAAGTGTGGGTGCATCTACCAGGTCAACATATCAACATGGCTTGAATTAGTACACATATTCGAGGTACATGGGAAGGTAAGCTTGCACCACAGACGGGTTATGGAAACATGCTAAGGTAGTTAATATTTAATACTATGTGAAAATAATAAATGTCATAATGCAATGGTAGTTACCTGTTAATATATTGGTGGAGTGATTGCTCACTTGTGTTGAAGATAATCTAACAGATGCAACAGTGTTATTTCCGAGAGCACATGCTATCTGACTGCCAGTACCTATAACAACATGTATTTGATCTTTTCGTGATAACAGACCCCTTTCTGTATATTGCTTGCTAAATGTACGAAGCAACATTGTCTTGATTGCCAAAAATAAAAGATAAACAATATCATCTACTTGCTGTTAGACTAGGTAAATGTAGCATTAGGTTAGCATCCCCTATCTCGAGACTAGATGTGAACAGAGGACAATGTGGAGCTACAGCTGCCACCTAGATATAAAACCATTCCAGCAACACTTTCACTCAAAAGCTAGCTCCCAAAACACCAACATCAGTTAGAAACAAATTATTCAAAGGTTTCGCCACGTCATCCCATATAGAAAATGTAATTATGATCTATCTATGCACATGGTGCAGCGATGCCAGTGGGATGGGTGGTGATTAGTGGTGGGTGGGTGTGGCTGGATATGCTCTTTCTTTCTTTCTCACATTTTCAGTGTGAGCCTTGGTCAATCCAGCATAACAGTTAATTTTCGATGCTTATATAGACCTTTATCATGGCATTCAGCACAGATATAACCATTTAGAATACACAATTGTTGAAATCAATGTTAAACACGTAACCAGACACACACGCATGCATGAATGTGCACGCATGGTTACACATGTTGGAATCGATTTCAAACTTTGAAACTTAAATTCCCAGAATCCAAGTTTCAAGGTAAATATACAGGTAAGATATTGAATATGCTGACACTAATTTTAGAGGATGGTTGTTGCTAGACAAACTAAGGCAGCAACAGCCCTCAGTCAAATTAATTTCAAAGTATTCAAAGGAAAGGTTATTAAATTGTAAATTCATCAGACATACAATTCATACAATTGATAGGCTTTTTGATGTTCAATACAGAGTTCAATAGTGATGTAATTGATTATGACATCAGATACTTGAGTGACAGATCGGACCCATCCAGTATATGTTAACGCCTATGCGTAGATGTTCCTACTGGCAAACACAAAATAATAGTTTGTGCCAAATCAACTCTTTCTGCAAATTTGACACATCAATAGAAACACCACACGGTAAATAAGGGAATAGTTTTTCATCAGTCGTCTTCACCTGTTAGTGTGCTGCATGTATAACATCTGGTAAAGGAGAAAATTCAACAAGACGAAACATAACTACACCCAAATCTCAAAGCTACACATGTCACCAGAGATGAAGATGATGAGGATTCAATCGATGAAGAAAAGGGTCCCCTTGATGAAACACCTCCGATTGCTGCAAAGTAGCTCAAAACTACAAACCACTTCATGAATGAAGCCAAGGCAGATTTCACACATATACATGTATACGTGTCAGACACAAAGGGGACGACTAATGAACTTGAAGGTCCCTTACTTCGGGGTGAAAAGAAGTGGAGAAAGAGCATAATCTTTGGCTCTTTGCCCTCCAGCTCAACTGACATTGCATAACAGGAAACATTGCATTTCAGTCCTTCTGGAGGCTGTCGATTTGAGGTGCTAAAGTTCTCATGAAGGCCGAGATGCTCCCATATGATTCTGCACTATACAAGCACAACTGTGACAGCTGGACAGAGGCCCTCTTGAGCAGATTCGATGTGTGTCATCGCAAGCACCTAAAAGCCATCACAAATAATCTCCCAGCTACAGAAAACAGTTACTCCACGAAAAAAGCTGAGCCGAATGTCTACTGGTCTTGCAAACATAATACGTTAGTTTAGTCAAATATATTCTTCAATTAACAAGAGGCCCAAGTTGTCTGTATCGCTCACCTGGAACATAGAAATTTCAACTAGAAAGACCATTGCTTATGAGTAGAACCCTAAAGTTGTAGGAAGAAGTGCAACAAGAACAATGATGTTTCCTATGAAATGTGATTAAAATCAGTCCATTGGTTTGACAAGAGTTTTTGGTGGGGAAAAAAATCCACGAAGACCGCCAACTGGGAAACTGTTTATCCGACAGGTTTGAAAGTGGCATATTTGAAATTAGCAAACCAATCAAAATGTAGTGAGTTTTATCTTAACAAAACCAATTATAGCTTCAAAATCCATCAAATAAAAAGATCTTACATGGCAATCAAATACTCTACATTTTGATTGATCCATGGCGGCCATGTATTTTTAGGTATCAACTTCCCTTAAATTAAACGAAATCAAGGATTTCTTTTTTCACGAGAGAGTTGATACTTACCTCCCTAATACTTTTGATATTGCTAAATATTGGCTTTCACTCAATAAACACTCAGATTAAAACAGTTAGGTGCCCCTACTGGGCAGGGAGTCAGAGCGTAGTCTGGCGGATGCCAGCCCCACCACCGCGCATGCGCAGACTAGCACTTCCTCTGACTAATTTATTGGCTGATACACATGCAACTATAAAGAGCCTGAAGACCGAGCCTCTGTGGGGTGGAGAGGCCGGGTCCGTATCTAGGGAGGTAAGTATCAACTCTCTCGTGAAAAAAGAAATCCTTGATTTCGTTTATTTCACATCAAGAGTATACTTACCTCCCTAATACTTTTGATATTGCCAGAATTCGACAGTGAATTCGGCGGGAGGGAGGCGAGGTCAAAAGACCAGCTCATCCCTATACGCTTTTCTGCGTTTAAGGCACTTAAACTTCTGAAACTGTATGAAAAAACAGTCAGGATTTGACTAACCATCGGATAACACCCCCGATGTATGAGAGATGACCGAATGTCATATGCGCTCCCCCCCCTCCTTCCTGGGAGGAAGAGTCGAATGACCTCAATGTCCTATACGCTCTCTACGTACAAGTGCCATGTACTACAGGACAGAGACGAAAAAACTCAATTTTCGTATACTCTCAACAATGAACCACATAAATACACAAAACCATCATCATATAAATAACGGGTAACGTGACAAGACAATCAACAATGGACAACACATACACAAGACTGACCTTGTTGAAATGGCTGCTGACATCCTCTTCCCATTGGTGAAGATCGATGCAGTCCCAAATTAGTGGTTGTTTCCATAAATTAATTGTGAAATATATAAGCAATGAGGAAACCCCATCAAAAATATATATGCCTAGTTATTTTTTCAAAATCGACAAGTCGAGAGGATTAGAGGTGTCACGGAGATAATGGTCTGTAAAACTTGACTCACAGTGCCACTGAGCCACCGACATAATATCATCCACAGGGACCCCATTAAATAGGGCAGTGGATGTCACTACGCCGCGGACACTGTGAGCCTTGGCCACGTCAACCTGCTTCCCGGTGGCGGATTTATGGCAAAACTGAATGCATTCTACAATCCACCTGGAAATGGTGTCCTTAGAAGCCCTGCCATGGGGTTCAATATATGACAACCATAACGCTGACTGGTCGGTGCGCCACTCCCCCGTACGTTGTTTGTACCGGCGAAGCGCCCGGACAGGACACCATGCTTTAGAATTAGGATCATATCTAGTTAAAGCAGGCAAAATAATAGGTTGACCTGGATATTTCAACGACTGATTTTTAGCCAAGAAATTAATCCTAGGTAGCAGCTTAAGGCCTTCCCCTGAAACCACAAAACGGTCATCCTCGGCTGATAAGGCATGAATCTCACTCCTACGCCTAGCCGAGGCCGCAGCAATTAAAAACACAGTCTTCAGTGTTAATAGTTTCATAGAAATGGAACTAAGTGGTTCAAACGGCTTATCACCTAGTACTTGAAGCACTAGTGATAAACTCCAAGACGGAATCACCGGTGGATTCCTTGGTCTTAGATTGCCCATGCCTTTAATTAATACATTTAATGTATTCACTTCATCACTTCCCCTCTTAGCCAAGCAAGGAATAACAGACATTAAAGCTGACTTATAACCAGCAATAGAGTTAGGCTTGAGGCTATAGGCATCATAGAGGTGACAGAGGAAATCAGCTACTACCTGAATAGATGCATCCATTGGATCAATACATCTTTTTGAGCACCATTCTGCAAATCTGTTGATTTTATAATTATATGCTCTGGAGGTTGACCCCCTCCTGGCTTTGGCCATAAACATGGCTGCTTGCTCAGAAAAGCCCTCCTTAATTCTAGATTCCTTGACAACATCCACGCAGTCAATCTGAACATTGACGGATTGTTGTGAAGGGCCTTGCCCTGGAAGATAATATCGTCCATCAGAGGCAGAGGAACCGGATTGCAGACCAGAAGGTCCAGCAGATCCGTATACCATGATCGGCTTGGCCAATCCGGGGCGATCAGAAGCACTTGGCATTCCTCTTGTCTGATTTTCTGAAGAATTTTTGGAATCAGGATTGCTGGAGGGAATGCGTATGCATACATTCTCCCCCAGCTGATAGCTAACGCATCTGTTGCGAAAGCGCTTGGATCCGGAATCGGAGAGACGTACGTCGTCATCTTCGCATTCTTCTTCGTTGCGAACAAATCGATGTTGGGTTTCCCCCAATGGTCGAACAGACGATCCGCCACACATTGATTTAGTTGCCATTCCGTGGGTAAAACACTCATCCTTCGGCTCAATGAGTCTGCTAGCAGGTTTAACCTTCCCGGAATATGAACTGCTTTCAAGGTAATCTGGTGATCCAGACACCAACAAAGCAGTCTCCATGTCATCATACAGAGACTGGGCGACTTCGTTCCGCCCTGGCGGTTTATGTAAGTCACAACTGTTGAGTTGTCTGAACGAATAAGAACAATCTTGCCCTGAACTTTCTGTAAGAAATGTTCCAGGCCCAGGACTACTGCTCTTAGCTCCAGTAGATTTATATGTTCCTTTGACTGTTCCAGATTCCAAAGCCCTGATATCGTGGACTCTTCCAGGCAAGCTCCCCAGCCCTCCATCGATGCATCTGTATACACAGTCACCTGAGGGTGGGGAGGGGTTAGCATAACCCCCACCAAGAGATTCTCTGTATTCAACCACCATTGCAGGTGGTGAATCAGAGGCGCCAACACTGACACATTCGAGTCCAGCGAACCTGTACTCTGGGTCCATTGTGTCATGAGAAATAACTGGATCGGCCGCCTGCGTAAGGCGGCCTGAGGAATGACTGGTTCCAATGAAACCATCAACCCCAGCATTCTCAAGTAAACCCGTGCCAGGACATGACGACTGTCGCACACTGACTGAATTAATGAGATGAGTTTCTGAACTCTCCCCTGAGTAGGATAAACATATCCTGTCTCTAGATCGAAGAACATCCCCAGGTAAACAAACTTCTGGGATGGAATCAGCTCTGATTTTGGGAAATTGATCATCCAGCCTAAGTCTGTGAGAGTTTTCAAAACAATCTCCAGACTGGCCGATAAACTTTCCCGGGTGTGCGCTTTCAACAGCCAGTCGTCTATGTACGTGTGGACTGCTATGCTTCTCCTGCGGAGGTATGCGGTGATCGCAAGAACCACACGGGTGAAAACCCGAGGAGCCGTGGAAATTCCGAAGGGTAGCACCCTGAATTCCCACTGTCTGCCCTGGAATGCAAATCTCAGGAAGCGACGGAAACTCCTGTGTATGGGGATGTGGAAATAAGCGTCCTTCAAATCTATCGACGCTGTCCACATTCCCCTCTCTAACCCAGCCAACACCGAGCGCACAGTCTCCATCTTGAAACTGGGCGTCTCTATGAACTTGTTCAATGGCTTGAGGTTGAGAATTGGTCTCCACCCTCCGGTGTTCTTTGTTACTAAGAACAGGGTTGAATAGAAGCCCGGACACCTCTGTGCCGGCTGAATAGCTCCTTTTTGTATGAGGGAATTTATTTCCTCCTCGATACACAACCTTTGATCTGGATCTCTCGGATTTGGAGTCCAGATCGGCACTAGAGACAGTCGCGATGGCGGGCCTGTCATCCAATCGGGATGATACCCGACTGAAAGCCATCGCAAGACTAAACGGTCCTGAGTTAACCGTTCCCACTCTTGCATGTGGTCGGCTAGCCGGCCTCCCACCGGTCCACCTAGGGATAGAGGTGGACATAAGGAGTGCAAGAGCGGCACTGTCTCCTCTGCCAGAAACACCGGCGCGGTTCTCACCGCGGTAACCGTCCCATCAGGAACGATTACCCCGCCCAGATCCTCGCGCGCCACGACCAGCACCGCGCGCACCTCGGTGCGCGGGCGGCTGCCTGGCTGACTGCGCCTGAGGAGCCTGCGCCCCCCCTCGCTGCTGGCCGAATCGCACGCGGCCGAGGCCGGCGCTGCGATGGTGGTTGGCCTCTGACCTGGCCACTACCACCTCGAGCCTGCAGGGGACGATACGCAGGGGGTGCGGCGCGAACGTTGGCACGACGAAGCACCTCAAACTGCTCGCGCAGCGCCCTCTGGTTATTGACCAGAGTAACCGTCTCCTGGAGGTGCCTACACCCCTCACCTCCAAAGAGACCAGGACCTGTCATAGGCGTACGTAGTAGCCTATTGTAGAGGTCCTGGGACGGGCACAGATTATCCAAGGCAAAAGTGCGCCTTGCCCGGACACTCCTGGTCACCGCCCGCGTCATACAGTCCAGAGCCAGGTTGATACCATCCTGGATGGCTCGCTGGACTGTGACCGGACTTGGCTGGCGCGATGCGGATGCTGTTACTACCCCTTGTAACAGCTGGGAGACGTGGGACAGAGCGGCAATCGAAGCCCTCCCACTCTCCTCCGCATCACGCAACGCGGCATTTGCTGAACGCAACGCGTTCGAACACAAGAATCCCGTGTCAGAACGGGAGCCTGGCCGCGCATCCTCACCCAAAGCCGCGCGGTCATCCACGCTCGGCTTCGGTACCACACCGTACCGCTGGTAGTCCAGGGGCATGATGCGGCAATGCCTGGCCACCTCGCGCGGGGCCTTAGCGAGACGTCCACTCGACTTAATGGACGTCTCCGCCGCCTCGAACATGTCTACGACATAGCGTTAGCAGTAGGCTTACCAGCTAACCACCGCCTATGCTCACGCTGGCTAGCCGACTGCTCCACGGGCAGATCTGGTCTAACACTCACCAACCACTGGCAAGCGTCAGACCAATCCTACTCCGTGGCTAGCTGCGAGCGCTCTACAAGACGGGGGCCTTCGTCTTCCTCCAGAGCGCAAGCAACAGAGCTTGACGGCGGGTACGCTGATATCCCTGGCAAGCCAGGGAGAACATGCGGGCCTGACAATACCGGCATGCTAATATCACTGGTTTGACCAGGAGCAGGCGCCGTGGTAGAGCGCGGGGCATATACCGCCCCACCACGGCCCCGGCCAGCACCAGCGACACTCTCGGCAAGCCGAGGTATGCGGTACCGCTGGCCTTCAGCGCCCAGGGCCACAGTCTGAACCGTGGATTCTACCCCTGGGAGAGTAGAACCGTGGAAAAAGGCGTCTGTATTCCCCGCGAGGGGCGCACAAACGTCATATTCCATGGCCACGTCTTCAGACGGCGACCCCAACAGGTAATCATCATCCTCCTGGCCAGAAAGATTAGACTCCGGGTCAGCAAAGAGAGCTAACCCGGACTGGCCAGGGAAGGTGCCATACGAGGTACTGGCAGCCGCGGTGTGCGGATACCCCTGGACTGAGGAGCAGCCCGCGGGTTCCAGCGACGACCGTCCACGGTCCCTATTGGGCGCGGCAATAAGCCTGCTGCCAGGGCCGTGGAACACCCCCTCTAATGGGGCCACCTCTGAATCTTCAAACAACGGAAGCGTACTAAGGAACGTTGATTCAGAGGTGGGGATTACCTGCTCCGAAGCAGATGATGAGGTCAATAAAGGATTTGGTCCAGGAAGCATGCCACGAAGCAACTCTGGAACCAAATCCTTGATTGTCCTCCTCATCTCTCCCAACATCTCGGTCCGGAAGGCCTCCATGTCCACCGCGGACGAGGCCTTCCTCTTACCCTTCTTACTTACGACCTCTTTTTTCAGCTTCTTTTTCTCCTCCTCCAACTTGTCCTTCGCCTGCAAGCACAAGAATTCGGACATTAGCTCGCCCCCCCAGTGCTTACATATCTCGCAATTAAGCAAGGGACCACAGGGGCTACACTGAAAACATAGATGAGGGCCAAACTTGTCCCTCAAAAATCGTCCACAGGACGCACAACCAGGTCTCTGAAAAAGGCCAAAGGACGAGGAGTATGAGCAAACTAGTTAAGCTTAGAAAACTCACCAACTCAAGAGAAGAAAAAATGATCATAAAGATCATAATTTTTATCAGAAACCAGCTTCGGACAACTTTAATTGTAAATAAAGAGCAAGACTGATTATGACGTCATTAATCCTATGACAGGAAAAAATCGATCCACAACAAACATCCCAGTGCAAGGACGAATTGTATCTCTAACCAGAACATGTGCAGAATGGACATTTCGACTACACAAGCATCAGATAAATACTGATAACAATGGCAAATAGTGTTAATTATCTCCCTTTCTCATATCAATAATTAATACCTGACACCTTGTCTAGACAAACCATCCAACCTGATGAACTGGAGCACTCCACCACTGAACGCCTCTTAACTCTCTCCACCTCAAGGGGAAGGAATTGGATCAAGAGGGCAAAGTGAGAAGACCTTTATAATAGGCCTCCAACTCACTGGACATAGAATTTTTGGTTAGATAACCTAACAGTATTAGTAGGAAATGGAACCATGGTGGAGAGACACAAACCCTCTGCTGATGTCATGTCCTTATTTCTCCTTCACACAGACCTGTGGACATAAACACAAAGAGAGATTAGTCTTATATAGCACCTAGTTGAAAAAAATCAACTAATTAAGGCTTATCACGTTTAGCGCGAGTCCCGGAAACACATTACAACGGGACAAAACTCGCTAATTTTACTAGAAGTCACCTGATTTAAAGGTCCAAGGCCCTCCTGTGGCGAAGTCACTCTCTCAGCCATCTTTGTCAGGTAAAAACGTCTATTTAAAAGTCTTAAAAAGCTTTGAAAAGCGTATAGAAAGATCTTATCATGAAAGCATGTGTTGTCTCTCAGCCAATAAATTAGCAAAGAGGAAGTGCTAGTCTGCGCATGCGCGGTGGTGGGGCTGGCATCCGCCAGACTACGCTCTGACTCCCTGCCCAGTAGGGGCACCTAACTGTTTTAATCTGAGTGTTTATTGAGTGAAAGCCAATATTTAGCAATATCAAAAGTATTAGGGAGGTAAGTATACTCTTGATGTGAAAAAACTTTACTGGCCCTTAGTGCCTAATCATATCTCCAAAATTTCGGACCAATCCACTTAGCGGTTCTGGAGAAGTCGTTTTCGCAAAAACTAGGTCATTCAAGATGACCGCCAAAGCATTAGGCCAATCAAGTTCTCTTGAATAAACTTGGTTCAGTGTTTGCCGCAGATCAAAGTGCAAATTTGAAATCAGCATTTTAACCTCAAAATCCTTCAAATAAAAAAATCCAATATGGCCTCGAAACATTCTACATTTTGGCGGCCATGTTTTTTGATGGTTCAACTTCCCTTGAAGAAACTTTAATGGCTCTTATTCCCTAATCCAATTTCCCAAATTTCCCTTCAGTGGTTCTAAAGAAGATGTTTTCGCAAAAACTAGGTCATCCAACATGGCCGTGCAACCATTAGGTCAATCAAGTTCTCTTGATCAAACATGGCTAGCTCATGCCATAGATGATGTTTCATGAGTTCTGAATCGATTCCCTAAGCAGTTTCGGAGATTTTTAAAGGCATTTCTAGAAATCAGCCAAAATCCAAGATGGCCACTGACCAAACTACCCGATTGGCTTCGTTTGAACAAACTTGAATCTCTATGCCCTAAGGATGCTTCCTGCCAAATATAATTGAAATCAGCCCAGTGGTTCTTGAGAAGTTGTTTAAAGAAAATGTTGACAGATGCCGGATGCAGGACGGGCGGATGATGGATGGTTGCCATGGCATAACTTTACTTGGCCATTCTGGCCAGTTAAGCTAAAAACTTTCAGCGGTTCTAGAGAACACGTATTCGCGAAAACTAGGACATCCAAGATGACCACCGAATCATTTGGTCAAGCAAGTTCTCTTGACCAAACTTGGCTTAGTTCTTGCCCTAGATGATGTTTCATGAGTTCTGAATCGATTCCCTAAGCAGTTTTGGAGAAGATTTTTAAAGGCATTTCTAAAAATCGGCCAAAATTCAAGAGGGCCACCGACAAAATTGCCCGATCAGCTCCGTTTGAACAAACTTAAATCTCTATGCCCTAAGGATGCGTCCTGCCAAATATAATTCAAATCGGCCTAGTAGTTCTTGAGAGTCATTTAAAGAAAATGTTGACAGATGCAGGATGCAGGATGCCGGACGGATGGATGATGGACGGTCGCCATGGCATAAGTTCATTCTGGCCAGTTAAGCTAAAAACGTATTAAAGATTGGATTAGTATGTGACTGCTGCAACTGACATGTTTCTTAGATATATTTTATTTAGAATAGGTGCATAGATTCAGAGAAAACAGGATGAAATCCATATCAGCTATTCTATCTCTGAAGTTATGCAAGCTCATAAGCTATAACTTCTCTTTGAAATGAAATAACTTAAAATGGAATGTGTCATGCACTATATGCTTCACGCCAAGGTGGGAATGTTAGAGACCACCCCTTCAGTTCTATGAAAAGGTTATGTGTATGTACCATTAAAATCAATCCTGTTGATAGGAGCTGGACGCTCAGTCAGACTAATACATTGTTTCAGAGTACAGGATGGTCCATTGTTCCACGGAACAGATACATCTTTAGTGAGCTGGCATAATACTCTGAAAATCAATCAATACAAGCATGCTTTATAGACCCAAATACTATTGAGTTACTGTAATTTAACGATTGCTACAGTATTTCACCTATTAGTAGCATATGCTCCAACAGAAGCCCAGTCGCTAATTTTGATATATGAGCTCCAATGATTTCTTAGCAGTTTGAAAATGCCAAAACTCTGTATTAGATGCCCATGCTCTAACTCAGCAGTTTCCATCTGGAAAAGATTTTGAAGACCAAATTTGACCAATTTTTGTAAGAATAGCATATACGCATGGCAGAATATTAATAGCAATCATGTCACGGGATCGCTCTCCCTTACACCAATCTCAGCCCCTCATACATTGGCGGCCACCACCCACCCCAACACCCCCCCTAAAAATCAATGTCGGCTTCGGCTTTGTAAGTCTCAGCCACCTATTAGTTTATTACTAATAGTAGTAGGTCAAATATATTCAAGATATTCAACACTTTTGTGGTAAAAATTCATGTAAAACAGGCTTGGCGTGATAAGCACCTTCCTTACAAAATTTTTTATTTAAGACTAAATTTATATACCAACCAAGTGGTCCATCTATTTTGCGCATCTATTTTGTAATGTAAGCGACCAACATAAAATGATCCGAAACGGAGTTATCCTTATCATTATCAGAGAATTACAAGAGATATTAAAAGATACCAAATATCTCGCCTTCTTATGTTGCCGCAGGACATCGTCTGCCATGGACTAAATATTCTGTGAAAAGATAATGTCCAAGACATGTACATATATAGAATAAGAGTTATCAGAAGATAGCAGATAGCTTACCTGTATATTAATTTTACATCACAGGATATGAAACCGTTTGCGGGATCGATTCAAAAGCAAGTACATTATCATGATACAGGCTACATTTAAGAAGCCTATATAGCAAATCTAAACATTTTATCTAAACTACAGAAGCATAATAACCATAACCTGGATGCAAATCAGGCCGAAAATAATCAAAGTCTAAACCCAGTAAAAATATGTCAAAAATTTTTTAATCTATTTCTTTTTTATGTGGGCTAGTCCAAACTACAAGATAGAACAAATCCGTGAACTTTTATTCAAATCGGATAAGCTCCTGTTAATGTAGATAATGTTTGAAAAAATCTTAACACCAGTATAATGAGTATAACCTGAATGCAAATCAGTCCAAAAATAATCAAATGCTGTAAAAGAAAATGTCAAAATTTTGAACATCTTTCTTTTTTGCGTGGACTAGTCCTAAGCATTGTATAGAACAAATCTGCGAAGTTTTATTCAAATCGGATAACCCTCTTGTTGCCTAAATTGTCATTTGAAAAAAGCTTAACCACAACATAATGTGTATAATATGCATACAAATCAGGCCTAAAATTATAAAAGTTCAAACACTGAAAAAATATGGAAAAAATTTTAAATCGATTTCTTTTTTATGTGGATAATACCTAAAACCATGGAAAAATTATTATGGGGCTGCAGATTAGCAAGATTGGGGCAAGATGTTAGTGTGAATAGATTTCTTTACTTGCTATGGTATTCCTTCAAATTCTACAGATGGGACTAACAGATGAGGCGAAATATAGTGGCGATAATTGATATAGACATGAACAAACGGAGGTGCTTATATCAAAATTGTTTTAATTATTCTTTCCACCATTGCTGATGGACCTTACTTAGCATTGCACTTCTTGACAAATTGTCTGCAATGGGCACATAATAAAGATAATCATGATAAAAATATGTACATATGGCTACTAACAGAGTTAGCATCTCAATAACAGATTGACAAGACAAAGTGATATAGATGTCAAAATTAACATTCTTGTTAAGCTTGATAATACTTACGATTTTGAGTTTTTCTTATGAGATTGTGAATGAACTGGCTTTGTTAGTTTTGTCTGTGGTTGAAACATCGTCCTCCTGAAATAACACAGAAACATTGTAGTGAGACACATAGTCCTTCTGAAATGACACACAAACAGTGAAGATGTACTTATTGTCTACTGTTGCACACCAAACTTGCTTATTGGCTGCTGTTACATACTAGACTTGCTTATTGGCTGCTGTTGCAGACCAGACTTGCTTATTATCTGCTGTTACATACTAGACTTGCTTATTGGCTGCTGTTGCATACCAGACTTGCTTATTGTCTGCTGTTGCATACCAGACTTGCTTATTATCTGCTGTTGCATACCAGACTTACTTATTGTCTGCTGTTGCATACCAGACTTACTTATTGTCTGCTGTTGCATACCAGACTTACTTACTGGCTGCTGTTCCATAGCAGACTTACTTATTGTCTGCTGCCGCATACCAGACTTACTTATTGTCTGCTGTTGCATACCAGACTTACTTATTGTCTGCTGTTGCATACCAGACTTACTTACTGGCTGCTGTTGCATAACCAGACAACTCAATCTTGTTTTTAATCCTTTAACGGTCAAAAGAAAATCAAAATATCCATGAATTTAATGTCCATTTGCAGGCCAAGAGAAGATATTTTTGGAAATTTACCACAGGAATGACTGGCTCGGTTATCGAGCCAGTCATTCCAGTAATAAATTTTCAAAAATAGTTTTCTCTTGGCCTGCTAATGGTCCTTCTTACAGACCACTGTAGAGGATGGTTTGGGCCAGCTGGGCCATTAAAGGGTTAAATGGCAATGGTTTGTATGATGCATAACCAGATGATGTAACCTTGTTTATTAAATTTCAATGGTTTGGTTGATGCATAACCAGACTTACTTATTGCCAACTATAGCATAAGCAAACTTACTTATTGCCGACTATAGCATAACCAGACTTTATTGCAGACTATAGGATAACGAGACTTTATTGCAGACTATAGGATAACCAGACTTTATTGCAGACTATAGGATAACCAGACTTTATTGCAGACTATAAGATAACCAGCCTTTCTTGTTGCAGACTATTTCATAACCAGACATACTTATTGCGGACTAAACGAAATCTAGGATTTCTTTTTTCACGAGAGAGTTGATACTTACCTCCCTAATACTTTTGATATTGCTAAATATCGGCTTTCACTCAATAAAACACTCAGATTAAAAACAGTTAGGTGCCCCTACTGGGCAGGGAGTCAGAGGTAGTCCGGCGGATGCTCGCCCCACCACCGCGCATGCGCCGACTACTACTTCCTCTGGCTCATTTATTGGCTAACACATGCAACTACCAAGAGCCTGAAGACCGAGCCTCTGTGGGGCGGAGAGGCCGGGTCAGTATCTAGGGAGGTAAGTATCAACTCTCTCGTGAAAAAAGAAATCCTAGATTTCGTTTATTTCACATCAAGAGTATACTTACCTCCCTAATACTTTTGATATTGCCAGAATTCGAAAGTGAATCTGGCGGGAGGGAGGCGAGGTCAAAAGACCAGCTCTTCCCTATACGCTTTCAAGCGTTTAAGGCACTTATGACGTCTGAAACTGTGTGAAAACACAGTCAGGATTTGATAAACCATCGGATAACACAACCGATGCCTGAGAGATGACCGATTTGTCATATGCGCTCCCCCCCCTCCCTTGGGAGGAAGATTAAATGACCTCAATGTCCTACACGCTCTCTTCGTACTAGTGCTAAGTACTATAGGACAAAGACGAAAAGGCTCCATTTTCGTATACTCTCTCTAAAGAACCACAACCCACATAAACCATCACCATATTAATAACACTGGGTAACGTGACAATACAAACAATGAACAACACATGAACAAGACTGACCTTGTTGTACTAGGAAGCTGTCATCATGAATCCAGTAGAGAAGGATGATACAGTCCCGACAAGTGGTTGTCACCGTCGCTGAATGGCGAAGTATATAAGCAATGCGGAGGCACTCTTCACAAACATAAAGCGGTTATTGTTTCAAAATCGACAAGGCGAGAGGGTTAGAGGTGTCACGGAGGTAATGGTCTGTAAAACTAGACTCACAGTGCCACTGAGCCACTGACATAATATCATCCACAGGAACCCCATTAAAAAGGGCAGTGGATGTCACGACACCGCGGACACTGTGAGCCTTGGCCACGTCAACCTGTCGCCCGGTGGCGGATTTGTGACAAAATTGAATACATTCCACAATCCACCTAGAAATGGTGTCCTTAGACGCCCTACCATGGGGTTCAATATATGACAACCATAACGCTGACTGGTCGGTACGCCACTCCGAAGTACGCTGTTTGTACCGGAGCAGCGCCCGTACGGGGCACCATACTTTAGAATTAGGATCATATCTAGTTAAAGATGGCAAAAAAATAGGTTGACCTGGATATTTCAATGACTGATTTTTAGACAAGAAATTAATCCTAGGTAGAAGCTTAAGGCCTTCCCCTGTAACCACAAAACGGTCAACCTCGGCTGATAAGGCGTGAATTTCACTCCTACGCCTTGCCGAGGCCGCAGCAATTAAAAATACAGTTTTAAGAGTTAACATTTTCATAGAAATGGAACTAAGTGGTTCAAAAGGCTTATCACCTAGTACCTGGAGCACCAGTGATAAACTCCAAGACGGAATCAGTGGAGGATTCCTTGGTCTTAGATTGCCCATGCCTTTAATTAATACATTTAATGTACTTACTTCATCACTCCCCCTATTAGCCAAGCAAGGAATAACAGTCATTAAAGCTGACTTATAACCAGCAATAGAGTTAGGCTTGAGGCTATAGGCATCATATAGGTGACAGAGGAAATCAGCCACTACCTGAATAGATGATTCCATTGGATCAATACATCTTTTTGAGCACCATTCTGCAAATCTGTTGATTTTATAATTATATGCTCTGGAGGTTGACCCCCTCCTGGCTTTGGCCATAAACATGGCCGCTTGCTCAGAAAAGCCCTCCTTAATTCTAGATTCCTTGACAACATCCACGCAGTCAATCGGAACATTGACGGATTGTCGTGAAGGGCCTTGCCCTGGAAGATAAGGTTGTCCATCAGAGGCAGCGGAACCGGATTGCAGACCAGAAGGTCCAGCAGATCCGTATACCACGATCGGCTTGGCCAATCCGGGGCGATCAGAAGCACTTGGCACTCCTGCTGCCTGATTTTCTGAAGCACCTTTGGAATCAGGATTGCTGGGGGGAATGCGTATGCATACATTCCCTCCCAGCTGATAGCTAACGCATCTGTTGCGAAAGCGCTTGGGTCTGGAATCGGAGAGACGTACGTCGTCATCTTCGCATTCTTCTTCATCGCGAACAAATCTATGTTGGGTTTCCCCCAATGGTCGAACAGACGATCCGCCACACATTGATTTAGTTGCCATTCCGTGGGTAAAACACTCATCCTTCGGCTCAATGAGTCTGCTAGCAGATTTAACCTCCCCGGAATATGAACTGCTTTCAAGGTGATCCCATGATCCAGGCACCAACAAAGCAGTCTCCATGTCATCATACAGAGACTGGGCGACTTCGTTCCGCCCTGGCGGTTTATGTAAGTCACTACTGTTGAGTTGTCTGAACGAATTAGAACAATCTTGCCCTGAACTTTCTGTAAGAAATGTTCCAGGCCCAGGACTACTGCTCTTAGCTCTAGTAGATTGATATGTTCCTTGGACTGATCCAGATCCCAAAGCCCTGATACTGTGGACTCTTCCAGACAAGCTCCCCACCCCTCCATCGATGCATCTGTATACACAGTCACCTGAGGGTGGGGAGGGGTTAGCAAAACCCCCAGCAAGAGATTCTCTGTATTCAACCACCATTGCAGGTGGTGAATCAGAGGCGCCAACACCGACACGTTCGAGTCCAGCGAACCTGAACTCTGGGTCCACTGTGTCATGAGAAACAACTGGATCGGACGCCTGCGCAAGGCGGCCTGTGGAATGACTGGTTCCAAAGAAACCATCAAGCCCAGCATTCTCAAGTAAACCCGTGCCAGGACATGACGACTGTCGCACACCGACTGAATTACCGAGATGAGTACTTGAACCCTCTCCTGAGTGGGGTATACATACCCCGTCTCCAGATCGAAGAACATGCCCAGGTAAACAAACTTCTGGGATGGAGTTAGCTCTGATTTCGGGAAATTGATCAGCCAGCCCAAGTCCGAGAGAGTTTTCAAAACAATCTCCAGATTGGCTGACAACGATTCCCGGGTGTGTGCTTTCAACAGCCAGTCGTCTATGTACGTGTGGACTGCTATGCTTCTCCTGCGGAGGTATGCAGTGATCGCGAGAACCACACGGGTGAAGACCCGAGGAGCCGTGGAAATTCCGAAGGGTAACACCCTGAATTCCCACCGCCGGCCCTGAAATGCAAATCTCAGGAAGCGACGGAAACTCCTCTCTATGGGAATGTGGAAATAAGCATCCTTCAAATCTATCGACGCTGTCCACATCCCTCGCTCTAACCCCGCCAACACCGAGCGCACAGTCTCCATCTTGAAACTGGGTGTCTCGATGAACTTGTTCAACGGCTTGAGGTTGAGAATCGGCCTCCACCCTCCGGTGTTCTTTGTTACCAAGAACAGGGTTGAATAGAAGCCCGGGCACCTCTGTGCCGGCTGAATGGCTTCTTTTAGTATGAGGGAATTTATTTCCTCCTCTATACACAACCTCTGATCCGGATCCCGTGGAATGGGAGTCCAGATCGGCGCGAGAGACAGTCGCGATGGCGGGCCTGTCACCCAGTCGGGACGATACCCGACCGAAAGCCATCGCAAGACTAAACGGTCCTGAGTCAACCGCTTCCACTCTGGCAAGCGGGCGGCCAAACGGCCGCCCACCGGTCCACCTAGGGATAGAGGTGGACATAAGGAGGGCCAGAGTGGCACTGTTCTCTCGGCCTGAAACACCGGAGTGGTTCCCACCGCGGTAACCAGGCCATCAGGCCCGATTACCGCGACCAGATCCCCGCGCGCCCCGCCCAGCGCCGCGCGCACCACGGTGCGCGGGCGGCTGTCTGGCTGGGTGCGGCTGGGGAGCCTGCGCCCCCCTCACTGCTGGCCGAATCGCCCGTGGCCTAGGCCTACGTTGCGACGGTGGCTGGCCCCTGACCTGGCCAGCACCACCTCGAGCCTGCAGAGGACGATACGCAGGGGGTGCCGCGCGAACACGCTCCCGCCGGAGCACCTCAAATTGTTCCCGCAGCGCCCTCTGGTTATTAACCAGAGTGACCGTCTCCTGGAGGTGCCTGCATCCCTCACCTCCAAAGAGACCAGGACCTGTCATAGGCGTCCGCAGCAGCCTATTATACAGGTCCTGGGACGGGCACAGATTGTCAAGCGCAAACGTGCGCCTCGCCCGGACACTTCTGGTTACCGCCCGCGTCAAACAGTCCAAAGCCAGGTTGATACCATCCTGAATGGCTCTCTGGACTGTCACCGGGCTTGGTTGGCGTGATGCGGAAGCCGCTACCACCCCTTGTAGCAGCTGGGAGACGTGGGACAGAGCGGCAATCGACGCTCTCCCACTCTCCTCCGCATCCCGCAGCGCGGCATTTGCCGAACGCAACGCGTTCGAGCACAAGACTCCCGTGTCAGAACGGGAGCCCGGCCGCGCATCTTCGCCCAAAGCCGCGCGATCATCAACGCTCGGCTTCGGCACCACACCGTACCGCTGGTAATCCAGGGGCACGATGCGGCACCGCTTCGCCACCTCGCGAGGGGCCTTCGCGAGACGTCCATTCACCTTAATGGACGCCTCTGCCGCTTCGAACATGTCCACGACATGCTCAGCAAGCGGCAGAGATGGCATAGCGGTAGCCGCCGGCCTACCAGCTAACCACGGCCGATGGTCACGCTGGCTAGCCGGCAGCTCCACGGGTAGATCTGGCCGAACACTTACCAGCCACTGGCAAGCGTCCGACCAATCCTCCTCCGTGGCTAACTGCGAGCGCTCTACTAGACGAGGGCCTTCGTCTTCCTCCAGAGCACTCGCAGTTGATGTCGACGGCGGGTAAGCTGATACCCCTGGCAAGCCTGGAAAAGCATGCGGGCCCGAGAGAGCAGGCATGCTAAATTCCGCGGCTTGACCAGGAGCAGGCGCCGTGGCAGAGCGCGGGGTAAACACCGCTCTACCACGGGTCTGACCAGCACCAGCCATACCATCGGCAAGCCGAGGTATGCGGTATCCGTGGTCAACAGCACCGCCCGGGGACACCCTCTGGACCGTGAAATCTACTCCTGCGTGAGTAGAACCATGGAACACGTCGCCTGCATTCCCCGCGAGGGGTGCACAGACGTCGTATTCCATGGCCACGTCCTCAGACGGCGACCCCAGCAGGAGATCCTCTTCTTCCTGGCCAGAAAGATTAAACTCCGGGTCAGCAAAGAAAGCTAACCCGGACTGGCCAGGAAAGGTGCCATAGGAGGGTTTGGCACCTTCGGCGCGCGGATACCCGGGGTCTGATGAGCAGACCGCGGGTCCCAGCAACAACCGTTGTCCACGGCCCCTCGGCGCGGCGCCATGCCTGCTGCCAGGGCCTTGGACTGCCCCCAACAAAGGGGCCACCTCTGAATCCACAACCGGACCGGACCTAAAGAGACCGGATTCAGAGGCGGGGATCACCTGCTCGTAAGCAGATGCCGAGGACAACAAAGGAGCTGGCCCAGGGAGCATGCCACGAAGCAACTCTGGGACCAGATCCTTTATTGTCCTCTGCATCTCTTGCAACATTTCGGACCTGAAGGCCTCCATATCCACCGCGGATGAGGCCTTCTTCTTACCCTTCTTACACACTTTCTCCTTCTTCTTCCTCTCTTCCTCCATTACCTTCTCCCTTGCCTGCAATGCGAGAAAATCAGACATTAATTCGCCCCCCCACAGCTTACATACGTCGCACTTCAGCAACGGTCCACAGGGACTGCAGCTGAAGCACAAGTGCGGGACGAAGCGGCTTTTAAGAAACCTCCCGCAGGACGGGCAACCAGGTCTCTGAAACAGGACAAAGGACAGGGACAATGAGCAAGATAGTTAAGGTTAGCGAACTCAAAACCAACTAAAAAGAGAGGACAGGATCATCAAGATCAGAAATCAAGAAGAACCAGCCATGGACAAAACGTTAATTGTTAATAAAAAGGCCAAGGCCGATTATGACGTCATCACTCTCGTGACCAAATTAATCGATCCGCAACAAGCACCAAGAGCAAGAACGAATTGTATAAGTAAACGGAACATTTCCGTTGAATTGGCATTTCGAGTACACAACAATCAGATATACAGAGATAACTCCTTCCAATTCTAGCATTGGCAAAAAGGGAAATTATCTCCCCTTTTGTTTACAATAATTAGATACCTGATCCTTGTATAGACAAACCATCCAACGTGATGAACCGGAGAACTCCACCATAGTACGCCTCTACATTCTCTCCACCTCAGGGGAAGGAATTGGAGCAAGAGGGCAAAGTGAGAAGACCTTTATAACAGGCCTCCAACTCACTGAACATAGATCTTTTGGTTAGATAACCTAACAGTATTAGTAGGAAATGGAACCGTGGTGGAGAGAAAACATATCCTCTTGTGCCGAGAAGTCCATCAAAGCGTCTATGCGATACCTGTGGACAAAACACAAAGAGAAATGAGACATATGAAGCACCATGTTGTAAAAAGCCAACATAATCAGGCGCTAATCACGGTAAGCGCGAGTCCCGGAAATACATTAAACCGGGACAAAACACGCTAGCATATCAAAGAATTCACCTGATAAAGCGATCCCGCTCCCTCTAAAGGCGAATCCTCCCTTTCCGACATGCTTCCACCAAAAAATAATCGTCAAACGTGAGCAAAAAACAAGGCAACGCGCAGAAAAGTATGAAGAACACAAAACCGCATGTAACCCTTTGCCAATAAATGAGCAAAGAGGAAGTAGTAGTCGGCGCATGCGCGGTGGTGGGGCGAGCATCCGCCGGACTACCTCTGACTCCCTGCCCAGTAGGGGCACCTAACTGTTTTTAATCTGAGTGTTTTATTGAGTGAAAGCCGATATTTAGCAATATCAAAAGTATTAGGGAGGTAAGTATACTCTTGATGTGAAATATGGCATCACCAGACTTACTTATTGCAGACTATAGCATCAATAGACTTACTTATTGCCGACTATAGCATCACCAGATTTACTTATTGCCGATTATAGCATAAGCAAACTTACTTATTGCCTGCTACAGCATAACCAGACGACTTAATCTTGTTCTTAAATGTTACGGGTTTGTTTGATGCTTTTGTTGACTCCAACACTGATGCTGCAAACAAATACAAGGTTTTAATTATTTTAAATTTGTTAATTTTAATTATTTAAAACATATCAAACCCATTTATCTTAATTTAGGTTAGTCATATATATTCTCTGTGAAGGTGTTCCAGCCAACAGTGTGTGCGTGCGTGCATGCATGCGTGCATGTGGGTGGGTGTATGGGTGTGTGTGTGTGTGTGTGCGCATGTATGCATGCATGCATACACATGTGCGCATGTGTGCATATGTGCATGCGCACATGACATGTGTGCAAGTAGGTGTATACATGCAAGAATGCATTTGTTTAATTGTGTGTGGGTGTGTGCATGCATGCAAGCATGCATGAGATAGCTGTCCAAAGTTCAAGGTGGTGGTGATCTGGCAAAACAAAACATAACTAGAGACCAGGGGCTGCATATCAAAGCATTCAGGGAAATAAATCTCAAAATCATTTTCTTGATGGTGGAGAAATCAGATGCAATGAAGGTATAGAACCTGAAATTTTTATTGAGATCAGATAATCCCTTGATGAATTAAATGTCCATTGAAAAAACTTAACATTCTTCTAACCCGTGATGCATGCTGGATACCCGACACAATTTGGATCGCTATGTCGCGCCATCCTTCCCTTTACATAGGGCTTGACAAAAAGGTGTTACTATGTAAGCACAGTCATCAAGCGGGAGACATTTGTGGCACCATGTATGCACTGTCATCCAGCGGGAGATATTTGTGCTACATTGTATGCACAGACATCTAGCGGTAGACATTTGTGCTACCATGTATTTGCACTGGTATCCAGTGGGAGACATTTGTGCTACCATGTATGCACAGACATACAGTGGGAGACATTTATGCCACCATGTACCCAGTTATCCAGTGGCAGAAATGTGCTACCATGTACCCAGTCATCCAGCAGGAGAAATAAGTGCCACCATGTAGCCAGTCATCCAGTGGCAGAAATAAGTGCTACCATGTACCCAGACAACCAGCGCAAGAAATAAGTGCTACCATGTACCGAGACAACCAGCACAAGAAATAAGTGCTACCATGTACCGAGACAACCAGCGCAAGAAATAAGTGCTACCATGTACCCAGTCATCCAAATGGAGACATAACTTTTATCATGTCCCCAGTCACAAAGCGGGTGAGATAACTACTCATGCAGATAGATCAAGCACTCATGCTGTCCACTGTCTCATACATATATTTGGGAGAATATTATAAACACAAGGATGACAAGACAATAGCACAAACAAACCTTTATTATATGTCTTTGCTGTTTTCTCTTTAGGTTGTAATTGAGCTCTCAGAGGTGAATTTTCATGCAATGGAGCACTAGATAAAAAGAATGACAATGCTAAGTAAAATAGCAGATGACTAGATGAGACAGCATGCTGGGCAATGTAACAGAGCACTAGATGTGAAGGCATTCTAGGTAAAGTAACAGAGCATTAGATGAGAGAGCATGCTGGGTAAAGTAACAGAGCATTACATGAGAGCATGCTGAGTAAAATAACAGAGCCCTAGATGAGAAGGCATGCTGGGCAAAATAATAGACCACTAGATGAGAAAGCATGCTGGGTAAAGTAACAGAGCATTTGATGAGAGCATGCTGTGTAATGTAACAGAGGGTGATATATTATGGTCAACCATGGTTACCAGAGAATTTCAATGTTATTCGGATTGGCAGTCACTGAGATGTCACTCAATATCTAAAAAAATATTACTGAAGAACAATTCTTGAACTTAAGATCTTAAAATCTTCCTAAACTGTTCTTGAATATGTTCTGGAACAACTGAAGAACAGTTCTTAAAGTTAAGTTCTTAAAATGCTCTTAAAACTGTTTTTCAACATTTTCAGGAACAGTTATTTGACCATGGCTGATCATGTTTTGACCATGGTCGGTATAATTTAATAAGGGAGCCAACTCGCTCACTGAAAACATGTGTCTTTTTGGAATTTAAAGTCTTAATTATTCTATTGCACATAAATTATGTAATCATCATCAATTACGATATTTGAATAGCAAATGCTATATCCAGAGAAACAAACCAGTAATAATACACACTGAATTCTTGTATACACTTTATTTCAAACAATGCCCATGTAAGTTAACCATTCCAAAATTTTCACAGTGACTGTCGTATGCTACAAAAGTGGAGCTGGATTGCTGACCAATGGTCAACTACTCAGGTTAAATGGCACCACCACATGGTGGAGCGCCAACCTTCAGACAATGGTTAACCATGGTCTGATCATGCAGGTTAAATGGCACCACATCCAAGGATGACCATGATCAAATGTGACCATTCAAAACATGGTTGACCATGGTCTGATCATTGTCCATTGCCAACCATCAAACATGGCTTTATCATGATCATGAGAAATTTGTTGATCATGAAAGCAAGCTGTGTAAAGTAACAGAGCATTAGATGAGAGAGCATGCTGGGTAAAATAAGAGAGAACTAGACAAGAGAACATTCTGGGTAAACTAACAGACCACTACATGAGAGATCATGCTGGGTAATGTAACAGAAGACTAGATGAGAGCGCATGCTGCATAATGTAATAGACCACTAGATGCGAGAGCATATTGGATAACACAAGAAAGAACTGGATGAAAACTAAAAGCATGATGGGTAAAGAAACAAACCACTCAATGTATTAAGGGATTTCTATTATAATGTGCCAGGAATGTTAGGCGGGTCTTGTTTAAAGAATCAATAGACTCATAGTTACCAAAAATGGAAATTTATTAATAGCACTGCTACTGCTAGGGGTTAAGCATTGATATTTTTAGCATGACAGTTCAACTTTAAGAGGAGCATACCTGGATAGAACTGTGACACCATGTGACATGTTTGATATCTGATATTCATCAGTCTCAGCATCAATTCCGATGATGCTTCCCTCTGCTACAGTATCACAGGTGAGAATATGAAACTGGTTATCAAACAAAGCAGTCAATACACACCACACCTGTACAAGAAACCGATCAAACAAAACAGTCAATACACAACAACTCTGAAAGAAACTGGTGAACATTGGTGGCTATTTATTGTATGTAAGGACATCAGCGCCTCTGAATAGTTTCCTCCTAAGTTCAACTGGAAAATGACAGGTTACAATAATCTACTATCTGCCAGTGACACGGTTAACTGAATCAACTCTAGAATCTGAAAAGTTAGGGAAAGGGCGGGGTAGGAGCAGCCCAGCACATGCAGCATAGCATAGGTACATCTGGACTTTCACGGAAGCTTTAGCGCTGTGAATCAACACATTCAAGCTTTGGCAATCAAGGTTTCCTGTTATATACAGAGGGATAGGATCCGGGTAAGTGAATAAACTCTAGAATGTCTGAATGTTAGGGAGAGGGGTGGGGTGGAGCATGCAAATGACATGGTAAATAAACTGGTTTTTGAATGCTAGAGATAGGAGTGGGGGGCATGACAGTGACATAGTCAAGTGCATAAACCCTAGAATCTCTGAATGTTAGGGAGACGGTGGCATTAGGGCATGAGTGTTGTTTTTGTGGATGTACAGCATGGATTTCAGCAGGGAGAGCAGGCATGACAGTCAGTGGGTTAAGTGAATAAACTCAAGACTCTGAATGTTAGGAAGAGGGGTGGGGTGGAGCATGCAAATGACATGATTAATAAACTGCAGTTTCTGAATGTTAGAGATAGGAGTGGGGGCATGACAGTGGCATGGTTAAGTGCATAAACCCTTAGAGTTTCTGAATGTTAGGGATTGGGCAGGTGTGGCAGGGGTTAAAAGATCAAATCAGTTGTAATGCAACTCCTCTGAAATCGTTGGACGGAACTCAAACAAATCTGATATCTGAGTTACTCATATGATTGCGAAGTGCAAGAGGCCATTTAGATTTGGCTCTGCCCCAGGGGATGGTCTGTGCCTGCGTGCATGCATGCGTGCATGCGTGCGTGCGTGCGTTCAACAGGTCAAATTTTGACCTGCGAAAATTGATTGTAACTCATCTCCGAAACTGTTAGACAGAATTCAACCAAATTTGGTACAGGAGCACATTTACATTTGGCCCCACCCGAGGGGTGAGTGGGGGGGGGGGGGGGGGGGTGTGGAGGTCAAAAGGTTAAAAAAATATATTGTAATGCAACTCCTCTGACACTGTTGGACGGAATTCAACCAAATTTAGTATGTCAGTTACCCATATTAATGTGGAGTGGATGAGCACATTTACATTTGGCCCCACCTCAGGGAGGTAGTGGATGGTGTCAAAAGGTCATGAAATTGATTGTAATGCAGCTCCTCTGAAATCGTTAGACAGAACTCAACCAAATTTGATATCTGAGTTACCCATATGATTGTGGAGTGCAAGAGGCCATTTAGATCTCACTCCATCCCCGGGGGGCGGGACAGACAGGACAAATTTTAGCCTGCAGAAATCTATTGAAAGGCATCTCCGAAACCGTTGGACTGAATTCAACCAAATTTGGTTTGTGAGTTACCCATATCAATATGGAGCGGATGAGTACATTTACATTTGGCCCCAACCCCAGGGGTGGGGGATGGGGTCAAATAAACAAAATCTAGGATTTCTTTTTTCACGAGAGAGTTGATACTTACCTCCCTAATACTTTTGATATTGCTAAATATTGGCTTTCACTCAATAAACACTCAGATTTAAAACAGTTAGGTGCCCCTACTGGGCAGGGAGTCAGAGCGTAGTCTGGCGGATGCCAGCCCCACCACCGCGCATGCGCAGACTAGCACTTCCTCAGACTAGATTATTGGCTGACACACATGCAACTATTAAGAGCCTGAAGACCGAGCCTCTGTGGGGTGGAGAGGCCGGGTCCGTATCTAGGGAGGTAAGTATCAACTCTCTCGTGAAAAAAGAAATCCTAGATTTCGTTTATTTCACTTCAAGAGTATACTTACCTCCCTAATACTTTTGATATTGCCAGAATTCGAAAGTGAATCTGGCGGGAGGGAGGCGAGGTCAAAAGACCAGCTCATCCCTATACGCTTTTCTGCGTTTAAGGCACTTAAACTTCTGAAATTGTAAGAAAAAACAGTCAGGATTTGACTAACCATCGGATAACACCACCGATGTATGAGAGATGACCGAATGTCATATGCGCTCCCCCCCCCTCCTTCCTGGGAGGAAGAGTCGACTGACCTCAATGTCCTATACGCTCTCTACGTACAAGTGCCATGTACTACAGGACAGAGACGAAAAAGCTCCATTTTCGTAACTCTCAACAATGAACCACACAAATACACAAACCATCACCATATAAATAACGGGTAATCGTGACAATACAATCAACAACGGACAACACATGAACAAGACTGACCTTGTTGAAATGGCTGCTGACATCATCTTCCCATTGGTAAAGACTGATGCAGGCCCAAAAAAGTGGGTGTTTCCATAAATTAATTGTGAAATATATAAGTAATGAGGAAAAAACCTCCTCAAAAAATATAAACCGATTTATTTTTTCAAAATCGACAAGGCGAGAGGATTAGAGGTGTCACGGAGATAATGGTCTGTAAAACTTGACTCACAGTGCCACTGAGCCACCGACATAATATCATCCACAGGGACCCCATTAAATAGGGCCGTGGATGTCACTACGCCGCGGACACTGTGAGCCTTGGCCACGTCAACCTGCTTCCCGGTGGCGGATTTATGGCAAAACTGAATGCATTCCACAATCCACCTGGAAATGGTGTCCTTAGAAGCCCTGCCATGGGGTTCAATATATGACAACCATAACGCTGACTGGTCGGTGCGCCACTCCGCCGTACGTTGTTTGTACCGGCGCAGCGCCCGGACGGGACACCATGCTTTAGAATTAGGATCATATCTAGTTAAAGCAGGCAAAATAATAGGTTGACCTGGATATTTCAACGACTGATTTTTAGCCAAGAAATTAATCCTAGGTAGCAGCTTAAGGCCTTCCCCTGAAACCACAAAATGGTCATCCTCGGCTGATAAGGCATGAATTTCACTCCTACGCCTAGCCGAGGCCGCAGCAATTAAAAACACAGTCTTCAGTGTTAATAGTTTCATAGAAATGGAACTAAGTGGTTCAAAAGGCTTATCACCTAGTACTTGAAGCACTAGCGATAAACTCCAAGACGGAATCACAGGTGGATTCCTTGGTCTTAGATTGCCCATGCCTTTAATTAATACATTTAATGTATTTACTTCATCACTTCCCCTCTTAGCCAAGCAAGGAATAACAGACATTAATGCTGACTTATAACCAGCAATAGAGTTAGGCTTGAGGCTATAGGCATCATAGAGGTGACAGAGGAAATCAGCTACTACTTGAATAGATGAATCCATTGGATCAATACATCTTTTTGAGCACCATTCTGCAAATCTGTTGATTTTATAATTATATGCTCTGGAGGTTGACCCCCTCCTGGCTTTGGCCATAAACATGGCTGCTTGCTCAGAAAAGCCCTCCTTAATTCTAGATTCCTTGACAACATCCACGCAGTCAATCTGAACATTGACGGATTGTTGTGAAGGGCCTTGCCCTGGAAGATAATATCGTCCATCAGAGGCAGAGGAACCGGATTGCAGACCAGAAGGTCCAGCAGATCCGTATACCATGATCGGCTTGGCCAATCCGGGGCGATCAGAAGCACTTGGCATTCCTCTTGTCTGATTTTCTGAAGAATTTTTGGAATCAGGATTGCTGGAGGGAATGCGTATGCATACATTCTCCCCCAGCTGATAGCTAACGCATCTGTTGCGAAAGCACTTGGATCCGGAATCGGAGAGACGTACGTCGTCATCTTCGCATTCTTCTTCGTTGCGAACAAATCGATGTTGGGTTTCCCCCAATGGTCGAACAGACGATCCGCCACACATTGATTTAGTTGCCATTCCGTGGGTAAAACACTCATCCTACGGCTCAATGAGTCTGCTAGCAGGTTTAACCTTCCCGGAATATGAACTGCTTTCAAGGTAATCTGGTGATCCAGACACCAACAAAGCAGTTTCCATGTCATCATACAGAGACTGGGCGACTTCGTTCCGCCCTGGCGGTTTATGTAAGTCACAACTGTTGAGTTGTCTGAACGAATAAGAACAATCTTGCCCTGAACTTTCTGTAAGAAATGTTCCAGGCCCAGGACTACTGCTTTTAGCTCCAGTAGATTTATATGTTCCTTTGACTGTTCCAGATTCCAAAGCCCTGATATCGTGGACTCTTCCAGGCAAGCTCCCCAGCCCTCCATCGATGCATCTGTATACACAGTCACCTGAGGGTGGGGAGGGGTTAGCAAAACCCCCGGCAAGAGATTCTCTGTATTCAACCACCATTGCAGGTGGTGAATCAGAGGCACCAACACTGACACATTCGAGTCCAGCGAACCTGTACTCTGGGTCCATTGTGTCATGAGAAATAACTGGATCGGCCGCCTGCGTAAGGCGGCCTGAGGAATGACTGGTTCCAATGAAACCATCAACCCCAGCATTCTCAAGTAAACCCGTGCCAGGACATGACGACTGTCGCACACTGACTGAATTAATGAGATGAGTTTCTGAACTCTCTCCTGAGTAGGATAAACATATCCTGTCTCTAGATCGAAGAACATCCCCAGGTAAACAAACTTCTGGGATGGAGTCAGCTCTGATTTTGGGAAATTGATCATCCAGCCTAAGTCTGTGAGAGTTTTCAAAACAATCTCCAGATTGGCCGACAAACTTTCCCGGGTGTGCGCTTTCAACAGCCAGTCGTCTATGTACGTGTGGACTGCTATGCTTCTCCTGCGGAGGTATGCTGTGATCGCAAGAACCACACGGGTGAAAACCCGAGGAGCCGTGGAAATTCCGAAGGGCAACACCCTGAATTCCCACTGTCTGCCCTGGAATGCAAATCTCAGGAAGCGACAGAAACTCCCGTGGATGGGGATGTGGAAATAAGCGTCCTTCAAATCTATCGACGCCGTCCACATCCCCCTCTCCAACCCCGCCAACACCGAGCGCACCGTTTCCATCTTGAAACTGGGCATCTCGATGAACTTGTTCAATGGCTTGAGGTTGAGAATCGGTCTCCACCCTCCGGTGCGTTTTGTTACTAAGAACAGGGTTGAGTAGAAGCCCGGACACCTCTGTGCCGGCTGAATAGCTCCCTTTTGTACGAGGGAATTTATCTCCTCCTCGATACACAACCTTTGCTCTGGATCTCTCGGAATGGGAGTCCAGACTGGCACTAGAGACAGTCGCGACGGCGGGCCTGTCATCCACTCTGGATGATACCCGACGGAAAGCCATCGCAAGACTAAACGGTCCTGAGTTAACCGTTCCCACTCTTGCATGTGGTCGGCCAGCCGGCCTCCCACCGGTCCACCTAGGGACCGCGGTGGACACGAGGCATGCAAGAGCGGCACTGTCTCCGTCGCCATACACACTGGAGTGGTTCTTACCGCGGTAAGCGTCCTGTCAGGACCGATAACCACGCCCAGATCCTCGCGCGCCCCGCCCCGCCCCGCGCGCACCTTGGTGCGCGGGCGGCTGCCTGGCTGACGGCGCCTGAGGAACCTGCGCCCCCCTCGCTGCAGGCCGAATCGCACGCGGCCGAGGCTGACGCTGCGACGGTGGCTGGCCTCTGACTTGGCCAGCACCACCTCGAGCCTGCAGGGGACGATACGCAGGGGCCGCGGCGCGAACGTTAGCACGACGCAGCACCTCAAACTGCTCGCGCAGCGCCCTCTGGTTATTCACCAGGGTGACCGTCTCCTGGAGGTGTCGACATCCCTCACCTCCAAAAAGACCAGGACCCGTCATAGGCGTACGCAGTAGCCTATTGTACAGGTCCTGAGACGGGCACAGATTGTCCAGGGCAAACGTGCGTCTTGCCCGGACACTCCTGGTCACCGCCCGTGTCATACAGTCCAGCGCCAGGTTAATACCATCCTGGATGGTTCGCTGGACCGTGACCGGACTTGGCTGGCGCGATGCGGATGCCGTTACTACCCCCTGTAACAGCTGGGAGACGTGGGACAGAGCGGCAATCGAAGCCCTCCCACTCTCCTCCGCATCACGCAACGCGGTATTCGCCGAACGCAACGCGTTCGAGCACAAGACTCCCGTGTCAGAACGGGAGCCTGGCCGCGCATCCTCACCCAAAGCCGCGCGGTCATCCACGCTGGGCTTGGGTACCACACCGTACTGCTGGTAATCCAGGGGCACGATGCGACAACGCCTGGCCACCTCGCGAGGGGTCTTCGCGAGACGTCCACTCGATTTAATGGACGACTCCGCCGCCTTGAACATGTCAACGACATGCTCCGCCAGCGGCAGAGAAGGCATAGCATTAGCAGTCGGTTTCCCAGCTAACCACGGCCTGTGATCACGCTGGCTAGCCGACTGCTCCACGGGCAGATCAGGCCTAACGCTCACCAACCACTGGCAAGCGTCATACCAATCCTCCTCCGTGGCTAACTGCGAGCGCTCTACAAGACGGGGTCCTTCGTCTTCCTCCTGAGCGCAAGCAGCAGAGCTTGACGGCGGGTACGCTGATACACCTGGCAAGCCAGGGAAAACATGCGGGCCTGACAGCACCGGCATGAGAATATCACTGGTTTGACCAGGAGCAGGCACCGTGGCAGAGCGCGGGGTATATATCGCCCCACCACGGGCCCGACCAGCACCAGCAACACCCTCGGCAAGCCGAGGTATGCGGTACCGCTGGCCATCAGCAGCGCCCTGGGCCACCACCTGAGCCGCGGACTCTACTCCAGGGTGAGTAAAACCGTGGAATAAGCCGCCTGTATTCCCCGCGAGGGGTGCACAAACGTCTTCATCCATGTCCACGTCGTCAGACGGCGACCCTAGCAGGTAATCCTCATCACCCTGGTCAGAAAGATTAGACCCCGGGTCAGCAAAGAGAGCTAACCCGGGCTGACCAGGAACGGTGCCATAGGAGGTACTGGCAACCGCGGCGTGCGGATACCCCTGGACTGATAAGCAGCCCGCGGGTTCCAGCGACAACCGTCCACGGTCCCCTATCGGCGCGGCAATAAGCCTGCTGCCAGGGTCGTGGAACGCCCCCTCTAATGGGGCCACCTCTGAATCGTCGAACAACGGAAGCGGTCTAAGGAAAACCGATCCAGAGGCGGGGATTACCTGCTCCGAAGCCGATGATGAGGACAGTAAAGGATTTGGTCCAGGAAGCATGCCACGAAGCAACCCTGGAACCAAATCCTTTATTGTCCTCTTCATCTCTCCCAACATCTCGGTCCGGAAGGCCTCCATATCCACCGCGGACGAGACCTTCCCCTTACCCTTCCTACTTACAACCTCTCGTTTCCGCTTCTTCTTCTTCTCCTCCTCTACCACCTTGTCCGTCGCCTGTAAGCAGCACAAGAATTCGGACATTAACTCGCCCCCCCAGTGCTTACATATGTCACAATTAACCAAGGGACCACAAGGGCTACATTGATAGCAACGATGAGGCCAGAACTTATCAGGTAGAAAACGTCCACAGGACGCGCAACCCGGTCCCTGAAACAGGGCAAAGGACAAGGAGTATGAGCAAACTAGTTAAGCTTAGACACTCAAACCAACTCAAAGAGAAGGAAACGATCATAAAGATCAATATACATCAGAAACCAGCATAGCGACTTGAATTGCTGATAAATACATAGCCAGGCTGATTATGACGTCATTAATCCCGTGACAGGAAAAATTCGATCCCAACAAAACATCCAAGTGCAAGGACGAATTGTATGCTGAATGGATACGTCGACTACACAACCATCAGATACATATAGATAACTCTTTTCTGGCAAAAATGTTAATTATCTCCCTTTGCTTACTATAATTAACATCACCACATTATCAATAACTAGATACCTGACACTTTGTATAGACAAACCATCCAACGTGACGAACCGGAGAACTCCACCATCTGCACGCCTCTTAACTCTCTCCACCTCATGGGGAAGGAATTGGATCAAGAGGGCAAAGTGAGAAGACCTTTATACTAGGCCTCCAACTCACTGGACATTAATTTTTCATTTGGTTAGATAACCTAACAGTGTTAGTAGGAAATGGAACCATGGTGGAGAGAAAACTAACTCTCTGCTGTTGTGATGCCGCCACCTAGCGTCATACAGACCTGTGGACATAAACAGAAAGAGAAATTAGCCTTAGGTAGCACCGAGTTGACATAAACCAACTAACCAAGGCGCTTATCACGGTAACCGCGAGTCCCGGAAACACAATACACCGGGAAGAAAACTCGCTAATTTTACTAGAAGTCACCTGATTTAAAGGTCCTAAGTCCCCCTTTGGCGAAGTGTTCCTTCCTGCCATCCAAATCAGTGACTATCACTCCAAAATAACACCACTTAAACAGTTTAAGATTAAGGAAAAGCTATTGCACAAAAAGACATGTGTGATCTCTCTGCCAATGATCTAGCAAAGAGGTAGTGCTAGTCTGCGCATGCGCGGTGGTGGGGCTGGCATCCGCCAGACTACGCTCTGACTCCCTGCCCAGTAGGGGCACCTAACTGTTTTAAATCTGAGTGTTTATTGAGTGAAAGCCAATATTTAGCAATATCAAAAGTATTAGGGAGGTAAGTATACTCTTGAAGTGAAAAGGTCATGAAATTGATTGTAATGCAACTCCTCTGACACTGTTGGACGGAATTCAACCAAATTTTGTGTGTCAGTTACTCATATCAATGTGGAATGGATGAGCACATTTACATTTGGCTCCGCCCCCAGTGTGCGTGGGATGGGGTAAAAAGGTCATGAAATTGATTGTAATGCAACTCCTCTGACACTATTGGACGAAATTCAACTGAATTTGGTATGTGAGTTACCCATATGGTTGCAGAGCGCAGAAGAACATTTACATTGGCCCCCCCACCCCCCTAAACCCACCCCCCTCCCCTCAACCCCGGATGTGGGTTATGGGGGGGGTGTGTGTCAAAAGTTCAAAGCGGTGAACATGGGGATTTGTGATGACACGTCATCGACCAATCAATCTAGTTTAGTTTATAATCTAAGAGCCAGGGTCCACTGTCCACCCGTTCCAATTTTACGTGCACATATATACAGCACGAAATCCATGCTGTACATCCACAAAAACAACACTGCAAATGTGTTGGGTGCCTCCGGGGCGTGTGGTGCCCATCCCCTTGGTGCCCACGAACCGCATTACGGGGAACAGCTGATCTGAGAGGCGCGTGGGACAGAGTGTCTAAATGTCAAGGAGAAAGGGGAGGGGCATGAGAGATATGTAGTTAAATAAATAAACTCTAGAATATCTGAATGTCTCACCTTCTGTTTTTGGCATGAGAAATTAAGTGTGAGTGATCCTGCTACTGATAATACAACTTCAGGCTTCTCAGGATGGAAAAGAGATATGATAGCAGCTGAATAAAGAAACCAACACATGAACCATTATTGACACATTAAATGTTATTTCAGGATGTCATAAGATACAAGAAAATATTAACACAAAATACATTTGATAGATGCTATGACATGTAAATGCTCAGTCTGAGTGATATCAGGAATTCTAAACAACAGACATGAGAACAATGCATGCTGGTATATGAATGTGTCCTTAATATAAACATGGCAGAGGCGGCACCAATGGCGATGGCAGTGATGATGACGACGACAACGATGACGACAGCAGCGGCAATAATGATTCCATGATAAAAATATCACACCACTGGTTGCTTGCCAGTGTCGCTGTCCTTATGACTCTTACCTTGCCAGCTCTGGCTGTCAGCTAGCTCTAGTGTACTGGCATTAAATTGCATCAGACTGCCAGTCGTACCAACTATAAGCATCGGTGGTGATTTCAACACAGCACTGGTTGGTAAAATATATAACCATACAGCCATAGATGGATACATTTCTATAAAGACCATTATTCTGTATAATCATGCAGCTATATTACAGACACAGAGATGTCTATAATGACCACGATAGACCACAACAGACCCATACATGTGTATGAAGACCATTATTCTTTATAATCATATATCCATACAATAGACCCATACATTTCTATAATGACCACGATAGACCCTTACATGTTTATAAAGAGTATGACTCCATAATACCTTAAGATATGATGTTAAAGGATCACTTGTTTTTATCAATTACAGATCTTGGATCCAACTATAATTTCTTAATATATCTGATGTGTATTATAAACCACTCACATGGACTGGTATGCTGGCAGACTGGTCGGTCCTACTCGGCTGAACCCATGGATGTCAAATGGTGTGTAGATTGCTGATAGACCGTAATAAATGAAATCTAGGATTTCTTTTTTCACGAGAGAGTTGATACTTACCTCCCTAATACTTTTGATATTGCTAAATATTGGCGTTCACTCAATAAACACTCAGATTAAAAACAGTTAGGTGCCCCTACTGGGCAGGTAGACAGAGGGTAGTCCGGCGGATGCCAGCCCCACCACCGCGCATGCGCCGACTACTACTTCCTCTGACTAATTTATTGGCTGACACACATGCAACTAATAAGAGCCTGAAGACCGAGCCTCTGTGGGGTGGAGAGGCCGGGTCCGTATCTAGGGAGGTAAGTATCAAATCTCTCGTGAAAAAAGAAATCCTAGATTTCGTTTATTTCACATCAAGAGTATACTTACCTCCCTAATACTTTTGATATTGCCAGAATTCGACAGGGAATTTGGCGGGAGGGAGGCGAGGTCAAAAGACCAGCTCTTCCCTATGCGCTTTCACGCGTTCAAGGCACTTAAACGTCTGAAACTGTGTGAAAACACAGTCAGGATTTGATGAACATCGGCTAACACCAACCGATGGATGAGATGACCGAATGTCATATGCGCTCCCCCCCGCCCTCCTTCCTGGGAGGAAGACTAGAATGACCTCAATGTCCTATACGCTCTCTAGGTACCAGTGCCATGTACTATAGGACAGAGATGAAAAGGCTCCATTTTGGTATACTCTCAATGATGAACCACATCAAAACACAAACCATCACCATATTAATAAAAACAGGTAACGTGACAATACAATCAACAATGAACAAGACTGACCTTGTTGAACTTGGCAGCTGTCATCCTCTTCCCAGTGGAGAAGACCGATGCAGTCCCAAAAAGTGGATGATTCCATTGATTAATTGTGAAGTATATAAGCAATGAGGAAACCCTCCTCAAAAACATATAAGCGATTATTTTTTCAAAATCGACAAGGCGAGAGGATTCGAGGTGTCACGGAGATAATGGTCTGTAAAACTTGACTCACAGTGCCACTGAGCCACGGACATAATGTCATCCACAGGGACCCCATTAAATAGGGCAGTGGAAGTCACTACGCCGCGGACACTGTGAGCCTTGGCTATGTCAACCTGCTTACCAGTGGCGGATTTGTGACAAAATTGGATACACTCTACAATCCACCTGGAAATGGTGTCCTTAGACGCCCTGCCATGGGGTTCAATATATGACAACCATAACGCTGACTGATCGGTCCGCCACTCCGAAGTACGCTGTTTGTACCGAAGTAGCGCCCGAACGGGACACCATGCTTTAGAATTAGGATCATATCTAGTTAAAGCAGGCAAAAAAATAGGTTGACCTGGATATTTCAAAGACTGATTTTTAGCTAAGAAATTAATCCTAGGTAGTAACTTAAGGCCTTCCCCTGTAACCACAAAACGGTCATCCTCGGCTGATAAGGCATGAATCTCACTCCTACGCCTAGCCGAGGCCGCAGCAATTAAAAATACAGTTTTAAGAGTTAACATTTTCATAGAAATGGAACTAAGTGGTTCAAAAGGTTTATCTCCTAGTACTTGAAGCACTAGCGATAAACTCCAAGACGGAATCACCGGGGTATTCCTTGGTCTTAGAATGCCCATGCCTTTAATTAATACATTTAATGTACTTAATTCATCACTTCCCCTCTTAGCCAAGCAAGGAATAACAGTCATTAAAGCTGACTTATAACCAGCAATAGAGTTAGGCTTGAGGCTATAGGCTTCATACAGGTGACAGAGGAAATCAGCTACTACCTGAATAGATGAATCCATTGGATTAATACATCTTTTTGAGCACCACTCTGCAAATCTGTTGATTTTATAATTATATGCTCTGGAGGTTGACCCCTTCCTGGCTTTGGCCATAAACATGGCTGCTTGCTCAGAAAAGCCCTCCTTAATTCTAGATTCCTTGACAACATCCACGCAGTCAATCTGAACATTGATGGATTGTTGTGAAGGGCCTTGCCCTGGAAGATAATGTCGTCCATCAGAGGTAGAGGAACCGGATTGCAGACCAGAAGGTCCAGCAGATCCGTATACCATGATCGGCTTGGCCAATCCGGGGCGATCAGAAGCACTTGGCATTCCTCCTGTCTGATTTTCTGAAGAATTTTTGGAATCAGGATTGCTGGAGGGAATGCGTATGCATACATTCGCCCCTAGCTGATAGCTAACGCATCTGTTGCGAAAGCGCTTGGATCTGGAATCGGAGAGACGTACGTCGTCATCTTCGCATTCTTCTTCGTTGCGAACAAATCGATGTTGGGTTTCCCCCAATGGTCGAACAGACGATCCGCCACACATTGATTTAGTTGCCATTCCGTCGGTAAAAAACTCATCCTTCGGCTCAATGAGTCTGCTAGCAGATTCAACCTTCCCGGAATATGAACTGCTTTCAAGGTAATCCTGTGATCCAGGCACCAACAAAGCAGTCTCCATGTCATCATACAGAGACTGGGCGACTTCGTTCCGCCCTGGCAGTTTATGTAAGTCACAACTGTTGAGTTGTCTGAACGAATAAGAACAATCTTGCCCTGAACTTTCTGTAAGAAATGTTCCAGGTCCAGGACTACTGCTCTTAGCTCGAGTAGATTGATATGTTCTTTTGACTGTTCCGGATTCCAAAGCCCTGATATTGTGGATTCCTCCAGGCAAGCCCCCCACCGCTCCATGGATGCATCTATATACACAGTCACCTGAGGGTGGGGAGGGGTCAGCATAACCCCCACCAAGAGATTCTCCGTGTTCAACCACCATTGCAGGTGGTGAATCAGAGGCGCCAACACTGACACGTTCGAGTCCAGCGAACCTGTACTCTGGGTCCATTATGTCATGAGAAATAACTGGATCGGCCGCCTGCATAAGGCGGCCTGAGGAATGACTGGTTCCAATGAAACCATCAACCCCAGCATTCTCAAGTAAACCCGTGCCAGGACATGACGACTGTCGCACACTGACTGAATTACTGAGATGAGTTTCTGAACTCTCTCCTGAGTAGGATAAACATATCCTGTCTCTAGATCGAAGAACATCCCCAGGTAAACAAACTTCTGGGATGGAGTCAGCTCTGATTTTTGGAAATTGATTATCCAGCCCAAGACTGTGAGAGTCTTCAAAACAATCTCCAGATTGGCCGCTAACCTTTCCTGGGTGTGTGCTTTTAACAGCCAGTCGTCTATGTACGTGTGGACTGCTATGCTTCTCCTGCGGAGGTATGCGGTGATCGCAAGAACCACACAGGTGAAAACCCAAGGAGACATGGAAATTCCGAAGGGTAACACCCTGAATTCCCACTGTCTGCCCTGGAATGCAAATCTCAGGAAGCGACGGAAACTCCTGGCTATGGGGATGTGGAAATAAGCATCCTTCAAATCTATCGACGCTGTCCACATTCCCCTCTCTAACCCCGCCAACACCGAGCGCATAGTCTCCATCTTGAAACTGGGCGTCTCTATGAACTTGTTCAATGGCTTGAGGTTGAGAATTGGTCTCCACCCTCCGGTGTTTTTTGTTACTAAGAACACGGTTGAATAGAAGCCCGGACACCTTTGTGCCGGCTGAATAGCTCCTTTTTGTATGAGGGAAGTTATCTCCTCCTCGATACACAACCTCTGATCTGGATCTCTCGGATTCGGAGTCCAGATCGGCACGAGAGACAGTCGCGACGGCGGGCCTGTCATCCAATCGGGATGATACCCGACTGAAAGCCATCGCAAGACTAAACGGTCCTGAGTCAACCGTTCCCACTCTTGCATGTGGGCGTCCAGCCGGCGTCCCACCGGTCCACATAGGGAGAGGTGGACATAAGGAGTGCAAGAGTGGCACTGTCTCCTCCGCCAGAAACACCAGAGTGGTTCTCACCGTGGCAATCGGCCCATCAGGCACGATTACCATGACCAGATCCCCGCGCGCCACGCCCAGCACCACGCGCACCTCGGTGCGCGGGTGGCTGCCTGGCTGGCTGCGCCTGGGGAGCCTGCGGCCCTCTCACTGCTGGCCGAAGCGCACGCGGCCTAGGCCGACGCTGCGATGGCGGGTGGCCTCTGACTTGGCCACCTCCACCTCGAGCCTGCAGGGGACGATACGCAGGGGGTGCGGCGCGAACGCTCGCACGGCAGAGCACTTCAAACTGCTCACGCAGCGCCCTCTGGTTATTGACCAGGGTCACCGTCTCCTGGAGGTGCCTGCATCCCTCACCTCCAAAGAGACCAGGACCTGTCATAGGCGTACGCAGTAGCCTATTGTACAGGTCCTGGGACGGGCACAGATTGTCCAAGGCAAACGTGCATCTCGCCCGGACACTCCTGGTCACCGCCCGCGTCATGCAGTCCAGAGCCAGGTTGATACCATCCTGGATGGCTCTCTGGACTGTGGCCGGGCTCGGCTGGCGCGATGTGGATGTTGTTACCACCCCTTGTAACAGCTGGGAGACGTGGGACAGAGCAGCAATCGACGCCCTCCCACTCTCCTCCGCATCACGCAGCGCGGTATTTGCCGAACGCAACGCGTTCGAACACAGAACACCCATGTCAGAACAGGCGCCTGGCCGCGCATCTTCACCCAAAGCCGCGTGGTCATCCACGCTCGGCTTGGGTACCACACCGTACCGCTGGTAGTCCAGGGGCACGATGCGGCAACGCCTGGCCACCTTGCGAGGGGCCTTCGCGAGACGCCTATTCGCCTTAATGGACGACTCCGCCGCCTCGAACATGTCAACGACATGTTCAGCCAGCGGCAGAGATGGCATGGCGTTAGCAGTAGCCTTACCAGCTAACCACGGCCTGTGGTCACGCTGGCTAGCCGACTGCTCCACGGGCAGATCTGGCCGAACACTTACCAGCCATTGGCAAGCGTCCGACCAATCATCCTCCGTGGCTAGCTGCGAGCGCTCTACCAGACGGGGGCCTTCGTCTTCCTCCTGAGCGCACACAGCAGAGCTTGACGGCGGATATGCTGATACCCCTGGCAAGCCAGGGAAAGCATGCGGGCCCGAAAGAACAGGCATGCTAAACTCCCTGGCTTGACCAGGAGCAGGCGCCGTGGTAGAGCGCGGGGCAGACACCGCCCCACCACGGTCCCGGCCAGCACCAGCGACACGCTCGGCAAGCCGAGGTATGCGGTAACCCTGGCCATCAGCACCGCCCAGGGCCACCTTCTGGACCATGAATTCTACTCCTGCGTGAGTAGATCCATGGAATACGTCGCCCGCATCCCCCGCGAGGGGTGCACAGACATCGTACTCCATGGTCACGTCCCCAGACGGCGACCCTAGCAGGAAATCCTCTTCCTCCTGGCCAGAAAGATTAAACTCCGGGTCAGCAAAGAGAGCTAACCCAGACTGGCCAGGGAAGGTGCCATAGGAGGTACTGGCACCCGCGGCGTGCGGATCCCCCTGGACTGATAAGCAGCCCGCGGGTTCTTGCGACAGCCGTGCACGGCCCCTCGGCGTGGCACCAAGCCTGCTGCCAGGGTCGTGGATCCCCCCACTAATGGGGCCACCTCTGAGTCGTCGAACAACGTAACCGACCTATGGAAAAGTGACTCAGAGGTGGGGATCACCTGCTCTGAAGCAGACGCCGAGGACAACAAAGGATCTGGTCCAGGAAGCATGCTACGAAGCAACTCTGGGACCAAATCCTTTATCGTCCTCTTCATCTCTCCCAACATTTCGGACCGGAAGGCCTCCATATCCACCGCGGACGAGGCCTTCCTCTTACCCTTTTTACTGACACCCTCTCTCTTCTGCTTCCTCTCCTCCTCCACCACCTTGTCCTTAGCCTGTAAACACAGAAACTCAGACATTAGCTCGCCGCCCCCATTGCTTACAGACCTCACACTTAAGCAGTGGTCCACAGGGACTACAGCTAAAGCATAAGTGGGGGACGAAACGATCCTTTAGGAACCGGCCACAGGACGGACAACCAGGTCTCTGAAACAGGACACAGGACGAGGACAATGAGCAAGTTAGTCAAGGTTAGAAAAACTCAAAACCAACTAAAGAGAGGGAAAAGATCATAAAGATCAGTAACCATAAGAAAACCAGCGTTGGACAAAACTTTAAATGTAAATAAAGAGCAAGGCTGATTATGATGTCATCAATCCCATGACAGAAATTAAATCGGTCCGCAACAAGCATCTAAGTGCAAGAACGAATTGTACTCCTAACATAACGTCCTCACTTGGATATTCAGACTACACACCATCAGATACACAATGATAACAATGGTAAATACAGTCATTATTATTTCAAATAATTAACATCACCTCATATCATTAGTTAGATACCTGATACCTGGTATAGACAAACCATCCACCTGATGCACTGTATCACTCCACCAAGACCACGCCTCTTAACTCTCTCCACCTTAGGGGAAGGAATTGGATCAAGAGGGCAAAGTGAGAAGACCTTTATACTAGGCCTCCGACTCACTGGACATAGACTTTTTGGTTAGATAACCTAACAGTATTAGTAGGAAATGGAACCAAGGTGGAGAAAAACAAACTCTCTGATGCTGTGATGTCCATTACATATCCTCACCTAGACCTGTGGACATAAACACAAAGAGAGATTAGCATTATATAGCACCTAGTTGAAATAAACCAACTAAACAAGGCGCCTATCACGGTAAGCGCGAGTCCCGGAAACACATTACAACGGGAAAAACTCGCTAGAATATATTTGAAATCACCTGATATAAGGATCATGCGCCTTCCTCCGGCGAAGTAGCTCTCTCAGACATAATCCAGGTGATATACTCTCACACAACAAGACTAAACAAGCCCAGAACGAGTGAAAACTTTGCACAAGCACAAAAAGCATGTGAACCCTCTGCCAATAAATTAGCAAAGAGGCAGTAGTAGTCGGCGCATGCGCGGTGGTGGGGCTGGCATCCGCCGGACTACCCTCTGTCTACCTGCCCAGTAGGGGCACCTAACTGTTTTTAATCTGAGTGTTTATTGAGTGAACGCCAATATTTAGCAATATCAAAAGTATTAGGGAGGTAAGTATACTGTTGATGTGAAATTAGATAACTGTGCATGAGGGTTTGGTATTTGCCTAACTATGGTTTATCAGCCACCTATAAACCATGTAACACCTGTGGTCCTCTGGTAAAAAGGTCAACCTGTACACCAAAGGTCATGGGTTCGAATCCTGTCTCTACTGATCTGCTCTAAAGCTGTGAACCCAGCCGTGGTGTGGATGAGTATCATAGTGTGTGAATAATTCATCCAATTTTTTTATAGGAAAAGTTAATTGACAGACCCAAATTCTTTTAATTTACCATCAGAATAACTGGATTCATTTTCGAGCCAGTTATTCTCGTGCCAAATTTTCCAAAATAGTCTTATGTTGGGCTGCGAAAGGACATTTCTGAAGACCAATGCCGAGGCTGGTTTTGGCCAGTTTGACCAATTAAGATTTACCTCATACTGTAACATAGAGCTTACTTGATTTACACACTGTAATACAGATCTTACTTGATTTACACGCTGTAATATAGAGCTTACTTGATTTACACACTGTAACACAGATCTTACTTGATTTACACACTGTAAGATAGAGCTTACTTGATTTACACACTGTAACATAGATCTTACTTGATTTATGCGCTGTAATATAGAGCTTACTTGATTTACACACTATAACATAGATCTTACTTGATTTACACACTGTAATATAGAGCCTACTTGATTTACACGCTGTAATATAGAGCTTACTTGATTTACACACTGTAATACAGATCTTACTTGATTTACATGCTGTAATATAGATCTTACTTGATTTACATGTTGTAATAGAGCTTACTTGATGTACACACTGTAATATAGATCTTACTTGATTCACACACTGTAATAGAGCTTACTTGATTTACACACTGTAATATAGATCTTACTTGATTTACACACTGTAATATAGAGCTTACTTGATTCACACACTGTAATACAGATCTTACTTGATTTACATGCTGTAATATAGATCTTACTTGATTTACATGCTGTAATACAGATCTTACTTGAGTTACACACTGTAACATAGATCTTACTTGATTTACACACTGTAATATAGACATTACTTGATTCACACACTGCAATATAGAGCTTACTTGATTTACATGCTGCAACATAGAGCTTACTTCATTTACACACTGTAGTATAGAGGTTACTTCATTTACACACTGTAGCATAGAGCATACTTGATTTACATGCTGTAACATAGAGCTTACTTGAGTCACATACTGTAATATAGAGCTTACTTAATTACAACATCTGGTTCATCATGTGATTGGTGTTCTGTTTGCACTGAATCTTCATCCATGGATTCACATGATGTATAACACAAGGAAAGAACTGCCACACCCAACTCTGTACTGGAGCACAATGTCTCAGGAGTTGAAGATAATGTAGGCTGGGATGATGGAGTACTAGAGATCCTTACTGGACCTGAGGAAATAAGACATTCATTATAAACAACTGTGACACTCACCTGGACCATTAGCATTTGAAACATTTGCATTTAAATATACATGAATCTTTATATTAAACAGATGGCCACCGGAAAAATCGACCAATCAGAATTCTAAATAGAAAATCCAGATTCTAGCACTGGAGGATTATCAAAGTCAAATTTGGTTAAAATCCGCCAAGCTGTTAAGGAGATGTGTTTTGACAATTTCCAGCAAATATTACATAAAAAATTGTGATTTTCACCCAAAAGATTAACCAATCAAAATTCTGAATACAGCATCTGGAGCCTATTCACATAGGATCGTTCCACCACAATTTTGTTGAAATAAGAAAATTTACCAAATTTCTTTTTCACGAGTAAGATGACATACTTACCTCCGTAACACTCTTGATATACTAGTATATCGGCTCTAAGTTCAATAATATTCAGAATTATAAAAAGTTAGGTGCCCCTAATGTGCAGGGTATGTACACAGGCATGCACATGACAGACCCCACCTACTGCACATGCGCATATTGGTACTTCCGTTACTAAATATTGGCTGACATAGAAGCAACTATTCAAATAACCAAAGGACCAGGCCTCCGTGGGGTGGAGAGGTCAGAATCCTGTTAGGGAGGTAAGTATGTCATCTCACTCGTGAAAAAGAAATTTGGTAAATTTTCTTATTTCACATCATGAGAACATACTTACCTCCCTAACACTCTTGATATAAACCAGAATTTGAAAGAAAATTTGGTGGGAGGGTGGCAAGGTCCTGAAAACCAGCACACCCTCGAAGAGACGAGGCTCTTTGAATTTTCAAGAGATTTAAAACATCTGAAATTGTGTCTGAAAACACAACCAGGAATAGAATTTTGCATCGGATAATTGACCGATGAACAGAGATTGATCAGAAGGCAAATGCACTCCCCCCACCCCTCTTTGTGAGGAAGGTTAGGAAAAAATGCTGCTCTAAATGACTAGCACATTCTCTAATACTTGATGAAAGTATTACTAGACATTGGAATAAAGAAGAATTCTATCAATTTGAAAAACTCTCTGAAAGAACCACAATTAAGAGACATTAACCATCAATATATTAAATAAATAATTTTAAAAATGACACCATCATCAGGACAAAAAACAAAATGGTCACATATACTGACCTCTGATGTCTTGGGCGCGGCACTCATCTCTTCCCCCACCGGATGAAGAGAATTGTACCAGCTAATAGTAGGGATACCCTACAAACAAATGTGATATTTGTAAATAGCAGAGGAGGAAAACTAATTACAAATATATACCGCTACATTATTTATTTTCTGAGGACTGAGATGGCGCGCGTGTTAGAAGTGTCACGAAGGTAATGGTTGGTAAAACTAGATTCACAGTGCCACTGGGCTACTGACATAATGTCTTCAATAGAAACACCATTAAATAATGCTGTGGAAGTTACCACACCACGGACACTATGAGTCTTGGCTCTATCTACTTGAATTCCAGTGGCTGTCTTATGACAGAATTGAATACTTTCTACTATCCATCTGGAAATAGTGTCTCCTGACGCCCTACCATGGGGTTCAATATATGACAACCATAGGGAACATGGGTCCGTCCACCAAACCTGAGTTCTTTTCTTGTACTTATTTAAAGCAAGGACAGGACACCATGCTTTAGCACCAGGATCATATCTGGTTAAGGCAGGTAAAATAATAGGTTGACCCGGATATTTTAAAGATTGATTCTTAGCCAAGAAATTCAATCTTGGTAGAAGCTTAAGTCCTTCAGCTATAACTATATAACGGTCAAGTTCAGCAGACATGGTATGAATTTCACTCCTGCTGCCGCAACTAAAAATAGTTTTACATGTCAATAATTTTACAGATATAGCACTAAGTGGTTCAAAAGGTTTATCACTCAAAACATGAAGAATCAGAGAAAGACTCCATGATGGTGTCAGTGGAGGATTTCTCGGTCTGAGATTGCCCATACCTTTAATAAGAGTATTTAACACACGTATTTCATCCCATCCCCTCTTTGCCAAGCAAGGGATAACAGTCATTAATGCTGATTTATATCCAGCAATAGAATTAGCCTTAAGACTATAGGCATCATACAGGTGACAGAGAAAATCAGCTACTACCTGAATAGATGCATCAATCTGGCTCTGGCCATGAAATTGGCTGCTTGCTCAAAAAGCCCTCCTTAATCACAGATTTTTTGACAATATCCATGCAGTCAATTGAAACATTGATGGATTGCTGTGAAGGGTCTTGCCCTGGAAGACAATATTGTCCATCAGAGGCAGAGGAACTGGATTGCAAACCAGAAGGTCCAGTAAACCATGATCGGCACTTGGCATTCCTCCTGCTTGATCTTCTGAAGAATCCTTGGAATCAGGATTGTTGGATGGTATGCATATGCATACATTCCCCTTCCAACCGATAGCTAGTGCATCTATTGTGATAGCGCCTGGATCTGGAATCGGAGAAACGTACATCGTCATCTTCGCATTCTTCTTCATTGCGAACAAACCTATGTTGGGCTTTCGCCAATGATTGAACAGGTGATCTGCCACACATTTATTTAGTTGCCATTCTGTAGGCAGAATGCTTATCCTTCGGCTCACTGAGTCTGCTAACAGATTCAGCCTTCCCGGAATATGAACTGCTTTCAAGGTGATCATATGATCCATGCACCATCAAAGCAGCTTCCATGTCATCATACAGAGACTGGGCAACTTTGTTCCGCCCTGGCGGTTTATGTAACTCACTACTGTAGAGTTGTCTGAACGTATCATCACAAATTTTCCCTCCACTACTTTTAAGAAGTGTTCCAGGCCTAGAATTACAGCCCGTAATTCTAGCATGTTGATATGTTCCTTTGACTGTTCCAGATTCCAAAGCTCTGATATAGTGGCTTCTTCCAGGCAAGCTCCCCATCCCTCCATCGATGCATCCGTAAACATCATTACTTGAGGGTGGGGAGGGGTCAGCATGACCCCCTGCCAGGAGATTTCCTCTCTCCATCCACCAATGAAGGTGATGAATGAGAGGGTCCAACACTTGAATGCGCGAGAGTAGTGATCCTGAACTCTGCGTCCACTGAGTCATGAGAAACAATGGAATCGGCCGCCTGCGTAAGGCCGCCTAAGGAATGACTGGTTCCATTGAAACCATCAGACCTAACATTCTCAGATAGACTCGTGCTAGAATATAACGACTGTTGCAAACCAACTGAATGCACGAGAGGAGACTTTCCACTCTCTCCTGGGATGGATAAACATATCCTATCTCCAGATCGAAGAACATACCCAGGTAAACAAACCTCTGGGATGGAGTCAGCTCTGATTTCTGAAAGTTGATTATCCAGCCTAAATCTGTGAGAGTTTTCAAAACTATCTCCAGATTTGCTGTCAAACTTTCTGGGTTGTGTGCTTTCAGCAACCAGTCATCTATGTAAGTGTGAACAGCTATATTTCTCCTGCGGAGGTATGCTGTGATAGCAAGTACCATTCGAGTGAAGACCCTTGGAGCCGTCGAGATGCCGAATGGAAGAACTTTGAATTCCCATTGGCGTCCCTGAAAAGCAAATCTCAGGAACCGACGAAAACTCCTTGCAATTGGAATGTGGAAATAAGCATCCTTGAGATCTATTGATGCTGTCCACATCCCCTTCTCTAACCCCAACAACACCGATTTTATTGTTTCCATTTTGACTCGGTGTATCTATAAACTTGTTTAGAGGTTTGAGGTTGAGAATTGGTCTCCACCCCCCCCCCCCCCATCCCCCTCTCCCCCCCACCCCCGGTGTTCTTTGTCACAAGAAACACGGTTGAATAGAAGCACGGACAATCGTGCGCCGAATTCTTTTCGAATTAGAGATTCTATCTGTTCTTCTATGCACAACCGCTTGTCTGGATCTCTTGGAATTTGAGTCCAGACCAGTACCAGAGACAGATGCAATGGCGGACCTTTTACCCATTCTGGACTGCATTCACGCGAAAGGCATTGCAAAACTAAACGGTCCTGAATTAACCGGTCCCACTTCTGAATATGGCAAGTCAAACGACCTCCCACTGGTGCACCTAGGGTTGACGGGGTGCCCATGAATTTTAGAAGTGGGTGTGTCTCTGGTACGAGTGACAACACCCGAGAGGTACCTGTGGTAACCGGAAAATCTTTTAGCCCATCGGGCCAGGTTACCACACGCCACGCCCAGCGCCACGTGCACCTCAGTGCATGGGCTGCTGTCTGGCTGGCTGCGCTTGAGGCGCTGGCTGACGTACAGCAGCACGTTGCTGCCGGTGCGGTTGACGCAGTCTCTGAACCCGGTCGACCTGTGGGCCTCTGACAATGCCAGCACCGCCACGAGGGTACTGCTGTTGAGCAGCCGAGGGCTGAACATGCACGTGTTCTCTGCGCAGCACCTCAAACTGTGCGTGCAGCACCCTCTGGTTATTCACCAAAGTCACTGTCTCTTGGAGGTGCTGACACGGGAAACCGGCCGCGTATCTTCTCCCAGAGCGGTGCGGTCGTCCGCGCTCGGTCTGGGCGCTAGGCCATATTGAGCATACTGACTAGCAGTAACCTGACATCGCCTAGCAACATCGCAGCGGGCCTTCGCGAGGCAACCTTTCAGTCTAATCGACTCCTCTGCCACCGACAACATATCTCAGATATGTTCAGCATACGGCAGAGACAGATTCATTTGGCCAATGGCTTTGCCTGTAACCATGCCCGAGGGTTACCTGCGGCCGTTTGTCCACGGAGAGCTCTGGTCTGACAGCAAGGAGCCACGCGCATGTGTCAGACCAGTCTTCATCCGTGGCTACATGCGAATTGCCGACGAACATCAGGCCCTCGTCATCCTCAATGGCATTTGCAGGTAGGGCCGAGGAGGAGGCCATAGACGAACATGGCTGCCCAGGAAATGCATATGGGCCCGCGAGGGCTGGCATAACATTCTCCATAGGCTGGCCGGGCACCAAGGTCGAGCTTGTGTGTGGGGTATCATGCACACCAGTGCGGCCCAGATCGTCTGTATGAGATTCCATGCTTAAGCGTGGAATCTTATACGGGCGGCCGTTCGCTCCAAACAGGCCCACAGGCTGAATCATGAAACCTTCTCCTGAGGGAACAGTGCCATAACTGCGAGTGGCCACGCTCCCCATGAGAGGAGTGTAGATGCTCGCATCCATGTCTTCATGATCATCCTGTGGACCGAGCAGGTAGTCTTCATCATCTTCCTGGTCAGGAAAGTTAGACTCTGGATTAGTAAAGAAAACTAACCTAGACTGACCAGGAGAATGCTCGAAAGCAGATGATGAGAGTAATCCGCGAGTGATCATGGTCAGGCCCCCTGGTCAGGTCCCGCTTGATGCTGCTCGCGCCGCTGGAACACAAGGCGATGCGAACATCAAGCCTGGGTCCAAGACGGCCGCCCCTGGATCACTAAACACTTTGTCCGAGCTAGTAGGGCATGATCCAGGGACGGGGGCTACCTGCACTGAGGTCGATGCGCAGGAAGTTGAAACACCTGTGCCCAGCAACATGCCGCGAAGCATGTCAGGCATCAGATCTTTCAAAGTCCTGCGCATCTCACTCACTAACTCAACATTGAAGGCCTCGAGCTCACCCTTCTCAGAGGCCTTCTTTTTACCCTCTTTCTTTGCCTTCTTGCCCTCCTCAACCATCAGCTTAGCCTGTAATGCAAAGAATTCAGAGGTTAGATTCACCCCCACTCTTTACAAATGACACATTTGCTAGACAGCCTACAAACTGTACAAAGATGGCAAGGGTGGGGGAAGAATCTAGCCTTCATGGACTTGAAGCATGATGGACATGACTTCTGAAAGGGAAGGCATACGAAGACAATGAGTATTATAGTTTGCAAAACCTTGTTATTTGACTATTAGTACAAAACAAGAACAATCTCGAGAGAAGACACCTACTTTTATTACAGACAACCTTGACAGGACAGCTGACTTCTCTTGTTAATAATAACAAATCACAAACAGGATCCCAAATTAAGAATGAGAGAAAAAATTATTGACTATCTAGATATCTCTCCACATTCATAATAAAGGGTGATAAAAACATCAAAAATATTTCTCTAAACTATAGATTATGACATCAAAGGCAGAGAAAAAACTTTGGTTGATTATGACAACAAACCTCAATGCAACAGCTCCTTCAAGGAGAGGGGACATCAGAAATGAATACAAGAAATATCTAGTGACTAAAAACATTCATTACTCCCGAATAATATAATATTAAATTATATATATTTGAGAACCCATGCACATACAAGAGAGAATACAGTGCAATAACAAATGGCAGCAGAAATTTGTGAATATTTTCAAATAATTATATGCCATAGCTAATAAACTCCCTTAGCCTGAGCACAGGCAAAACCATCCTCTTGTGCAGGAGAACACGTCCATCCATCCGCCGAGACTCTTCTTTCTGTAGAACTGATGATGGGGATGGGACAAAAGGAAGGAGATATTTCTTTTATTTATTTACTATATCTCCAACCTTGGACATATCACAATGATAAGTCAAAAAAGAGACGTGACCAACCTTCGAGAGAAGAACAGGAACCCTTACCATCCATAAGTTGAACCTGTGAACACAAAGCACAAGGGATTAATAGCCCTAGGCGCTGGGAGAAATTTAACAACGCTTCCCAGTGCCTGAAATCGTGGTAACGCCAAAATGGCCGCGAACGAAAACCGTCTAAATTAATAAATGGAACAATATCACCTTAACAGATGATGAGGAAGCTTCCTCTGCAGACATTGAATCAGCCATTAATCCAAAAAAGGTGATAACAAGTATTGAAAATTCTCAAAAAGAGACTGGGAAAGTTTTCCACATGTAGCTTGTCAGCCAATATATATCACCAGTATGCGCATGCGCAGTAGGTGGGGTCTGTCATGTGCATGCCTGTGTACATCCCCTGCCCATTAGGGGGCACCTAACTTTTTATAATTCTGAACATTATTGAACTTAGAGCTGATATACTAGTATATCAAGTGTTAAGGAGGTAAGTATGTTCTCATGATGTGAAATCCTTGAAGCGGTTAAGAAAGAGATGCGTTTCGACAATTTCTGGTAAATCTTTCATAAAATCACAGATTTTCACCCAAAAAATTGATCAATCAAAATTCTGAATAAAGGTTCTAGAGCCTACCACCATACAATCCATCTAGTCAAATGTGGTTGAAATATGTCCAGCAGCTAAGGAGGAGTAGCATTCTGAACATTTCCAGTTGATTTTTCATAAAATCTAAGATTTTCACCCAAAAGGTTTTGATCAATCAAAATTCTGAAAAGAAGATCTAGAGCCTATGACCATAGAATCCATCTAGTCAAATTTGGTTGAAATATGTCAAGCAGCTAAGGAGTAGTAGTATTTTGACCATTTCCGGTAGATTAAAAAAAAAATCTCAGATTTTCACCCAAAAAATTGATCAATCAAAATTATGAAAAGATGTTCTAGAGCCTACCACTATAGAATGCATCTATACAAATTTGGTTGAAATATGTCAAGCAACTAAGGAGGAGTAGCACTTTGACCATTTCCGGTAGATTTTTCATAAAATCTCAGATTTTCACCCAAAAAATTGGTCAATCAAAATTCGGAATAGAATTTCTAGAGTCTACCACGATAGAATGCAACTAGTGAAATTTGGTTGGAATATGTCACGCAGCTAAGGAGGAGTAGCATTCTGAACATTTCCGGTTGATTTTTCATAAAATCTAAGATTTTCACCCAAAAGGTTTTGATCAATCAAAATTCTGAAAAGAAGATCTAGAGCCTATGACCATAGAATCCATCTAGTCAAATTTGGTTGAAATATGTCAAGCAGCTAAGGAGTAGTAGTATTTTGACCATTTCCGGTAGATTTTTAAAAAAATCTCAGATTTTCACCCAAAAAATTGATCAATCAAAATTATGAAAAGATGTTCTAGAGCCTACCACTATAGAATGCATCTATACAAATTTGGTTGAAATATGTCAAGCAGCTAAGGAGTAGTAGTATTTTGACCATTTCTGGTAGATTTAAAAAAAAATCTCAGATTTTCACCCCAAAAATTGATCAATCAAAATTATGAAAAGATGTTCTAGAGCCTAGCACCATAGAATGCATCTATACAAATTTGGTTGAAATACGTCAAGCAACTAAGGAGGAGTAGCACTTTGACCATTTTCGGTAGATTTTTCATAAAATCTCAGATTTTCAACCAAAAAATTGATCAATCACAATTCTGAAAAAATTTCCAGAGGGTAGCAGCTTAGGATCATTCCAGCCAAATTTTGTTGAAATCTCTCAAACCGTTAAGGAGAAGACGCGATTTGACAGACGGATGACGGATGGCCGGACGACGGATGGCCGCCATGGCCGCCATGGCCGCCATGGCATAAGCTCCCTTGGCCTTTCAGGCCAGGTGAGCTAATAAATATATAACTAGGATGGGATGATGGAGCATGGGAGATCCTTACTGGGTCTGAGGAAATAAAACAATCATTACAACAGATATTATCAGCATGGGACGATGGAGTAAGGGAGATCCTTACCGAGCATTATGAAATAAAACATTCATTACAAACAGACATACTCAGGACTGAATTGCAAATTGTAGTAGAAATATCCATCCCAAGGCTGAGCGGTAAAACCTAATTGCTTAGTACTAAACTTGCATATCCATAATGGGATGGAACCATATAGCCTAATAGCCTACTGACCCTCCAGTGCAAGCAGTACAGGTCGAGAGCCTCACGGGTACAAAAATTGTCAAACACTACAGGCCTAGAGTCTTACAGATGGAGAAATGGTCAAACACTACAGGCCTAAAGTCTTACAGATGGAGAAATGGTCAAATACTACAGGCCTAGAGTCTGACAGATAAGAAAATGTTCAACCACTACAGACCTAGAATGACAGATATAGAAATGGTTAAACGCTACAGACCTAGAGTCTGACAGAAGGGAAAATGGTTAAATACTAGAGGCCAAAAACTGAGTGGGAAATGGGCGAACACTACAGATCTATAGTCTGGCTAGGCTTGCATGATTATCCCATATCATTGAAAATCACGATTTTTTTTTCAGCCACAATTTTTTACGATGTAATTTAGAAAAAAATCAAAATATCATCAAAGTTTTACTGTCATGCTTTATTCTGTCTATTTGTAGCATAGGCGTCTATTATGGCAAGCTGTTCAATTTATTTCTAAACTAACATCTCTGAGAAAGGGTTGGACTTATACTAGAAATAGGTAAAAAAAAAGTTGAAGTTCATTCTCTAAAATTGCTTTAAAAGATAGATTTAAAATATGAAAATTCAATGCACTTTACTGGTACAATTTCTTGCAGCCATACTGTATACCTCAATAAACGAAATCTAGGATTTCTTTTTTCACGAGAGAGTTGATACTTACCTCCCTAATACTTTTGATATTGCTAAATATCGGCTTTCACTCAATAAAACACTCAGATTAAAAACAGTTAGGTGCCCCTACTGGGCAGGGAGTCAGAGGTAGTCCGGCGGATGCTCGCCCCACCACCGCGCATGCGCCGACTACTACTTCCTCTGGCTCATTTATTGGCTAACACATGCAACTACCAAGAGCCTGAAGACCGAGCCTCTGTGGGGCGGAGAGGCCGGGTCAGTATCTAGGGAGGTAAGTATCAACTCTCTCGTGAAAAAAGAAATCCTAGATTTCGTTTATTTCACATCAAGAGTATACTTACCTCCCTAATACTTTTGATATTGCCAGAATTCGAAAGTGAATCTGGCGGGAGGGAGGCGAGGTCAAAAGACCAGCTCTTCCCTATACGCTTTCAAGCGTTTAAGGCACTTATGACGTCTGAAAACTGTGTGAAAACACAGTCAGGATTTGATAAACCATCGGATAACACAACCGATGCCTGAGAGATGACCGATTTGTCATATGCGCTCCCCCCCCTCCCTTGGGAGGAAGATTAAATGACCTCAATGTCCTACACGCTCTCTACGTACTAGTGCTAAGTACTATAGGACAGAGACGAAAAGGCTCCATTTTCGTATACTCTCTCTAAAGAACCACAACCCACATAAACCATCACCATATTAATAACACTGGGTAACGTGACAATACAAAACAATGAACAACACATGAACAAGACTGACCTTGTTGTACTAGGAAGCTGTCATCATGAATCCAGTAGAGAAGGATGATACAGTCCCGACAAGTGGTTGTCACCGTCGCTGAATGGCGAAGTATATAAGCAATGCGGAGGCACTCTTCACAAACATAAAGCGGTTATTGTTTCAAAATCGACAAGGCGAGAGGGTTAGAGGTGTCACGGAGGTAATGGTCTGTAAAACTTGACTCACAGTGCCACTGAGCCACTGACATAATATCATCCACAGGGACCCCATTAAAAAGGGCAGTGGATGTCACGACACCGCGGACACTGTGAGCCTTGGCCACGTCAACCTGTCGCCCGGTGGCGGATTTGTGACAGAATTGAATACATTCCACAATCCACCTAGAAATGGTGTCCTTAGACGCCCTACCATGGGGTTCAATATATGACAACCATAACGCTGACTGGTCGGTACGCCACTCCGAAGTACGCTGTTTGTACCGGAGCAGCGCCCGTACGGGGCACCATACTTTAGAATTAGGATCATATCTAGTTAAAGATGGCAAAAAAATAGGTTGACCTGGATATTTCAATGACTGATTTTTAGACAAGAAATTAATCCTAGGTAGAAGCTTAAGGCCTTCCCCTGTAACCACAAAACGGTCAACCTCGGCTGATAAGGCGTGAATTTCACTCCTACGCCTCGCCGAGGCCGCAGCAATTAAAAATACAGTTTTAAGAGTTAACATTTTCATAGAAATGGAACTAAGTGGTTCTAAAGGCTTATCACCTAGTACCTGGAGCACCAGTGATAAACTCCAAGACGGAATCAGTGGAGGATTCCTTGGTCTTAGATTGCCCATGCCTTTAATTAATACATTTAATGTACTTACTTCATCACTCCCCCTATTAGCCAAGCAAGGAATAACAGTCATTAAAGCTGACTTATAACCAGCAATAGAGTTAGGCTTGAGGCTATAGGCATCATATAGGTGACAGAGGAAATCAGCCACTACCTGAATAGATGATTCCATTGGATCAATACATCTTTTTGAGCACCATTCTGCAAATCTGTTGATTTTATAATTATATGCTCTGGAGGTTGACCCCCTCCTGGCTTTGGCCATAAACATGGCCGCTTGCTCAGAAAAGCCCTCCTTAATTCTAGATTCCTTGACAACATCCACGCAGTCAATCGGAACATTGACGGATTGTCGTGAAGGGCCTTGCCCTGGAAGATAAGGTTGTCCCTCAGAGGCAGCGGAACCGGATTGCAGACCAGAAGGTCCAGCAGATCCGTATACCACGATCGGCTTGGCCAATCCGGGGCGATCAGAAGCACTTGGCACTCCTGCTGCCTGATTTTCTGAAGCACCTTTGGAATCAGGATTGCTGGGGGGAATGCGTATGCATACATTCCCTCCCAGCTGATAGCTAACGCATCTGTTGCGAAAGCGCTTGGGTCTGGAATCGGAGAGACGTACGTCGTCATCTTCGCATTCTTCTTCATCGCGAACAAATCTATGTTGGGTTTCCCCCAATGGTCGAACAGACGATCCGCCACACATTGATTTAGTTGCCATTCCGTGGGTAAAACACTCATCCTTCGGCTCAATGAGTCTGCTAGCAGATTTAACCTCCCCGGAATATGAACTGCTTTCAAGGTGATCCCATGATCCAGGCACCAACAAAGCAGTTTCCATGTCATCATACAGAGACTGGGCGACTTCGTTCCGCCCTGGCGGTTTATGTAAGTCACTACCGTTGAGTTGTCTGAACGAATTAGAACAATCTTGCCCTGAACTTTCTGTAAGAAATGTTCCAGGCCCAGGACTACTGCTCTTAGCTCTAGTAGATTGATATGTTCCTTGGACTGATCCAGATCCCAAAGCCCTGATACTGTGGACTCTTCCAGACAAGCTCCCCACCCCTCCATCGATGCATCTGTATACACAGTCACCTGAGGGTGGGGAGGGGTTAGCAAAACCCCCAGCAAGAGATTCTCTGTATTCAACCACCATTGCAGGTGGTGAATCAGAGGCGCCAACACCGACACGTTCGAGTCCAGCGAACCTGAACTCTGGGTCCACTGTGTCATGAGAAACAACTGGATCGGACGCCTGCGCAAGGCGGCCTGTGGAATGACTGGTTCCAAAGAAACCATCAAGCCCAGCATTCTCAAGTAAACCCGTGCCAGGACATGACGACTGTCGCACACCGACTGAATTACCGAGATGAGTACTTGAACCCTCTCCTGAGTGGGGTACACATACCCCGTCTCCAGATCGAAGAACATGCCCAGGTAAACAAACTTCTGGGATGGAGTTAGCTCTGATTTCGGGAAATTGATCAGCCAGCCCAAGTCCGAGAGAGTTTTCAAAACAATCTCCAGATTGGCTGACAACGATTCCCGGGTGTGTGCTTTCAACAGCCAGTCGTCTATGTACGTGTGGACTGCTATGCTTCTCCTGCGGAGGTATGCAGTGATCGCGAGAACCACACGGGTGAAGACCCGAGGAGCCGTGGAAATTCCGAAGGGTAACACCCTGAATTCCCACCGCGGCCCTGAAATGCAAATCTCAGGAAGCGACGGAAACTCCTCTCTATGGGAATGTGGAAATAAGCATCCTTCAAATCTATCGACGCTGTCCACATCCCTCGCTCTAACCCCGCCAACACCGAGCGCACAGTCTCCATCTTGAAACTGGGTGTCTCGATGAACTTGTTCAACGGCTTGAGGTTGAGAATCGGCCTCCACCCTCCGGTGTTTTTTGTTACCAAGAACAGGGTTGAATAGAAGCCCGGGCACCTCTGTGCCGGCTGAATGGCTTCTTTTAGTACGAGGGAATTTATCTCCTCCTCTATACACAACCTCTGATCCGGATCCCGTGGAATGGGAGTCCAGATCGGCGCGAGAGACAGTCGCGATGGCGGGCCTGTCACCCAGTCGGGACGATACCCGACCGAAAGCCATCGCAAGACTAAACGGTCCTGAGTCAACCGCTTCCACTCTGGCAAGCGGGCGGCCAAACGGCCGCCCACCGGTCCACCTAGGGATAGAGGTGGACATAAGGAGGGCCAGAGTGGCACTGTTCTCTCGGCCTGAAACACCGGAGTGGTTCCCACCGCGGCAACCAGGCCATCAGGCCCGATTACCGCGACCAGATCCCCGCGCGCCCCGCCCAGCGCCGCGCGCACCACGGTGCGCGGGCGGCTGTCTGGCTGGGTGCGGCTGGGGAGCCTGCGCCCCCCTCACTGCTGGCCGAATCGCCCGTGGCCTAGGCCTACGTTGCGACGGTGGCTGGCCCCTGACCTGGCCAGCACCACCTCGAGCCTGCAGAGGACGATACGCAGGGGGTGCCGCGCGAACACGCTCCCGCCGGAGCACCTCAAATTGTTCCCGCAGCGCCCTCTGGTTATTAACCAGAGTGACCGTCTCCTGGAGGTGCCTGCATCCCTCACCTCCAAAGAGACCAGGACCTGTCATAGGCGTCCGCAGCAGCCTATTATACAGGTCCTGGGACGGGCACAGATTGTCAAGCGCAAACGTGCGCCTCGCCCGGACACTTCTGGTTACCGCCCGCGTCAAACAGTCCAAAGCCAGGTTGATACCATCCTGAATGGCTCTCTGGACTGTCACCGGGCTTGGTTGGCGTGATGCGGAAGCCGCTACCACCCCTTGTAGCAGCTGGGAGACGTGGGACAGAGCGGCAATCGACGCTCTCCCACTCTCCTCCGCATCCCGCAGCGCGGCATTTGCCGAACGCAACGCGTTCGAGCACAAGACTCCCGTGTCAGAACGGGAGCCCGGCCGCGCATCTTCGCCCAAAGCCGCGCGATCATCAACGCTTGGCTTCGGCACCACACCGTACCGCTGGTAATCCAGGGGCACGATGCGGCACCGCTTCGCCACCTCGCGAGGGGCCTTCGCGAGACGTCCATTCACCTTAATGGACGCCTCTGCCGCTTCGAACATGTCCACGACATGCTCAGCAAGCGGCAGAGATGGCATAGCGGTAGCCGCCGGCCTACCAGCTAACCACGGCCTATGGTCACGCTGGCTAGCCGGCAGCTCCACGGGTAGATCTGGCCGAACACTTACCAGCCACTGGCAAGCGTCCGACCAATCCTCCTCCGTGGCTAACTGCGAGCGCTCTACTAGACGAGGGCCTTCGTCTTCCTCCAGAGCACTCGCAGTTGATGTCGACGGCGGGTAAGCTGATACCCCTGGCAAGCCTGGAAAAGCATGCGGGCCCGAGAGAGCAGGCATGCTAAATTCCGCGGCTTGACCAGGAGCAGGCGCCGTGGCAGAGCGCGGGGTAAACACCGCTCTACCACGGGTCTGACCAGCACCAGCCATACCATCGGCAAGCCGAGGTATGCGGTATCCGTGGTCAACAGCACCGCCCGGGGACACCCTCTGGACCGTGAAATCTACTCCTGCGTGAGTAGAACCATGGAACACGTCGCCTGCATTCCCCGCGAGGGGTGCACAGACGTCGTATTCCATGGCCACGTCCTCAGAAGGCGACCCCAGCAGGAGATCCTCTTCTTCCTGGCCAGAAAGATTAGACTCCGGGTCAGCAAAGAGAGCTAACCCGGACTGGCCAGGAAAGGTGCCATAGGAGGGTTTGGCACCTTCGGCGCGCGGATACCCGGGGTCTGATGAGCAGACCGCGGGTCCCAGCAACAACCGTTGTCCACGGCCCCTCGGCGCGGCGCCATGCCTGCTGCCAGGGCCTTGGACTGCCCCCAACAAAGGGGCCACCTCTGAATCCACAACCGGACCGGACCTAAAGAGACCGGATTCAGAGGCGGGGATCACCTGCTCGTAAGCAGATGCCGAGGACAACAAAGGAGCTGGCCCAGGGAGCATGCCACGAAGCAACTCTGGGACCAGATCCTTTATTGTCCTCTGCATCTCTTGCAACATTTCGGACCTGAAGGCCTCCATATCCACCGCGGATGAGGCCTTCTTCTTACCCTTCTTACAAACTTTCTCCTTCTTCTTCCTCTCTTCCTCCATTACCTTCTCCCTTGCCTGCAATGCGAGAAAATCAGACATTAATTCGCCCCCCCACTGCTTACATACGTCGCACTTCAGCAACGGTCCACAGGGACTGCAGCTGAAGCACAAGTGCGGGACGAAGCGGCTTTTAAGAAACCTCCCGCAGGACGGGCAACCAGGTCTCTGAAACAGGACAAAGGACAGGGACAATGAGCAAGATAGTTAAGGTTAGCGAACTCAAAACCAACTAAAAAGAGAGGACAGGATCATCAAGATCAGAAATCAAGAAGAACCAGCCATGGACAAAACGTTAATTGTTAATAAAAAGGCCAAGGCCGATTATGACGTCATCACTCTCGTGACCAAATTAATCGATCCGCAACAAGCACCAAGTGCAAGAACGAATTGTATAAGTAAACGGAACATTTCCGTTGAATTGGCATTTCGAGTACACAACAATCAGATATACAGAGATAACTCCTTCCAATTCTAGCATTGGCAAAAAGGGAAATTATCTCCCCTTTTGTTTACAATAATTAGATACCTGATCCTTGTATAGACAAACCATCCAACGTGATGAACCGGAGAACTCCACCATAGTACGCCTCTACATTCTCTCCACCTCAGGGGAAGGAATTGGAGCAAGAGGGCAAAGTGAGAAGACCTTTATAACAGGCCTCCAACTCACTGAACATAGATTTTTTGGTTAGATAACCTAACAGTATTAGTAGGAAATGGAACCGTGGTGGAGAGAAAACATATCCTCTTGTGCCGAGAAGTCCATCAAAGCGTCTATGCGATACCTGTGGACAAAACACAAAGAGAAATGAGACATATGAAGCACCATGTTGTAAAAAACCAACATAATCAGGCGCTAATCACGGTAAGCGCGAGTCCCGGAAATACATTAAACCGGGACAAAACACGCTAGCATATCAAAGAATTCACCTGATAAAGCGATCCCGCTCCTTCTAAAGGCGAATCCTCCCTTTCCGACATGCTTCCACCAAAAAATAATCGTCAAACGTGAGCAAAAAACAAGGCAACGCGCAGAAAAGTATGAAGAACACAAAACCGCATGTAACCCTTTGCCAATAAATGAGCAAAGAGGAAGTAGTAGTCGGCGCATGCGCGGTGGTGGGGCGAGCATCCGCCGGACTACCTCTGACTCCCTGCCCAGTAGGGGCACCTAACTGTTTTTAATCTGAGTGTTTTATTGAGTGAAAGCCGATATTTAGCAATATCAAAAGTATTAGGGAGGTAAGTATACTCTTGATGTGAAAAACCATGATAGTGGGAGTGAAATTATTACCAGGGATGGTATAAATATTGCATGTTTTTAATAAGCATGGTTTATAAACTCAAAATTAATCCTAAATTTGACAATAAATGGCGTCGCAAAAATATATAAATCACGTGATATTGCTCTCTCTCTCTCCTGTTTATGGAGGCAAGAGGTGGTGCGTTCACAAATGTGATAACTAAATGAGATGGTATACACGATTTAGCAAGAAAGGCGAAGTATCCTAGATATTTCTGAAGGCTAACTATTATTAGTAAAATACAAAAATCATGTGATATTGCTTGCTCTCCATTTTTTGGAAGAGAATAACAACGTAGTCAGTCTTGCCATGGGAAACGGAGATAGTCACAATACCTCCGCTGTCCGAACTGAGCCTAAACTCAGTACATTCGGACACTAGTCGCCAGGTACCACACAGACCTGAATGTCACCATAAAACCACCATGGCTAACACCACCTGTAACCGAAGGAGTGGCAAGCTATTCAACAGTGGAGCCTCAAAGACCACAGGCTGTTAGAGCACAGAAATGGAGAAATCCAGCTCACATACAGATCCAAGATCATAGGCAGCTGTCAGTCTACCTACTAACTTGCAACAAATGTCAGAAACAGTATGTAGGAGAAACACTATGCCCCTTCAAAATCAGAATCCAAGGACATCTGAGATCGATATCAAACAGCCATAGGTACTCTCATCAGACCCGGACGATGAAAACTCCACCCCATGGAGAAAACAGAAAGAATGTCATTGGATACACCAGCTCCACTCAATGGAGCCTATAGGCACATACCTAGCAGGATACGGAACGCCTCTTCCCTGGACCAATACGCCTACCACGGATGGACACGCCCAGTATGTTGTTATTAATCCTCCATTTTTTGGAGGCGAGAGGTGGTGCGTTCACATGTGATAGCTAAATGAGATGGTATACACGCTTTAGTGAGCAAGGCGAACTATCCTCGATGTTTCTGAAGGCTAACCATTATTAGTAAAATATATAAATCATGTGATATTGTTCGCTCTCCTGGTTTTGGAGGCGAGAGGTGGTGCGTTCACAAATATGATAGCTAAATGAGACGGTATACACGCTTTAGCCAGCAAGGTGATCTATCCGAGATGTTTCTGAAGGCTAACTATTATTAACAAGCATTCTGTAAGTATTGCTTTGCAATACATGTCCCCTACCTGGTGATATAAATCTTTAGAGATTGACAGTTAAAAATTTCATTAAAAATTGTCAAAAGCAGCTGAAACTCAAACTTGATCTGTAACTTCTTATAACATAGCAATAAATCAAGTCTCAGTTACATATGGTGAAGGAGAAGGAAAGTCTTGAAAGCTGATATGTTTGTATTTCATAAGTCGAAAGAGGACATAACTCCATTAGAAACGCCTGAAACCCGAATTTGGTCTCTAGTTTCTCATAATAAAGTAATGTATCAATTCTCAGTTGAATATCTTGAAAGACTGCGAGAAAAAGGGCGGAAAACTAATATTTTTTGTATTTCATAGGTTGAAAAGGGGCATAACTCCATCAAAAATGTATGCATATGCCTGAAACTCGAACTTGGTCTGTAACTTCTCATAACAAAGCATAACAAAGCAATGTAGCAATTCTCACTATAATATCTTTAAAGAATGCGGAAAAAAACCCGGTAGGGGACTAATAAACGGGTACTGGGTAAATGTGAGTTTGAAGTCATAGCCTTAAATATGATGAAACATGCCACCAAAGTATCATCTTTCCATCATTGGCTCATATATAATACCTAAAACATAAAATGGGTTTCGAACTCTGAGAGCGGATCAACTCCATTTGCCTAATGCAAATATTAGATGCCTACATGTACATTTTATAGGATCATTTAAAACAGATTTGGTGTGGATAAATCCGCAGAAACAGACAGACAGCAAGACAGACAGACAGCAAGACAGACACACCGCAAGACAGACAGACAGCAAGACAGATGGATGGATGGTCGGGCGGGTGAGTGGACAGGCGGACAGAACAGACAGACAGACAGACAGACAGACAGACAGACAGACAGACAGACAGACAGACAGACAGACAGACAGACAGACAGACAGACAGAGTATGTGATCGCTATAGTTCAGCTGACTGACAAACAATCTTTCTGTAGTAAGGTCACAATGGCGCTGTTCAGTGTATTGCTTGCTTCACAAATAGGCAAGCATGTGACCCAGTAGTAATCCTGAGATAGGGACCAATCCTAAAAATAGAGCCAACCTTACATGAACTAGAAAATGCATTACAATAAGATATGAATAGGCACCTACCATTTCCATTATTTTCTATCTCAGATCTCTCTTGCCAGCTGCTTACTGTTTTTGCAACATCAATATGATGTAGACATGTAAAGTCTCCGCAATCACGTAAATCAAAAATACGAATCTGCAAAAAAAATGACAGCTTGATATTAATGAAAGATTAATGCAAATAAAAGTTAATGACTGAAATGCATAAGTAATAATAAGATGCCAGCAGTTTAACTCATAAAACAATAAGGTGCACCAGTTTATATATCAACTCATATATGGCTACAGAAGTCCAAATGCTGACAGGGCTTTGCCTGATCAGGTCACATTGGTTAATATAGACGTATCCTAAATTCGCTGACCAGTCTCAAAATTTGTCAATCAGATTTTATTGTCTGCTTCAATTAATATAGGGTCACATAGCCCCTGCTTGCATATTGATTTTGATTTGGTTGATAGTTCTTATTATTATCTGACAAGATTTCTTCCAAAGTTCTGATGAAATAAGAAGGTTGTCACGTGATCTTTAAGATTCGTAATCAAAATTGGCCAATTTCTTAATGTACTTTCTTAGGCTGCTTTCCATCTTTTATTTATTATCATAGGCTATTCGCATACATTTGATGCCAGGCGATGATGTAGTGCTCTATAGCAATTTGTCACATTTTTTCCACTTTACATCTTGCGCACCGTGGGTGATGTGAATTTAGAAATAACAAAGTATTCAACTCAAACAAAAAATAGCGGTGGTCATGGCTTCATATTAAATAAATCATTATTATTTACAAGTAGTTGGGCTGCATCCCATGTGTCCAGCCCTTAAATTTTTCCACATATCATACATCATCGGCGGAAGTGTCATGAAATAAAGATTTAATTCTTAAAATAGTACACCCCTTTTAATGAATCAAATGTCTATTGAAAAACTCTAATATTCTTCTAATTCATGAACAGGAGACAAAACACATAGAAATAAACAAAGTCCAAACCATATAAAAGTATGGAATAAATTGAGCCTTATGCCTATAGGGCAGGTTTATGCTCGATTACAACACCAGACACTATTTGATGTCCTACCGGCAAGACATGATCGGATAGCTACAACCCATATTATGCCAAGCAAGAATCGCTAAGCTTCACTAGCAGACATGGTTATGACTGGATAGGAAACGAGTCCTACCCGGCTCAAAGCAAATGTCTTTCTCAGTTCTCTTAGTTTCTACAACTGCCATTACGTTTTTTCAAATCGCTGCAACCACCACCAACACCCCCGCCACACTCCTTAGTTGAGATTAAGAGGATGGTCTATAGCTGCAGGAGGTCTGAATTGCTTTATCCACCAACATGTCACAATCTTTTGATTGATTGCCATTTGTAACACCTTACAAATACTGTACACAAGTGTTTTTATATTTTTTTATGTTTCTAGTTACATAAGTTATGTAGGTAATTATTTTATCACTTTAGTTTTTAATTGTATGTTATGCCTTATGAAGCGTCAACACGTTCATACTTAGTTTACTTATATGTGTAGAGTCAATAGCAGATGATTAATATTATATCTTGAGTCATATGCCCGCGTGTACTGAGCGGGAGTTATGGTGTATTAAGGAGGGTATTCCAAGGTCGATATCCATTGGACAGAGTCAGCTATAGGGGATGAGAAAGACGTCCTGGGATTCCTAACTTTGATTGATAATACCTTAGGGCTTCCTAAGCTTTAATTGATAGTACTAGGCTTGCGCGATTTTTGCTTTGAAACATCGCGATCGATTTTATAAAAAAAATCGCGATTTTCGATTAAATCGTAGGTCCAAATTCCCAAAAGTATAAACCATGGTAACGTGACTTGTTTCTAGAAAAAGTTGAAATAAATATTGATACAAAAATAGCACGAAATTAGAACACATTTTCTTATGAATTCTTACCATCCTACGTCTATGATTAATGAATACCTTATATCCATCATAGCGGGAGTGAAATTATTAATTGGGACCGCCTAAATATTGGCATAGTTTAATAAACATTATTTATTTCATCAAAATTTGAGATAAAATGTTACCGAGAAAAAATTTAAATTACATGATGTATCAGCTTCCGCTTATAGCCTCCCTTTGTAGGATGAGTTTAGGTCATTACCGGAGTAACGTGAAGACGCTAATATTAGTACCCGGTTAGATATTGTGCAATCCATATACATAGGACGGTAGCTTTGAGTAGGTACGAGTGAAACGGCGTAAACTCGTTCTATAGTGCAGTTTATAGTTGCTTTCAGAATGTACGATTTACATTTAAGAGTAATCAACAGAACGCACAGTTCAAAATCAAACAATCTGGAATGATGTTGATTTATTTTCTCTAATTTGACATGACAACCGAATCAAAAAGGAAAAAGTATTACACCGCCTGAAATTGCTAACTCTAGAATTAAAAAGAATTATGTTCACTGATTGCCTAACACTCTGCAACTAAGTATATACTTGTCATTTGACGACAGACTCACGGTCTGCAGCGAAAGACATAAAATTATATGGCGATTCGACGGAGTAACTATAGCTGGTTTTCTCAATGACAAAGGCGTTACCTCGCTATTGTTAGCTTGTTTATTGTAGCGCATTGAGTTGTGATTAGTAATTATTCGATGCGTGCATGGCACGGCGGGATATAAACACAATGAACACAGGTGTGAATCTATTATAATTGTACTCATGTACTGATAAAATGCGACGGAATAGTACACACTTCAGATTTTTAAAAACATGAAATTTTTGACGTTTTCCGATTTTCCTCAATTACATCGTAAAAATTGTGATTTTAAAAATAGATCGAACTTCATGATTAAATCGAAAAATCGTGCAAGCCTAGATAGTACATTAAAGCTTATCTTACCCCAAATGTTACCTCAGTGTTTGAAGTATCTAACTTGTCCTCCGGATCTTGTTACAGCATTAGTTATCAATCGACCAGCACTGAGTTGAGGGTTTACCACTCTTATACCAGCCCTTGCAGCAGTCACACAGGCTACACCAAAAGTGGATGGGCATATAGCATCTTCTGGCTCTCGGGACAGTTCCGCCGGAGTGTACTACACTCAAAGTATCCACCTCGTAGTGCAATCCGATGATCTGGCTCCACCAAGTTGATATTGCCTATATCCAGCATTGTAGCCTGTACTATACCTTATCATACTGAGTTGATGAATGAATTTCAGACATTGATAAAACACTCCAACATGGCATTTCATTTGTCTTCCAGCCCTTGTGGTTAGGATGTTTACATCGATCATAATCCACAATCATAACCACACTGAGTTGATTGATGAAATGTCATACATCATTTATCATTCAACACGCTGATTTCAGTCATCATCCAGCCCTTGTGATATTATTTTATGCTGGTAACACTGTGGGGATGAGTACATCATCAATATCATATACAGCTGATTCTGCCCCACAATGCCAAATGTTAGTGTAATTTATTAAGTAATGATGTTTTGTCATAGTAAGAAATAAATAATCAATATCATACTAGCTAGTATCTTGTGTTGTTGTGGAGCATAAACTTTAAAAGTTTTGTTGGGATTGGATAAGTCCTTGATAAAGTAAAAGGTCATTGGAAAACTAACATTTTTCTAATTCTTGGTCCACAATAAAATAAATCCAAAACACGTACAAATATGCAAACAATTTTAAAATCATTTTCATTATGATGTAGTTTGGATGCAATGCTGGCACAGAACAAATCTGTAAAGGTTCATTGACATCAGATAAGCCATTGATGAATTAAATGTCCATTGAAAAACATTAACATTTACCTAATTCTTCATTCCAAATAAGCTAAGTACACACCTCTAAAAATTTGGGGAAAAATTGGAAATCATTTCAACTATGATGAAGCCTAGATGCAATGAGGTTATAGATCAAATTTCTAGTTTTATTATGATCGGATAGGTCCTTGATGGATTAAATGTCCATTAAAACTAACATTTACCTAATTCTTGTTGCAAAATAGGAAAATCATTTCATTTATGATGGAGACTAGATGCAATGATGGTATAGATAAATTCCGCATAGTTTTATTATGATCGGATATTAGTCGTTAATAAAGTAAATGTCCATTGAAAAACCACATTTACCTAATTCTTGGTGTACGCTGAACACCATATGTCGGACGTCATTTGGATCGCTATGTCGAGATCCTCCGCTTCGCTATGTGCTCAACAAAAATGTTTGTCTGCACCAGCGAGATTTCCGAAATTGACAAAAACGACTGTCGACGAAATCCAAGAACACATTAAATATGTAAACCGTATGTATGTGGGCTAGTTCAAATGCTTCACTTGACCTCAAATTTAGATATTTAAAAAAAAAAATTATGGACATGACTGCACCTTTGATGTATGTTAAAAACTGGTCTGTTTTGTCTACTAGTTTTCGCCCCTCTTGGCATTAAGTGCTTAGACTTACAAAATTCGAGACATCCAGTATATTTGGGTACACTATTCCCAATGTGTACATTAAGTCAAACACGAAAAAGATAAATTTCAATTTCAAACCACATGTAGCTTTAACAGTTTTAAAAAGAAGTCTTAGAATGTTCAGTGGGATGCTAATCATGTGACCTAAGAGCCAAAGTACAGTCACTCATATACTAATAATGTGACCTCACAGTGATACGCCAATCATGTGACCTCAGTCATATGCTTATCATGTAATTATCCACATGCTTTTCGAAGAAAAGGTGGGGATTATGTGATGTGACCCGTGTGTGTGCTGGCCATTATGTGCACTTATCGATTGTAACGCATCTCCTTCTAGACCATCCAAGATAGAAAGTTGAAAGGTTGGGGAGGATTATACCTATGGGCAAGGATGTGTATGACACTGATTTCCCGGGGCTGGGCCCAGGGGTCAAAAGGTCAAAATTGGCACCAATCGATTGTAATGCAACTTCTCATAGACCATTTCAGATAGAAACTTGAAACTTTGGGGATGATTGCACATATGGACAGGGATGTGCATGACACTTGGAATTTTGGCATGAACCCAGGGGCAGGGCCCTGGTGCAGGAAATGTAGGGTAAAAAATAAATTTCTTCCAAAGGTTGTCATGTCGCATACCATTTTCAAGCCAATGACGAGTAGACTACAGTACAAGGATTATTTTGATCTTGGGTCAAACTGAGGGTAGGGGGCGGGGTTAAAAGTGGGCACCAATCGATTGTAAAGCAACTCCTCCTAGACCATTTCACATAGAAACTTGAAACTTTGAGTATGGTTATACATACATGTATGGCCAGGGATGTGTATGGCGCTTTTGAAATTTTGTTATGACCCCCAGAGGTGGGACTCAGGGGGTGGGGACTGTGGGTCAAAGATTAAATTTATACAAAGGAGGTCATGTCACATATCATTTAGAAGCCCATGCCTAGTAGACTACAGTACAAGGAATTATTTTGATCTTGGGTCAAACTGATGGTAGGGGTGGGGTTAAAAGTGGGCACCAATTGATTGTAAAGCAACTCCTCCTAGACCATTTCACATAGAAACTTGAAACTTTGAGTATGGTTATACATACATGTATGGCCAGGGATGTGTATGGCGCTTTTGAAATTTTGTTATGACCCCCAGAGGTGGGACTCAGGGGGTGGGGACTGTGGGTCAAAGATTAAATTTATACAAAGGAGGTCATGTCACATATCATTTAGAAGCCCATGCCTAGTAGACTACAGTACAAGGAATTATTTTGATCTTGGGTCAAACTGATGGTAGGGGTGGGGTTAAAAGGTCAAAATTGGTCACCAATCGATTGTAACGCAACTCTTTGCATATGTATTGCACATCAACAGCTTTCAGCAAGGATAGTGCACACCAGCAGCTTTCAGTAACCCTAGTTCACACCAGCAGCTTTCAGCAATGCTAGTGCACACCAGCAGCTTTCAGCAAGGATAGTGCACACCAGCAGCTTTCAGCAAGGATAGTGCACACCAGCAAATTTCAGCAAGGATAGTGCACACCAGCAGCTTTCAGCAAGGATAGTGCACACCAGCAAATTTCAGCAAGGATAGTTCACACCAGCAGATTTCAGCAAGAATAGTGCACATCAACAGCTTTCAGCAAGGATAGTGCACAGCAGCAGCTTTCAGCAAGCATAGTGCACATCAGCAGCTTTCAGCAAGTATAGTGCACACCAGCAGCTTTCAGCAAGTATAGTGCACACTAGCAGCTTTCAGCAAGGATAGTGCACACCAGCAAATTTCAGCAAGGATAGTGCACACCAGCAGATTTCAGCAAGAATAGTGCACACCAGCAAATTTCAGCAAGGCTAGTGCACATCAACAGCTTTCAGCAAGGATAGTGCACATCAACAGCTTGCACAGCAAAGCTATATCAAGGTGCAGGATATCGACTGTGCCTTCCTTAATGCTACCTGTCCATATGCTGTGCCAAGGTCCGACATACTGAGACAAGGTGTATGGAAGGACCTACCCAGTAGATCATCTGCTGAGCCAAGATCCAGCCCTACATGTTAGGATGCAAGGTAGGCCTTACCTGTCCATCTACTGTACCAAGTGCCATACACTCAGAGGTCGGATGCATGGCAAGACTTAGAAATGGTGATGATGAGATAATACTTGACTGGAAAATCAGACAGCTCTCTGATATATTCCACACCTGTGAACACAAGAACCTAAAATTTATTATTATATTAATTTTATTATATGCCTGGATTTCTACCATGTGACCATCGAAGAAAAAATGTTATTGGACTAAAAAAATGTGTTGTTGAACGCTAAAAAGTGTTATTGGACTCTCGAGACTATTTATTACATCATAGGAATTTGACACTGTGTTTTATGTCATTGTATGCATAGGCGTTATTACATCACGCAAACACTACATCATAACAGTATTACTCAATGCCTTATAAATGAATTGCTAACTCATGCACATTCGCGCTGTACATTTGCTAAATAGCAAATCTAATGAGCATGTTGCACTGCATCGTTTATGTTCTAATTATTTCAATGTATAGGTGTATAATAACTAGGACATTTAACATTTCCAAGCACAATATGGTTGTGTTATACAACGTCTCATCCAATACTGATTTTAAAACACAACATGGGCTCATACAATAAAAATCCATATTGTACTCAGAAATATTAAATAACCTAATATAGTATGAATCACAATTCATCAGATTGTAGAATAAATAGTTTCACAAAGTGATGCATCTACTAGGTAACATAAGTACATCCAGGATACTTAACAAATACATGACACTCTTGGTTATTGGATTTTATACATGAGCACCTTCACCAAATTGCATACATTTTGATAATGAGAATCAGAACATGTAATAGACACACTTGGTAGACATATAGTTGAGTTTCTTGATTGCGAGACGTGTGACCAACTGACCAATACAGGCAGTGATCTTTTTGTCAATAATCATGGAGTCACAGCTAGCTACAGTCGTAAACTTCTCATGTCCCATTAAGCAGAGACACCTTCGCACGAGATATGAGATGCCTGTTCATTTCATCTCAATTTACTTTGCATGCAATGCTACCCAGCATACAATTCCATTACTCCATATTTGTTGTAACTATTGGAGTTCAGTCTATTATCTCTGAAAGCGTAAGCATGCGCGTAGGACATATTCACAGCAGAACATTCGACAGCTTGTGTTTCAATACTGTTCAGCGCAAGTGTCTCAATTTGCAGGAGAAAATAGGTGTACACTTTTATATACATTGACAATAATTTGCGTGAAAGTTGTTGCTATCAGGATTCAGTCAATTTATCATCAAAATAATTAGTAGTAATGCGATTACGACTTGCTACAGATTTGATACAAATTTGAATGAAAATTGTTGCTACTACAACTTTCTGTCTAAATAGTCTAAAATATTCAGGATAGCTTTCAGTTCAAACTTGCTGCAGATTTGACTGAGTTTTCATACAATATATCTACTGTGAGTGTAGGCTCATAAATATTCGCGATCTAGGCTGGCCAAGACAATTTTGATCAATTTTAAGCTTATCAAGGGAGATAACTCAGGCAAATAACGACGAATTTCATTGAAACGGAATCCTAGCACTAATTCTTGAAGCAATATAACCAGTGACAAACCAATTGAGAGCATATGGGTTTAAAACTCTGCGAGATCTTACACGACCAAGACAATTTTGATGAATTTTAAGTATCTCTGTGGAGATAACTCTGGAGAATATCGAGAATTCATCGAAACAGAATCATTGGAATGAAAAAAATTGCGAGCATAGCTTCAAAACTCTAGATCCATCCCGAAAGACAATTTTGATAATTTTGTGTTTCAGGAGAGATAACTCAGGAAAATATGAATGGAATTTGCCGAAAAAGGCACAGTGGTACTGGTAACGCTTACCAACTTTTACAGGAATCACAATTAAACTGTAGGAGTTGCCTTGACAAGAAATGGTTATACAGACAAATGGATAAACAGACAGATGATCAGACAGACAGATGGACTGACAGAGATGCTGATCGCTATATCATCGCACCAGCAGTAACAAAAAAAATCAGATGATAAAGAAATTTTTCATGAATCCATGCAAGTATTCTGAAGTTATGCATTGGTTTCAAGAAATTTAAAGCTGGATAACTCTGTAATGAATAATTTCCCGGCCACGAAAAAGCACACATACATCTGCACATGATACTGATAATGTGCACCAAATTTCAGGTTAATTTATTTGGAGTTGCGTTGACAAGAAGTGATTGTCCGAGTTGGATGGACAGACATTCTGGAGAGATGATCTTTGGTTTCAGAAGAAATAGCACCATCAAGGACACTTTAGTCAGGGCATGCTTATGAAATCCCAATGAGCCAAAATCTGCCTATAAGAACATCTTAAAACCATGTCCAAAAGGGAAATGTAACTTCTGCAAATCGATGGACCAAAGCAAATGGTTCAAAAGCAGCCACACTTAGCTGACTTACCAAGCAAAAATTGCTGGCAATTGCCAAACCTGTAACATCATATATCTCATTACTTGTAAAAGGCGTAAAAACAATATGTGGGGAGAACAAAACGCACCTTTAAAATCAGAATACAAGAGCACTTGCACTCAATAGTAAACTTCCAAAAACACATCAAATACGACACCCCAGTATCGAGACATTTCACATAAGAAAATCATTCAAGTGGTGACATCCACTATCGCATCATCCAACTCCGCTCTTCAGATCCAGATGAGGAGGCTTCAACTGTGTAGAGAAAGCCCAAGGAATGCCACTGGATCCACCAACTGCACAGCATGGCATCAATTGGAAACAATCAAGCGGGATGAGATTGTCAAATATGTCCTACCTACGTAGTAATTCAACTAGAACTCTAGATTGATCGATGCGATTGAGCTACTAAATAATAAAACCAGCAAAATATGAAATTCTTGTTAATTTAAATACTCATTTGAATGAATATAATTAGTAAATCATTACAGGCATATTGTGCATCCTTTCCGCAATTCAAACCATTATTATTTTCACATTCACATGCGTAATTAATTCACGTTAAAATTTTTAGTTGAAGATCTTTGTTTCATGCACGCATCTAGACAAAACACGATGTCATCACTGATAGATTATATAGTTTACAAAAATATTCCTAAAATTGTCATTCACAAGCATGTATTAACCCTTTATAATCCTCAAATTTATTCAAGAAAATTTCCATTTTGTCAGAAAATGTTTGTTTGCAGACCAAGTGCAGAATAATTTTGAGCGACAGGACTTAGCATGGCCTAGCGGCTATATGTTAATCTGCCGCTAGGTGGTGGGTTAATTAAAAGTGAGCGGTTGGTTTGCAGCAGAGTATGTGAGCTGCCACAAACTGAGAAGTTGGTTAAAATAAAGGACTCCCAAAGTGAGCGTATGATTATCTTGAAGGGCTCTGTTTCTCACAAACCTAGTGGCTGGTTAACATGGAGACACTGTTTCTCCGAAACTGAGCGGCTGGTTAACATAACGACTCTGTTTCTCACAGACTGGGGCGCTTGTTAACATGAAGGACTGTTTCTCACACAGACAGTGTCTGCTTAACATGAAGGACTCTGTTTCTCACACGGTGAGTCTCTGGTTAACATGAAGACTCTGTTTCTCACAAACTGAATGGCTGGTTAACATGAAGGACTGTTTCTCACACAGTGAGAGACTGGTTAACATGAAGGACTGTGTTTCGCCAAAACTTAGCAGCTGGTTGACACAAAATATCTGCACTGAGTGCTTATATTTTCCCGCCTAAATTTGAGACAGAGGTTAAAGCCTCTTTCTGGCAGAGTATCTGCAAGCCAGGAGAGGACGTCATTGCATAAGTCTGCTAAGCATGCTATGAGGTGACCTCAAGAAAGCATGACTTGGTACACTTAAATCAAGAATGGACTTGAGGAAGCTAACGATTTCGGCTGAGGACAAGACACAGTGGGCAAATGCAAAGAAGGACTGATTGCAGCTGTAGAATGTTTCTACTACTACAGCCACAGAATACAGTAATCATACATCTGCTATTTGCAATGATCTTGTTGAGGTAGCTTGGTGTAAATATATTTTGATCGCAGGCTTGTTTAAGTCTTCTTCTTCTTTTCGAACGCTGGTATCACACTTGGAGAGCCGTTCTCAAGATGAAATCTGTGGTTTTCTGCAGTTCTTCCACAGGCCCATACAGCTTTTCAAGAAAAGAGGTTGACAAAGGCCAGATCTCTTCTCTCAGCAGCTGATACGTACTGCAACATTGAAGTATGTACTCTGTGGTCTGTTCTGCTTCTCCACAGGGACAAGTGGGCGATGTCGTAAGGTGGAACCGCCTGTACATGTGTTGGTTTAGTCTGTTGTGTCCAGTTCTGAGACGAAAAATAGTCACTTGCTCTGGCCTCGAGAGGTGATGGTAGGCATCTTCTGATTGAGGTGTTCTATAGAGTGACTTGATGATAGTCTTCATCTTTGTATGGGTAACCATGTTTTCTGTCTGATTCTCTTCTGCACCCACCTTTGCCATCTTGTCTGCTTCCTCATTTCCTTGGACTCCACAGTGTGAGGGGATCCACTGCAGTGCTATCCAAAAGCATTTGATGGTTTGTAGTGCTTCTTCAATTTGTGGCAGCTTACCTTTGGTGATAGCCTCAAGGACAGAGTGGGCATCAGATAAAAAGACAATCTGTGCAATAGGGTCTGCTGTTCTGCTGATGGTATTAGCTGCATGAACCAGTGCTTCGACTTCAGCTCTGTAGTTTGTGCAGTGTTTGCCTGTCGGTATTGCAGCTGACTCATGTTGTCCGTTTGGATACTGTATGTGCAGTCCAGTACCTCCGCTCCTAATTGCATCTTTGGCTGATCCATCTGTGTAGATCCTTATCCATGTCTCCTGAGGGTACATTTCTTCCAGCATGGCTAGGGTCAGGGCCTTCTTGCTCACATCACTGTGTTCATCTTTGGTTGTGAGATGAGGTACTGTCGTGCGAATAGCTATGCTCTCTAGTTTGTTTTCCCAGGGTGGAGGATCAAGGGTGTGGTTTGGGTCTTCTACTTGTGCTGGCAACATTTCTTGGTGTTTCCTTTGAAGTGCTTTTGTCTCTTTCACAAAACTTGATCTTTTAAGTCTTCCTGATGACAGCTGTGCTTGCCTGATCTTCATCGGGTGGTTGTTGAACGATTTGAACTTTGCAGCTTGGATCAGTGCTTTGCATTCCCTTCCTTTGCTAAGTGGGGGAATGCCTGCTGTCTGCTCCATTTTTTCTATTGGTGTTGATCTCATTCCACCAGTGATGATGCGCAGTGCCTGGTTTTGTACTCTGTCGAGGTTCTGTTGATGAGATTTAGCTGCTGTCATCCATGAGCTGGATCCATACTCAAGGTGTGGTCGTACGGCACCTAGGTAGATGGTCTTGAGGATCCTTTCATTGGCACCCCACTTTGTTCCTGCCAGCTTCCTCATGATGTTAGTTTTCTTCTGGCCTTTGCCTCTGCATTCTGGATGTGCTCGTTCCATGTTAATCTTCTGTCATAGGTGACTCCCAGGTATGTCTGCTGGTCCTCGTACTCGAGTGGACTACCACCCAGTGTCAGATTGCCAACCTTGGTTTTGGTGGACAGTGAGAATAGCATGGCTGATGATTTTTCTTTGTTGATGGTAATACACCAGCGACTGGCCCAAGCTGTAATTCTGTCCAAGGCGAGCTGCATTCTGTATGTGGCAGTCGTTGTGTACTCCTCGGTGCACCAGAGTACGAGGTCATCTGCATAGAGGGCTGCTTGGATCCCATTGGGCAGCTCTGCTACAATGTCATTAATGAAGAGTATGAACAGAGTTGGTGATAATACTCCGCCTTGTGGCACCCCTTGTCTCAGCAATACATTCTGTCCAGATTGTCCATCCACCAGCACCCTAGCTCTGCGATTGTGTAGGTATGACTTGGTCCATCGGAACATGTTGCCACCGATGCCTGTGCGCCGGAGCTTCACGAGGAGGCCATCCTTCCACACCTTGTCAAAGGCCTTCTGCAGATCGATAAAGGCAGCTAGCATCACCTTCTTGGCTTGAAAGGTGTCCTCTATGACCTGTGCAAGATGTGTTGTTTGATATTCTGTGCTCTTGTATCTTCTGAAGCCAGCCTGCTCTGAAACTATAATGTTCTCCGACTCCAGGTACCACTGCAACCGCTGGTTGATGATGCGCTCCATGGTCATGCATATGCAGCTTGTAAGACTGATAGGACGGTAGCTCAGAACTTTCGTCTTGTGCTTCCCTTTTTTCAGAATAGGAGTCATTCTGGCTTCCTTCCAGCACTGAGGAACCTCACCATTGGTCCAACTGAGATTAAAGATGTCTAGCAACTTGCGAATAGATGCATTACCAAGGCGTTGGATCATTTCATTCGTAATGCCATCTGGCCCGGGAGATTTCTTCTTCTTCAATTGGTGGATAGCCCTCTTCAGTTCTGCTAAACCAATGTCAACTTTCAGAAAGCAGTAATGGTAGACATTTTCTTCGTAAAACATGCTAATAGTAGTGGCAGGTTAACAGCAACCCAGCGCTGGTTAGTGGAAAACCTAGCGGCTGGTTGGTGGGATGTTTCATGTTAAGCAGTGGCTAGTTTTATATTAACCAGTCACTAGTAAACAGCAGGTAGCCAATCAGATTTGACTTGGCCAACTGATTTGCATGGTAAAATTTCAACCAGCTCCTAGCCAGGGGCTAGTTTGTGGTGGCTGCATGGTTGGGGGGGGGGGGTTGTGTCACCCAGTTTTGTTCTCTCTCATAGTGTATCCTCATAGCAGCCCCTAGGATTTGGTCCCACCCATAGTTTAGCACCCACACCCACAACCCCATCCCTACCCCATGGTAAAAATATGTTCCGACACTCCTGTGTCATCAGGGGAAATAAATAACCAGACCAGACCAGCTATGTCCCAGAAAGAGTACTGATAGGTGCGATGGTTTCCCTTTATTTATAATATTTAAAAAATTTCATTTTTTCAAAATCGTCAAAGTAAGAGGGTTATTGGTGTCATGTAAATAATGGTTGGTAAACCTTGACTCACAGAGTCATTTGGGCCACCGTCATAATGTCCTCAACAGAAAGTCCATGAAATAGAGCCATCGAGACCACCATGGACACTGTGAGCCTACCAGTTGCAGATTTGTGGCAAAACTGAATACATTCCACCTTGAAATGGTATCCCTGGAAGCCCTGCCATGCGGTTCAATGTAGGAGAGACATAGGGAACTGGGCTTCGTCTGCCATTCTTCCATACATTGTTTCTAATGGAGCAATGGAGGAACTGGACACTAGGACTTTTAGTTAGGGTAAAATCTTGTTAAAGAGGGTTCACTACAAAACTCAACACTTGATTGAAGCTGACCAGTCTCCAGAACTGGTCCGACAAGCTGGTAGCAGCAGAATCATACGTATCCCTAGATTCACCTGTAGTATACCTGTCCCACCACAGAGAACAACTCAATCTACAGAATTGAACATTGCTACAAACACAGAAACACTATCAACAAGTGACCCCATCGATAAAAAAAAAACCAGCACCACGAGCATACAGGACCACAACACCACCTGACGAACTAAACGACAACTTCGCAAGTGAATACATAATACACTTTCCAGAGGGGTGCATTCCATCTACCAGTGATGCCACTGACCAAGAACTTTACCGGTTTATATATGTAAACAGTGAAAACATGTCAGATATGGTCACATACTTAGCACCAGGTGACCAGAGACCACCCAGAGACATCACCGATCATGGCATAGACCCGTAAAAAGGTAAGGAGAAAAACTTTCTCATTAAACCTTCATCAACCAATCTCTTTTGCAAGGATCACTACATCCATTATTACTTTCTCTGATGAGTAATGCCAAACAAAGCACGAAACGCCATAAATCTGAATCAATTCCATTTACGGTTATCCTATACCTATAGAAACCTATGTCTAACAAATGCGAATTATACTTAAAAACTAGAAAACCCCACAACTTGGGTACTTCTAGGCCGCACAAAATGTTGTCCAAAAATCTCTATTCAGCTTACACAAGACTGATAAAATAAATTTCCGGTTACACAATCAGATTTTTCCGGTTACACTAACCCAAACAAACAACAATCAAACAAATTTCCAGTTACACCCAACCAACAATCAAAAATTTCCAGTTACAAAACTAAATTTCTGGTTACAAATGCAACATTTTCCGGTTACACCCAACCAACAATCAAACATTTTTGGCTACAAAACAAAGTTTTTGGTTACAAACGCAACATTTTCCGGTTACACAGCATCTAATCCGGTTACATATAACCGGATTAGTCCCTTTCTGGTTACACAAAGGAGCGACTGTAACCGGGACAGAATAGTATAAAAGCAAGTGCCAAACAGAGCACTGACATTCGGATTTCGATCCAACAGATCAAGCGTAAGAAAGACAGAGAAGATTTCCTGACCAGTTTAAGCTATTCAGAATAATGGGCTAACCAGGATATGTCAAAGACTCGTTCTTAGCCATAAAATTACACCCAAGTAGAAGCCGAATGCTTCCCCAGTAACCACAAAGTGATCTGATTCACCTGACAAAATGTGAATTTCAATTCTTTGCCTGGCTGAAGCTGCATCAGTTAGAAATAGTCTTAAGTGTTAACAATTTCATTGAAATAACACTTAGTTGTTTAAAGTGTTTATCGGCAAAGATTTGTAATACAAGTGATAAACTCCAAGATGGAATCATAGGATGATTCCTCTGTCCTTTCAAGGTAATGCTATGATCTAGACACCAGCAAAGCAGTTTCTATGTCATCATACAGAGACTGGGTGACTTCGCTCCACTCTGGCGGTTGATGTAAGTCACTACTGTTGAGTTGTCTGAACGAACAAGCATCCATCCTTTTTCTTGAGAAAATTGTCCAATACAAAGATTACTGCTCTCATCTCTAGGAGATTGATGTGTTCTTTTTCTGTTCCAGTTTCCAAATCCCTGACATTTTGGATTCTTCCAGGCAAGCTCCCCATCGACTGAATTGATGGTGGGGAGAGGACATCACTTCTGCCAGAAGATTTTCTCTCTTCATCCACCATTGGAGGTGATGTATAAGAGGTTCCAACACTGGCACTTTTGAGTACAGTGAGCACGTACTCTGGGTCCACTGTCTCATGAGAAATAATTGAATAGGCCACCTGCATAAGGCTGCCAGTGGTATGACTTGTTCTCCAGTGACCATCAACCCCAGCACTCTCAAGTAGACCTGTGACAGGACATAGCAGCTGTTGCACACATACTGAATTACTGAAATGAGTGTTTCCACTTTTTCCTGAGATGGATAAACATATCCTATCTCTAGATCGAAGAACATGCCCAGATAAACACACTTCTTGGATTGAACGAGATCTAATTTCTGCTAATTTATTATCCAACTTAAATCTGTCCAAATTTTGACAACTGTCTGAAGATTGGCTGATAAACTTTGTTTCATGTGTGTTTATATATCTCCCGTAGAGATATGTTGTGATAGCAAGGACCACCCTGGTAAAGACCTGAGGAAATTCCAAATGGTAGAACATTGAATTCCCATTCCCATTTGCAGCCCTGGAATGCAAATCTTGGGTATAGTACCGTCTGAAAATCCTGGCTATAGGAATGTCAAAATATGCATCCTTTACGTCTATGGATGATGTCCACATTCCCTTTCTCAATCCTGCCAACACCATCTTTATCGTTTCCATTTTGAAACTCGGTGTGAGAATGAACTTGTTGAGTAGCTTTAGATTGAGAATTGGTCTCCACCCACCATTGCTCTTTGACACCAGGAACACGGTTGAATAAAATCCCAGAAGATTTTTCTGGGCAGGCTCAATTGCTTGTTTCAGTATGAGGGATTGTATTTCTTCCTCTATACACAACAGCTGATCTGGATCTCTTGGTCTTTGAGTCCAGATAGGAACTGGAGATAGCATTAGTGGTAGCTGATTGCTTATCCAGTTGGGATGGTAACCGGCTTGAAGCCACTGCAATACTAAGCGGTCCTGTGTCACCCGCTTCCACTCTTGGATATGCTTGGCCAGACAACCTCCTACAGGTCCATCTGAGGGCCAAGGAAGAACACAACAATCCAAGAGTGGTGCTAACTCCAGAGCTGCGTCTGATGACACTGTGGTCCTCGTGGGAACTGCATTCTCAGGCACAGTTTCAATTGCCAGATCCACACCCTCCCCTGCTAGCGACACGTCCACCTCATGGTGTGGGTTGCCTTGCAGGTTGTGGCTGCTAAACACCCCCTCCCACCCACCACCCACACCTAAAATCAAGGTCACACATGCTGCACCTTGAGCACTCACGACCCACAAAACATTGTTTTACATAACGGTGACAAATAGGACAGTTCTCATACTTACAATTAGTTTTTAGTCATTAGAGGTTAGCCATTAGTTGGCTAAGTAATAAAGAAATTAATTAACAAATGCAACTGATAGTAAACTGAACCAATAAGTTGCAGTCATTAATAGATTAGTGATTACCTAAAAGAAATTAAGTAAGGGACCAATTATTATGACATTTTCTTTATGGGAGAATATCAGTTAACCGACAATAATCAAGTATATTCATCTCCAAGATACAATACAAGAGGACTATTATCCAGCACTTGAGCATGCACAGACACACACATATATCTGTCTCCATTCTCCTATCTAGGAAATACCTAAGATGTGTGAAAGGTTAGCCAAATATAAACCAATACGTCAGATTGAGGAGCAGAAGAAAAGCTTGACAAGCAAAACACTCTCAAAAGTAAATTTAGAGAAGCCCTCCTAGAGCCGCCCTACCTATCAGCGACATATAATGGCATGGCTAGTGTACCAAGAGTTTGTGCATGAGAACATTGCTGGTCTGAAATACATACTTTATTAGGACTCCAAGGGTGGAGAGCTGTAAAAGTTTCTTTTACAGACCAATAATACGTCTCCCATAATTAGCTATCAGCGGTTACTAATAGTTGGACTTCAGTTTCACAACATCCACAAAAACACATTACTTCAACCAAGTAGTAAAATTAATTCATACCGATACAGAGATGACTTTTGACCGGAATTATTGTAATCCCGGATATATGTGACACTATGCGTGTCACATAAATAAGATTAGAATACACCTGGTGAGTGATGCAGTCTTACCACAGCATCGCTCATTGAGGGTAGTAAATCCATTTGTAGTAGTAAAACCTACATGTATCTCTCACTCCGAAATATGAGTAAAACTTTGAAACTTTTTCAAATTAAGCCAGCTCTATCAAGACACAACCGAACTGAAGCCAGTTCAGTAGCATTATGTCTTGTCATCCGGCGCATGCAGGACCAGCTTGCACATGTGCCAGTTTGACAGCTAGGCTACCTGCCTATTAAGGGAAGATTTAATTTTAATTCTCTGTTGAATTGAGTCAGTTAGATATATTAGCATAGATTAGAGAGTATTCGTGATAATAAGTATAATCTTGAAGTGAAATGTCCTTTTGTGGACATCTCTACTGAACTCATATCTGATGGCCTTGATAAATGATTTAGATGGTGTATCAAGTGTAGGTGGAGGCATGGACATACTTTGGGGTGACACTTCCTTTCAATGGTGTCTTGGAATACTGGAGGTGATGGTTGGGTTTTAACTCCCCTCTCCGGTGACGAGTCAAAGAGGAGTATGCATGGTGGATGTGAGTTGAAGAAATGGGTCAGGCGCATTCTTCTGAAGAATGCTTGTAAGTCTGTACAGACTTCTCATGTTTGTTTCAGTACCAGTAGGATTGAATACTAAACCCTTGTCTAAAGCCTGGTTTTAATGATCAGATTAATCTGATCAGATTTGTCGAATTCGATAAAATCTGACAGACAGTGTAAACAAAAAATCTGAAGTCTGCTGTCTGAAGGCGAATCTGATGGTTCTTCAGATTTTTCGAATTCAATAAAATCTGACCGAGTAAACCAAATATCTGAAGTCTGATGTCTGAAGTCTGAAGGCGAATCTCTAAATACATCATCATTGTCGACGTCATCAGCCAGCATGCAAAATAGATTTGCCCGTGTCACTTTGAATGTGGGGTGATTTTAATGAGAGGTTCATAATTCAATGTCAGGAAGATTCGTTAAGCCCACTTTATAAAATTAAACAGAAAGCAGACGGCGATACTGTCCATAGCGGGTGTGTCATATGGTCTGCCGCCACCGCTGGCAACACTAATGATGTGATTACCAACTTGGCAATGCCAATGACGTCATATTTCTTCTTCAGACTCTTTCTTCAGATTTTTCCATCAGATTTTTTCATCAGATTTTTTCTACAGATTTTTTCATCAGATTTGTCTGACAGATTCCTAAACGATTTTCAGATTCGCGCTACATCAGATTTTTGCTTCAGATTTGTCTGTCAGATTAATCTGATCATGAAAACCGGGCTTAAGACACTTATTGTGTCTGGATCCAATAACTTCTCTGTAAAATTGAAGACAAAAGGTGATGAGTATGATATAAAAGGAGAGAACAAACTGAGCTTGAATCATTCAGACAAAGATTCGATAATATTGATCCGCGGCTAGCTCTATCACAAAATCACGTATAAATTAATTTTCAAGAACTTTATTTAGAAAACGTGGTCTAGTTGGAAGCCAGTTTCATAGCACAGTGTTGTGTCAGATGGTGCATGCGCCGCACATGTGCTGGTGGGCTTCCGGATGCATGGTTTCTGACAGCTGAGTAACCTGTCTATTAGGGCCAGGTTTGTTGTCACTTCTGTGTATAATTGAGCCAGTTGGAGATGTTGGTATATATCCAGAGTATTTGTGATGATAAGTATATGCTTGGAGTGAAATTCTGATGTGCCTACAATTCCCTACATTATATTGCAAAAATTTACACTTTTGGTTCTTACTTTAAAATGGTTGTCAAACCCTAAAGATGACAAAAGAAAAAATGCCAACCTCATTTTTCCCATAGGCTAAACAATAACTTAACATAAAAAACGCCGTCAAAAATCTATATGAAATTTTTACGCAAGCCATATATGGGACAGAAGAGCAGATATATATTTAAGTCCTTTCCTATGAGGTCAGTTAAAGTAAGTTTAAGTGTCATTTTCACAAAAAAAACTATTCTGCCGTCCACAATAATAAATACCATCAGCTTACAAAAAATAACTTGCAGGAATTTGAACCAGGACTGAATTGTTTCACCTATTTTCTCTAACTGACCTTACATGTATGTTCATTTTGGTCAAACATCTATATTATGAAGTAAAATAACTGAATGAAATGTGCATTGAAATTTTTTTTCTGTCTACTGAGTGTTTAGTTTGAAAAGCTTTGGTAAATATACAAACTATTCCCGCATTCGGGAATGAGAATGCATAGGGTTGAGTCTGCCTTAAACTTTGCTGGGGAAACCAATGGTAGGATCTGAGCTGTTTACTAGTATAAACAGGGAATAGCAGCCATATATCAGCTCAAACCTAACCATAAACGTTCTATCGTTGCCAGCAGTGATGAGTGTAGACGTCAGGACAGGTAATAGTAGACAGGTGTCTGCTGAAATATTACATTAAATGTTCTATCATTGCCAGCAGTGATGAGTGTATCATGTAATAGCAGACAGATGTCTGCTCAAAACTGACCTTAAATGTTCTATCATTGCCAGCAGTGATGAGTGTAGAAGAGTAGTGTGGACAGAACTGCATACATGTGATAGTAGACAGATGGCCGCTTAGCTCTGCTATGCATTTGTCAGCCTGAAAGACATATTCACTAAATATAATGATTCACTTTGTCAATATTCACTAGATATAATGATTCAGTTTGTCAATATTCACTAAATATAATGATTCAGTTTGTCAATATTCACTAGATATAATGATTCAGTTTGTCAATATTCACTAGATATAATGATTCAGTTTGTCAATATTTACTAGATATAATGATTCAGTTTGTCAATATTCACTAGATATAATGATTCAGTTTGTCAATATTCACTAGATATAATGATTCAGTTTGTCAATATTCACTAGATATAATGATTCAGTTTGTCAATATTCACTAGATATAATGATCCACTTTGTCAATATTCATAGATATAATGATTCAGTTTGCCAATATTCACTAGATATAATAATTCAGTTTGTCAATATTCACTAGATATAATGATTCAGTTTGTCAATATTCACTAGATATAATGATTCAGTTTGTCAATATTCACTAGATATAATGATTGAGTTTATCAATATTCACTATATATAATGATTGAGTTTGTTAATATTCACTAGGGATAATGATCCAGTTTCTCAATATTTACTGTGCATAATGATTCACTTTGCCAATATTCATTAACCACAATTCAGTTTGTCAGCATTCACTAGGCATAATGAATCAATTTGTCAATATTCACTAGGCATAATCAGTTTGTCAACATTTTATATTTAGTGAATATTTACAAACTGAATTATTATATCTAGTGAATATTGATAAACTGAATTATTATACCCAGTGAATATCGATAAACTGAATCATAATGTTTATTCCTAATGAATATTGACAAACTGAATCATTATGTCTAGCGAACATTGAAAAAAAAAGAATCATTATCTTTAATGAATCATTATGCCCAGTACATATTGACAAACTGATTTATTATGATTACAATTTATGCTGAGTGATTATTGACAAATTGAATCATTATGCCTAGTGAATATTAGCAAACTGAATCATTATGCCTAGTGAATATTGGCAAACTGAATCTTTATACCTAGTGAATATGAGCCACATTAATCATTATGCTTAGTGAATATTAGCAAACTGAATTATGCCTAGTGAATATTGGCAAATTGAATGAGTATACCCAGTGAATCATTATGCCTAGTGAATACTGACAAACTGAATCTTGATGCCTAGTTAATATTAGCAAACTGAATTATGCTTAGTGAATATTGACAAATTGAATGAGTATGCCAAATGAATCATTATGCCTAGTGAATATTGACAAACTAAATCATTGTCTAGTGAATATGACAAATTTAATCATTATGCCTAGTGAATACTGACAAACTGACTGAATCATTATGCCTAGTGAATATTGGCATATTGAATCTTTATGCCTAGTGAATATTAGCAAACTGACGTATGCCTAGTGATTATTGGTAAACTGAATCATTATGCCTATTGAATATCGGTAAACTGAATCATTATGCCTAGTGAACATTGCCAAACTGAATCCTTATGCAGAGTGAATATTACCTAACTGAATTATGCCTAGTGAATATTGACAAATTGAATCAGTATGCCCAGTAAATCATTATGCCTAGTAAATATTGACTAACTGAATCATTATGCCTATCGAATATTGACAAATTGAATCATTATGCCTAGTGAATGCTGACAAACTGAATCATGGTTAATGAATATTGGCAAAGTGAATCATCATGCATAGTGAATATTGAGAAGCTGGATCATTATCCCTAGTGAATATTGACAAACTGAATCATTATATCTAGTGAATATTGACAAATTGAATTATTATATCTAGCGAATATTAACAAACTCAATCATTATATCTAGTGCATATCGACAAACTCAATCATTATATCTAGTGAATATTGACAAACTCAATCATTATATCTAGTGAGAATTGACAAACTGAATCATTATATCTAGTGAATATTGGCCAAACTGAATCATTATATCTAGTGAATATTGACAAACTGAATCATTATATCTAGTGAATATTGACAAACTGAATTATTATATCTAGTGAATATTGACAAATTGAATTATTATATCTAGCGAATATTAACAAACTCAATCATTATATCTAGTGCATATTGACAAACTCAATCATTATATCTAGTGAATATTGACAAACTCAATCATTATATCTAGTGAGAATTGACAAACTGAATCATTATATCTAGTGAATATTGGCCAAACTGAATCATTATATCTAGTGAATATTGACAAACTGAATCATTATATCTAGTGAATATTGACAAACTGAATTATTATATCTAGTGAATATTGACAAACTGAATCATTATATCTAATGAATAATGACAACCTGAATCATTATATCTAGTGAATACTGACAAACTGAATAATTATGATTATTCCTAGTGAATATTGACAAACTGAATCATTATGTCAAGTGAATATTGGGAAAAAAAATGAATCATGGTTAATGAATATTGGCAAAGTGAATCATCATGCATTGTAAATATTGAGAAACTGGATCATTATCCCTAGTGAATATTGACAAGCTGAATCATTATATCCAGTGAATATTGACAAATTGAATTATTATATCTAGTGAATATTAACAAACTCAATCATTATATCTAGTGAATATTCAGCACTGAATCATTATATCTAGTGAATATTGACAAACTGAATCATTATATCTAGTGAATACTGACAAACTGAATCATTATGTCCAGCGAATATTGGAAAAAAACCTGAATCATTATCTTTAATGAATTATTATGCCCAGTACATATTGACAACCTGATTTATATGATTACAATTTATGTCTTGTGATTATTGACAAATTGAATTATTATGCCTAGTGAATATTGGCAAACTGAACCTTTATGCCTAGTGAATATTAGCAAAATGAATCTGTATGCCTAGTGAATATTAACAAACTGAATTATGCCTAGTGATTATTGACAAATTGACTCATTATGCCTAGTGAATATTGACAAATTGAATGAGTATGCCCAGTGAAATCATTATGCCTAGTGAATATTGACAAACTGACTGAATCATTATGCCTAGTGAATATTGGCAAATTGAATCTTTATGCCTAGTGAATATTATCAAACTGAATTATGCCTAGTGACTATTGGTAAACTGAATCATTATGCCTATTGAATATTGGTAAACTGAATCATTATGCCTAGTCAACATTGCCGAACTGAATCTTTATGCATAGAGAATATTACCTAACTGAATTATGCCTAGTGAATATTGACAAATTGAATCAGTATGCCCACTGAATCATTATGCCACGTGAATATTGACCGACTCATTATGCCTAGTGAATATTGACAAATGGATTCATTATGCCTAGTGAATGCTGACAAACTGAATTGTGGTTAATGAATATTGGCAAATTGAATCATTATGCACAGTAAATATTGAGAAACTGGATCATTATCCCTAGTGAATATTAACAAACTCAATCATTATATATAGTGAATATTGATAAACTCAATCATTATATCTAGTGAATATTGACAAACTGAATCATTATATCCAGTGAATATTGACAAACTGAATCATTATATCTAGTGAATATTGGACAAACTGAATCATTATATCCAGTGAATATTGACAAACTGAATCACTATATCTAGTGAATATTGAATTATTATATTTAGTGAATATTGACAAACTGAATCATTATATCCAGTGAATATTGGGCAAACTGAATCATTATATCTAGTGAATATTGTCAAACTGAATCATTATATCTAGTGAATACTGACAAACTGAATCACTACGTCTAGCGAATATTGGAAAAAAACTGAATCATTATCTTTAATGAATTATTATGCCCAATACATATTGACAAACTGATTTATTATGATTACAATTTATGTCAAGTGATTATTGACAAATTGAATTATTATGCCTAGTGAATATTGGCAAAACTGAACCTTTATGCCTAGTGATTATTGACAAATTGACTCATTATGCCTAGTGAATATTGACAAATTGAATGACTATGCCGTGAATCATTATGCCTAGTGAATACTGACAAACTGAATCTTGATGCCTAGTTAATATTAGCAAACTGAATTATGCCTAGTGAATATTGACAAACTGAATGAGTATGCCCAGTGAAATCATTATGCCTAGTGAATATTGACAAACTGACTGAATCATTATGCCTAGTGAATATTGGCAAATTGAATCTATGCCTAGTGAATATTATCAAACTGAATCATGCCTAGTGACTATTGGTAAACTGAATTATTATCCCTATTGAATATTGGTAAACTGAATCATTATGCCTAGTCAACATTGCCAAACTGAATCTTTATGCATAGAGAATATTACCTAACTGAATTATGCCTAGTGAATATTGAGAAATTGAATCAGTATGCCCAGTGAATCATTATGCCACGTGAATATTGACTAACTGACTCATTATGCCTAGTCAACATTGCCGAACTGAATCTTTATGCATAGAGAATATTACCTAACTGAATTATGCCTAGTGAATATTGACAAATTGAATCAGTATGCCTACTGAATCATTATGCCACGTGAATATTGACTGACTCATTATGCCTAGTGAATATTGACAAATGGATTCATTATGCCTAGTGAATGCTGACAAACTGAATTGTGGTTAATGAATATTGACAAATTGACTCATTATGCCTAGTGAATATTGAGAAATTGAATGACTATGCCGTGAATCATTATGCCTAGTGAATACTGACAAACTGAATCTTGATGCCTAGTTAATATTAGCAAACTGAATTATGCCTAGTGAATATTGACAAATTGAATGAGTATGTCCAGTGAATCAGTATGCCTAGTGAATATTTACCAACTAAATCATTATGCCTAGTGAATATTGGTAAACTGAATCAGTATGCCTAGTGAACAATGCCAAACTGAATCTGTATGCATAGTGAATATTACCTAACTGAATTATGCCTAGTGAATATTGACAAATTGAATCAGTATGCCCAGTGAATCATTATGCCACGTGAATATTGACAACCTGACTCATTATGCCTAGTGAATATTGACAAATTGATTCATTATGGCTCGTGAATGCTGACAAACTGAATCATTATGCCTAGTGAATATTGACAAACTGAATTATGGTTAATGAATATTGGCAAAGTGAATCATTATGCATAGTAAATATTGAGAACCTGAATCATTATCCCTAGCGAATACTGACAAACTGAATCACTATGCCTAGTGAATATTGACAGACTGAATGATTACATCTAGTGAATATTGGCACACTGAATCATTATATCTAGTGAATATTAACAGACTGAATCATTATGCCAAGTGAATATTGGCGAACTGAATCATTATGCCGAATGAATATTGACAAACTGGATCACTATTACTAGTGAATATTTACAAACTGAATCATTATGCCTATTATACAAATTGAACTAGACTGCTCAGTCGATGATGCGTCATCACAAATCCCCACGTTCGCTGCTTTGACCTTTTGGCCCATCCTAGCATATCCCACAGCCCTAGGAGCTGAGCCATATGTAAAGGTCCTGTTGCATTCTACGATATGGGGAACTCACATACCACATTTGGTTGACTTCCATCCAATGGTTTTAGAAGACTTGTGTTACAATCAATTCTTGAACTTTCACAACAGTTTTTAGAATATTTTACCTTTTGACCCCACCCAGTGGCCGAAGCCAATTCTAAATATTATCTTGCAAAGCGCAATCATATTGGTAACCACATACCAAATTTGGTTGACTTCCACCACTTTGGGAGGACAGCGTGACGGACGAATGGATGGATAGAGGCAATTATAATATATCTGATGGGTTTTTTAATGTGGGGATAATCATTATGTCTAGTGAATATTGGCAAACTGAATCATTATGCCTAGTGAATATTGACAAAATGAATCATTATGCCTAGTGAATATTGACAAACTGAATCATTATGCCAAGTGAAAATTGACACTCTGTATCATTATGCATAGACACTAGTCAGAATTGAGAAACAGAATCATTATGCCCAGTGAATATTGACAAACTGATTCAGTATGCCCAGTGAATCTTGACAAACCTAATCATTATGCCCAGTGAATATAGGCAAACTGAATAATTATGCCTAGTAATATTGACAAAAAGAATCAGTATGCTAAGTGAATATTGACAAACTGAATCCGTATGCCCAGGGAATATTGATAAACTGAATATGTGATTGAGTGTAAAGACATGTAGTATGCAGGAAATTTCAATTTCCCTTTCTCCGAGATCTAACAATACTCACCATTCTGTTACTTCTGATATACAGCTGGCCTTGACAGCTGGCTCTAGGACTACAGACTTAGAAAGATTTACCGACTCCTTGGAACCGGGTACTCGGCTCCCAACTGCCGAGTACCCGTCTACCATAGAGCTCATATTGTTTGCATAGCCACCAAACAAGAGAAACCCATGGCTTGCCTCCGTGGGGCTGGGAGGCTGGGTCCGTAACAGAATGGTGAGTATTGTTAGATCTCGGAGAAAGGGAAATTGAAATTTCCTGCATTCTCCTTCGATCAATACTCACCATTCTGTTACTTCTGATATACACCAGATTTGATCAGTAACCTGGTGGGAAGGGGCAAGCCATAAATGCTACTTTTGCCCCTTGGAGAAAGATTTAGACTTAACAACTTGACTAACGGAGACCTAAAAGGACTGTCAAGTTATCGGAACCGAATCACATTCGCGTCATTGCCCCCCCCTTTTTTTCCTAAGAAAAGGGAGAGAACTCACGAACATGTATCTCGCCTGAAACATGAATATGCCAAGAGGGTTAACTGCTCTTTGCATATATTAGCCTGGGAATGAGCATGGATATATAAGATGAATGATCATGATATATAGACATAATACAAAACACTCTCAATCGTGAATTACCTCATGATATTTGGAATTCAGACCTGGAGCCTACAACCATTCACTTGTCCGGCCATCAGTGACACAGCCGGTTGATATCCTCTCGCTCGACCATGTCTGCTTCTTAATTATCTCTTACAAATGCCAAAAAAGGAAGAAGAGCAGTGCGGTCATATAGCTATCGTCTCAAAACAGCTAAAGCGAGTGGAATGGCGAAGTCTGACACATCCCTCATACAGTAATCCGTGAAAGAGGACTCACAGTGCCCTTGTGCGACAGCCATGATGTCCTTAAATGGAACACCATTGTAAAGGGCTGAAGAGGCGGCTATTCCTCTAACATCGTGCCCTTGCGCCTTGCACTTGGTGCCCAGTCGTAATCTCACGGGTAGTCTGAATGCATTCAACTACCCGAGAGATAGAATCCACGGATGCGGTGCCATATGGCTCCATATGGCAGATCCACAGATGTCTATCATTCGACCGTAATGAGTCTGTCCGTTTCGTACTTAGTCAAAGCACAGACTGGGCACCAGACACTGGCATCACGATCCAACCTACTTAGTTTCGGTATAATGATCGGTTTGCCGGGATATCTCAAAGATCGAAACTTTGACATAAACTCTGCTCTTGGCAGTAGACGCAGACCCTCTCTGGAGACAATAAATCGGTCCCTCTCTGCTGAAAGTGCATGGATCACACTGCGCCTTCTAGCTGAGGAAGCTGCCAATAGAAAGACCGCCTTTAGAGGCAAATGCTTTAGACTAGCCGAACGCAACGGTTCGAAAGGGTGCTTGGCCAGTACATTAAGCACTAAAGATAGACTCCAGGCTGGAATGACTACCGGTTGTCTCGGTCAGAGATTGCTCATTCCCTTCACCATCACACTCAACTGGGCCACCTCTGGACTATCCCTGTTGGCTAGACAAGGGATAACTGATGCCAAAGCTGACTTGTATCCAGCAATTGTGACAGGAGCTAGTCCTGAAAAGAACAGCTCACAGAGAAAGTCTGCTATTTGCTGAATAGTGGAATGAAAGGTAACAATACCCTTTTCCTCACACCAGTCTGCAAATCCGTTAACCTTGTTGTTATATGACTTGAAGGTTGACCTCCTTCTCGCAGCCGCGATGAAATCACCAGCATGTCGAGAAAAGCCTTCCGACGTGGAACGTTGTTTGACAACAACCACGCAGTCAATAACATTTCGGGACGCTCATGTAGGAAGCATCCCTTGGCCTGGGAGATTATGTTCGGAATCTCGGGCAACTGCACTGGATTTTCCACCAGCAGATCTAGCAGATCCGTGAACCACACCCTGCTTGGCCAATACGGTGCTATTAGCAGGACCCGACACGGTTCCTCCCTGATCTTCACCAATACCTTCGGCAGAAGGATGGTGGGTGGGTACGCGTAAGCGTGCATCCCTCTCCAGCTTATCGCCAGAGCGTCTGTATCGACGGCATTTGGATCTGGAATCGGCGAGACATAAGTCATGATTTGAGCATTTTCCCTTGTGGCGAACAAGTCCACGTTGGGTTTGCCCCAATGCTCAAAGATCCTTCGTAGAACTGGAGGGTTGAGGGACCATTCTGTTGGCAGAATTCTCTGTCTGCGAGACAAAGCATCCGCCAGAATGTTCAATCGGCCAGGAATGTGAGCTGCTTTCAAAACAACCGAGTAATTCCTGCACCATTGAATCAAGTGCCACACTTTGATACACCGTGTGGGTGACCTGGTCCCGCCTTGGCGATTTATGTATGATACTACCGTCGAATTGCAATCCGACCGTATCAATATCACCTTGCCCCTGATCATCGGAAGAAACTCTTCCAACGCCAGTTCCACTGCCATCATTTCCAACAGATTGATATGCAGCTGACTCTCCAGGAGAGTCCATGTGCCTGAGACCTGGCGTTCTCCCAGGCAGGCCCCCCCCCACCCCTCCAGCGATGCATCCGTGTACACGGACAGCTGGGGGTGGGGTAGGTGCAGCGAAACCCCATCTAGGAGATTCTGACGCTGTTTCCACCACACAAGATGCGATATTATCGGCTCCAAAACTGGCACCAGTTTTGACAGGGGTTCTGTTCTCTGTTCCCACAGAGACATCAGATACAACTGGATAGGTCTTCGCATTAGAGCAGCGTATGGGATCACGTGCTCCATGGAGACCATCATGCCCAGCATCTGAAGAAACCGCCTCGCCTGAATGTGGTTTCCCACTCGAAAACTCTTGAGGATGGCTAAGAGAGACACCACTCTGGGCTCTGACGGGTAAACCCTGCCCTCCTCGAGATCGAATCGCATCCCCAAATAAACGAAATGTTGAGTGGGTGTCAACTCGGATCTCTCCTTGTTGACTATCCCGCCTAGATCTGAAAGTAACTTCAGAGTCAGAGCAGTATCCACGTTCAACCTGGCTGCAGAGTCTGCTTTGAGCAGCCAGTCATCTATGTAGGTGTGTAGCGCCACGTTCTCTTTTCTGAGAACCGCTGTCACCGCAAGGACCACTCTTGTGAAATCCCTCGGAGCTGTCGACAGGCCAAACGGGAGAACAGTAAACTCCCATACTTGATTCTGAAACGCAAATCTCAGAAACCTGTGCCAACTCCGGTTCATAGGAATGTGGAAATATGCATCTTTCAGATCGATCGACACACACCACATTCCCATCCTCAATCCCGCCATTACCGACCTCGGTGTTTCCATCTGGAACCGAGGCGTATGGATAAACCAATTTAATGGCCTGAGATTGAGTATGGGTCTCCATCCCCCCGTGCTCTTGGGGACAAGGAACATATTTGAATAGAAGCCCGGAGTGTTCTGGTTCGCTGGTTTTATTGCTCCCATCAGAAGCAAACCCGACACTTCGTTTTGAACGGCTTCTAACTTGTCTGGGTCCCGTGGTACGGGTGTCCAGACAGGTGCCAAAGACAGATTCTGCGGCGGAAAGTCCCACCACTCCGGCATGTACCCCTGGGATAACCATCCCAGGACCAGACTGTCTGACGTCACACCTCGCCAGGCCTCGACGAAACGCATGAGCCTTCCACCCACCATAGACGCCTCGACGTCTAACTGGCTTGTCCGGCTCGCGGTCCGCTCCCCCCCCCCCCCTTCTTAACGAGAGAGAGAGAGAGAGAACCATTTCCCGTCTTGGCTCGGCAGGTATAACTGGCACCGCTGTTCCTGTCGCACAGGTGCGGTCCACGCGGATATGAAGGGAGCTCTCGTACCCTCAGGTACGATCTGCTCCCTTCTTTCCACCCTTGGAGGACTTACCCGTACCCCTCCCCTTGCCCTTCCCGCCTCTAGGGCGATCATGAGCAACATTGGCGAGGGTAGGGGCCTCCACAACCTTCCTGGCTTTCTTAGCCGGCAGCAGCTGAGAAAATCCAGACGAAGCAGAAGTCGCAGTAGGCTTAGCTTTCGCCTTGCCTTTCTGCTTCTTCTGCTTCTTTGAAGGTTGGACAGCTAACGGTTTCCCTACAGCCCCTAGTGCGTGCGCTTGCCGCACTAGCTCCAGCTGTAGGTTTACCGCCAACCAATTCTGCGCAATGCTCTAGGATGGCCCGCGCCTGGCCACCGAAGATGCTAGGCCCTGTCAGGGGTGTCCCAAGAAGACGCTCCCTGACTGCCGTAGCCGGATGCATATGGTCACGAACCATTTGCCTCCTGGACTTTGTCACACGCGCCTGCACCCTTGCCAGTGCGCCCATAGACAGCACCAAGCCGTCACTGACGCACGAAAGCGCCACAGGTGGCACAGGGTGGCCTGCCCCCGCTTCAGCCCACACCGACTGAAGAAGGCGATATGAATGGTTGACAGCACTCATAGCTGCCCTCACACCCTCATCGCATAGGGACAGGACTTCATCCTGGTGTGCCTGGAACTTGTCCACAAGAGCCTGACCGGGGCCACCCGCTCCAGCACTCTGAACACCCAGTACCCAGCGGTCATTCTCAGTGACCGACGGGACAACACCATACCTGTCGTATTCCCCCCGTGGAACACGACCCCTCGCCCGCACCTCCATGGAGGCCGCAAGAAGCTGGCCCATGTTCATGCGTTGTTTGCTATACATAGTATCAAGCAACACCATAAACCATGGATCCAGTCCAACAGACTGGATCAGGGCTGCGGGCAAGATCCCCATCCTAATCGATGCACCGATGGATGGGGTCGAAACCACAGACGGGTCCACCCTGGCTAGCCAAGCCAGAGCCTCAGACCAATCCGTCTCCGAGGAGGACACTCCCGTGAACACGTCACCCGTTGACATGTTCACGGCCCTACCAGCAACGGCTTCCCGGCTAGGAGCCATTGCTGATATGCCAGGAACTCCGGTACCGTACGGTTCCACCACCACCCCATGGAACACACCAGTCCATGGAGTAGGCCTGCACGGAAAACCGTGCGGACCCGTAGCGGTTGAGGAACCGTGGCCAAACACGGGCGCCAACGGCACCCCATGTCTGACCGCCGGACCAGGCGTGATAGACGAGTACCATGCCTGGCCGGCCACACCCGTCACCATGTCGGTTGGCAGCAAACCAACCATTACAGGACCAGTGCCTGGTACCCGAGTGGCCTCAACCACGGGCGGAGCCGCTGCCCTGGCTTGCGCCAGGCCAGACAGATGGAGGGCGGCTTCCATCAGGACGGAATCGACCTCCATGCTCTCCACCCGTGGCCTCACAGGCCGCAGCACACTCTCCTCCTCGGCCTCCTCATCTTCAGACCCCTAAGAGTCGTCACTAGACACCTGACGGACCGGCCACCGCTACTGGACCACCCGGAGGTGGCCGCAGAGAGACAGAACCCATCAGGCCGGAGCCCGACGGGACTGCCAGGGGGCCGTACGAAACGGCTCCCTCGGTGTCCAGTCCAGAACCCTGTCCAAGGACAGGGTCCGAATCAAACATGGGGAGAGACTGCCCTACAACTTTTGGCAGCAGGGACGACACCAGTGTGGGCAGAACGCTATGCAAGACACCTTGTCTAGCCGGACCAAACCATGCCAGCGGTGCCATCTCCGCCACCTCCGGTTGCAGACGTGGAATGCCCCCCACGGGCCGAAACGGACGCTCCACGATTTACTTTCGGACTGCCTGACCCCGCGTCAGACCCTGCCAAGTCCTTCTAGCAAGGAACTTAAGCATCATATCGACCGACCACACAGCGCAAACGTTACACCTACTGTCAAGACTACACTTAGTACAGCGGAAACAGACATGGTCCTTGTATAGAACCCGTACGATATGTGGCACTCGACACATGATGGCGGGGCTGGCTTGGCCTATAAACCAAACCTACAATAAGCCAGCGGAACGAAACAAAAATGGAAGGCAGACAATTAATTTTCAAATATATTGACCATAAATTAACTGTCACCCTCCCGCACCCCACCCCGCAACGTTACAGCAAAGATCGCATTGAATATGACGACAAGAACGAAGCGGGCAACAATACACCCATACACTGATCCTCAAGGATGTATAACGGAACCAGGAATCATATCGCATAGCATTCGGGGTATATTTACTAATAAATATAAATTATACTCCTAACGAAGACCACAATGATATGTAAAGAAACAACAAAATGTAAACAAACTGCTGTAGCACACGGTAAAACCGCAGACCACACATCTAAATCAAGAATTTTGAAACCACTGATCATTGCAAACAGATCGTGATAACACGCAAAACTTGAAAATTCCAAAGTTTTTCTGGTACCAATTAAAGTACGCAGCACCCAGAATCAGATGCGCGAATTAATGAAACATTTTCTTCACATAAACATCCGAGACACACGGGTGTGACGAGACCCGCTCGGATCTTACGGAGAACGACGTCAGCCGATCATCATGTTTAAAACACCGATAAGCCAACACCTAATTTCATATCTGCCGATCGCCTGTTGGGATTTAAAGGAAGGCGATCATCTGGCATATTTCGTTGTCAACATACGTCCCAGATTCTTTGGGGTTAGAAATTGGAACATGCGACACATACAAAATTTTAGAGACCTAAGTCTTTTAACTATAGAATAACATGGAAATATACGACCTGATATCCTCGGAAGCATCCATATTAATCCAAAATATCCTTTTGAGAACGCACAAGCTATCACAATTAATCACAGTAAAAGACTTAGGCTTAAACAATCTTAAGACTTTCCAACTGCAAAAAGCATGTATTCTCTTGTCGCTATGCAAACAAGAATGAGCTCTATCGTAGACGGGTACTCAGCAGTTGGGAGCCGAGTACCCGGTTCCAAGGAGTCGGTAAAGCTTTCTAAGTCTATAGTCCTAGAGCCAGCTGTCAAGGCCAGCTGTATATCAGAAGTAACAGAATGGTGAGTATTGATCGAAGGAGAATCTGTGGTCTGTGTTACTGAAGAGTGAATGAGATTATTATGATACTATGTTGATTTTCATTGTGTCTGTCTTACTTGCATACTGAGGACAAACACCCGTGTATCGACAGAGATGGCAATATAGCAATCATCAGGACTGAAACAGCAGCACTGTCCAAGATCTAGAGATCTGCTTATAACATTGCCATCATAACAATCTCCTGAAACATGAAATTGTTGAAACAAGGCAGTTGAATGAGAATTTTGTTACCCTCAGCCCATAAGGGGAGAATTTGCATTTGTGTTGCATACGTGCGTGTGTGTGTGATGTGCGTTTGTGCATTTGGCCACAGTAAGGGGATGAGGTATCGCAGTCAGGTTTGTCTGCACGAGTGTGTCCGGACCTATAGCCAAACAAGAGTTCTGTAGAATTAAATGTCTCACCTGCTCTCCACATTGCTGATAGAGCATCAGAGGTCAGTCACCTCGAGATCTCAATGTGACGATTCTTAACACCATAGCCAACAATTTATCCAAGATTATTTCCAATAGGGTCATACAATCCTGATATATAAGCTGAGAAGTTCTGCTAAATGCAAAAACTTAACATTGAAACAAAGGTTGTGTACCAAGGTCAGAGCAACCATATGCCAAAGTTATGTTCAATTAGACCTAACCAATCCTACAATAATTTAGCATTGTTGCAATCGCAGGAAAAGTGATACCTATGTCTCGCACACAGCTTCACAAACGACTTGGCTCAAACCTAACACAAAAGGGATGTTACTGTCAAGGAGGATTTCCAGATTTAAATAAGAATTAGGATTCTGCTGAGATAAATGTATTGCCTATCTTCCTCATTGCTGATATGCATCAAAGCTCAGTGACCTTCATCTTTGACCTTGTGACATGTATCAAGCTTGTCATGCCAAGTACTGAAAGCATAGCCAACCATGTATGCAAGTTCATAGGGTTGACCAATCATGAAATATGAGCTGAGAAGTTTTGCTAAACGCATGAACTGGACATTGAAAAAGGTTTTGCATGAATGTCACAGTCTGTCATTTAGGGTTTATACACTGGTAAGACAGCTTGGGATCCCCCAATGTTTTGGTAAGAGGTCCAGGGACCCACTAAAATTGTTTATGATTATTAAATATTGGTTAGGTTAATACACTTTCTGCAGATTGGGATCTCTGAATTATAGATTGTGACATCCAGAGTAAGATATTAAAGATAACACCAAAATTTAGGTGTTATGGTAAACACTAGTCACAGTGAGCCTGAATGACACAGATTCGTAATCATTGCTAATCGTGTCTCCAAGTTTAATTCCAACAGACTCAACCAATCCTGAAATATAAGCTGAGAAATTTCCAAAACTGTTGGTCCCGAGAAGTTTTGCTAAACACACAAAAACATTGAGAAAATTGTTTTGTACCAAGCTGACAGTGACATTGCCCTTTAACCTTGTGACTTCACTGTAATCTTGCAGATTCCTAACAGCATAGGCAACAATGCATACAAGTATAATTCCAATAGGCTTAAGCACATTTGCAATAAAAGTAATTTGCTAAATACAAAATGTAACATTGCTGCCTCCTTCATCATTGGAAAAGTGATTACTATGTTTCGTGGTGCAGGTGAAACAAAAACCTTAATCCGGATCTGATCAAATTCCAGGAAACTACTGGTCTAATTTGGCTCAACTTGTAACACACGGTTGTCAACATACACTAGGATTACAAAATGTTGGTGTTGATCAGCAAGCTGAAACGCGAGAACTGCTCACAGAACATGAGGCTAATATGAAGCAAAATCCATCATCTCCAGATCACTCACAGAATCTCATCCTCACTCATTTCTGTCATCAGCTATTTGTCAGCTATTAGTCTCGGGAAAAGAATTCCGCTGCCTGTGAATACTGCAGCCTATCTTCCATCCTTTAAACTGGAACTGCAGGCAAGCCATGCTTGCCATTAAGAACAGTAAGACAATTGTTTTTATTTGCAAAAGTAAATGGGCTTTTCACCTCATCCTCATCATATAGCTGCCTGAGCACGGGTGCTCGAAATAATCTTTTACAACATTCTGTGCTTTAAAAGGAAGAAGAGAAAATCTGAACCAAATGTTGTTAAATGGTGGCAAAATGCAACGGCAAGGATCTGCAATCTTCAAATAATGCAGCTAAGTTAATGCAGCTATGTGTACTCACTTTGCGAGTATACTTCTAGAAAATATAATATACTGCATCATTTCATACTTCAAAGGCTAACAAAAACTTTGTTAAAACATATAATGGCTTTATTACGTAATAAATGTTGATAGACAATTGTAGATTTGCAAGTGGCCTTCATATAAAGAACAAGTTATCTAGCATGAGACCTATAACAGAGACATTAGGGACACACAGATTATTAGGCATTTGTTTGATCAGGATTTATCCAGGCCCAGTATTTTACTACATCCATTTATACCAGGTCTTCCAGCAGTGTTCACTACTAGTAGGCAGTTACATGTACAACAATTTTTACACTAGTACTAATTTACACTCCTGGGCAGAGACAGGCAATGAGGAATCACAACTACTGGGAGGTAATCGCCCAAATTTTTATACCCATTTATATTCCTGCATGGAGAGCGGCAACTAGGATCAAGGTGTTTGCATACGTTTCCAATAATGGTGAGATAGTTGTTGAATACATGTACAATCTCCTTGCGATAGTACACCAGTGAGGATGGAACCGGGTTTGCCTTTTAAGTAGTCCAGTGTGCTGACCTCCTTGAACATACAGATCGGCAGTATACTTAATATATCTTATACCTAAGAACCCTCTCTGATGGGACAATAAAATAGGGTCTGGATAAATCCTAATGGATGCTGATGACCAAGGCACCATTATCATGCTACCTAAGCCCATTAAGCCACCTGGCCCCCAACCAATCTGCAGCACATTCTGTATATACTGCCTCATCCACAAGATGGGTGGATTTAATAAGCAGCCATTCATAAATAAACAGCAGAATCTGAAATTTGAATGATTTTGTCATCAGGTAATACCTTTGAGAGTGCATTGATATGCCTGCTGCAGATCCCACACAATAACCGCCTGTTCAGCAACAGTAGCCAGCAAAACAGGATGTTGATTGCTAATTTGAATGCAGCCAAGTTGACTTCGTGCATTCAGAAACAATGGCTAGAGGAAAATACAATTCAAAACTTTAAACAGTATCTGCAGGATTTACATCAATACAGTGACACATCCAGGTATTTATATGAAATGTACTTAATTACAGCATTCATTGTAGTGACCCTCAAATCATTCGCATGCAACACTGTAATTGAAATTGAGCTCGATCTCAGTCTAAATTGGATGGATGTTATCTCGATGTCACTCATCATTGTGGTGCTATGTTCATCTACCATTTATACGAAGTCTAAATTTGGCAGATAGTGTTACATAACATGAATTGTCATGTCATCTTTCTATCCATCTGCAAACAGTTGTTATATAATTGTAAACTGTCTATTGGCTTACCTCATGAGCTAAATCCTGTGTAAGATAGACTGAGACTGTTGTAGATGACATTGGCAGCGCAATATACTGAGCATCGCACACTGCGAGGACAGGCCATTGTAAGCCAATAGACTGAGACTGCGCCCTCACCATGTACTGATGAACAAGCCACATTGTGGACCTCACAAACAGAACACATCACTGTCTGCCATGGTAGTGGTCAATTTTCTGTTCTCTGGAAAGCACTGGTCAGTGTGCTGATCAATCACCATAAAGTACAGCTCACTGGTCAATCACTGTAAAGTAAAGGTCCCTCTTCAATCATCGTGAAATACAGGGTGTCAATTTCCTGGAAAAACTAGTATTTCTAAAGGCAATGGAAAATATTATATTAAAAAATCAGGTGTCACATTCATATATTTGACTGCATTGGCAGTCTAAGTGCTACAGTGGATTTGTTGGTAGATAAATAAAATAAAACCTTAAATAACACATTTGATGTTTGCATTTTACATATAAGTGGCAAACCCCTACATTATGAGGTACTATAGGTACCTATAAAGGTGGTGTTAGCAATACAGAATGTAAAAGCCATTGAGTGTCTCTATATAGCAGCCTGGATGTATGCTCCCTAAGGTAATTGAGAATGTGAGGAAATGAAAAACAAATTTATAGGCCCAATGACCAGGGGGTCAGGTTGGAAAGTCGGCTGAGCATGCAACTGGAAGCAGAGTATAAACCCTAACCTATACTTCGATATCTTTTTGATTTAAACATATTTTATTGCTCAAAAGACAATAGCCATTGAGTGTTTGTCTACATATAGCAGCCTGGCTGTATGTCCCCTACTGCAATTGAGATTGTGAACAAATGTAAAATAAAATTGATTGATCGGTCGATGACACATCATCGCAAATCCCCACGTTCACCGCTTTCAACTTTTGACACCTCAACAACCCACCCCCGGGGGCGAAGCCAAATGTAAACTTCCTTTTGCATGCCGCAATCATATGGGTAACTCACATACCAAATTTGGTGCAATAGTGTCAGAGGAGTTGCATTACAATAAATTTTATGACCTTTTGACGCCATCCACAACCCCTGGGGGGGGGGGGGGAGTCAAATGTAAATATGTTCATCTACTCCACATTGATATAACTACTGACATACTACATTTGGTTGAATTCCATCCAACAGTGTCAGAGGAGTTGCATTACAATAAATTTCATGACATTTTGACCCCATCCCCCACCCCTGGGGGAAGGGGCAAATTTAAATGTGCTCATCCACTCCATATCGATATGGGTAACTCACATGACAAATTTGGTTGGATTCCTTCAAATGGTTTCGGAGGAGATGCGTTAAATCAATTTTGGCAGGTTAAAATTTGACCTTTTGACCCCTCTCCTGCCCCGGAGCCAAATATAAATGGTCTCTTGCAATCCGCAATCATATGGTTAACTCAGATTTCAAATTTGGTTGAATTTCGTCCAACGGTGTCAGAGGAGTTGCATTACAATCAATACTTTTACCTTTTGAACCCACGACCACCCACCCTTCGGGGGTGAGGGCCAAATGTAAATGTGCTCATGTACTCCACATTGATATGGGTAACCCACAGAACAAATTTGGTTGAATTCTGTTCAACGGTTTCGGACGAGATAATAATAATAATAATAATAGGATATTTATAGTGCGCTATAATTCCATGCAAATATTGCGTGCTCTAAGCGCTTACAATAATAAAATAAAATGATCATACAGTTGGATATGCCTGACGGAACAAAAACGTTTTAAGATTTGATTTAAATATAGCTAGAGTGGATGAAGATTTAAGACTAGCTGGAAGATCATTCCATTCTGTAGAAGCAACAAAAGCAAATGTTCTGTGACCATAGGTTTTTGATTTAACTTTCGGAATTTTAAGCAGGTTTAGATTTGCAGATCTAAGTGGCCTGCTTGGCGTGTACGTTTCTAGCAGTTCTGAAAGGTAGGTTGATGCTGTAGATATGATACATTGATAGGTTAGGCAGAGGACTTTGAAGCGTATTCTCTGTTCTATTGGAAGCCAGTGAAGATCTTGGAGAATGGGACTGATATGATCACTCTTACGCTTTAGGGAAACAACTCTAGCGGCTGCATTCTGAATTGCTTGGAGTTTGCGCATAGCATCTTTTGAGGCGCCTATAAACAGACTGTTACAATAGTCTAACCTTGAGATAATTAATGTTAGTACCAGCATAATAGCAGCTTCGCAAGTTATGTATTTTCTGATGTTTGATATATTCCGCAGCTGCATAAAACACACCTTACGCAGATAACGGACATGATGTTCCATACTAAGTTCATTGTCTAACATGACACCCAAGTCCTTAACAGTGTCTACCAAGGGAATTTGAGCTGAGCCGATGGTAATCGCAGATAACTCTGTTTTGGCACGCCGAATTGCTGGCCCAATCAACATCGCTTCGGTTTTATCTTCATTCAACATCAACATGTTAGAGGTCATCCATAATTTAATATCGGAGCAACAGTTTGTTATTTGATTGGAAGCGATAGTTGCAGTGGATGTGGATGGCGTAAAATTGTTGATTAGTTGAGTATCATCTGCGTAAAGGTGTCTTTTGATATTATGTTTTTCGATTACTGAACCTAGTTGTCGAGTGTACAGGGTGAATAGAACGGGGCCCAGTATAGACCCTTGTGGTACGCCGCACGTAAGCTGGATTGATTCCGATGGGGTTCCATTTATGTATACTGATTGACATCTATCAGTCAAGTATGAATGAAACCAATCTAATGCAGGACCTTTGACACCGAATGCATGACTTAGTTTAGAGAGTAGGTTTTCATGGTCGATGGTATCGAATGCAGCGCTGAGGTCAAGTAGAATTAGTAACGAGACATTACCCATATCGATACCACTTCGAATATCATTTATCACTCTTAATAACGCTGTCTCCGTGCTATGACTCTGTCTATAAGCAGATTGGAAAGGCTCATGTAGCTCGTGTGAATTCAAGTGTACAGATAGTTGTTTACATACGGCCCGTTCAACAAGTTTTGAGATAAACGGCAGGTTAGACACGGGTCTATAGTTCTTTAATACGTCTTGATCAAGACCTTGTTTTTTAAGCAGCGGATTGATTATAGCTTGCTTGAAGACCTTTGGCATGACACCCGACTCTAGACTAGAGCTAATGATTAATGTTATTGTTGGAAGTAAAATGTCCAAATATTCAAATATCATTTTGGTTGGGACAGGGTCAAGAGCACAAAATGTTGGTTTTGATTCTTTGAGGAGAAATGAGACGTCTTGTTCAGAGAGAGGCTGAAAATGGTCGAGGTAGCCATGTTCGAATGCTGGTTCATCACACGTGGACATTGTCGAGACAGTGGATTGATGTAACTGACTTCGAATATCATCAATCTTATTTTGGAAAAACTGTGAGAATGATCTAGCACGAGATGCATTACAATCGATTTCCGCAGGCTAAAATTTTACCTATTGAATCCCCCCACCCCATGGAGCGGAGCCAAATCTACATAGCCTCTTGCACTCCGCAATCATATGGGTAACTCAGATATCAAATTTGGTTGAGTTCCATCTAACGATTTCAGAGGAGCTGCGTTACAACTGATTTGACCTTTTGCAATATCAAAATATCTGTAAGAAATGTTCCAGGCCCAGGACTACTGCTCTTAACTCCAGTAGATTGATATGTTCCTTTGACTGTTCAAGATTCCAAAGCCCTGATATCGTGGATTCTTCCAGGCAAGCTCCCCACCTCTCCATCGAGGCATCTGTATACACAGTTACCTGAGGGTGAGGAGGGGTTAGCATAACCCCCGCCAGGAGATTCTCTGTCTTCAACCACCATTGCAGGTGGTGAATGAAGGAAATGTCAATTTCCCTTTCTCCGAGATCTAACAATACTCACCATTCTGTTACTTCTGTTACTTCTGATATACAGCTGGCCTTGACAGCGGCTCTAGGATTATAGACTTAGAAAGCTTTACCGACTCCTGGGAACCGGGTACTCGGCTCCCAACTGCCGAGTACCCGTTTACCATAGAGCTCATATTGTTTGCATAGCCACCACACAAGAGAAAACTATGGCTTGCCTCCATGGGGCTGGGAGGCTGGGTCCGTAACAGAATGGTGAGTATTGTTAGATCTCGGAGAAAGGGAAATTGACATTTCCTTCATTCTCCTTCGATCAATACTCACCATTCTGTTACTTCTGATATACACCAGATTTGATCAGTAACCTGGTGGGAAGGGGCAAGCCATAAATGCTAGTTTTGCCCCTTGGAGAAAGATTTTAGACTTCAAACTTGACTAACGGAGACCTAAAAGGACCGTCAAGTTTACGGAACCGAATCACATTCACATCACCGCCCCCCCCCCTTTTTCCTCCTAAGAAAAGGGAGAGAACTCACGAACATGTATCTCGCCTGAAACACAAATATGCCAAGAGGGTTAACTGCTCCCTGCATATTCCATGTATTAGCCTGGGAATGAGCATGAATATATAAGATGAATGAACATGATACACATCCATAATACAAAAAACTCTCACTATTGAATTACCTTATGATAATTGGACTCCAGACGTACCGCCTCCAACCATTCACTGGTTCGGCCATCAGTGACACAATCTGGTTGTCATCCTCTCGCTTAACCATGCCTGCTTTAGGTTCTTTTCTTACCAAAGTGAAAAAAGGGTGAAGAGCAGTGTGGTCACTAACTATCGTTTCAAAACAGCTAAAGCGAGTGGATTGGCTGAGTCTGACACATCCCTCATATAGTAATCCGTAAATGAGGACTCACAGTGCCATTGTGCAACGGCCATGATGTCCTCTAACGGAACACCATTGTAAAGGGCGGTCGAGGCGGCTATTCTTCTGACATCATGTGCCCTTACGCCTTGCACCTGGTGCCCAGTCGCCATCTCGTGAGTAGTCTGAATGCATTCGACCACCCAACGAGAGATAGTATCCATGGATGCGGCGCCATAAGGCTTTTTATGGCAGATCCACAGATGTCTATCGTTCGACCGTAACGAGTCAGTCCGTTTCTTGTACTTAGTCAAAGCATGGACCGGGCACCAGACACTGGCATCACGATCAAACCTAGTTTACTTCGGTATAATGATCGGTTTGCCGGGATATCTCAAAGAGTGGTTCTTTGACATAAACTCTGCTCTTGGCAGAAGACGCAGACCTTCTCCAGAAACAATAAATCGGTCCCTCTCTGCCGAAAGCGCATGGATCTCACTGCGCCTTCTAGCTGAGGAAGCTGCCAATAGAAAGACCACCTTTAGAGTCAAATGCTTCAGACTAGCCGAACGCAACGGTTCGAAAGGGTGCTTGGCCAGTACATTAAGCACTAAAGATAGACTCCAGGCTGGAATGACTACCGGTTGTCTCGGTCGGAGATTGCTCATTCCCTTCAACATCATATTTAACTGGGCCACCTCTGGACTATCCCTGTTGGCTAGACAAGGGATAACTGATGCCAAAGCTGACTTGTATCCAGCAACTGTGACGGGAGCTAGTCCTGAAAAGAACAGCTCACAGAGAAAGTCTGCTATTTGCTGAATAGTGGATTGAAAGGTATCAATACCCTTTTCTTCACACCAGTCTGCAAATCTGTTAACCTTGTTGTTATATGACTTGAAGGTTGACCTCCTTCTCGCAGCCGCGATGAAATCAGCAGCCTGTCAAGAAAAGCCTTCCGACGTGGAACGTTGTTTGATAACATCCACGCAGTCAATTTGAACATTTCGGGACGCTCGTGTAGGAAGCATCCCTTGGCCTGGGAGATTATGTTCGGAATCTCGGGCAACTGCACAGGATTTTCCACCAACAGATCTAGAAGATCCGTGAACCACGCCTTGCTCGGCCAATACGGCGCTATTAGCAGGACCAGACACGGTTCCTCCCTGACCTTCACCAATACCTTCGGTAGAAGAATGGTGGGTGGGTACGCGTAAGCGTGCATCCCTCTCCAGCTTATCGCCAGAGCACCTGTATCGACGGCATTTGGATCTGGAATCGGCGAGACATACGTCATAATTTGAGCATTTTCCTTTGTGGCGAACAAGTCCACGTTGGGTTTGCGCCAATGCTCGAAGATCCGTTGCAGAACTGGAGGGTTGAGGGACCATTCTGTTGGCAGAATTCTCTGTCTGCGAGACAAAGCATCCGCCAGAATGTTCAATCGGCCAGGAATATGAGCTGCTTTCAAAACAACCGAGTAATTCCTACACATTGAATCAAGTGCCACACTCTGATACACAGAGTGGGCGACCTGGTCCTGCCTTGGCGATTTATATATGATACTACTGTCGAATTGTCCGACCGTATCAATATCACCTTGCCCCTGATCATCGGAAGGAACTCTTCCAACGCCAGTTCCACTGCCATCATTTCCAACAGATTGATATGCAGCTGACTCTCCGGGAGAGTCCATGTGCCCGAGACCTGGTGTTCTCCCAGGCAGGCACCCCACCCCTCCAGCGATGCATCCGTGTACACGGACAGCTGGGGGTGGGGTAGGTGCAGCGAAACCCCTACTAGGAGATTCTGACGCTCCTGCCACCATACAGGATGCAACATTATCGGCTCCAAAACTGGTACCAGTTTTGACAGGGGTTCTGTTCTCTGTTTCCACAGAGACATCAGATACAACTGGATAGGCCTTCGCATTAGAGCAGCGTATGGGATAACCTGCTCCATGGAGACCATCATGCCCAGCATCTGAAGGAACCGCCTCGCCTGAATGTGGTTTCCCACTCGAAAACTCTTGAGGATGGCTAACAGAGACACCACTATGGGCTCTGACGGGTACACCCTGCCCTCCTCGAGATCGAATCGCATCCCCAAATAAACGAAATGTTGAGTGGGCGTCAACTCGGATTTCTCCTCGTTGACTATCCAGCCTAGATCTGAAAGTAACCTCACAGTCAGAGCAGTATCCACGTTCAACCTGGCTGCCGAGTCTGCCTTGATCAGCCAGTCGTCTATGTAGGTGTGTAGCGCCACGTTCTCTTTTCTGAGAAACGCTGTCACCGCAAGGACCACTCTTGTGAAAACCCTCGGAGCTGTCGACAGGCCAAATGGGAGAACAATAAACTCCCATACTTGATTCTGAAACGCAAATCTCAGAAACCTGTGACAACTCCTGTTCATCGGAATGTGGAAATATGCATCTTTCAGATCGATCGATACACACCACATTCCTTTCCTCAATCCCGCCATTACCGACCTCAGCGTTTCCATCTGGAACCGAGGCGTATGGATAAACCAATTTAATGGCCTGAGATTGAGTATGGGTCTCCATCCCCCTGTGCTCTTGGGGACAAGGAACATGTTTGAATAGAAGCCTGGAGTGTTCCGGTTTGCTGGTTTTATTGCTCCCTTCAGAAGCAAACCCGACACTTCCTTTTGAACGGCTTCTAACTTGTCTGGCTCCCTTGGTACGGGTGTCCAGACACGTGCCAAAGACAGATTTTGTGGTGGAAAGTCCCACCACTCCGGCATGTAACCCTGGGATAACCATCCCAGGACCAGACTGTCTGACGTCACACCTCGCCAGGCCTCGATGAAACGCATGAGCCTTCCACCCACCATAGACGCCTCGACGTCTAACGGGGTTGTCCAGCTTGTAGTCCGCTCCCCCCTCTTTCTTAACGAGAGAGAGAGAGAACCATTTTGTTCTAGGCATGACGGGTATAACTGGCACCGCTGTTCCTGTCGCACAGGCGCGGTCCAGATGGATATGAAGAGAGCTCTCGTACCCTCAAGTACGATCCGGCCCCTTCTGTCCGCCCTTTGAGGACTTACCCTTACCCTTCCCCTTGCCTTTCCCGCCTAGAGGGCGGTCAGGAGCAACCTTGGGGAGGGTAGGCGCCTCTACAACCTTCCTGGCTTTCTTCGCCGGCGGCGGCTGAGAAAAGCCAGCTGAAGCAGAAGTCGCAACAGGCTTAGCTTTCGCCTTGCCCTTATGCTTCTTCTGCTTCTTTGAAGGTTGTCCCGCTAGCGGTTTCCCTACAGCCCCTAGTGCGTGCGTGCGCTTGCTGCACTAGCTCTAGCCGCAGGTTGACCGCTAACTGATTCTGCGCGATACTGGCTGTATCCTCTAAGATGGCCCGCGCCTGGCCACCGAAGATGCTAGGCCCTGTCAGGGGCGTCCCAAGAAGACGCTCCCTGACTGCCGTAGCCGGACGCATATGGTCAATGACCATTTGCCTCCTGGATTTAGTCACTCGCGCTTGCACCCTTGCCAATGCGTCCATAGACAGCACCAGGCCGTCATTTACGCACGAAAGCGCCACAGGTGGCACAGGGTGGCCTTCCCCCGCTTCAGCCCACACCGACTGAAGGAGACGATATGAGTAGTTGACAGCGCTCATAGCTGCCCTCACACCGTCATCGCATAGGGACAGGACTTCCTCTTGGTGTACCTGAGCCTTGTCCACAAGTGCCGGACCGGGGCCACCCACCCCGGCACTCTGAACGCCCAGTATCCATCGGTCATCCTCGGTGACCGACGGGACTACACCATATCTGTCGTATTCCCCCCGCGGAATACGACATCTTGCCCGCACCTCCCTGGAGGCCGCAGGGAGCTGACCCTTGGTCATAAGTTGTTTGCTATAAATAGCCTCCAACAATTCTATGAACCGTGGATCCAGTCCCACAGACTGGATCCGGGCCGCGGGCAAAATCCTCGTCCTGATCGACGCAACCGACGGACGGGGCGCATCTTCATCGGCCGTGGCCGAAACCACAGACGGGTCAACCCTGGCTAGCCACACCAGAGCCTCTGACCAATCTATCTCCGATGAAGACACACCCGCAAACGCGTCACCCGTTGACGTGTTCACGGGCCTGCCAGCCACGGCCTCCCGGCAAGGAGCCACGGCTGACACGCCAGGCACTCCGGTACCACACAGTTCCGCCGCCACCCCATGAAACACTCCGGTCCATGGGGTAGGTCCGCACGGAAAACCGTACGGACCCGTAGCAGTCCCGGAACCGTAGCCAGACACGGGCGCCAACGGCACCCCACGTCCGACTGCCGGACCAGGCGAGATAGGTGAGTACCACGCCCGGCCCGGCCGACCCATTACCGTGTCGGCTGGTGCCAAACCAACCGTCACGGAACCGGTGCCCGGTACCAGATTAGCCTTAGCCACAGGCGGAGCCGCTGCCCTGGCTTGCGCCAAGCCAGACAAATGGAGGCCGGTTCCGTCCAGGAAGCATGCCACGGAGCAACTCTGGTACCAAATCCTTTATTGTCCTCTTCATCTCTCCCAACCTCTCACTACGGAAGGCCTCCATGTCCACTGAGGATGAGGCCTTCCTCTTACCCTTTTTACTCACAACCTCTCTTTTCAGCCTCCTCTCTTCCTCCACAACCTTGTCCTTTGCCTGTAAGCATAAAAATTCCTTCATTAGTTCGCGGCCCCCCCCCCCAATGCTTACACACATCACAATTAAGCAATGGCCCACAGGAGCTACATTGGAAGCAAAGATGTGGTATAAACTTCTCCTTCAGGAAGCGACCACAGGACGGGCAACCAGGTCTCTGAAACAGGACAGAAGACGAGGACAATGAGTATTTTAGTTACGGTTAGAAACTCAAAACCAAAATAAAAGAGAGGGAAACTGATCATAAAGATCACTAATCATATGAAAAACCAGCGTTGGACAAAACTTTAATTGTTAATAAAGAGCAAGGCTAATTATGACGTCATTAATTCAAGACATAAATTAAATCGATCCGAAAACAAACATCCAGGTGTAAGGACGAATTGTATTCCTAACCAGAACATCTTCAGGATAGATATTCAGACTACACAAACATCAGATACACAATGATAATAGTGGCAATTTATAGTTTACATAATTATCATCACCTCATATCATTAACTAGAATACCTGACTCCTTGTATAGACAAACCATCCAATGTGATGAACTGGAACACTCCACCAAGACTACGACCTCTTAACTCTCTCCACCTTAGGGGAAGGAATTGGATCAAGAGGGCAAAGTGAGAAGACCTTACGAGGCCTCCGAGTCACTGGACATAGACTTTTTGGTTAGATAACCTAACAGTATTAGTAGGAAATGGAACCTTGGTGGAGAGAAACAAACCCTCTGATGATGTGATGTCCCATTACATATCCTGACAGATACCTGTGGACATAAACACAAAGAGAGATTAGTATTATATAGCACCATGTTGACATAAAACAACTATACTAGTCGCTTATCACAATAAACGTGAGTCCTGGAAACACATTACAACAGGAAAAACTCGCTAAAATATAATAGAAGTCACCTGGATGGATAGATCCTGGGCCCTCCTCTGGCGAAGTAACTCTATCTGCCATCCCTACAGGTGTTCTAAACTTCTAACAAACGCTTAAAAAGACTTGAAAAAGACTAGGAAAAGCTTTGAGCACAAAAGCATGTGTACACCCTCTGCCAATAAATTAGCAAAGAGGAAGTGCTAGTCTGCGCATGCGCGGTGGTGGGGCTGGCATCCGCCGGACTGCACTCTGACTCCCTGCCCAGTAGGGGCACCTAACTGTTTTTATTCTGAGTGTTTATTAAGTGCAAGCTGATATTTAGCAATATCAAAGAGTATTAGGGAGGTAAGTATACCCTTGAAGTGAAAAGACCATCTCGCTGTGGGGAGCCGATTGATGTCTCAAACTCTACAGACTTCACTGACTTGACTAGTACTCTCAGCTTGGTGTCTGCAAGCAGTAGTCTCACTAGTTGTAGTTCATCTTCATTGCAACTGGCCTGGCGTAGTAGTACATCTAGGATTTTTTAGCGTTTAATTGTGTCAAAGGCTTGTGACATGTCAATGCCCATTTTGCGGCAATCCCAGTGTTTGGACACGACTACCGACACAAGCATGCGTTGAGCCCATACAATGTCTGTGCAGTTGCGGCGACGTTTGAAGCCACTTTGACATGATCCGGTGAAGTCGTCGATCTTATCTCGGATGCGGCATAGAGTAACATTGGATAGGATTTTCCATATGCTGTTAAGGAGCACAATGGGCTGCAGATTGGCTGGGGGGGCAGTTGCTTCATGGGCTTGGGTAGCGCGATAAGGATGACTTGGCCTACAGCGTCAATAGGAATGTGGTGCATAAAAGCTGAATTGATTATGTGCATGATCGGTTTTGAGATAATGTCACTTGCATATTTGAATAGTTCCATCAGGTCCAGATGCACATCCATTTTTCAGGGCTTTATTAATTGGTATTAGTAATGGCCTGGGGTCTCCTGAGAATGGGGGCAAGGGCTCATCATCATGGTCAGTGAACTGTTCCTAGAACCATTCTCGAATTGCCTCGGCTTTGCCCTGATCAGTCCTGATAAAGTGTCCTTCAGAATTGTGTACAGTTAGTGGTGGTGTGTAGTCAGCAACTCTCAGGGCTCAGGCTGCCTGAAACAGTTTGTGGCAGTCATCCGTAGCAGTGATTTGATATGCTACGGCATCTGCTTGTTGGATAGCAGGATTTTAGCGGTTGTATTGGACATTGTTTACATATTTAAGCACGCATGTTAAATCATCTGTCAAATAAACCAGAAGTCACGCGTGCCGGGTTCCAATCTTGGCTGAGAGAGGGGGAACACGACTATCTGAATTCAGGAATAGAGTATGCAGATCCTAAAATTCTGTTACTGTTCTAAACCACAACAACCTCTTGTGCTGGGAGTTTAGGCCAATTGGATCAGTAGCCTTTGAGATGCGGCTCCGGACACATAAGGATACAGATAATAACAAGATGTCGATTTCCCGCCACCCCCCCCCCCCCCACCCCCGTCTCAACCCCCCCCCCCCCCAACCACACTTGCCAAAGACAAAATTCACACAATGCAAGTGGATGCTACAACATAACCACCCTTATAATTATTCTTTTTTTTTCTCTTATCCTTTTTTAATTGTCTATGTTATGTGTAGAGTGTTGCTGTATTGTCTTTGATAATGTGATGGCTGTACGTTATATATGTAAAGGTGCCATCGCCCTATAGTCATTGCCTTTGATGGATTCTTGTAATCAATGCATATATATTCATAAAATAGCAGGAAATAAAGTTCATTTGATTTAATTTTGATTTGAGGATATAGCTGGTAGTATCCATCATCTGCACGTTTTAGACCTAAGCCTACGTCTGACAACTGGCTTTCCTATCACAGCGTATTCCCAACCGAGCTCCCGATACAGCCATTACAGGGCCTGACACTCAGACTCAGAGTTCTTTTACATCCCCCATGGCACACACACCACACGAGACAGAACCGACAGCTTTACATCCCATCCGAAGGACAGGGAACTGCGCAGGTGTTTACACTGACTGAGTGGGGGATCGAACCTGTGAGATTCGCATTTCATAAAGTTCCTACGATCACGGAAATACAATACAATGTTAGAAAAATATGCATGATAATGCCAATGGTAAATATCAATGATCATCAAGAACACCTCTGCAATTTGCAACATTATACACCGAAAATGAGTACCTCTAGAAGGAAACGTGAAGTTAAAACTTACACGGAGCAAAATTTGTTATTTTCTTCTTATTCTTCTTGACAATACAGATTCCGTCGCTACAAGGCACACCTCAAGTACTGACTAAAAAGTTGTCTGAAAGAAATGGCGTCAATGAAAGATCGTAGTAGGCTCAGTGCTCCAGATAACTTTCTTCATTTGGGAGTACAGTACTCCTTAATTTTTCAACTGACGCGTACAGCAAATTCAGGAGGAGTACAAGACTTGTTGTTACTGAATACTGAACAATTATCCTCGTCCCCTCCCCAACAATATATATGTATATAATAAATGGTGTGGTATCCTTACCATATGAAGGCGTAACAATCAGCGCCTTGTGATTGTACCATCAGATCACCATGTTACAGTATGTATGAATGATTACTGTATTCTGCGGCTGTAGTAGTGGAAATATCCTACAGCTGCAATCAGTCCTTTTTCTCTTGTGACCACTGTCAAATTTGTTCAAGAAAATTTCTACTTTCTCAGAGAATATGTCCAGTTTCAAACCAAGAGAAATTTATCTTTGAAAATTTGTCACTGGAATGACTGACTTGACTATCGAGCCAGTCATTCCAGTGGTAAATTTCCAAAAATAGTCTTGTTGGTCTACAAATGGACATTTCCCAAGCCCACTGCAGAAGCTGTTTTTTGGTCGGCTTTAGCATTAACGGTATAAACCAGTCAGCCCCACCGCCCACCCACCCTCCGTCTTGTTTCCTAAGGTCAGCAAACTTTAAAAATTAGCCATTACAGTTACATGTCATGGTTGGGGCAAGGTGTTTGGGACTCGTTGGTATTGATCAACTAACTAGTCAGTCATGCCAACCATATTTTAATGCTGAATGAAAATATATATTTATATCAAAAGTGTGTTAATTTTATATCTAGCTGCGTTATTATGGTGGGACACGATTAGCCTATAGAAATGCACTAGCATTCTAAAGACTATCTCTGTTGTATACTGGCAAATGAATAAATAGTATTGCTCTAATAATACTTGTAATTCTGAATTTTGATATTTGTTTTAAAGGAGGTAAATTTAGAAGTTAGTTTGACTGAAAGAAATTACAGACAACAATTAATCACTTACAGAAGTTACAGTCAAATTGTTTTCAAAATAATTAGCACAGCTCCAACTATAACATACATGTATCATTGGCATATATAAAATAGAAGGAAAGTGTTATGGACGCCACATTTATAGAGTATTTCTATATTTGGAAGGGAAATCCCAGTTTTTTGCTTCCTATTTGATTGAGATGGGACCAAGGTATAGAAGTGCTGACAAGACACGGTTATTGCAATTAGAATATGTTCATTTAATCTTGGCAAGTGTCTTACTAAAAATATAATCTCAGGTTAGAAGCGCTAATATGTTGTTTACTGTAATAAAAGAACAGATCTTTTAATATCTGCCGGTAAACTAAACCAGGTGAAGAGAACCTGCAGTTGTTATTGGCAGTTTAATGCTTTAGCCTACCTACGGAAATTGTTTTAAATTTCATATTAAAAGTTATTGCTATAATTACCTCTCCAATTAAAATAAGTGTGAAAGAACATATTTTTACAAATATTTCTGTATATTTTGCCATATCTAATGGAATATTCACAATTGAAAAATCTTCCATCTCCGCTCATATGTTATCCTTAAAATTACAAATGCCATATAAAATATGCCTTCCTGGAAATTCAGAATTTGTGAAAGACAAACTCGGATTATAATGTTGGGGTGGATTATGGTCTGGGTCGAACTCATCACTATTCACAATTATGAGGTTGCGCCGACTACTGTAAAAGTTATGCCTGTAATCCTATTTCCAACTAAAATATGTCTTGAACAACTAAGTGCCGGTGATATTTTAGCTCATTTGGCAATATGTTTGAAAATAATGTCCATTGAATTTTTTTCATTAACACTTTTATAGGTGCACATATGTAATGCAAAGGTCTTAAAGAAAAGAATACCGTCTTGCGGAGATGGAGATCATACCATTTAGTGATGGTAGTATAGGCACGGCTTTTACGAATGCTTATCGGTATGTCATTGTATGGGATTAGTGTGTTGATTCCCCTTCATGTAATTGAGTAGGCTATATTTGATAATGGCAACAGGCCGGTATGAGCAGTTTAATACACTGATGCGTACTATATTTACATGAGGCCTACATGGTACGCATGAATATTTAAATGTTTGCGTACATGGATGATTTCTATGTGTCTTGTATGCGCCTTATCTGGAGCGCTGAGTAGGCCTGCATGATTATGCAATTTTTATCATTGAGATTATTTCAAAGAAATAACTGCGACTATTCAAATTGATTGATATTTAACCCTTATCCACCGTGTGTCAAAAATTAACTCTTACAGAGGCAGTAAAAGAAATACATGCTGGTGTACATTTGAGATACAGTGTTACTTTATATTGTTTCTATCTTAGCAATATAACTTTTGAAAGTTAAAAGAATGAAAGTTAATCTAATTCACATAGATGAAGTTAATTCTATACACATAGAATATAGTTATATTTCAACAGCAACTGTGTTCCTGATATTGCCAAGCAAGGCCGAATAACGCCAGTACTAGAGAAGGGCAAATCACCTGTCCATCCAGGCAACTATGTGGTATCACCATACTAGCTGTGGTAGAGAAAGTCAATGAGAAAATCTGGCTAGTAAGAGCGAAAAATATCCTTGACGCCCACCAATGCAAGTTCCAGCAGGGCTTCAGAGAAGGCAGCTCAAGCATAATGCGGTGGCCTTGGTAACAGAAGCAATAATGGAAGCAAAGCAGCTGAGGAAGCCACTCCATATGGTGGCAATGGACACAGAGATAGCCTTCAATGTTGTTTGGACTGAGGGGTTGATGCACAAACTGCACCAGATCAGCTTGCCCGGTGATCTCTGGAACCTCCTAGAAAAACAGCTCACTGCTATCTGCAATACATTAACCCATAGTTACTGGAGGTTGAAGAGATGAACATAGGTACCAGGATTGGCAGTGTGAATGTCTCAGCACCAGCCTGCACAAATGACGTCATTTATTTCTCAGACTCTCCCCTTCAGATGCAAGTGCTTAACGTATCTAAACAGTACACAATTAGTGAGCAATTTCTCCATAATATCAGCAAATGTGTCAGCATGATGATCAATAAAAAAAAGATCAGACTGTACCAACACACACGGGGTGGGGGGTGGGGGGGGGGGTGGAGAATGTGTCCCAACACAAGACAGAATGCTCCACCTTGGTGTAACAAGACTAGTTGATGGCACAGTATTACCAGCCATCACTGTGTATGTGTATGCCACAGAATATGGCAGGTCTATGTTAGCCCTAAACTAATGTACGACCTTGAGGCATGCTGCCTGAGCACCAGCGACACGACTCTCCTGGAAACAACCCAGGGCATATGCCCACTTGCTGAGATACCCCAGTTCAATCCCAGTAGCAAGAACGTACGCTGACTAGATGGTATCACAGTAGGATGTTAATTCATCCTTTTTAGACACTGAGGCCTTCAGTCACTCCTCCGCTCTATGCCAAATTTTTAACATGTCCCAAGGCCATCGCGAGTTCACTGCCGCCTGTTTTTTCCAAAATTGGAGGCGCCCACCCTCTTCATTTAGGGAATTTGGCTACGTCCTGTAAGGCATAGTTCTAGCGCTTACAGGCATACTATTGAATGAACGACTAACCGGCTTTTGTACGGAAAGTTTCTAATGAACCATATAAACGAAATAGTGATTTTTACGGTTGCAGCTCCTTATAAAGGGCTGGTGAGAGCATGGTTTAGCTTGCATATGCGTGTTAGTCTCAGGTATATGATTTATCTATTTGTTCATTGGTTAAAATTTGTTACGCATGCTCTAATTCCCTTTGTTTAGCCTTTTATTAGCAATTCACTTTCTTTTAAGAACTAGCAGACTAGGCAGGGGCGCTGGAAGCAAATTTGAGGGGCGGGGGGGGGGGGGGCGGGCAGGTTCCACAAAAGGGAACGTTGGACGGCATTGTCTGCAGGAAGATATGAAATGGGTGTTCCCCCCCCTAACCCCCCCCCCCCCTACACCCCGCCTCTCATGGAAGGGTGTTCGGGGATACCCACCTACCTAACCGCCACGAGAAAAAAACTTTGAAAGGTGCAGACGTGTTCATGACTCGATTTCCTGCATTCTGAGTTTCTTATTATTACGTATAAATGTTAGAGCAATGATAAGTGAATAACTTATGTATTCTTTGGTCAATTGAACCACAGGCCTTTAAATTTTCGTCCATCCATCCCTCTACCACATATCACCACCCCACCCACCCCCATACTATATATAATATACACAAGGTATGAAACCTTCATCTGTGGGCACCATTGTCAGAAAGCTGATTGGTTGGTTTGTAGTCAGAACCGTGATGTCACCAGATTTTAACAACAAACCAACCACTCAGCTTTCTAACAATGGTGCCCACAGATGAAGCTTTCATACCTTGGGTGTATTATATATAGTAGGGGATATGTACTAGTGCGATTGATGGACGAAAATTCAATGGCCTGTGATTGAACTTATTCCCAATTCACTATGTAAGAGCGGGCTGGTGGATTGTTGTGTCAGATGCACACACTGAGTGTGCGTGCATTCGTGCAGTTTGTCTTGAAAATATTTAATTGGACCTTAGTTCCTAATTATATTTGCAATCAGCAGGATTCAGAGGAAGTGGTTTTGTAAAAACTAGGTCATCCAAGACAAATCTACCAATCATGTTGAACATGTGAACAAGGTTTGATCAGCTCTTGCCTTATATGAAGACCATGAAGTTTCCAGAGTTTCATTCCAAGCAGTTTCACAGGTCTTTAAATGTAATTTTCTTCAAAATAGTATAAAATCCAAGATGGCCACCAATAAAATCGATCAAGAAGCTTTTGGGACCAACCATGGATCTGACCCTATGGATCATTCCTGCCCAGCAGTTCTTAAGGACTCGCTTAAAGAATACAATGGACATATGCTGGATGAATAGACAGATGAGGTAGCAACACAATTATGTCAAATTAGTAACAAACTATTCAACAGCTAGTATGTATGGAATAAGTAATTAAAATTATGATTTTGCAGCCTCATACTTAGCCATATTGGCATGTGGGTGTCAGAGGTACATTTGGCCCGCGGCTATTCAATGGAGGCCTTCAAATGTCTGACTTTGTAGACGTGTGGATGGTGGCCTAATCTTTTATGGTTAGAACTCAAAGGGCTTGACATGGCTAAAAATGTGTATCACGACCGTACAAGTTGGTAGGGGCGGGTTGGTGGGTGGGTGGGGTGGGGGGCTCATAGGTCTACTCATATAAATAGCGCAGTATTAAAAAAGGATGATATTTATTGATATTTATTTAGAGATGTAGGAGATATAGAAGATGGTGTCTAAGCCCATCCAATTTTTACATTCTTTCGATAGAGGCCCCGGTCACACCCTCCTGCCATTATATAGGTGTGCGTACGTGCGTGCGTGTATGTGGGTGGAGGTGGGGGGGGGGGGGGGGGTGCATATCTTAGACACATTCCTCAAATACACCCACTGACATTGCACTTCGGCCATGTGTATGCAAATTATTTTATCTTTGCATCTGCTTCACACGTCAATTAAAAATTTGAGTTTGAAAGTTACTGTTAATTCTAATATCCCTTAGTGTTTACACATTGCCGTACCCAGCCGGCCATCATTGCACTTATATTCTATTCTACCCACTAAGCAAGGAACCAACGGCCATGGAACAGTATCAATTCAAAAATTCAAATAGCATAATATGACTATGTATATAACCTTCACTTGCAAATATACATACAATGTTTACAGATAAAAAGTCAATATGTCACATGTAACTGCCACTAGATAAATAGCGTTTGCATTGATGATTTGATTCGGCCTAGAAGCGCTCCCATATTACTTTATGGACTTGTGTTAATGTCAAATCAACCAAACTTTAATACAACTGCTCAGTCCATTCTAAATATTCTAAAAATCTTGTCTAAAGTTCTAAAGTAACGTTTACTTATTTTTCGCATAGAAACGGGTAAAGGACACAGCTGCCCCTGCTGCCCCACCTTGCCCAAAGGGCAACAGGGGCAGCTGCCCCCGCTGCCCCTGTGCTTCTGGCGCCCCTGAGACTAGCCACAGTATTCACAAATTCATTAGGAATTTGGTGCCAACCTCAACATTCTGCATTTAACAACCTCAGCACTTGCACGGCCAGTACTTCTAACCAGCCCTTTACCTTCTCAGGACTCGTTTTCTAGGTGTACGTTTGAGTGTCATTTGGTCCTACAGAATTGACATTTCATCTGCCTGTATTCCGTGGATCACTCAAGCACGTCATGTGCTTGAACGGTGAATGGAATACAGTGAGATGGAATCTCCTGAAGCCTCTGAAGGCAGAAATAAAATGCATGAAATGAAGCAACTGTCTGGTGTGATGGGCAATCTGTTGAGACGGATCGCTCAGGAAGAAAGAACAGCCTTAAGGGAGGTGGTGGAGTGCGATTGGGGATTTTCTGACAAGTGATTCCACCACCAACCTGGTTCGCATTTAGGCCCTCCACTTTACCTTCGCTTAAGAGAACAAGGCACCGCTAGAATGCATGGTTTTTACTCAAGTTTAGCATTACACCAAGATCTGCCGAGTAGTATACTTGGACGAGTCACCCCTGATAACATTCCAATATGTACCCATATGTGGTAGATCTGGCCACCTGGGAATGGTCAGATGGGGCCCATACGGGCCCAATATAGGCTATTAAAATCTAGATCATTTAAATTCAGGATTTACCCAGATGTGCCTCATAAGTGGAGGTGGATATAGAAGTTAAGTAATAGCCCGAGTCCACAGTTCAATTCTAAGAAGTCCTATGAAGATAATTCAATCTTGCCCATATGGGTCCCATATGGGCCGTGGGTGCAAATGGCATGGACCCATATGGGAAACAATATGGGGCCCATATGGGCCCATATGGGAATGTTATCAGGGATGTTACAATGAATTTCAACGTGTGCACGTATACACATACGCATGCGTTCAAAGTTGTTTATTTCATAACATTGAAAATGGGAAGTCCATCAAACGCACAGCCTATGAATCGATAGATCCTCATACATACAATACGAGACAGTGTTCCTGCCATAGGGGATGAGAGCTGCTATGATGCTGATGCTATGACATGTAGTACATAGCATATAGCATGTTTCTTACACTTTTGCATGTACACGCACGCACGCACGCACGCACGCACGCACGCACGCACGCACGCACGCACGCACGCATACATACATACATACTCACTGTCGGCTAAGTTAGCACATGGAAATTGAAGCCGCACGTGGCCAGTGCGTCAATAAAATAAAAATACATATACTGCCAGAGCCGTGCTGGAGTCAGAGTACAATAGGCGTAAAAGCCTAGGATTGATTGTGACAGATGCATCCACAGATAGTCCCATATGAATCGTCAGTGTGTCAGTATATCAGACATGTGAAAGCTGGTCGGCCAATCCTTGACTTCTTAGTCTTGGTACGGTGGTCCAGTGGAAAGATGCCTGGTTGCTGATGCTATGCGGAGTTGCAGAATGGCGGTTCGATCCCCCGACCGGGAGATGGGGATCAACAAATTAAACTAACGGGTACATCACTGTCGGCTAAGTTAGCACATGGAAATTGAAGCCGCACGTTGCCAGTGCGTCAATAAAATAAAAATACATACATACATGCATATACACATACACATACATATAGGACGCACGACAATTGACACACATACATTTTGTACCATATATAATGTCCTTATTTGGATGCTTTATACTTAAATATGCACATAGGTACACGTGCACACACAGGTACACACACATACACACATATACCAACATATACAAATGCATACATACACAGCATTTCACTTTATACGTGTACAAACATTCATACATGTATACACACTCACGCACGCATATACATGTACATGTGCATATACTAATACATCATTGTGGTATTCTATGTTGGTTTTACTTATACTTATACTTATCATATACTACCCTTATAGGCAAAATGCCTGTAGATAGATGGCGACTACATTATGCTTATTGCCTAGTTAATTTGTTTCGAGGTAAAGGAAAGATAATGATTGTGTAATGGGTATACAAAAAATCTGACCAAAATGAATATAGTTCATTTTTGAAGATATTTAGGCTTACGGCACTAACTACTTCATTTGGTAAGCTATTCCAACTATTCGTAATTCGGTTTGCAAGAAAGTTCTGCCTAATTAGTTTGTTACTTCGGCTCTTAGTGAGTTTAAAATTATGTCCCCGAGTGATGCTTTGTTTATCTATCTCCAAGAATTGGCACTGAACACGATAAAGGCCATGAATGTATTTGTAAGTTTGAATCATATCCCCACGTGATCGACGGTAATAGAGAGAAAGTAGATTCAGATATTTTAACTGGTCTAAATAAGTATAATTTCTTATTGAGGGTATCATTTTAGTTGCTCTTCACTGCACATTTTCTATGTTAGACTGTCTTTTTTAACATTTTAAGTCCATGGACCGTTCCCGTATTCAAGTATAGGTCTTGTAGTTCGGATCGACCGGTCGGGTACCGGCCGTACCAGCTAAGCTGGGTACGCGACGCCCGTCTAGGATTCGTTTTCTGAACACGCCCCTCTGGGCCTATGGGAGAGAGAGCATGTTGAAAAATGACTAAGTTCGTTAAAACGCATTATGCGCATGCGCACGCCAGAACGCTGTTTCTATGGAGCACGTAGTTGTGACCTAGATAGGATGGCGCTTATAGTGTACCGAGCTGGTACTCTGTAATTCTTATTGATTGTCTCTTCCCGTTAAATCTGGCATTAATCAAGACCAGAATTCGACGGGCTTTCCAAATATGTAAACCATTTCAAAATCGGTTGAGAAATGGATGAGTTATCCAGGAAAACTCTTCTTGGTTATCTTCAACATATTGCCCTGACGTCATAAACACGTGGACATAAAGCTTCTAGAATGTTCTAGCACGTTCGACGACGCTATTATTGGCTGTGTGCTGATTGGCTGTTGCTCGAACGATGATTGGATGAAGCCTGCGCCTGTGACGTCATGGAGAGTATAAAAGTAGAAGCGATCCAGTGATCGAGAGCATCCTCCGCCAGGGGCCGAACAGGTTGGAGCTGTACCAACTATTATCAAACATCTTTCTTCGCTATGAGTCAGGTTTTTATCCCGTAGTGTGCAGTTTCCAACCCACCGCACTAACACAATTTTGTAACTCCCCATTTACGGGAGTAATTTGGAACTTTCGATAATGGTTCATGAATACTACATCTCCATTCGGAACACAAACTTGCGGTGAGGCCTTTGCGGCCTGAATATGTGAGTCTACAGATGTAGAGGCAGGATGTTCTTTGATGGATGACTCGCCGGATCTGCCGGCCATGCCTAAAAGTGGTATTTCAAACGACGATGCACCAATCGTTTAAGTTCTTTTAACTTTCGACCGCAGCAAGTAAACTCTGCCCGGTGCATCTTCAGAGTTGGTTGACGTTACCAGCACCACAAAGCTTTGTTTTTGTATCTTCATTTGCCTCTGACAACCCCCGCTAGTGACAGGTTTTTTACACCTTCCATCTGTGCCATCGGTGTATGGGAACTTTCTTCACCATGTAGTAATAATGTTACAGTTAGTAACACGGTAGCCTAACTTGGGAATGACTACCGAGTATTCAAGTAACTATACTTCACCGTTTAATTATTTCTCTATATAGGTGCATGACTGTCGGCTGGTTATCACATAGAAATTGAAGCCGCACGTTGCCAGTGAGTCAATAAAATAAAAATACATATATACTGCCAGAGCCATGCTGGAGTCAGAGTACAATAGGCGTAAAAAGCCTAGGATTTAATCATGGCAGGTGCATCCACAGATAGTCCCATATGAATCGTCAGTGTGTCAGTATATCAGACATGTGAACGCTGGTTAGCCAAACCTTGACTCTTTAGCCTTGGCACAGTGGTCCAGTGGAAAGATGTCTGGTTGCTGATGCTATGCGGAGTTGCTGTATAGCGGTTCGATCCCCCGACCTTCCTCCTATCTTCCTTCCTTCCTTCCTCCTCCCTCCCTCCCTTCCTCCCGCATCCCTCCCTCGCTCCTTCCTCCCTGCTTCATCCTCCTTCTCTCCATCCCTTCATCTATTCCTTCGAGCCATCCATCTTTCCTTCCTTCCTTCCAGCCTTCATCTCGTTCATCTTTCCTCCCTCCCATCATCCCATCCTTCCGTCAAGCCCTCATTCCTTCCATCTTTCCTTCACCCTACCCTTCCTTCCTTCCATCCGTCCTTCCATTCGTCCATCATGGTTGGGTGGGTGGTTGGGTGGGTGGTTGGTTGGGTGGATGTGGGTTTGGGTGGTTGATTGGCTGGTTGGTTTATTAGGTGGGTGGTTGGTTGGTTGGGTGGGTGGCTGGTTGGGTGGGTGTGTGGGTGGGTGTTTGGTTGGTTGTGAGGTTGGATTATTGGGTGGTTGATTGGATGTTCGTTTGGGTGGTTGGTTAGTTGGGTGGTCAGTTGGGTGGTTGGTTGGGTAGTTGATTGGTTGGGTGATCGGATATGGTCTGTCCATCCTTCTTTCCTTCTATCCTTGTATCATTCAATCATGCGATTTGCTTATTCATTCATCTGTTTTCGAGAGAAAATTACACACAGAAATTGACTTTATTTCTCAACACAATGATAATCTTTGAAATCAATACCCATGGAAACTACTGACATTTGAGTAACTATATTACAAAGTAAAAGTTTTAATCAAAATTACTCATTCAGATCAAAGATTTTCAAACAAGGCCATCAGTTACGTATTTCTTTGAAATGTTTTCTTTGCATTCCAAATTGTTTATTATACTTTGAAACGGTCACTTAAGCACCTTTCAAATGATCTCACGGTTCACACCAAAGTCAGATTATTAGTTCTCTTTGAACCAGTGACCAGTCCGCCGCTAAGCCATTGAAACTAGCTCAATCTTTAACACCTTTCCAAATTGAAACCAACTTATTTATCCAGAGCTCAATTAGTCAACAATACATTACTACAATGAATTATAACACCTTATTAGCGGCATGTACCTCAAAGCAAACAACTTAGTAACTTTAAAGAAAATGATTAAGTCTCAAAAACATTCACTTGGCCAATAAATAGTAGGGCAAACTGTTGGACTGGTAGATTTGTCTAAAAGGCTGCTGAAGAAGTGTAATCAACACAAACGCGTCCAGCCCTCTGACGATGTAAAAAATTCCATTACTGTGTATTCCTGTGTATTTCTGTGTATTCCTGGATAGTACTGTATTCCTGTATTGCTGTGAGTAAGTTTAATATTTATACTGTTATTTCTGTATTGCCTGTCCTTAAATATTAAATATTATCATGTCACCACTAATCATTACTACTAACCACATTTCTCTTATTTCAGCTTTGTAAATTAAGCCCTCTTGGATTAGAAATATATATATATATAGACAGACAGACTAGCTGACAAACCTACCACCTGTAGAGTGTGTGCCTGGTAGCATTTTTATATTGTTTGATTGACTGTCTGGCTGCATTAGAGTTTGATTGATTGATTGATTGATTGATTTGATTGCTTGCGTAACCTGTTGCTTGATTGGTTACATGATTTGTTGCTTGAATTGATTGGTTGCGTGATTGGTTGTTTGAATTGATTGATTGCGTGATTGATTGTTTGATTTGATTGGTTGCGTGACTTGTTGTTTAATCTGATTGGTAGCGTGAGTAGTTGCGTGATTGATTGGTTGCTTGAATTGATTGTCTGAACTGATTGGTTGCGTGATTGATTGCTTGGATTGATAAGGTGGTTGACTGGTTGTTTGCCTATTTGCCCACTTGATTGATTGCCTGATTATTTAAGATTGATTAAGATTAATTGAGGTTAATTGAGGTTAATTAAGATTAATTGGGATTAATTAAGATTAATTAAGATTAATTAAGATTAATTAAGATTAATTAAGGTTAATTACGGTTAATTAAGATTAATTAAGGTTGATTGAGATTAGTTGAGATTAATTAAGATTGATTGAAATTGATTGAGATTGATTGAGATTAATTGAAATTAATTGAGATTAATTGAAATTAATTGAGATTAATTGAGATTAATTGAGATTAATTGAGATTGATTGAGATTAATTGAAATTGATTGAGATTGATTGAGATTAATTGAGATTAATTGAGATTGATTGAGATTAATTGAGATTTAGATTGATGATTGACTGGGATTGCTTGTGATTCCATGGCTAGACCGCGCAGGGGTAGGCGAGGGGCTGGTGATGACTCTGAATCACACCACCCATCATCTGCTCACGCATGCCTGGTTAAGGTATACTACATGGTAATACAATGTTTTCACCACCTGGGTGTGCTGAACAAGCATCTGGACAGCGACACCGTGCCAAATGGCCTCGGTCGAAAGGTCAAGAGCTTGACAGACTTCTGCAAACCGGCCATGCCAGATGCTGAGGTCCACTTCGACATTCGTAATGTCAACTTCGAATGGGCGAAAACAATGATTAAAACATGGGTTCGCCACTATAACTGTCAACTAGGAGTCCTCCGTTCTGAGCTACTATCAGCCCAAACTCTTCCATATTTAGACCTCGGTCGGGCCAAGTCCACTGCAATCCATTGGGCCAAAAAGAATTATCACAGAAAATTGGATCACAATGCCATCTCAGCATTTTATGATTTTATTAGACCACTTGATCCGAATTATAAGCCTGCTACTAAACCACCAAATGTCACCGCTGTTAGCAAACCAGTACAAAATGCAAATTTAGTACAATCCGCTCATCCCAAAAAGCGGTTACATTCACCTGCAGAGGCCTCACCACCACTAAAACGTCCAGATAAACGACCGTCTCTCATTAGCTCTCTTCCTGGCACATCCAGTGACCACAGTATTTACATTCCAGTGGATCCCTCTATGATCCCTCTACCAGACTCACCTCCACCAGCGCCACCATTCTCTCCTGAGGATTTTCCTCCTCTTCCGCAGAGGATGTCAAATTCTAAAGGTGCTAGTAAACAGCCTGGTCCAAGGACCCAAGCTACACAAAAGGTCCCTCAACCACGGTTCACACCATCTCCATGCGCCAGACCAAAGAAGCCCACACCCCTGGGACAGAATAAGTTCTGGAAATTCAGAAATGAGGCCACCAACAGACCAAATTGGCAACTTCCTACCCTCGACAAAAAGATCTTGATCGTCGGAGATTCAAACTTGAGTCGGATTAATGTGGATCCCCATCCAGATACTCAGGTTGCCTGTTTCCCTGGAGCATCGATTAATGATCTCAGAACGATCATTAATAAATACACCGGGAAATTGCAACCTGAGAAAGTAGTCCTCACCGTAGGAATAAATGATAGGAATAATCTAATCTCAGTCTCCGAGTATCGACTTAGGTTATTATTCAGTATGGTACGAAAGAAATTTCCCAAGTCTATGATCTACTTCACTGAACTAAATTTCTCCACAACCTCGACCCCTCAGCAAAAGCAGGCACTCGATGCAATTAATCAGACTGCCGCCTCAAGCAAGGCCAAGTCCCCTGAGTCCAAGGTTATTGTCATACCCAGTCTTCATTCGACAGAATTCGAAGTGGGCCATGACAATATTCATTGGACTGAGAGGACAGCGAATGACATGTATAATAACTGGCTTGTAGCCCTTAATTTAAACTAAACTCGGGTCAAGGTACCAACCACCCAGAAATGGGACTGGGTAGTAATATTGTAAACCTAACCGGCTCTGCATTAGGTGAAGCAGAACAGTCACTGCTTAACTTTGGCTTGACATTTGTCCCAACACCAAAACCTAAAACAGGTTTGGATGCAGGTTTAGATAATGGCTTTACTGAAACTGCTGAATTTGGTCACCGTGTTAAATTGGCAGATTTTTTTCGAAACTCCAATAGTAATATTCCACCATTCATTGAAAAAACTGGCTGGGCTCCAAACTTAAAATGTGTTGACCCAGCAATCGGTGAAAATATAAAACTTTACTCTGAACATATTGAAAATACTACATTTCCAAATGATCAGCAAAATTTATCCTATGAGCAACACCCGGCCATATTAGGTTTATCTAGAAAAAGTGAAATTGTCATCAAACCTGCAGATAAAGGGTCGGCTACTGTAATAATGGATAAAGACAACTACATCAAAGAAGCGCATAGACAGCTTAGTAATCCGAAGCATTACCGAAAACTAAATGAACCACTTTGGCAAAATAACTGTAGCAAATTCAACGAAATTCTCCAAAAAATGGTTGATAGCAAGAAGATAACTGAAAAGCAATTTAAATACCTGTGCGCAAAAGATGATTCGAAACCACGTACATTTTATCTTCTTCCTAAAATCCATAAGTCTGTTGACTCATGGACCGACCCAATGACACCACCAGGGCGACCCATTATTTCAGATTGTGGTTCGGAATCATATAGGATTAGTGAATTTATCGACTACAATCTTCAGCCCATTGCAAATAGACATTTTAGCTATCTGAAAAACACTGAAGACTTCCTAGCCCAGGTCTCTAAGATCTCGGTCCCCCCAAATTCATTCTTAATTACAATGGACGTAGATGCTATGTACACAAACATTGACATAGAAAAGGGTCTAAATTCAATTCGTAGAGCGCTTGCCGACTATCCTGACACAAGCAGGCCCGACAGAGAAGTAATAGCTCTATTAGAGCTTAGTCTGAAGGGCAATGACTTTGAATTTGCTGGTGAAATTTACCAACAAATTTGTGGCTGCGCAATGGGTAAGCGTTTCAGCCCAGGTTTCGCTAACCTTTACATGGCAGAGTGGGAAAAGGAAGCACTCGAAAACTGTCCAAATCAGCCGCTCATTTACCGCAGGTACCTCGATGATATTTTCATGATCTGGCAACATAGGAAGGAAGCATTTACCGAATTTCTGGCCATTCTGAATAATCATGATCCGAATATCAAGCTAAAAGCTCAAATTGATGAGCTGTCCATAGATTTCCTGGATGTAACTTTATACAAAGGTATAAAGTATGAAACAACTGGTTACTTAGACTACAAAGTTTATTATTAGCCAACCGACTCGCATCAACTACTGCACAAGAAATCATTCCATCCACCGCATACTTTCAAGGGACTTGTAAAATCACAGATAATCCGTTTTCATGGAAATTCGAGTGATAAGAAAAACTTTGAATCATCATGTTCGACCTTATTCAAAGCCCTCAAACCGAGAGGGTACTCTTCTCGGTTCCTGCGTAAAATAAAGTCTGAAACTTTGCATAATTTGGAAATCATTCCGGATAATGCCAGAAATTCTCGGCCTACCAAAATTTGTCATAATCGTCCGATTATTGGTGAAGGAGAATCTCGGAAATGTGAAAAGAAAAGGTGTAAATTGGATAAATTTCTTCCTTCCCAGAGTACATTCAAAACCTTCAAAACAAAAGCAAATTTCAAATTCAGTCGAAATTAGATTGCGATTCTGAAAATGTCATTTACTTAATTTCATGCAAATTGTGCCAAAAGCAGTATGTTGGCGAAACGAAAAATCGACTAAGATGCCGAGCAACTAGACACATTTCAGATATTAGACTAGAGGAAGACACACATGTGGCAGAACATTTTAATCTTCCTGATCATTTAGTCACTCGTGACTTTGAAATTATGCCCATTGAACAGCTACCTCTATCAGATACAACAGAGGAAACTGATAAACAAAGAAAACTAAGAGAATCGTTTTGGATTAAAGAACTCGAAACACAATGGCCAAGGGGCATAAATTCGGACCCAGGCCTCTCGGATCAACGTGAGATTATCCCATTTACATACAATCGGAAAAATGTTGAAATTGCTGTATCCCATTCACATACAATCGGAAAAATGTTGAAATTGCGAAAATCCTAAAGGATGAGTATCACAAATTACAGGACAATTTAAAACAACCATTCAACAAGCGTCCGGTAATTGCATTTAAGAAAAATCCTAATCTACACGACATCTTGGTAAAAGCGAAACTCAAATAAGTGTTCAAAACATCAATCAATGATTTATCATTGTATACTAATCAGGCCATATGGCATCTCTCAAACAAAATTGACAATCTCAGGTGATAAAATAAGCAAAAATATTTTCAATTTTTTCAATTTTGAAAATTCTGAGCCGGTGCGTTTACAATATTACATACATACATACATACATACATACATACATACATACATACATACATACATATGTATCCACAGATAGTCCCATATGAATCGTCAGTGTGTCAGTATATCAGACATGTGAAAGCTGGTCGGCCAATCCTTGACTTTTAGTCTTGGTGCGGTGGTCCAGTGGAAAGATGCCTGGTTGTTGATGCTATGCGGAGTTACACAATGGCGGTTCGATCCCCCCCCGACCGGGAGATGGTGATCAACAAATTAAACTAACGGGTGCATCACCGTCGGCTAAGTTAGCACATGGAAATTGAAGCTGCACGTTGCCAGTGCGTCAATAAAATAAAAATACATGCATACATACATACATACATTAATACATACATACATACATACACGCATATACACATACACATACATATAGGACGCACGACAATTGACACACATACATTTTGTACCATATATAATGTCCTTATTTGGATGCTTTATACTTAAATATGCACATAGGTACACGTGCACACACAGGTACACACACATACACACATATACCAACATATACAAATGCATACATACACAACATTTCACTTTATACGTGTACAAACATTCATACATGTATACACACTCACGCACGCATATACATGTACATGTGCATATACTAATACATCATTGTGGTATTCTATGTTGGTTTTACTTATACTTATACTTATCATATACTACCCTTATAGGCAAAATGCCTGTAGATATATGGCGACTACATTATGCTTATTGCCTAGTTAATTTGTTTCGAGGTAAAGGAAAGATAATGATTGTGTAATGGGTATACAAAAAATCTGACCAAAATGAATATAGTTCATTTTTGAAGATATTTAGGCTTACGGCACTAACTACTTCATTTGGTAAGCTATTCCAACTATTCGTAATTCGGTTTGCAAGAAAGTTCTGCCTAATTAGTTTGTTACTTCGGCTCTTAGTGAGTTTAAAATTATGTCCCCGAGTGATGCTTTGTTTTTCTATCTCCAAGAATTGGCACTGAACACGATAAAGGCCATGAATGTTTTTGTAAGTTTGAATCATATCCCCACGTGATCGACGGTAATAGAGAGAAAGTAGATTCAGATATTTTAACTGGTCTAAATAAGTATAATTTCTTATTGAGTATCATTTTAGTTGCTCTTCACTGCACATTTTCTATGTTAGACTGTCTTTTTTTAACATTTTAAGTCCATGGACCGTTCCCGTATTCAAGTATAGGTCTTGTAGTTCGGATCGACCGGTCGGGTACCGGCCGTACCAGCTAAGCTGGGTACGCGACGCCCGTCTAGGATTAGTTTTCTGAACACACCCCTCTGGGCCTATGGGAGAGAGAGCAAGTTGAAAAATGACTAAGTTCGTTAAAACGCATTATGCGCATGCGCACGCCAGAACGCTGTTTCTATGGAGCACGTAGTTGTGACCTAGATAGGATGGCGCTTATAGTGTACCGAGCTGGTACTCTGTAATTCTTATTGATTGTCTCTTCCCGTTAAATCTGGCATTAATCAAGACCAGAATTCGACGGGCTTTCCAAATATGTAAACCATTTCAAAATCGGTTGAGAAATGGCTGAGTTATCCAGGAAAACTCTTCTTGATTATCTTCAACATATTGCCCTGACGTCATAAACACGTGGACATAAAGCTTCTAGAATGTTCTAGCACGTTCGACGACGCTATTATTGGCTGTATGCTGATTGGCTGTTGCTCGAACGATGATTGGATGAAGCCTGCGCCTGTGACGTCATGGAGAGTATAAAAGTAGAAGCGATCCAGTGATCGAGAGCATCCTCGGCCAGGGGCCGAACAGGTTGGAGCTGTACCAACTATTATCAAACATCTTTCTTCGCTATGAGTCAGGTTTTTATCCCGTAGTGTGCAGTTTCCAACCCACCGCACTAACACAATTTTGTAACTCCCCATTTACTGGAGTAATTTGGAACTTTCGATAATGGTTCATGAATACTACATCTCCATTCGGAACACAAACTTGCGGTGAGGCCTATGCGGCCTGAATATGTGAGTCTACAGATGTAGAGGAAGGATGTTCTTTGATGGATGACTCGCCGGATCTGCTGGCCATGCCTAAAAGTGGTATTTCAAACGACGACGCACCAATCGTTTAAGTTCTTTTAACTTTCGACCGCAGCAAGTAAACTCTGCCCGGTGCATCTTCAGAGTTGGTTGACGTTCCCAGCACCACGAAGCTTTGTTTTTGTATCTTCATTTGCCTCTGACAACCCCCGCTAGTGACAGGTTTTTTACACCTTCCATCTGTGCCATCGGTGTATGGGAACTTTCTTCACCATGTAGTAATAATGTTACAGTTAGTAACACGGTAGCCTAACTTGGGAATGACTACCGAGTATTCAAGTAACTATACTTCACCGTTTAATTATTTCTCTATATAGGTGCATGACTGTCGGCTGGTTATCACATAGAAATTGAAGCCGCACGTTGCCAGTGAGTCAATAAAATAAAAATACATATATACTGCCAGAGCCATGCTGGAGTCAGAGTACAATAGGCGTAAAAAGCCTAGGATTGAATCGTGGCAGGTGCATCCACAGATAGTCCCATATGAATCGTCAGTGTGTCAGTATATCAGACATGTGAAGGCTGGTCAGCCAAACCTTGAATTTTTAGTCTTGGCGTGGTGGTCCAGTGGAAAGATGGCTGGTTGCAGTATGGCGGTTCGATCCCCTGGCCGCGAGATGGTGATCAACAAATTAAACTAATGGGTGCATGACTGTCGGCTGGTTAGCACATAGAAATTGAAGCCGCACATTGCCAGTGCGTCAATAAAATAAAAATACATATACTGCCAGAGCCGTGCTGGAGTCAGAGTACAATAGGCGTAAAAAGCCTAGGATTGAATCATGGCAGGTGCATCCACAGATAGTCCCATATGAATCGTCAGTGTGTCAGTATATCAGACATGTGAACACTGGTTAGCCAAACCTTGACTCTTTAGTCTTGGCATGGTGGTCCAGTGGAAAGATGTCTGGTTGCTGATGCTATGCGGAGTTGCAGTATAGCGGTTCGATCCCCCGACCGGGAGATGGTGATCAACAAATTAAACTAATGGGTGCATGATTGTCGGCTGGTTAACACATAGAAATTGAAGCCACACATTGCCAGTGCGTCAATAAAAATAAAATACATATACTGCCAGAGCCGTGCTGGAGTCAGAGTACAATAGGCGTAAAAGGCCTAGGATTGAATCGTGGCAGGTGCATCCACAGATAGTCCCATGTGAATCGTCGGTGTGTCAGTTTATTAGACATGTGAAAGCTGGTCGGCCAAACCTTGACTTTTTAGTCTTGGCGCGGTGGTTACGAATGTGGTCAGCCGGGACATTGGAGGGAGCGGTATCCTAACCGACCTCCCTGTGCAACCCCCGCTCCAGACCACACCACACTGCAACCAGAGAAACAGTCAAACTCCTAAGGGTACCGAATTACACCGAGCGACTTCGGTGTCCATATTCTTCTCCAGGCTCAACTGCGACTTTCACACAACAACGTTCAGTGACTAACCATCATCCACAGAAATCAGCTTTCACACCAACACCAAAATGCACGGCTTCCAATATGTCCGTGCCTACGTTGCCTCCCCCATCCGCAGCAAGGACATCCCTTCTTTTTTCACACATGACAAACCTTCTTTCCTATGTAAAACGGCAGTAGTAGGTTGTAGTACCTCCACTGAAACCACGTTTCTGAAAGCAGATGTACCCGTGGCCGGTGTGGTTAATCTAGTCATTCAAATAGAGGAAATGCAATTCATTCAGAGAGTTGTCATCGCCTCCATTCACAACGACGCCCTACTTGGCTCTGATTTCTCAGTGCCAGCGAAGCCATCATGCATTGCAGACAACAGGAACTCGACATACACGGCCGACGAATACCTCTTGGTCCAGCATCGTCATTATACGATAGGTGTGCAGTAATACTATCAAGTACTGCCGCGGTTGAGCCGGGACAGGAATGGATCCTATGGGCCACCGCACCACAGTTAGGAAGCAACACACACATCGCCATGCTGGAACCCGACCCTGATTATATGATCGCCTCACAATGCGCAAGTCCCCGCATAATAGTGGACACCACTGATAAAGGCAGATAACCTTTAGAGTGGTCAATGGTACCGCAGATCCCATCACCCTGGAACCAGGAGTACGCTGCGGCCATTTAGTGGACATAATTTCACTGGAAACACCTGCACTTTCTGACACAATACCACCGCTGACTGATGATTTACCCGAACATCTACACGATTTATATCTGCATGACACTGTTGGATTATTGCAATCACAAAAACGAGAAATTAGGAAATTATTACACAAATATCGCGATAGTTTTTCCTCCGGATCTATGGATCTCGGAGAGGCTCATCTTGTACGACACTCCATTGATACAGGCAATAATCGCCCCATACGACAACTGGTACGACGTCTTCCCATTCACAAAGAAGCGGAAGCACACCAACAAATAAATGACATGATGCGAACGGGTATTATCGAACCCTCAACTTCTCCATGGGCTAGCCCTATAGTGCTAGCAGGCAAAAATGATGGAACCATGCGGTTTTGCATTGACTACCTTCGCCTTAATGATCTTAGCGTTAAAGACGCTTATCTGTTACCTCGGAAAGATCAGGCCTTGGATTCCTTGTCCGGAGCCAAGTGGTTTTGTACCCTTGATTTAACTAGCGGTTACTGGCAAGTAGCCATGGATGAAGCTGATATGGAAGACAGCATCCGTTTGTAGGGGTGGTCTTTTCCAATTCCGCAAGATGCCCTATGGGTTGTGCAATGCCCCCGGAACTTTTGAACGACTCATTGAGCAGGTATTGACTACCCTGCAATGGGAGATCTGTCTCTGTTACATCGATGACGTAATCGTCTTTGAACCCACGTTTGAGCAAACCTTAGTCAATTTAGACACCGTGCTATCAAGATTCCGCACGGCTAATTTGAAACTCAAACCAAAGAAATGTCATCTCTTCAGACAGCGTCGAGTTCATGGGACACGTCATATCCGGCGATGGAGTGGCTACACAGCCATAAAAAACTAAGGCAGTAGCAGAGTGGCTACGGCCCTCTTCGGTTACGGAGACGCAGAGTTTCCTTGGCTTATGCCAGTATTATCGCCATTATATCCCACATTTCAGCGAGATTGCTTCACCCCTCTACCAGATCACCGAGAAAGATCGACCCTTTGAGTGGATGAGTGAGTGTGAAGGCTCCTTCAAGGTGCTGAAGGAACTCTTGATGACCGCCCCGATTCTTGCTCACCCTAATCCAAACCGCGATTTCATCTTAGACACTGATGCGTCAGCTTTCGCTATCGGCGCAGTTCTATCTCAGGTCACCGAAGACAGAACAGAGCAGGTGTTGGGTTATGGTTGGCGGACTTTGAATAAAATGGAGAAAAGATACGCATCCACCAAGCGAGAATTATTGGCGGCGGTCCATTTCATCAAATATTATAAACACTTCCTGTACAGGCGCCCTTTTACACTCCGTACAGACCATGCCTCACTACGGTGGCTCAGGAACTTAAAAAATCTGGAGGGCCAGGTAGCGAGATGGCAGGAATCCCTGCAGGCCTATAACTTTAACGTTGTTCACCATCCCGGCAAATGGAAATGCCGATGCCCTTAGCAGAATTGGCGCGGAGGCTGAACACGAAGAGGCCGACACCGTGACACAGTCAAGACAGCCATCTCCGGAGTTCCCCAAATTGAGGTGCGCAGAGTGGAATCCGGAGAGAATCGCACACCACCAAACAACAGACGTGCAGACACAAAATATATACGCGTGGATTCAGGAGGGGGTATGTCCTCCTAAGGAATCAGTGACACCTTTATCCCCCACAGCTAAATATTATTACCAACGGTTCGAAGAATGTCAATTAATAAATAAGGTTCTGTACATTAATGACCGTTTGGTAGTTCCGGAAAATTATCGCGAACTTATATTGAAACAACTACATGATAACACCGGACATTTGGCCGTGGAAAGGACTGTTGCCCATATCAAACTGAGATTCCACTGGATCGGGATTCGCGATAGTGTCAAGGCATGGGTTGCCAAATGTATCCTGTGCCAAAGACGCGATGTTGGCCAACACCATATCGCACCATCGCAAATTAAGATTGTTGGTGCACTGTGGGAGCGAGTGGCTATCGACGTGCTCGGACCCTTGAATACGACGGATGATGGAAATAAATACATCCTCGTATTACAAGATTATTTTACGAAGTGGGTAGAAGCATTTGCTTTGCCGGACAAAGAGGCATCCACCATAGCGGAGGTCTTGACCAGCAATGTGTTCTGCCGCTTTGGTATGCCTTGTGTACTGCACTCCGATCAATGAAGTAATTTTGAGAGCCGGCTCATATCAGAGCTCTGCAAATTATTCCATATCGTCAAAACAAGGACAACTCCGTACCACCCCCGGAGCGACGGGATGGTAGAGAGATTCAACTGAACTCTCGCGGAGATGCTTACCAAGGAGACACGCCTTGATTGTAGAGATTGGGATCTACGGCTCCGGTATGTGCTCATGGCTTACCGTATTTCGGAACATTCCAGTGTGGGCTACACCCCTGCTCGGCTAATGTTAGGCCATGAATTAACCTTACCCCTGGACCTGGCCATGCCACGGATACCAGGGGAGAAAAATTCACCATCTCTCTATGTCGAACTCTTGCGGCAAAGGATAGAACAAGCCCATGAGTTAGTGAGAGAAACACTATCCACTGCACACCGGCGGCAAAAGACATGGCACAACTGGAAAGTGCATGGAGATCCATATGAAGCAGGAAGAATGGTTTGTGTACACGATTCACGACGGTCAGCAAACGTGCCAATTAAACTGAGTTACCAGTGGAAAGGCCCCTATGTGGTAGTAGGTAAGACGTCGGACATGACCTTACCGCATCCGTGCTTTGGATGGCCTGACCTCAGTCATCCACTTCAATCGACTTAAACCTTGTGTCAGTGACAACCCAGCACCAGAGCTCGGACTGGGCGTTTCTCATGACACCGGTACCCAGACAGATATTTCTACGGAAATTAGTATTCCCATGGTTAGCGCAGAGTACTGCGGTGCCAGTTCAGCCCCAGTTCTACCAAGCCAGAACGTGGATGAACAAGTGGCTAACGCTGATGACGATGACGAGATACGTACTTGCCCTCTCCCTCATCAGCGTGGGTCTACTAGATCTGGGAAGTCATATCTGAAGAATTTTGTGTTTGTTTTGTCCAAGGGACCGGATGGAAAAGTCGTTCCTCCGATCTCTTCCCATTCCCACCCACTTCATGCTATGCCCCCCCCCCATCATAGAGTTACCACAAGCAGAAGGTGAGGCTGACCCAAGCCATGCTTCCTGTGGGGTGGAACATGTGGTGAATAGCATGGAAGTGAAGAGGCTGGATGAAGCCTTGGCGTGTCTAGAACCGCAGAACCATACAACAAGGTGTACCCGACCCCCTCCCAAAAATGCCGAACCAATTCCCTTCCAAGCGGCACCCATATCTCCCGCCACACCAATACCCCAAATCCAATTGGCGTCCTTTATCTACACACCAAGTTCAGACATCATCAGCCCGGTCCAATTCACCCTCCACTCGTCATCTGTTGACCGTCAATCTTCAGGTATGAGAGAGACTGCTGCAACAGAGGACGTGGCATCCCGCACAGCATCAACCAACATTACCCCTGTGGTGGGCAGGGAAGCAGCCTGTTCAGCAGGCTCTCAGCTCAAATTTTCCTGGTGTCTAAAAACTATGACAGGACACCAACCGCCGTGTAACGGGAGATGACCACATCCCCATATCCAAAGGCCACCCCATCCAATAGCCTACCATACTCCCCCATGAGCAGTCAGAACATCACATAACAGACAGAACGTCAACACTTACAAAGAACACACCTGGACTGAATACGTCAATTCATCATTGCGCCTACATCACAGACTTGCTCAGTTATACTCGGCATAAGGGAGACGTTCAACATCGACAACGACAGCATTTAGCAGCACCCACCGGGCTTAATTAATTACCAGTAGAGACATAAGAATTCCCGCGACAAATTCGTCCCGCACAAAACTGCGGGAAAAGTAATACCTCCCACAGACTACATCTCCCGCAAATAACAACAGACTTGGTGTTCACCAGCGTGGAAAACTGGAATGTGCCCACTTCGCCTATAACATTAGCATCATACAGCAGCCCGGGCATCCCGACAACAGCATTATCATCAACAGAACGCAACCAACAAATCTCCCGCACACACCTTCTTATCCAGTTACGGGAGAACTGATCATATGGATATCAGGAATGCACCACAGCCATCTACAGTATGCATCACGGGAGAGACACTTGTCCAGCGTCCTCCCCTACCCCTTTCTCCTGACGTCGTATGGAAACAGCTTAAACTACACACGTCATCTACACGTAATAACAGTCAATATTATTAAGAGAGCAAGATGCCCACATTGTTGTCAGTCACGAGTAGGATTTTTTTCCGAAAAGTAGAATTCGACAATGGTTTGATCAAAGTTACGACAGCATCAACCAGGTCATCTTCGCTCTAAAGTAACTCTTCCCGCCCACGGGCTCGGCCATTACAGAGTGAAATACCCTCAGGGTTCGATAAAGTTGACATTCATGCCGCCTCTCCCTCCCACCTCACGCACCCAGCGGCCATAAATGTGTCACCATCACCACCGCGCAAGTACCATCCATAGAGAACCAGTCACGCATAACAGATTCAAATCACCAACATGACAGAAACACAGACACTCAGGTTGACTGTATTCACAATCTCCGAACAAGGGCATTGTAATCGTAAAAATTGTGTCACACATGTTTGCGAGTTGTACTGTAATTTAGCCATTACTAAAGTGGTACAAATATGTTTGGTCTAAGCTGGGACGGAGCTAGTTCTACCCATCGAGGAGAATGCTTGGCCAGCCCTCCCGCTCGGAAAACACAGCTATCTTCACGGGATCAGTAACGTTGATCTACCACATGAATAGAACTGTTTAAACCACTCATAAAAATTACTTGCAACTTTACTGTTAAATATTTGATTAAGAGCACAACTGCTCTACCGTGCTACAAATCATTAGCGCATGGGCCGGTAAAGCGGCAAAAAAATTAAAATCCTGCAGAGAGAATTTCAAAAGTTCTCTCCCATGCATTCCAGTCTATAATCAACACGGTCTGAGAACTACCTATTACAGACACGTACCAAGATGCATGTTAAAGAACTCACGCAAATACGGGACATTATAAAGATCTTGATGTAACATATATATGTTTATCTCTCATCTCAGCAACGGCATTTTGGCCATCGCCATAGACAGCATACACGTTTCCAATCAACCACATGCTTTTTAGAGCCACGCAACATTTACTACTATTTCCAGTGAGTTGGATCAAACGCTTTAAACAAAAGAGCCACCCAAAAACGCAACTACCACAGGGTGATGGAGGATGTTATTATATTTGGCCTGAAACGTTATAAACCATGAGGAGATAGGGCATTAGGTTTTGAATAAAGTTCCCGCAACTAACTACTATGTTGTCGGATTCCGAAGAAGAAGAATCGGTGCCAGTTCCGAAGCGGTTCCCGTGTAACTCATTGTTGACTAGCGGAGAGCCATGTACCAGAACTTTCACTAGGAAATCCGACCACACCCTTCATATTAATAAGGATCATCTCCTTCAATCAGCCTTTTGTGTGACGTGCCAGTACCTCTACACTGCTACTCGCTACGGGATCACTCACACACTTCGCCATCATCATCGTGTGTTGGAAGTGATGCGTAGATATCCCGTTGGAAATCATCTTCCCGCGGCTACAGCAAGTAACGTACTGATGGCCAGATGTGCAATTCTGCCCGCAGTTGCATCTGGAATTGTTACGCCGGTACCTTTCACTTCATCCACACCGGTACTGAAGAGAAGTAGGAAGTAGAAATCTCCCGTAGAATCCAGTGCGACAGCTCCCGCACCAGTTACTAGCCAGTCAGCTATGGTTACCACACCCGCCACCATAGAAGCACAGACAGTGACAGCCAGTCAGCCAATCTCAGTGGTGATTACGACACCTGCGGGGATAGACATTTCCAGTTATCCACAGTCTCCATCTCCACCGGAGCTTACCATAGACGAAAGACTGGGACCATTGCAGCCTGTGACAATTAGTGTAACTCCGACCCATGCTGTTCAGCATCTGCCTCCTTGCCTTTCTGACCCAGCAGTCGGGAATGGAACAACGCCAGAACGTCCATACGTGGGAAAGAAACGAATCGCCTACACACAGGATATCCATCACATACTGAACATTACTGCTAGTCGTCTGCTAAAGTATGCTAAGTTCCGAAAGATGTCGACTCCTGTCGTATCCGTTCCCGCACCACGACAACTACAGCAACCACCATGCCAGCTACAACCGCCATCATCACGTCAGCTCCCATCACCACCGCATCAGCAACATTGGCAACTACTAGTACCGCCGCTGCCACATGGACGGATATCCTGGAACGAGCGGTAACTGTGAGAAACATCATGGATGCCCATATTTCCGCCACCATCACTTTGGAGGTTTCGGACAGTGCCAATAATAATAATGATAAGAGAATTTCAGCAATGACAGTGCATTCACCATGACCTACCACCACTAGTCGCAGGAGCCAAACTCGATGGGGAAATTTCGCTGCTGTGGTGTAATCATGTGTAATTCAGCAGAAATGTTAATAGGCAATTCGTGGAAATGTGTTAATTATTACTTTATTTTTGACATACTTTTCTTCTTATTATATATGTTAGATCAATTGATTCCTGTCCCTAGGATGACTACAGTTATCCTACACAGCCGCACCCTTTAAGTGTCCGGTTGTGTCTCATACAAAAAGAGCACTGCAGACTCTAATGTTGTAAGGACGTCGTGTGCGACGTAAAGAATATAACCTCCCACAGTGCAATAACGTCACAATCATTATATCTTAATTTTCTTATTAATTTTCTTCCTGTCTTAGACGTCAGGACGGATATGGGGTCAGCGAGAGCTGCCCATTGCGGACCCGCAAGGCCAAGCTGCAAATAGATATTTTAGATATATATACACCTGTGCAAAAGTTAAGCACCACCCTATTTTTACGCACATGCGAGGGTATATTCATGTGCTATGAAGAAAGCAATAGCATAAACATTTATGTACCCATCCATCTTAGTGCAAGAGGTAATAATGCAACTAGAGGAATGCTGATTATGATGGTGGGGAAACACTGTATGTTTTTGTTTGAACTTGAAAACGAGGCCTGAATATGGTTACGTTGACACAACTGACAACTATTACCCTACAGTTGACACACGTGGCTAGATTGTCATTAATGGTGTCTGAAAACGAAGTTTAACATCTGTGCACGAGTTTGAGACTGTCATTATTAATACCGGGTATATCCACCTTGTGCCTGGATGACGGCCTGGACACGACGTCGCATGCTGGTCACCAACCGACTGATACGCCATTGTGGTATTCGTTGCAATTCAAGATGGAGTGCGTCTGTTAATTCCTGTAGGTTCTGCACAGGAGGATCCCTCCTTCTCACCATGTTTCCCAGAATGTCCCAGATATGCTCAATAGGGTTCATGTCAGGGCTCCTTGCTGGCCATGGTAGGGTTTCGATGGCATTCTGGCGGAGGTATTCATGCACAGCTCTAGCACGATGTGGTCGGGCGTTGTCATCCATGAATATAGGGTGGGTTCCAGGTGCATGATTTACAAAATGAGGGACCACAACTCTATCCAGTATGGAATCTTGATACCTTTGTCCATTTAGTGTTCCAGGTATAGTCAACAGATCCAGCTTACAATCAAATGAGATGCACCCCCATATCATAACAGAACCTCCACCAAATGGAACTTCTTCCATGATGTTACGTTGGTCGTACGCCGTGCGTCTGGACCTCCATACACGAGTTCGACCATCTGTGGCATGAAGCAGGAACCGACTTTCATCGGACCAGTGTACCCGTCTCCAGGATCTCATGTTCCAGTGTCTTCTTTCGTTGCACCACCTCAGACGCTCCTCTTTGTGGTGTGCAGTGAGGAGAGGACGTCTGACAGGTCTCCTAGCTTTCATGCCAGCAGCATACAGTCTCCTTTTGACGGTAGACATTGAGACTCTATTGCGCGTTTCCCATTGCTGGCTGAGCACTCTGCTGTTGGTGAATGGAGATCTCCTAACAAGGCGTACTAGGGCTCGATCATCACGGGCAGTAGTCTTCTTCGGTCTTCCAGATCTAGGCCTGTCCTTCACCTCGTTAGTTTGCCCATGTTTTGCAATCAAACGACTGATTACAGTATGGTTAATGTTCAGCTGTCTGCCAATCTCTCTGCATGACATACCAGTGGTATGCATGCCTATGATTTGCCATTTCACACGATCACTTAACCTTCGTCTTGCCATAGCGGTTCACAATCAAGAGCTAATTCTCTCTGTACAATTAAACCACGGTCATGAACACAAAATTCCTAATCTTGTCGCCTAAATCTGTATGTAATGTTCTACACCTCAAACTGGACTTTTACATAACTGAACACGTGTGCTGTTTCCTGCCACGCATGGACATCAAGCGGCGTGAAGTCATGCATGCATGTGCATTTCGTACTTGGAATTATGTCAGCTAACGCGGGGACAAAAAGTATGGCAGCCTAGTTGTACCATCATGTTTCTACGTTCTATTGTTTTTGCTGGTGCTTAACTTTTGCACAGGTGTATATAATAATAATACTTGGTGATACATGTTGCGTGCCCCTTTATTTACCTGGGGTACGCAAGTAATTCGGTGTGATTAATAAAACATACCTCATAAGGGTATGTTACATAGGTAATATTTATATACCTTGTCTTTTTGTTATTATATTTTTATATATATTTAAACTTAAATTGTGGTAGGTTGGAGCTTGGGTGTTCTTTGCAGAGATTATGATTATCCGCACTAACGGGAACACCCATGCGAGCCATTGTTTAGGATCATATACCTAATAAAATTATAGCAATATTATTAATAAAAAGAACACAAAAAAGCAAGTCCTGGAAAAATAATTCCAGGTCAAAAATTGAAAACTAAAAGTATGCCTCCCCACCTCTTGCCTCCCCTATGTGCGCTGTCTCATGAATACGCGTCTATGCGTCACTACTCCTCTCCGGCCACGCGCCTACCCGGGAAGTCTATGATTCCCGCCTAGCATACGTCTGTGCGTCGATCTGCCATGTGCGATTGTTTGCCATGGATGTCAAACTAGGAGGGGGTGGTGTAGTTCGGATCGACCGGCCGGGTATCGGCTGTACCAGCTAAGCTGGGTACACGCCGCCCATCTAGGATTCGTTCTCTGAACATGCCCCTCTGGGTAGGGATATAAGCGTATATAGGCCTATGGGAGAGAGAGAGAGCGTGTCGAAAAACGACTAGGTTCGTTAAAACGCATTATGCGCATGCGCGCGCCAGGACGCTGTTTCCATGGAGCTCGTAGTTGTGACCTAGATAGGATGGCGCTTATAGTGTACCGAGCTGGTACTCTGTAATTCTTATTGATTGTCTATTCCCGTTAAATCTGGCATTAACCAAGATCAGAATTCGACGGGATTTCCAAATCTGTAAACCATTTCAAAATCGGTTGAGAAATGGCTGAGTTATCCATGAAAACTCTTCTTGATTATCTTCAAAATATTGCCCTGACGTCATAAACACGTGGACATAAAGCTTCTAGAATGTTCTAGAACGTTCGAGGACGCTATTATTAGCTGTGTGCTGATTGACTGTTGCTCGAACGATAATTGTATGAAGCCTGCACCTGTGACGTCATGGAGAGTATAAAAGGAGAAGCGATCCAGTGATCGAGAGCATCCTCGGCCAGGGGCCGAACAGGTTGGAGCTGTACCAACTATTATCAAGCGCGACACATGTCTTTCTTCGCTATGAGTCAGGTTTTTATCCCATAGTGTGCAGTTTCCAACCCACCGCACTAACACAATTTTGTAACTCCACATTTACGGGAGTAATTTGGAACTTTCGATAATCGTTCACGAATACTACATCTACATTCGGAACACAAACTTGCGGTGAGGCCTTTGCGGCCTGAATATGTGAGTCTACAGATGTAGAGGCAGGATGTTCTTTGATGGATGACTCGCCGGATCTGCCGGCCATGCCTAAAAGTGGTATTTCAAACGACGATGCACCAATCGTTTAAGTTCTTTTAACTTTCGACCGCAGCAAGTAAACTCTGCCCGGTGCGTCTTCAGAGCTGGTTGACGTACCCAGCACCGTGAAGCTTTGTTTTGTATCTTCATTTGCCTCTGACAACCCCCGCTAGTGACGGGTTGTTTACACCTTCCATCCATGCCATCGGTGTATGGGAACTTTCTTCACCATGTAGTACTATCGTATCTTTTACTGACTGCTCGTTAGACATTCTATTAGGCCTACAGCACTAAGCGATGCACTCCCACCATGAGTGTTCTTGCGGAACTCTTGTTTACGGAAAACAGCTTGCGGGAGCCAGCCTGCGGGAACTTTCCAGCTTCCATAACACAGAAGCCTAACTTGGGAATGACTACCGAGTATTCAAGTAACTATACTTCACCATTTAATTATTTCTCTATATAGGTTTTGTTAATTATCTCGTATCCGTACTAACAGTTCCGATGACTAAAAGGAACCCTAACGGTCTTAGGACTAATAGTCATAATTTCTGTATTTGTTAAATAGTTATTTTCATTTTCCTCAACGTGTTGCTAACCGCATTATAGTAGGTTCGTTGACCTGTATTACTATATATATATATATATATATATATATATATATATATATATATATATATATATATATATATATATATATATATATATATATATATATATATATATATATATATATATATATATATATATATATATATATATATCTTAATCATTGCCACCGTATTGTTTGTTCTGGTTAGATTACGTAGGTATATGGCCAGTGGCCATCCGTTAAATTGTTTTGCTTAAGTTATAGAAAATATAGGAATGCAGTGCACGTTGGAAACACTATACAGCAACATTTATATATATGCAGCATTTTCTCCTGCCACCAACAATTTTTCACTGAGGTCGCTGTCTGTGCTATAACTCTGTTTAGCCCGGCATGCTACCGACTAAACCTTTTCTATTCACCTCGATAGGATAGGTTCAACATGATTAGAGACACATTCTTCATTACATAGTGTGTAATATATTCTCCTCTTCCGGCAGTGCAATAATCTAGCCCCACACTCCGGTAAGACTCATAACTCCAAGATTGTGTCTCTCTTCATATTCCTCTTAGCCTTGTGGCTGCTTAATTGTTTGGACGTCCCTACCATGGGCTGATCCGACTCTGGGAAACTATTGGGGTTTCCGAGCAGTGATGGCTAGGGTGCGGTATCCCATACACATTCCCGTGTATCTTCGGATACTTAGTAGATGGTACTTTCAGCCAATGTAGGAAAGTTTGCGAAAACACATGTGTTAATTATTATTTTATTTACTGACACCCCTCCCGCACCGCAGTGCAAACGGGTAACTTGTATATAAACCTAACGACAGGTTAAACGGTTAGTTCCATAGGACCCGGTGACGGGCGGGATACGTATTCTCACCGAATTCTGTTAAAATGTCTGGGCATGATATTTAGATCTGCCACATCCTTACGAGAAGGACATTTACGGTGTGCATTCGTCTCTCTTACCCCCACCATAACGATAAGCGATATGGCCTAATAATGCTTTCGTGAAATGTAAAACATGTCTTGTAATGTTTCATGTGGTTGTGAAGCGGAATGTCCGGATTCTCACCCAGTTCGGAGATCCCACTAAGTAACATGTATGAGCGCTGTCTACAGTATTGATGTCCTTGGGCATCTGTTCTCCGTGACAGCCGTGTCTAATAGCTAGGTAAATATCGGCCAGTTGCGGCCTAAGCTAATTCTTGTTTTGAAAACAACTCAAAGGAATTAAGCAAAGCAGAAGGCCCACAGAAATAAAGCCGAAACTACCAACTCAGCATATTAGGAATCATCGGGAATCTTCCGTTCCGTCTTCACGTAAAACAGTACGCACCCCTATAGTCATAATCTCACTAGGTATGGTCTTTTCTTTCTACAGCATTTTTGTTTGAAATATTAGAGTGGGCCTATTTTTGCCTACTATTCTTCTCCCGCTTTAAGCTGTGGCGACACCTTCCCGAGACGGAGGCCCGCGCGAGGCACTTGCCTCTTGCAAGGATTCAGCGACGACGGTCCACGCCAGGATAATACTCCTCACCCAAACTAGCACTAGGAGTAGTGCCCGGGTGAGGCACATCACTTTTTCGTCTGAGATAGCCGTGTTCCATTCAGCTTAGAGGTATAATAACTTATATTAAGTTAAATAGCTATGTCTCGTGCACGGGAGCCTCCCTTGCGGGGATACCTCTGCGGACCTACGAGTCTGTGTTGTACCTCCGGGAGCCCCAAGTTTAAAGGTTCATCTACCTACCTCTATGTATTGTATTTTCGTATGCTCTTATTGTAGTTTTATCTACCATATTTTTCAATTAGTTAGGTAAACTCATTGTATAGACTTATATTTTTAGGTCACCAAATTAAATCTTATAAGTCCATAGATCACGAAATGCTATGGACAGGCATACTGGTGACACAAACTCTTGGGATGAGCCCGTTGCGTTTAATGTTCGCGACAATGGTCGCCCGGCCCCACCAGAACGATTGAGTTCCACCGGCCTTAAGAGCCGGTTTTTGTTTCCCGCAGGGCAGTCTCATTCAAGGTCTGTCACCCCGAGACCGGATGCTAACCAGCGTTGTCACTCGTCATGCACTTATGGTGCGGCGAGTCGACATGAGACATCGGAACGGCCCGACACTACCCGGTGAGCTACAGTCTAACTAGTGAAGTGTACAGACTTACTAGAGTTGAAGAGTCTAAATGGGTGAGAGACCTTCTTATCAGGCCTTAAAATCTTATTAGCTTTTGATACTTGGATTTGACAATGGATGCTAAATTTTAGTTGGTTGTCTACATTCAGACCTAAATCCTTTACGACAGTTGTTTCTATCAGCTTAATATTTGTATCAAGAGAGTTCATGAAATATGAATGTTTAATATTAGCTGTACCTAGATGCATAGCACAGAATTTGTCAGCATTGAATTTGATTTGCCAGATAGAAGACCATTTCGTTACGCTATTTAAGTCATCTTGTAGTTCTATTGCATCAATTGATGAGTTAATTTCTGTGTAGATTTTTGTATCGTCAGGGTTTTAAATGATTTACTATTGGTTTGGTACGGCGGGTAGGATGGGGAGGGAAGGGGAAAGCTCATCACTGCAGATAGAGAATTTGAATGAAAAAGTTATCACAGATTATGTTAGATTGTTATATTGGTGTATGCGGGTTCATCCGACATATCTGAATATAGTAGTAGTAGTAGTAGTAGTAGTAGTAGTAGTAGTAGTAGTAGTAGTAGTAGTAGTAGTAGTAGTAGTAGTAGTAGTAGTAGTGGTGGTGGAGGTAGTAGTAGTAGTAGTAGTAGTAGTAGTAGTAGTAGTAGTAGTAGTAGTAGTAGTAGTAGTAGTAGTAGTAATAGTAGTAGTAGTAGTAGTAGTAGTAGTAGTAGTAGTAGTAGTAGTAGTAGTAGTAGTAGTAGTAGTAGTAGTAGTAGTAGTAGTAGTAGTAGTAGTAGTAGTAGTAGTAGTAGCGGTGATTGCAAAGTGTGATTTGTCTCATGTTTGTATTAAATATTATAAATCAACAGATAATCTATATTAATCAGATGCAAAATTTGTATTGGTTTAATACCTGTCCAATATAGATTCTTTGGCAATTTATTTAAAGGATTTCTGATTTAGGATTTTTTCGCATATTTTTGTACTGGCGCTGTTCCATAGTTTTGTGGTTGCCATTGTGATTCGTCGTTTTCCTGTTTCTGTTCTCGTAAATTGGGTGTGTAGATTATGTTTGGCCCTAGTGTTGTGTTCATGTATATCAGTGTTGAGTGTAAAGTTGCAGGCGATGGATTGTGGCAATGGTTTGTGGTGATAATCTTTAACAATGGTGTACATCTGTAGTTTGCCTATGTCAATGAGTTTTAGAAATTTTCAGATTTGAATATATTCTGGGCCCCTGCTGGTTTTGAAAAAAAATTTACTCCTATTTTTAAGGCTGTTAAGCTTTGCTAGATTGCTTTTGTGCGTATTGGTCCAGATAGCATTGCAGTAAGTGAGATGTGGGAGAACAAGGGTGCAGTATAGTGTTTTAATAGTATTTGGTGTCATATATGGTTTTAGTCTTAGTATGACACCTATGTCCCTTGCTACTTTTGCTGTTACTATCTCGATTTGTTTAGCCCAGGTCAGATGTTTGTCTAAGTAGACTCCCAAAGATTTTGCAAATGGGGCTTCCTCAATTTCTTTTTTATTTGTATAGATTTTTAGAGTGTCCTCTTTCTTTAATTTCAAATTTGTAAATAACATATAATTTGTTTTGTCAACATTTAGTGATAATTTGTTAATTGCAAACCAGTTGGTAATTTCTTCCATTTCCTTGTTTACCTTTTTATATAATGTATCTATATTGTCCTCGCAGCAATAGGCATTGGTATCATCGGCGAACAGTTTCAGTGGCATGTGTTTGCAGATATTGGGTAAGTCATTCATATATAAGAACAGCATGGGGCCAATAATAGATCCCTGAGGAACACCATATGTTAATTGCCTGTTTTCAGAGCATACCTCATTATATTGTACACATTGAGCTCTTTCACTTAGATAACTCTGAAACCAGGTTAGTGCACTACCTCTTATACCATAATACGCAAGTTTGTCTAATAGGATTTGGGGATTAATGGTGTCAAAAGCTTTTGAAAGGTCGAAGAAGATGCCTACTATGCTTTGTTTCTTTTCCAGTGATTCAATAATTTTTTCAGTCATTTCGATTATTGCATGCATTATTGAGGGTTTTCCGTGAAATCCATATACACACGCGCGCACATATACGAACACGAACTGGATCCGCTACTCAAACACGTTATTGTCTAAGCAAGACACCCATTGTCGGTCTAGAGTCTTTATATCTGTGGTCAATAATTGGTGCAGGTTTTTTTCACATTTACCCATTTAATTAATTTTATTCTTGGGAAATCTTGGATAATCAGCCATATCTGATAGCCTACACATCGATGCATATACTTTAATCAAGTTATTCAGTCTGACAATACGTGAATGCAAAAGTTGAAAATCAAGACTGTAGAGATTGCACCGGAACTTATTCAAAACGGATTGTATTCTGGGACGGCTGTCGCTAAAGTCTGTTTTGGAAGACGAACAAAAGAAAAGGAAGATGGAATAATTTAATTTATATCTCGTTGCTAAGAGAATTTTAATATTCCAGATGTTTAATAATTTCTATAGTTCGATGGGAGATGGCAAAGAACCAGTGCGGTTATTGCCAGTGTGAGATATCGTCCTTCCGACTTAGGTGCTCGGTATGCTCGGATTTTGACCTTTGTTTACAGGCAAGTGTGACGTCATACATTTTGCCGGTATCTTAAATTCATACAATAGAAAGGCACGGATTGTGTGAATATGTTTTAATATCTCCCGTCAATGCATCATCATAAACCCTTTTATTTTCATTTCATTCTAGTGTTTTTCCTGCGGCGCCGAGACGGTCAGTCACAAAAAAGAACATGATTACAAGATCTTGGTAAGGGAAACGACCAATGAAATTGGTTCAAATGAGTCATGTGATTGAATGGTATTTCCTGACATTAACCCTTTACTGGTCAACAGTTGTCAAGAAAATTGAAATTGTTTTGCCATTTCGGCAATATCGTCTTTCTAGCCCCCTACATAGGATTTCAATGGACTTCTGGTTTCTAGTTTTCACTTGAATTATGGCTTGAAATACATAAATACAATGTTTCTATTCGCTACAACGATGGCAATAAGCAAAGATATTTAGTTTTGCAGCTTTTTCCGTTAAACGGAAAAAGCTGCAACACAACATAAATTAGAAAAACTGAAGTTACCAGTTTTCGTAGGGGGAAATAGAAAGACGATATTGTTTCTCAGTGAATGTTCATTTGCAGGTAAAGAGAAGACGATTTTTGACAATTTTCCCCGGGACTTTTCCCAATGGCTTGTAAAAAAAAAAAAGTCAATGTTCTCAAGAACAGCAAAGGGTCAAAACATGTTCATGCACCTCGTACTGTCTAGAAGAAGCATATATATCATATGATAATATGTATATATGTATATCTATTGAATAAATAATCTTGAATTTCGGAATCTACATGACACAAGTCACCAAAAGGTTTGTTCACTGGAAACAGTGACAGGTAGTTTTAAAATCATCTGTTTTGACCTACAAAAGGCCATACAGGCCTAATATGTTGTAATGATGATGATAATGTTAAAAAAAAAAAACTTCTTAAACTCACATGCATAGGTAGGTCATAGATGATCAACATTGCCAGAGCCTTTCATCACAAAACCCTACATAAATCAATGGTGCCTGTTGCAGACAGGGTAATTGTAAATTGTAATTTGCTGCTATTTAATTACATTTTTCAAGTAATTGGTTGTATTGTAATTGAAAAGCTATAAAAGTAATTGTAATTAATTACGTCTGAAAATTTTGTAATTGGTAATTTCAATTACTTTGTCAATTACATACAAAAATTACATGTCTGTTTGATGCTTAATTGTTCACCGCAACCCTAATGCATTAGGCATGTTATGAAAGTACACATTGTATAACATCTCACATTGTTCTTTGGATCAAAGGCATATTAACATTAATTTGACTGAAAGTGCTTGCTCCCTGACTGTTGCTGCCTTAGGCAACAACTGCTTCTAGTCAAATTAGTTTCAAAATATTAAACAGGATATTTCAATTTGGGAAAATGTATATGCTTTTTCATATTTGCTCTTTCAGGTTCAAGTGGTTAAGTAAAATTTTATTTTATTATAAATCTTGTTTTGCATACAGAAAGCAAAAAATGTCAAGAAAGCTCTTGAAATTTTAAAATCATTTTAAACAGCACCAGCTTCCAGTCAAATTACTATCAAAATAGTCAACCAAATTTTGCAGACATCTCATTGAAATGTTTAATTCCCAAATGACAATTACATGTATGACACCTGTGTTTAAAGAACAGTTCTCTATGGTCAACATGTTGTTGTTGTTTGGATCATCCTTCTCTTGATAGGAGCACCCACATACAGTGGTCCGTATAAGTCTATTGACACAAAAGTGTAACTAATTAGTTAGTTAAGGCACACATAATGTTAATAGTGTTCCAATCGTCTATGTTACCTACATGCAAGTCCGAGCATAAGGGTCCAATGCACAAGTCCTATATGGTTGGTATGTGAAGTATTTCGCACAGCGGTGTTATGGTAGTAGGTTGATAAGGAAGCACCTACCACAGTGTAGGTTATAGCAGTCTTCTAGTGAGGTGTTCAATGTTGAGAAGCAGGTCAGGGCAATTTGGCAGGACATCTGCAGTGAACAGGGCAGTACAGTCGATGATGAGTTGTAGCAGGTTGTCGTCTCCACAGAGGTGTATCCATACCGCAGGACCCAATGCATCTATAAGCAGTGCCTTCAGTTCTGACAGATAATGTCGTCTATGTGAATGTAAGGCTCCGCAGTCCATCAGAAAATGTGAGTAGTCCTCTTCTGCTGATTGACAAAGGCTACATATGGAGGTGACACTGTTCCGACTGAACTTGCTATGTGTAGATTGAACCAGGTATGTTCCAGTGATAAGACGTGTTTTGATCACGCTTCTTTTAACGTCCTTTGTATCATCCTCGACCGATTGTACTGATGGGTGGAGCTTTCCAATTGACTGAATGCTAACATTAAAATTTGCTAATGTGCTTTTCAGGCTACATTCATCCTGCAGTATCCCATTCCAGTAGTTGTCAACGGCACGGTATACAGATGATTTCCAGGCAGTCTTGGTCGGTGTGTTCTGAATAAGTTCTACTATTGGTGGTAGGTCATACTCAAGGAGTAGCTTGTTTATGTATGTGAACAGTGCCAGTTGCCGGACAAGAATGTTCACAATAGCCTCATTATGGCTTCTAAGTATGTTTCCTAATGTTGTTAATTGTCTTAGATGCAGTTCGGCTGTAAGCGGTCGTGCACCAAGTAGTAAATATACGGCACACTTGGCAGTACGCGTTCGAAGTGCTTGGATTTTTCTCAGGATATCAACAAAGAAATTCTCTAGCAAGTCGAGTTGTTTTTTCTGCAGAACAAACACCTCGAGACCGTACATTAAGCATGGGATGATGTATAGCGACAATATGCGGTAGCATGTCTTGGACGATATTCCTTTTGTGCCATGAAGGCCGGTACCGGTGAGGCTATACAGTGTCCTTCTTGCACATGGTGGGCCCATTTTTTAAATGTATACAAAAATATCAAGTCCTCATGGCCCATGTTTTTCTATTGAGTACAACCTAACCCTTTTAACTCTTAAATTTCAGGAAAATACTCTAACATGTCTGAGGAGAGTTGCACAATATTTTGAAAATAAGTTAGAAATTATAGCTGTTTAACCCATCACCAACTTGCAATCAAATTATTTTAAAGAGCTTAGTTAATATAGTGTACATGTAAGTAATACTAACTTAGTATGCCTCTAGATATGCAATTTACTATCCATGGGAAAAGTATTATTGATGGGATTAACTTCACCAGAGGTCAGTAAACTGATTTGTGATTTTATCCATTGACAAAAGTCGTTTTCTGGACACCCTTTCAACAATACAGATGAGATATTATAAATTCTGCTTACAATATAAAAATTATTCGGTTGTTTATTTTGAAAATAACTTAACTAGATGTCTTTGGTTGCATACATGTATGTAGCAACAGCTTCCAGTCAACTTATTTTCAAAATATTAAACTGAATAATTCACACATCCAAAAGAATTTTCTCCTTGAACTGGGTTAATACCTGTCGAACGTTTTCTATCAGATGCAGTACATTAATTCTTTAAAGCTCAAGATTTATCAAGAAAATTTATTTAAAATCTGCTTGGTGATTGTCCATATGCATGTCATGAGAAGACTATTTAAAAAAATTCAACACTGAAATGACTGGCTTGGTTAGCAAACCAGTCATTCCAGTGGTAAATTTGAGAAAATAGTCTCTTACCCTGCAAATGGACTTTGCTCAAGACCACTGCTCACGCCATTTTTGGCAGGCTTGGCTATTTAACCCTTCTCTGATGACAATATTCTATGTTTTACTGTGTATATGGCAAAGAAACTTGGGTACATTTTTCAACAAATTTGGAGGCCGATGTTGCTGTCATAACAACATGTTTCATCAAATCTGTTAAAAAATTAACAACAGTCCATCTCTTAATTTAATTTGAAAAATTTTGACTTCTTAGTGGGAAAGGTTACGGGTTAAAGAAAGATTACACGCATACTCGAGACAGATTATTTTCTCATAGAACATATCCATTTGCAGAACAAGAGATGACTATTTTTGAAAAATTACCACCGGACTGACTGGCTTTGTTATTGAGTTAGTTATTCCAGATGTAGTAAATTTTCAAAAATAGTTTCTTGGTTTGCAACTGGACAATTCTCCACTGCTGAAGCCTTTTTTGCCAAAACTGTGTTAAAGGGTTAATATAATAACTATATAATTCTTATGTTGTTCAGTTTATTTCAAAATAAAATATGACTGCTTATTCATCACACGCAGGCACACTCACACACTCATCATTGCTTAGAAACCAATTCATACACACATATATTGGTAAAAAGTAATTGTAATTAATTACTTTGCAAAGTAATTGTAATTAATTACATTCACAAATTGTAATTTAATTGAATGTTTTTAATGTAATTAATTACTTTGGCAATGTAATTGCTCCATGTCTGGTCTGTTGATCTCCGCCTCTGGTTTTCTGAAAAAGGCCATACTTTTGGCGGAGGTGGCCTTACTGAATCTTGGAATACCGTCCGTAGACCTATTCAGGTTTCAAAGGTAGTAGTACTGTGCTTACGACAACATTTTTCTGACATGTTTTTGAGAAATGTCCATTTGCAGTGCAGCCTTAAGAAGACTATTTTTGAAAATTGGCAAATGGTATGGAGTTCATATTAAAATTTCCATTAGTTAATATGACAATACATCATATTGTTTCTAATAGAAGCCAGCTTAGCAAACTGATTACTAAAGACCATTCGAAAATCGACCTATTCATTGTAATGCTATGTTTGCGTGAAATTCGCCAAATTAGGGTGTTCATATGGCTTAGGTCATTATATTAACTCTAGCCCCCATAATGTCTTAAAATGTTACCGTATAAGCATAATAATCCAGTCCTTAAAACATATATGTCCATAATTTCTAAACTAATGCAGTTATTGCCATGAAAGACGCTCTTCATTACGACGCAGAGTCACTTCAAAACCTGATCTCGAGGTGTCATTTTTTATCCCTAAAAATGTCACTGTTAAACTATTATCACTGTTTATACGAACATCACGTTTGCTTAAACACATTGGCACAGATTTTAGTGTTATAGGGTCAAGGTTCACACCCTTAGGCGCAATGTCTGATGGACGTAACATTAAGCCCAATGATAAAAGGGTAATTGCCTTGAGTCTTAGATTCTTAGCAGATAACAACAAGTTCTCAACCCAGTTTCTAAACAGTTTAGTAAAGGCTGCAACTGGCATGACACATGACTTGTTCATTGATGTCCTGCTACATGATTTAATTATAGCTCTAATTAACAACTGAGTGACTTGATTCTGGTTTATAGGTACATAACATAACGCATTATATAACCAGGATAATGCACCTGAAATTACTCTTAACAATGATTCAGGTCTATCTGTCTCGTCCGCCATGTCACACATAAACTCTGCAATAACACCAGTAGATGTTGAAGGAAACAATTCATTTTGTATAGAGCAAAATGACTAACTTTTGAATAATACGTGTGTATTGGTTTTTCTCACATACGAGAGTTTTATAGAGGCACGTGGTGACCACCCAGAAGCTATTAAGCGATTGCTCCAGATATCCTCCATGCATAAAGTTTCCAGCGTGGGTTTTTTACTGGTTCAAGCATCGGTGTCGGTGCGATAATGGTCCTGCGCGACATTGGTAACTGAATTGGTGGCGCAATACTCATCTGCAACAGTCTTTGATACCATGCTTGCGCCTTCCAAGCGGGAGCAATCACTGTAGCTACCGCTTCCTGCTCGCACACTACATTGAGAATGTCATCCATTAAACGAAATGGTGGGTTTACATAATTGTTGTGGTCACCCCAGTCCTGTTGACTGAGTACGTCCACACCAGCCGTATACGGATCCAAATATCTGCTGTTGTAAATGGGCAGCTTGGTGTTGTGCATATTCGCGAACCTGTCGATGGTGTCGGGCCCCACTTTTTGTTTAACATCCTGAACAAGCCTTGGTGGAGCGACCACTCGTATTGTTCCCCGATATGTGATAACTGATCCGTGTCCACATTTTGACAGCCCGGTAAGTATGTGACTGTCAACTCGATATCGTGATTGTAGGCATGTGCCCATATTGCTAAAGCTATTGTGGTTAACTGAACAGATGTACCCCCTAACTGGTTTATGTAAGCTGCACACGTTATATTGTCTGTTAATACCTGCACTCTCTGGTGTTGTAAGTGATGGCTGAACGGCTTGATGGCAAGGAGAACAGCCATCATCTCCCTTTACATTCGAGGGTTGGTGGAACATTCTGTTGTTCCAATGGCCAGAAGGCTGAAATTCGCCTAATATGGCTCCCCATCCGGTTTGGGAAGCATCAGTATAAATTTGTTTGTTTACAATACGGTTTGAACTCGAACGGCCGTTCCAACTGCCAACCGCATTCAGCCACCACTCTAAATCTGCTATGGCACACTTATCCAACTGTAAATAAGTTTCCCAACTTGACCGTAATCGAAGGATTCGATACAAATTTCGTAAAAACAGCTTTGCTGGCAATATGGCTTTTGACATAGCAACACATTGTCCCGATATTCTGGCAATCACACAAGCTGTTGAGCCACCTTGTTTAATTGGATGAACAATGTCGTGTTTAAGGTTCTTTATTCTATTTTTATTCTGCCGTACTGTAGCACATTTCCGGGGAGACCCCCCGCTGTAAACGAATCTGTTCTCGCAAAACACATTTAAGTCTATTTTTAACCAACCAATGATAAATAAAATAGGCCACTCATTGGTATTGTTATAATACTGAGGCCGTTGAGTTGTGGGCCTAGCTGATGCTGCCTGCATATACACGTCTCGGCTGCGCCCGAAATATCTGCCGTAATTGTTGTTATGCAGTCATCTATGTCTGTACTGAGTAAATCCCCCTCTCATGGTTACTGATGGGGGAAGGGGCGGGAGGTGACGTCTGTACAGCTAACATTAGATTTCGCCTGTGTCGATCAGACAGCCCAGATGTTCCACTGTTTTACATTTCAAAATAATCTGACACATCTTTGTTATGCTTAGCTTTAACCAATAATGAGGAATATTTGTCCTCTAGAAACTGAAGGTTTGCTAACAAAACTGAAATTGCATCATTAAGGTCTGATTTAGAAATTTGTTCTTGAGAACACTTGATAATTTTGAGAGCAGTTTCAATTGATTACCTTGTACGTTCCTTGGTCCTCTTTCCGTATGCCTTTACGGCTATCATATAGTTTCCAGCCAACCGGTAGTTGAACTCCGGTTAAACCATCTTTGATGGAGGCGTATGTCGCCTGTATATCCACAGCTGCGGCGCCTGCTACAATCGGAGCGCCGGGACTGAGGTGACCCAAATCTGTGTCAAACGTCTGTGCTGATGGCAGCGTTTCGTTCTGAATATGGTCTGCTTGATGGCCTCCTGAATTTGAAAAATCTGGTATCAAATCAGTTTTACGTACTGCATTTAAACTGTCAAATTTTACTTCTAAACCTTTCACTCTCTGTGAGATTGACTCTATCTCGGTTTGAAAACTTCTTAAACTTTTATCTACACTTGTTAATTGTTCTGAAATTTTGTCAAATTGATCCATAACGTGACAGCATGGACTATCCCAGTGAAGAAGCACTTGGCAAAAGACCCGGATATACAGCAACTATTGTTGCAGTCACATGACTAAATCTAGTTTAGCTTACTGCAGTTTTTATAGTTATTTATAAATTATGTTAATTAGCATAAATTTGTATATTTAACTAGTACATTAAACCCAGTACTTTTTGCACAAGATACACTATTAATTGTTTGTCAAAATATCAGCGGTTCCTCAATGCCTATCCTCACAATTGATGCATCATTTTGTAGAGGATTCTCTCAGTACTTTTAGAAACTGTGGTGAGATTTTAGACTTTTAATACCTTTTTCATGGAAGTGCATTCTCTAGATTTAAATCTATATTTGTATTTTCAAAGGCTGTTTTCAGAAGAATATTCACCCATCCTTTAATAATCGACTGCATTGGTGACAAAATCATTGATAGTCTACAATCCAATGCCCTACAAATGGTATACCAGTTGCAAATGGAGCTATTGAGGAACCAGTGTATTTTTGTCATAGAATACCAGATATCTTGTAATAAGAATGATACCTTGGCTGTCACTGACTCAGAAAATAGGTAAACAGTGCTGGATAAATTGTATTTGTGTCATTGGAAATATTTATTTTGGGGGAAATCTTATTTTGAAAAAGTGAAAATAACATCTATATAAACAGATAAATAACATTTATTAAAATTCTCTAAGAGAAATTAATCCAGTTCTCCATTTAAAAATGATTAAAATAGCTAATTTGTAGAAACCGCTATTTTGCTGATCACTGAGCTCCCATCCAAAGTGATCTTGGGGAAAAAGTCCATTTGCAGGCCATAAGACGACTATATTTTTTTAACTTGCTCTGTTCATTCCAGTGGTAAATTTTCAAAAATAGTCTTCCATCGGCAAATCTCTGCACATAATTTATGCTTTTCTATGAAAATAATGTGCCTACACAAGCACGCGTGCATACAGACAGAGCCGATCGCAATACAGGTACCTTCCTCCTCTTACAGGGCAAGGATAACTATACATGAAAGCTGTTGAATATTCTGAAGCTAACTTGATTGGTTGCTTCGGAATTGTCATGCTAGGATTACCTCGTAAATATCGAATGATCAAAAGGCTTGATGTAAGCTAATTAGTGATGGCTTATCATCTCACCACTCTGATCAATGAGCACATATCATTTCAAAACAAGTTCGCATATGTGTGCAGACAGATGAATGTGGATTTACTCACCGTTTATTGGCCCGACTGTTTTAATAGTGATAATTATGGTGATTGATCACATTCACCGACAAGAGAAAATGTGTGAATGATTTGTCCTTGTGACAAAGTAATCAAGACAAAGATTATGCATGGGCTTCAACCTGAGCATTTCTCAAAACCCACCCTATTGAATGCTAATCAGCAGTTTAATTTTCAAATTTTAAATATACCGTTCTATAACTACTGCCTATAAATAATGCAAATTTTGCAATGACAAACTTATAGTCATCAGTTTCTTGGAAGATATTCTGACATGGTTTATTCAGAAATGGTGCCACCATCCCGACAGTCAGGTGGCCATGGTGGGGATTCTGACGTCAGAGTACTGATGTCCTCCACCGGATAATTCTGAAATCTAGATGGCATCTCCCGCATTTGTAATCAGAAAACACTGGGGACAGATCTTGAATGAAAACCTAACTACCATGTCTCAAATAAATTGTTTTACTCCCCGTCCCCCCTTACACCCACATCCGAAAATTGCTTCTTTTAGAGGACATATAAGTTTCTGAAGGTAAATATGGGCCTTCAGTTGCCTATAAGCCTTATTCATTCCCCCCACCCCACCACCCTCATATTTTAGCTACATGAAGTTACTATCACTAGTAACTTATATTTATCTGCAACATCCAACCTGTGGATTCAACCATCTACTACCACCTAGTCAATTTTTCATTGATGGGCTTCAACCATCTACTAGGTCATTAGTCAATTTTTCACTGACCAAATTGTGGATACACATTCAGGACGATTTCTGGCAAATGAAATTGTATTCAGTTAACATTCTATATCAAGCAGTTAAATTATTATTGATTCATGCAGTTTCTTAGCCACATCTGATTTTTTGTGATGGATGTGACTTCAGCAGCAATAGCCCTCACCCCACCCCTGCCTGTTTATGATGTTCGGACAGTATTGTGAAGCAGTGCATACTTAAAGGATATTTCATTAGGCGACATTGATATGGAATGGTCTGGTCTGTGTAGTTTTCCCCTTTGGGGTGGACATGTATATAGACTGGCACATGAGTTGCCACACTAACACAGGTTATCGGAACTGGCTGACAACAGGTCTTTCCCCCCCCTCCCCTCCCCCACCCACCCAAAAATGTTGAAAGCTGGATGCTTTCAGATGTGCTCTCATACAATTTCGCAGATAAATAAATATGTACCATTATATGACTATTAAATTATTGTTTTACATATATTTACGTAGCTATGCATGCGTGTGTATCCACGCTTGACCACTGTTGTTGTCTCAGAATAAGTACATGTGGCCCATCTCTATATAGAGTTATATAACCTTATTTAACACTACAGTACGTTTTGTTTTGTTTTGGAAACGTATTAACCCGTACCGCTCTGATGTCAATATCTTTTACCATCTAAATAACAAAGAATCTGGTGTACATTTTTCAACAATTTTTGTGGACGATGTTACTGTCTTCGACAGCATCATCTTAACCAAATTTGTTGGAAAATGTACACCAGTTCATCTTTTAATTTAATTTGAAAATTTAACAATCTGACATCAGTGTGGTATGGGTTACGGTATTTCTGAGCTTTGCTATAAAAACAAAATCTAACATTGCCTCAGCCGTCACTGTTATTGTCATGGACAGAAAAGTTATAGGGCCTACCTATGTCTCATAAAAGATTAAAGTAGGACCAATGATTATGGTAAATCGAATGTACAGTATTGCATGCATGTGTTGGAGTTGTAATATATATAATACTGTGATAACGCTCTCACGTAACAATCCAAGTAGACATATATTGCCCAATTGTTGGTAATCTGCACATACCTTTTGACCACTTCCACCATAGCAAATTCGGGCAGAGTTCACCAAAACGGTCGGGCAGAAATGGCCAGGCAGAGATTACGATAAATCATATCTATAACCCACAGCTTTGCAAACAGCATCGATATCCACACACAACACTGCTTCTGATTAGTTATGGCAACACGTTTACAGGACATTCTTTCGCTGCACATTCGTCATCTAGCTAAGTTTTAAGTGTTTTTTTCTGTGATTCTGTAAATTTAGTGGTAGGATTTGTTGAGCTTTCTGAGCCAAAACAAAACTTCTGAACCCTAGATGATCTCCACATTAGATACACACGAACAAACACTGGAAAACAGAATTTCGATCTGTGCCATGAAAGCATGGAATAAAACACAAACTGTGAACTTGATACAAAACTTGTTTTTTTCAATGTTAAGTTTTTGTGTTTAGCAAAACATCTCGGCTTATCTTTCAGGATTGGTTAATCATAGTGGAATGAAACTTGGATGCATTGTTGCCTATAATGTTACGAAGCAGCACGCTGACACTGAAGTCACAAAGTCGAAGGTCAAGGTCATTCTGACCTCTACAAAACTTATTTTTCAATGTACATTTTTTAGGCTTAGCAAATCTTATCTGGTTATATTTCGGGATTGCTTAACCCTAATGGAGCACAACTTGGCTGCATGGTAGCTTATACCAAGAGGATACGGATGGTGACATGGAGGCCAGCAGGTTAAAGCTCAAGGTCATTCTGACCTTGCTATTTTACCTCTGCTTTTTCAACAAAGTTTTTCTGTTTAACAAATCATATACATTTATGTTTCAGAATTACTTAATATTACCAGAACTAATCTTGGACACATGGCAATGCATGGTCCCCTATAAAATAAGGAAGCTGCATGCTGACAGTGACATCACTAGATTCCGCGGTCAAGGTCATCACAGCCTTGATATTTCACCTCTGTCATGTTTGTATTTCCAATATTAAGTCTTGTTTGCCTATATTACAGGAAAGCTTAATCCAAATTCTTTCTTGATCAGGTTGAAGGTACAAGTTCTGTGTTTGATGTGAGCAACAGTCCGTGGACATCGGCTGAAGAAACAATGTTGCTCGATGCCGTAGAACAGTATGGCATTGGAAATTGGTAGGTAAAATTTACAACCTTAGCCCTTTCATTCTCAAATTTGTTCAAGAAAATATCAATTTTCTCATTGAAAATGTCCATTGCTGACCGAGAGAAGGTACTTTTTGTAAATTTTCACTGGAATGACTTGCTCGATTATCAATCCAGTCATTCCAGTGGTAATTGGTAAATAAAAGAAGAAGTCTGCTTAGTCTGCAAATGGTCATTTCTCAAGACTGCTGCAGAAGCTATTTTGACCGACTTGACCTTTAAAGTAAATCAAGTAATTTCAGTCACAGTCCAATTTATACCCAATATGGAAATCACCAAGCTGTAAAACCATTATCAAAAATGGAATACCGGGCCAAGTGAGCTTGTGCCATGGCGACCATCCATCATCCATCAACTTTTCCTTTAAACGACTACTTCTCCTTCGATCAATACTTACCATTATGTTACTCTTTGATAATACTAGCTAGCTAGCTGCTCTAGGAATCTAGAATCCCAACAACCGGGTACCCGTCTGCCAGTGAGGCTCATTCTTGTTTGCATAGCAACAAGAGCTATATATGCTTTTTGCATTTGGAAATTTCTTAAGAGTTTTCTTGAGTTTCTTAGTGTTTTCTGTGCCTAAGCTTAGGTGTTTTCGCTTCACGGAATATTGGATTAACCGTGGAAGGAGCTGAATCTCAGGTTGTATTCTTTCATGTTATTCTCTAGGTGTATGGAGACTTACTCTAAAACTTTGTCTGTGTCGCATGTCCCAATTTCTGACTACGAATCTGTAACGTGTGGTGACAACGAAATATGCCGGATAGATCGCCTCCTTTTAATCCCAACGGCGATTGGCAGTAATATGAAATTGGATGTTGGCTATACGTTTTTTTAACACGAAAATCGGCTGACGTCGTTCTCCGTATTATCCGAGAGGGTGACGTCACACCCGTGTTTTCTTGGATTTTTATGGTGAAGGAAATGTTTCATTAATTCATGCGTCTTATTCTTGGTGCTGCATGCTTTTTGTACCAGAAAACCTTAGAATTAAGTCCAGTTTTGCGTGGTAATCACGATCTGTTTGCATTGATCAATGGTTTCAAAATCTTGATTTAAGATGTGTGTTCTGCGCTTTTACCGTGTTCTACAGCAGTTTGTTTCCTTCACGTATCGTTTTGGCCTTCGTTTGAGTAGTATAATTTGAAATTTATTCTTAAATATACAAATATACCGCGAATGCTATTCGATATGGTTCCTGGTTCCATGTGATACATTCGTCAGGATCCGTATATGGGTGTATTAATGTCCGCTATCGTTCTTGTCGCCAGCTTATGCGATCTTGGTTGTAACGTTGCGGGTTTGGGGTGCTGGAGAGTTAACATTTAATTTATGGTCAAAATATTTGAAAATTATTTGTCTGCCTTCCATTCCTGTTTCGTTCCGCTTGCTTATTTTAGGTTTTGTGCTTATTTTTTAGGCCAAGCCTACCCCGCCATCTTGTTCCGAATGCCATAAGTTCGTGAAAGTCGCCTACAAAGATCATGTCTGTTTTCGATGTTTTTCCTGTAACGTTGATAATAAGTGTAATGTTTGTTCAGTGTGCCCGATCGAGGTGTTGGTTGAGTTCCTTTCCCAGAAGGACTTGCCCGGATCTGACATGGGGTCAGGCGGTACGCCATGGTTTGGGCCCGCTATGCAAGGCTTCTGGCATAGCGTCCTGCCCACGCTGGTGTCATCGCTGATTCCTAAGGCTGTAGGACAGTCTCTTCTCATGTCCGGTGCAGGGTGGTCAGGGTTCTGGACTGCCTACCGAGGGAGCCATCTCGTATGGCTCCCTGGCGGTCCCGTTGGGCTCCGGCCTGATGGGTACTGTCTATCTGCGGCCACCTCAGGGTTCTGGACTGGCTAGCGAGGGAGCCATCTCTTATGGCTCCCTGGCAGTCCCGTTGGGCTCCGGCCGGATGGGTACTGTCTCTCTGCGGCCACCTCCGGGTGATCCAGTAGTGGTGGCTGGTCAGTTGGGCATGGAGCTGTTTGCCAGGACGGCTCCAGTGCTTCCTCATCTATTGACGACTCTTCGGGGTCTGAAGATGAGGAGGAGACTGTTGCGGCCTGAGATGCTGCGGGTGGAGTGCATGGAGGTCGATACCATCCTGGACGGACCCGCCCTCCATCTGTCTGGCTTGGCGCAAGCCAGGTCAGTCGCTCCTCCCATGGTTGAGGCCACACCGGTACTGGGCACCCGTCCAGTGCTGGTTGGTTTGCCACCAACCGACACAGTGACGGGTGTTGCTGGCCAGGCTTGGTGCACGCCTATCTCGCCTGGTCCAGCGGCCACACATGAGGTGCCGTTGGCGCCAGTGTATAGCCACGGTTCCATAACCGCTACTTGTCTGCATGGTTTTCCGTGCGGGCCTACTCCATGGATCTGTGCGATTCATGGGGTGGCAGCGGAACCGTGTGGTACCGGTGTTGCTGGCTTACGAGTGGTGCCTCCTGGCCGGGAGGCCGCTGCTGGTAGACCCGTGAATACGTCAACAGGTGATGTATTCACGGGGGTGTCTTCTTCGGAGACAGACTGGTCCGAGGCTCTGGCTTGGCTAGCCAGAGTGGACCCGTCTGTGGTTTCGGCCACAGCCGAGGAGAACACGCCTCGTCAATCAGTTGTGTCGATTAGGGTTTAAGGAATTGCTGGATGCTATTTATAGCAAGCAACTCTTAACCAGGAGCCAGCTTCCTGCGGCCTCCAGGGAGGTGCGGGCAAGTTGCCGTATTTCCAGAAGGGAGTATGACAGATACGGTGTGGTTCCAGCAGTTACTGAGGGTGACCGCTGGGTGCTTGGGGTTCAGAGTGCTGGAGCGGTTGGTCAGACGCTTGTGGACAGATCTCAAGCGCACCGCGAAGAAGTCCTGTCCCTATGCGATGAGGGAGCGATGGCAGCAATGAGTGCTGTCAATCACGCCTATGGCCTACTTCAGTCGGTGTGGGCTGAAGCTGGGGAAGGCCACCCTGTGCCACCTGTGGTGTTGTCTTGTGTCAATGACAGCCTGGTGCTGTCGATGACGCTTTGGCCAGGGTGCAAGCTTGAGTTACAAAATCCATGAGGCAGATAGTCCTTCAGGCGCTTGTGGACAGATCTCAAGCGCACCACGAAGAAGTCCCATCCCTATGTGATGAGGGAGTGAGGGCAGCAATGATTGCTGTCAATCACTCCTATCGCCTACTTCAGTCGGTGTGGGCTGAAGCTGGGGCAGGCCACCCTGTGCCACTTGTGGCGCTGTCTTGTGTCAATGACGGCCTGGTGCTGTCGATGGACGCTTTGGGCAGGGTGCGAGCTTGAGTTACAAAATCCAGGAGGCAGATGGTCCTTGACCATATGCGTCCAGCTACGGCCATCAGAGAGCGTTTGCTTGGAACGCCCCTGAACGGCCCTAGCATCTTTGGTGGCCAAGCGCAGGCCATCTTAGAGGATACTGCTAACATAGCGCAGAATCGGTTGGCAGTTAATCTACAGTTAGAACTAGTGCGACAGGCGCATGCACTAGGGGATGTGTCTAAACTGTTAGCTGTACAACCGTCCTCCAAGAAACAGAAACACAAGAGCAAGGTGAAAGCCAGGCCAGCTTCTGCTATTGCTGGACCTTTGCAGCCGCCTGCGGCTAGGAAGGTGAGGAAGGTTGTAGAGGCTGCTGCCACCCCAGTGTTGCTCATGATCGCCCAAGAGGCGGGAAGGGCAAGGGTAAGTCCACCAAGGGCGGAGAGAAGGGAGCTGATCATACCTGAGGGTATCGTAGCTCCCTTCATATCTGCCTGGACCGCGCCTGTGCGACAGGAACAGCAGTGCCAGTTAGACCAGTCATGCCAAGACCAAAATGGTTCTCTCTCGTTAAGAGGGGGGGGGGGGGGGGTGGTTAAGCGTATTGCAAGCCAGACATCCGCATTAGGCGTCAATGCGTCTATAGTAGGTGGAAGACTCATGCGTTTCATCGAGGCTTGGCGAGGTGTGACGTCAGACAGTCTGGTCCTGGGATGGATATTCCAGGGGTCTGGGATGGATATTCCAGGGGTCTGGGATGGATATTCCAGGGGTACATGCCAGAGTGGTGGGATTTTACACACACAAAACCTATATTTGGCACCTGTCTGGACTCCCGTACCATGGGAGCCAGACAAGTTAGAAGCCATTAAAAATGAAGTGTCAAGTTTGCTTCTGAAGGGAGCAATAAGACCAGCAAACCAGAACACTCCAGGCTTCTATTCAAACATGTTCCTTGTCCCCAAGAGCACAGGGGGTGGAGATCCGTACTCAATCTCAGGCCATTGAATTGGTTTATCCATACGCCTCGGTTTCAGATGGAAACTCCGAGATTGATAATGGCATGATTGAGGAAAGGAATGTGGCGTGTGTCAATCGATCTGAAGGATGCATATTTCCACATCCAATGAATAGGGGTTGTCACAGGTTTCTGAGATTCACGTTACAGAATCAGGTATGGGAGTTTGTAGTCATCCCATTCGGTCTGTCGACAGCCCCAAGGGTTTTCACCAGAGTGATCCTAGCGGTGACGGCATTTCTCAGAAAAGAGAACGTGACGCTTCACACCTACATAGATGATTGGCTTATCAAGGCGGACACGCCAGCCAGGTTAGGAGTGGATACTGCTCCAGCTGAAGTTACTTTCAGATCTAGGCTGGATAGTCAACAAGGAGAAATCCGAATTGACACCCACTCAACACTTTGTTTATTTGGGGATGTGATTTGATCTCGAGGAAGGCAGGGTTTACCCGTCAGAGCCCAGAGTGGTGTCTCTGTTAGCCATCCTCAAGAGTTTTCGATTGGGAAACCACATTCAGCCGAGGCGGTTTCTTCAGATGCTGGGCATGATGGTCTCCATGGAGCAGGTAATCCTGTACGCTCCTCTGATGTGAAGACCTATCCAATTGTATCTGATGTCTCTGTAGAAACAGAGAACAGAACCCTTGTCAAAGCTGGTACCAGTTTTGGAGCCAATAATGTTGCATCTTGTATGGTGGAAAAAGCGTCAGAATCTCCTAATAGGAGTTTCGCTGCACCTTCCCAGCCCCCAGCTGTCCGTGTACATGGATGCATCGCTGGGGGGGGGGGGGGGGGGGTGTGGCGGTAGCCTGCCTGGGAGAACACCAGGTTTCGGGCACATGGACTCCTAGAGCTGCATATCAATTTGTTGGAAATGATGGCAGTGGAACTGGCAGTGGAAAAGTTTCTTCCAAAAGTCAGGGACAAGGTGATATTGATACGGTCGGACAATTCGACAGTAGTATCATACATAAATCGCCAAGGCGGGACCAAGTCACCCACACTGTATGAAGGTGTGGCACTTGAATCAATGGTGCAGGAATTACTCAGTTGTTTTGAAAGCAGCTCACATTCCTAGACGTTTGAACATTCTGGCGGATGCTTTGTCTCGCAGGCAGAGGAGTCTGCCGACAGAATGGTCTCTCAACCCTCCAGTTCTTCAAAGGATCTTCGAGCATTGGGGCAAACCAAACGTGGACCTGTTCGCCACAAAGGAAAATGCTCAAATCATGACTTATGTCTCGCCGATTCCAGATCCAAATGCTATCGATACAGACGCTCTGGCAATAAGCTGGAGAGGGATGCACGCTTACACGTATGCACCCACCATTCTTCTGCTGAAGCTTTTGGTGAAGATCAGGGAGGAACCGTGCCTGGTCCTGCTAATAGCGCCATTTTCGCCCAGCAGGTCGTGGTTCACGGAGCTTCTGGATCTGCTGGTGGACAATCCAGTGCAGCTGCCCGAGATTCCGAACATAATCTCGCAGGCCAAGTGCAGCGGCCCGAGATGTTCAAATTGACACTGGATGTTATCAAACAACGTTCCATCTCAGAAGGCTTTTCTCAACAGGCTGTGAGCTTCATCGCAGCCGCGAGAAGGCAGTCAACCTTCAAGTCATATAACCACAAGGTTAACAAATTTGCATAGTGCTGTGAAGGAAAGGGTATTGATACCTTTCAATCCACTATTCAACAAATAGCAGACACTGAGCTGTTCTATTCAGGACTGGCTCCTGTCACAATTGCTGGATACAAGTCAGCTTTGGCATCAGTTATCCCATGTCTAGCCATCAGTGATAGTCCAGAGGTTGAATGTGATGGTGAATGGAATGAGCAATCTCCGACCGAGTCGACCGGTAGTCATTCCAGCCTGGAGTCTATCTTTGGTGCTTAATGTACTGGCCAAGCACCCTTTCGAACCTCTGGGTTCGGCTAGTCTAAAGCATTTGACTCTAAAGGTGGTTTTTCTATTGGCAGCTTCCTCAGCGAGAAGGCGCAGTGAGATCCATGCGCTTTCAGCAGAGAGGGACCGATTTATTGTCTCTGGAGAGGGTCTGCGACTACTGCCAAGAGCAGAGTTTATGTCAAAGAATCGTTCTTTGAAATATCCTGGTAAACCGATCATTATACCAAAGCTAACTAGGTTTGATCGTGATGCCAGTGTCTGGTGTCCAGTCCGTGCTTTTACTAAGTACAAAATACGGATGGACTCTTTACGGTCAAATGATAGACATCTGTGAATCTGCCATATGGCGCCTCATCCATGGATTCTATCTCTCGATGGGTAGTCGAATGCATTCAGACTACCCATGAGATTGCGACTGGGCACCAGGTGCAATGTGCTAGGGCTCATGATGTTAGAGGAATAGCCGCCTCGTCCGCCCTTTACAATGGTGTTCCATTAGACAACATCATGGCTCTTGCACAATGGCACTGTGAGTCCTCTTTCACGGATTACTATATGAGGGATATGTCAGACTCCGCCAATCCACTCGCTTTAGCTGTTTAGAAACGATAGTCTAACGGCCACACTGTTCATCTCCCTTTTGATACTTGAAAAAACAAAAGTAATAGAACAGACATGGTCAAGCGAGAGGGATACAACCATGAGTGTCACGTATGGTTGAATATGTGTTGGTTGATGGCTTCACATCTGAAATCCAATATTCATAACGTAATTCAAGTTTGACAGTTTTTATATGCCCGCGCAAGCATGTGATGGCGCTCGCCGTTCGTGCATCCGTCCGTCTGATTCTTGTCCGGGACAGATCTCGAAGACTTGAACCTACAGTCACTACAGGCGAAGTGTCATGATTTCGGTTCGGCAAGATCTGCCTGTATTCGCCAGAGTTATCTCCCTTGAAAGATTAAAATTTGTCAAAATTGTCATGTCCAGGCCAAATCTCGAAGAGTTTTGAACCCACACTCACAAATTTAAAAAAAAAAGATGTACATATAGCCGAAGTGTCATGACTTTGTTTTGGCATGATCCGCCCATATTCGCAGGAGTCATGATCCAACTCTCGAAGAGTTTTGAACCCACACACAAATTTTTTTTCAAAAGATGTATGTATAACCGAAGTGTCATGATTTTGTTTTGGCATGACCCGCCCATATTCGCGGGAGTCATGATTTCATTTCGGCAAAATCCTCGTATATTCATGGGAGTTATCTCCCTTGAATGATTAAAATTTTTCCAAATTTTCTTTTTCTGGGCAGATCGCGAAGAGTTTTGAACCTATGCTCACAATTTTTTGTTCAGCATATGGTTTAAGGATAGACGAAGCGTCATAATTTAATTTCGGCAAAATCCGCCCATATTCGCCAGAGTTATCTCTCTTTAAAGATTAAAATTCATAAAAATTGTCTTGTAATTGTAATGATCAATGCAGCTGTGAAGACTTTCAAGATTTTTAGTGATGTCTTTGCCGTGAATTCCAAATGTCTACCTATTTAGAAGTGACCCACCTCCCCGTTCTCAGAAAATTATCAAAGACAAACTTCAGATTTAGCATTCCTCTCCGAGATCTAATAATACTTACCATTATTTTATGGACCCTGCCTCCCAGCCCCACAGAGGCAAGCCATAGGTATTCTCTTGTTTGGTAGCTATGCAAACAATATGAGCCTCACTGGCAGGCGGGTACCCGGTTGTTGGGAGCCGGGTACCCGGTTCCAGGAGCCGGTAAAGCTTTCTAAATCTAGATTCCTAGAGCAACTGGCTAGCTAGTTTGTATTATCAAAGAGTAATATAATGGTAAGTATTGTTAGATCGTGGAGAAAGGGAAATTGAAATTTCCTTCATTCTCAAGAACCACGGGGCCAATTTCAATTATATTTGGCAAGAAGCCTCCTTAGGGCATAGGGATCCAAGTTTGTTCAAACGAAGCGATCAGCCAATTTGGCCGGTCGGCCATCTTGGATTTTGGCTGATTTTAGGAAACGTCTTTAGAAATCTCAAACTATCTGAGGGATCGATTCAAAACTCATGAAATATCATCTAGGTTAAGAGCGGAACCAAGTTTGTCAAGCGAACCTGATTGGCCAAATAGTTTGGCGCCCATCTTGGATGACCTAGTTTTCCCGAAAACAACTTCTCCAGAAGAGATCGGGTCGAAATTTGGGAGATATAATTAGGGAGTAAGGGCCATTAACGTTTGTTCAAGAGAACATGATACATCAAAAAGCATGGACGCCCTGGACCAATGAAAATGTAGCACATTTAGCAACCATTTAGAATTTTTTTAGTTGATGAATTTTGAAGCAGAAATTGGTTTTATATACACCTGTGCAAAAGTTAAGCACCACCCTATTTTTACGCACATGCGAGGGTATATTCATGTGCTATGAAGAAAGCAATAGCATAAACATTTATGTACCCATCCATCTTAGTGCAAGAGGTAATAATGCAACTAGAGGAATGCTGATTATGATGGTGGGGAAACACTGTATGTTTTTGTTTGAACTTGAAAACGAGGCCTGAATATGGTTACGTTGACACAACTGACAACTATTGCCCTACAGTTGACACACGTGGCTAGATTGTCATTAATGGTGTCTGAAAACGAAGTGTAACATCTGTGCACGAGTTTGAGACTGTCATTATTAATACCGGGTATATCCACCTTGTGCCTGGATGACGGCCTGGACACGACGTCTCATGCTGGTCACCAACCGACTGATACGCCATTGTGGTATTCGTTGCCATTCAAGATGGAGTGCGTCTGTTAATTCCTATAGGTTCTGCACAGGAGGATCCCTCCTTCTCACCATGTTTCCCAGAATGTCCCAGATATGCTCAATAGGGTTCATGTCAGGGCTCCTTGCTGGCCATGGTAGGGTTTCGATGGCATTCTGGCGGAGGTATTCATGCACAGCTCTAGCACGATGTTGTCGGGCGTTGTCATCCATGAATATAGGGTGGGTTCCAGGTGCATGATTTACAAAATGAGGGACCACAACTCTATCCAGTATGGAATCTTGATATCTTTGTCCATTTAGTGTTCCAGGTACAGTCAACAGATCCAGCTTACAATCAAATGAGATGCACCCCCATATCATAACGGAACCTCCACCAAATGGAACTTCTTCCATGATGTTACGTTGGTCGTACTCCATACACGAGTTCGACCATCTGTGGCATAAAGCAGGAACCGACTTTCATCGGACCAGTGTACCCATCTCCAGGATCTCATGTTCCAGTGTCTTCTTTCGTTGCAGCACCTCAGACGCTCCTCTTTGTGGTGTGCAGTGAGGAGAGGACGTCTGACAGGTCTCCTAGCTTTCATGTCAGCAGCATACAGTCTCCTTTTGACGGTAGACATTGACACTCTATTGCGCATTTCCCATTGCTGGCTGAGCACTCTGCTGTTGGTGAATGGAGATCTCCTAACAAGGCGTACTAGGGCTCGATCATCACGGGCAGTAGTCTTCTTCGGTCTTCCAGATCTAGGCCTGTCCTTCACCTCGTTAGTTTGCCCATGTTTTGCAATCAAACGACTGATTACAGTATGGTTAATGTTCAGCTGTCTGCCAATCTCTCTGCATGACATACCAGTGGTATGCATGCCTATGATTTGCCATTTCACACGATCACTTAACCTTCGTCTTGCCATAGCGGTTCACAATCAAGAGCTAATTCTCTCTGTACAAATAAACCACGGTCATGAACACAAAATTCCTAAACTTGTCGCCTAAATCTGTATGTAATGTTCTACACCTCAAACTGGACTTTACATAACTGAACACGTGTGCTGTTTCCCGCCACGCACGGACATCAAGCGGCGTGAAGTCATGCATGCATGTGCATTTCGTACTTGGAATTATGTCAGCTAACGCGGGGACAAAAAGTATGGCAGCCTAGTTGTACCATCATGTTTCTACGTTCTATTGTTTTTGCTGGTGCTTAACTTTTGCACAGGTGTATATATGTTGTTGAGTATGCTGATTTCAAATTTGCCACTTTCGAAACTGTCGGATAGTTTGATTGGCCAAATAGCTTGGCAGTCATCTGGGATGACCTAGTTTTCACGAAAATTACTTCTCCAGAACCGCTGACTGGATCGAGCCAAAATTTGGCAGATATGATTGGGGACTAAGGACCATTAAAGTTTGTTCAAGGGAAGATGATACCTAAAAAACATGACCGCCATTGACCAATCAAAATGTGTTTGGCAGCCATATTTGATATTTTTATTTGATGGATTTTGAAGCCAAAATTGGTTTTATATAGGTTTTTATGTATTCTGATTTCAAATTTGCAATCTAAGATAGCTAATCTATTCAGATTAGCCATCTTAGATCGTTTTCCTACCGAAAAACACATACTAAAGCAATGGGAAATTTAAAATGTCTTCTTGAGAACCACTGGGCCAATTTCCAGCATATTTGACAGGAGGCATCCTTAGGGAATAGGGATACAAATTTGTTCAAAGGAAAATGATCGGCCAATTTAGCCCACGGCCATCTTGGATTTTGGCCAACTTAGAAATGTCTTTAAATATCTTCTTTGAAACTACTTGGGGAATCGATGCAGACCTCATGAAATATGATCTAGGGCAAGAGCTGAACCAAGTTTGTTTGAGGGAACTTAATTTGCCAAATGGTTTGGTGGCCATCTTGGATGACCTAGTTTTTCTGAAAACGACCTCCAAAACCGTTGAATGGATTGGGCCGAAATTTGTCTGATATGATTAGGGCTGAAACGCCAGTAAAATTTGTCTATGGAAAGTTGATATGTAAAAAAAAAATGTCTGCTATGAATCAATCAAAATATAACGTTTTTGGCGGACATCTTGTTTTTTTCTGCAAATTTCTGAGAAAACTATAAAAAGACTTAATTATTAACCACTGGGCCAATTTTAATACAACTTGGCTAAACTTCCTTCGCAGAAATTTAATTGGTAAATTTTTACAGTGGTCATCTCATTTTGATCGTTTGTGCCAGTCGCCAATAATTCCAGGTGGGCGACACTGGCCTCTTGGGCCTCTTGTTCAAGATATAATCTGATACCTATAATTTGCGTATTAAATCAAAGTGTGTAGGTAAATAGTTAGTAATACAGTCTTCTCCATGAGAATTTTGAAGGAGAGCTTGCTCTCTTGAATTTACTAAGGATTGTGGATGAGCATTGACATACTCACCTGAAATTAACTAGATGAATCGAGGTGAGAGTAACCGCTGACCACTCATGGAGAGGACTAATAATAGTGCCTGCCAGACTTCCACTAATTTCTAAACACAGAAAGTCTGGGACGTCTTGGGTAATGCAAGTCGAAGCAAGAAACATGCAAATCTATTTTTGTTAAAATCATTGCTTGATGTCAGGGCCAGAAAGTAGGAAGTCGAGGACTTCTTTGGTATGGTTTTAGGGAGTCCAAACATGAATTTTGGGAGTATAGGACTCTGGACTTCCACTAGTCAAAGCCCTGAGTGCCTGAGAATATACAGGCACCCATAATTACATGTATTAGAGTGACTCAGTGGAAAATGTTAACTTTTGTTATTATTGGTAGAGGTATTTCCCTTGAAAAAAGATGAACTACAGTAATTCATTCATTCGTCTCCGGCCAGTAATTTATGCAAGACAATAAACATTGGATATAAATACATTTTACATGGCCAAGAAAGGTCTGTCAAAATTTGAGTTTCTGAAATTCGTGAAATTGCACATGTATTTTCATACAATCGCGAAGCGAAAGATTATAATGAGTAAAAGTAATAGCAGCATCTGCCACAGACGCCAGGCTGCAACATAATTACTAAATCTACTTACTGACCACTGAAGCTGTCTACATTCCACCAAACCCAATGTAGTCACATTAGTAGTTTGTAGATATTTTACCATATGTCTATTGTTTCAGGGATGATGTTGCCAGTCACGTTGAAAGTCGAACTACAACGGGTAAGTCAAATCATCAACATGCCATACAAATTTGATTACGTATTAGCCATTTAGTAGGCAACTTTGTTCAAGAAAATGGAAATATTTTCTCTTGATATTCGTATACAGGTAAAAAGAATGATGTTTTTTGCTCGACTTTACTAAGTAAAGCAAGCTATTGCATGTATTGCGATACCCTGCACATCATTCGGCGGTGGCGGCGTCCAATTTGCGCTTAGCTCAACTTATCTGTTTATATCTGGTTAATCATACAGGACCCAAGCTTAACACATGCCTCCTTATAATTACCTAACATCACACAATAATGTTGAGGTCAAAAGGTCAAGGTCACTGTGACATTGGTAAAACCCCTGGTTTTTTTCAACATAGTTAACATTTTCCGTTTAACTCAAATTTTCTGTTTATATAGATCTACGGTTTGGTTTATCATACTAGATCCAAACCTGGACTCATGCTTCGTTATAGTGACACGCCATCACACAATGACATTGAGGTCAAAAGATATGCATGGCGACCATCTGTCGTCCATCGTCCATCCTTCAACTGTTGTTTTAAAATGTTAAGTACTCCTCATTAACCACTTGGCGGATTTCAACCAAAACTTACCTGTAATGAACCTATGGGAGTAGGCTTCAGAACTTGTATACAGCATTTTGATTGGTCAATTTTTTGTATGAAAATCTTAGATTTTATGAAAAATTTAATGGATATTGTCAAAACGCTACTCATCATTAACCCCTTGGCGGATTTCAACCTAATTTGGCTGGAAGGACCCTAATGTTTTCGGCTTCAGAAAATCTATGCAGAATTTTGATAGGTAAATTTTGTGTGCGAAAATCTGATTTTATGAAAATATTACTGCAATTGTCAAAACGCTACTCGTTATTAACCGCTTGACAGATTTCACCTTCCATGTACTTTGGCTGGAATGACCCTATGTGGCTCTGCTTCAGAACTTCTATACAGAATTTTGATTGGTCAATTTTTTGGGGTGAAAATTTTATGAAAAAGGCACCGGAAATGCTACTCATCATTAACCGCTATTTCCCACCCTAGTTGGCTGGACAGACCCTATCACGGTAGGCTCCAGAACATCTATTTAGAATTGTAATGGGTCGATTTCTTTGGTGAAAATCATAAATTTTATGAAAAATTTAATGGAAATTGTCAAACTGCTACTCATTAACTGCTTGGCGGATCTCAACCTAATTTGGCCGGAAGGACCCTAATGTTTTCAGCCTCAGAAATTATTTACAGAATTGGTCAATTTTTTGTGTGAAAGGTTTACCGAAATTGTCAAAACGCTACTCCTTATTAATCGCTTAACAGATTTCACCTTCCATGTACTTTGGCTAGAAGGACCCTATGTGACTATGCTTCAGAGCTTATATACAGAATTTTGATTGGTCAATTTTTTTGGTTGAAAATCTGATTTTATGAAAGATTTACCGAAGTTGTCAAAATGCTACTCCTTATTAATCGCTTAACAGATTTCACCATGTACTTTGGCTAGAAGGACCCTATGTGGCTATGCTTCAGAGCTTATATACAGAATTTTGATTGGGCAATTTTTTTGGGTGAAAATCTTAGATTTTATGAAAAATATACTGGAAATTGTCAAAAATGCTACTCATCATTAACCGCTTGACATATTTCAACCCTAGTTGGCTGGACAGACCCTATCGCGGTAGGCTCCAGAACAATTATTTAGAATTTTAATGGGTCGATTTCTGTGGTGGAAAAGTTCACAAAATTGTCAAAGCGCTACTCCTTATTAACTGATTTCACCGTATAAGTACTTTTGCTGGAATGACCCAATGGGGATAGGCTGCAAAACTTGTATACAGAATTTTGATTGGTCAGGTTTTTGGGTGAAAACATTGGATTTTATGAAAAATTTACCGTAAATTGTCAGAACACTACTCCATTAATTGCTTGGCGGGGTTCAACTTACTTTGGCTGGAAAAAGCTTATAGTGCTCTGCTTCAGCTCTTATATACAGAATTTTGATTGGTCAATTTTTGGTGGTGAAAATCTTAGATTTTATGGAAAATGCTACTCATTAACCGCTTGACATACTTCAACCCTAGTTGGCAGGACAGACCCTATCGCAGTAGGCTCCAGAACATCTATTTAGAATTTTAATGGGTTGATTTCTTTTGTGAAAATCATAAATTTTATGAAATATTTACAGGATATGGTCAAAATGCATGTTCTCCATAACCACTTATTGGATTTTATCCCAATTTGGCTGGAAGGGTTCTATAGTGGTAGGTTCTAGAACTTCTTTTCAGAAATTTGGTTGGTCAATTTTCTACGGGTGGCCATTTATATTTTTTGAAACCCTTCCAGAACCATTTAAAACGCCACTCCTTAATTAGTGGCCCGATTGCAATGAAACTTGGGTGGAATGATCCTATGACGGTAGACTTCAACATATCAAGCGAGAATTCTTATTGGTCAATTTCTTTGGTGGCCATCTTTGATTTTTAGAAAATTATCCATATCTAGTTGTCTACCTGTATTTAAATGCAAATGTTTCAAATCCTAATGGTCCAGGTTTAACGTTACAAGCCCTTGGGGCCCCTTGTTGACAAGGGTATTGATAAGCCTTCTATATTTATTTTATGTTTAAAGTCCAGCTTCATAGTTCATTGTAAAATCATTAAGTCGAGCTTCATGGGTGCATTGCAACCACATTTCTGGTTGAACTTTTACCACTATAATGACTGGCTCAGTTTTTGAGCCGAGCATTGCAGGGGTAAATATTAAAATGGTCTTCTTGTTCTGCAAATCGACATGTTCCAAGAGCACTGCAAAAGCCGTTTTTAGCCAGCTTAAGTATTAACCCGTTCACCGACAAATCTCTGAAAAAGTACATTCTTTATGATATATACTAATCAAAAAAAGAAGTTTCCACCCCAAATATTGGAATATTCAATAGTTACTCTAATCATTGCTACTATAAACTTAGGCCTACTATGTTTGTTTTGGACGCCGAGGTAATGCGTATGGTTGTGTTTTAACGCGCTCAATGATGCATGTCCATGTGCGTGCACTGTTTGTGTGATTTGCACGTGTCCCACTGGGGTATAACCATGTGCTAGTGTCAGTGTCAGTGACTTTCTGCTGTTTTCATGTGTATCCAACTTGAAAGCAACTTAATTTTGTTGTGTCTGTAAGAATTCCACCAAGCTGGGATGCCGAGAATTCCTGCAAATCTGCGAGAACGAGCTGTTGGTCTTCTCCAGGCCGGTACAGTGATTGCAGAAGTGGCTCGTGTTGTTGGTGCCTCTGCCAGGGCTGTGAGAAATCTGAGGAACCGTTCGAATACACTGGAACTGTTGCTGACCGTCCACGTAGTGGACGCCCACGTGTCACCACACGTGCCCGGGACAGACACATTACCCTGACACACTTACGAAACCGCTTTCAAACTGCCACCAGGACTGCAGACAACATTGGCATTAGTGATCAGACAGCCCGTAATCGTTTGCATAGTGAAGGCATCAGGTCACGTCGCCCTTACGCAGGATGTGTTATGATAGATCGTCATCGCCGAAGTCGTTTGGATTGGGCTCGTGAACATCAATGCTGGACCAGACGGCAATGGAACACTGTCCTTTTCTCAGACGAATCTCGTTTTTCCCTGTCTGGAAGTGATGGGAGGGTACGAGTTTATCGCAGATGAGCGTTGCGCCAACTGCTGTGTCCTGGAGCGGGATCGTTTTGGTGGAAGGCCATCAGTTATGGTGTGGGCAGGTGTAGCACATCATTACAGGACTCCGTTGGTCATCATTCCTGGCAATCTGAATGCTCGTCGTTACAGAGAAGAAATCCTTGCACCATTCGTTGTTCCTCTTTTCCGTAATAATGGTCGTATCCAAATTTTGCAGCAAGACAACGCCACTAGTCACACAGCTCGAGGCACTGTGAGGTACAGGCAAACAGAGAACATGAACTTTATCAATGACTGGCCTTCAAAAAGTCCTGATCTTAACCCTATTGAACATTTGTGGGATAACATTGACCAGAGGATTCGACGGCGCCGAAACCCACCAGAAAATGTGAATGAACTTCAACAGGCACTGTTACACGAGTGGAACAACAAGAAATCAACAGTCTTGTGAATTCCATGCGCAGAAGATGTTTCTGTTGTCTGTGCGCAAGGTGGTCACACACGATATTGAAATGTGAATTTGGAAAATTACCCCTTGCCTGTATCAGCTCTTTGTGAACGACCCTCTGATGTGCCCTGCAGAAGTTGATAGCTGATTGATAATTCCCATACCACATTGAATTATTTATTGTCATTAATGAAATAATTTCACCCACAGCGAATAAATTTTGACGAGGTGAATTGGTGCGGAAGTTTCTTTTTTTGACTAGTATATAATTTGATCCGTTAAATATTTAGAAATTAATTTAACTGAAAGCTGTTGCTGCCTTCGTCAACCCGCACCAACAGCTTTCAGTCAGATTAATTTCTAAATATGTAACACAGGGTTCGTACTGGTCATGGAAATACTGGAAAGTCATGGAATTTTACATTTTAAATTCCAGGCCTTGAAAGTCATGGAAAATCCGAATTTTTTATCTCATTTTACAATTTGTTAATTTTGCAAATTGGTAATCATGCAAAGTAAAAGAAATTTGTTGTCATAAATTTCCACCATCACCTCTGCAATAAAGGATTACGGCAACAGCTTTGTAAGCTCATCAAGACTTGGTTGTTGTAAGACGCTATGTTCAGACATTTAGCAGAATAACTTGGATCGTAATTTAAATAACTATGTCACAAACACAAATCTCTTAGATATTAATTGTTGTAGGTCATGAAATTCATTAATTTTGGTCACGGAAAAGTCATGGAATTTCAAACCCAGAAAGGTGCACGAACCCTGGCAACAGTTTTCCTGTATGGTTGCCATGAAAATGAGATATGTGTAATTTGTCTGTGACAGGGTTAAAGTGTTGATGCATTCCCCTTGCACTTCTTAGGCTTAGACATGTATCTGCAATGTACAATCTCTAGGTCCATTTCATTTTGTCATGAAATTTCATTCAAAGTACCCATGACAGTTACATTTTAGTAGGCAATATAAACAGCCTTCTTGACACATTAATCCGGTTTCGTATCTGGCATGAAGGTGTGTCTTTAAGGCTTCACGATTAACCCATTAATGCTCAAGTCAGCCAAAACCAACTTCTCAATTTGTTTTGAAAAGTATCCATTTTCAGGCCAAGAGGTTAATTTTTTGAAATTTTAATACTGGAATGACATGTTTGATAGCTTTGTCAGTCACTGCAAAAGATTAATTGAAGTATGGCACCAGGAAAATGGGTAACTTCTATGATCAACTAATGGAGGAATTCTGTTTTAGCCATTTCCTGCCCATATCTAGCTACATGTAAGCTCTACACACACACTTTGTCTGTGGTGGAATCAATCGACCCATGCACATTCTGAATCTCAATTTCCAGAAAACTACTGGTAAACTGTTGAATAAATTTTGAAACTAATTTATCTGCATAGACAGCAACAGCACACAGTCAAATTAGTTCCAAACTATTCAACAGAATATTTATTAACTAGTAAAGACATACAATTTGTACAACTTGGCAGACTATTAAGCATTTATGATGGGCCATATGACATCATTGATTATGACATCAGCCTACATGTGATGTTGTTGATTATGACATCATATGATTGATCGATAAATTGGATTCCATTATTGCATAGATTTTCCCTGATTCTATGCCTATTTCCATTCAGATTTTCCCTGAGTCTAGGCCTATTTCTATTCAGATTTTCGCTAATTCTAGGCCAATTTCTATTCAGATTTTCCCTGATTCTGGGCCTATTTCTTCAGATTTTCGCTAATTCTAAGCCTATTTCTATTCAGATTTTCCCTGATTCTAGGCCTCCTATTCAGATTTTCCCCAATTCTAGGCCTATTTCTATTCAGATTTTAGCTAATTCTAGGCCTATTTCTATTCAGATTTTCCCTGATTCTAGGCCTATTTCTGTTCAGATTTTCCCTGATTCTAGGCCTATATCTACTCAGATTTTCCTTGATTGTAGGCGAATTTCTATTCAGATTTTCCCTGATACTACCAGTATGTTTCCATACATGCTTGAAAACATATATTGTATCTTGGCTCAATGAAAATCTATAGCCTACATAAACGTATCATGATAAAAAGCAAACTTTAAATTCTGGGAAAATGCATTGACACACAATTTTACATCATTTACAGGAACAGCTTTTTGTATCCTTCATCTTTTTGAGATATGAATAATAGTACTAATTTTGCTAACGTTAAAGATTAAATCTGTATTAAAAAAAAAAGATATTCAGCCAATGCAATTTGAAGCATAGATCTGTTTTAACAAAAATACAGTCTTCATTATATATCCTCACACGCATGCACACACACCTTTCAACATGGGTCCCCAATTTTTATGAATCTGGATCTTTTTCTTGACATGTTTTGATCCCCAATTATATAAATTAATATACCGGCTATTGTCGGTTTTCTTAATTCTTTAAGCCCCAAAGTTTAACATATTTCTGTCAAGTGTTTTGTAAAGAAAGATACCATATATGTACATGTCATTGTTGAAACGTCGGTATAGCCAATGTAAATTCGTGAAAATGTTCAATAATTTCCGGAATCCTGGAAGAATTAGCTTCAATATTGCATAAATTATGTTATGGTATATGAAGACTACCTAGTTACATACAAAGTTTTAAAGGCGTTAAATTTGTGAGTACTAAGGATAGAGAAATATTGACCCGGTGTCTTACGACTCTATGACCATCCCGGTGAAATGTTATCGTGCTCATTTCCAGATTTCAGCATAGCATTTAAGCAAGTTATTGCGCTATTTACCCTACTTGTTTTCACTCCACGGTGATGTTAGTAATTTCATAGAATTTGGTAGTTCAAATAAATGTTCATGAAATATGGTCATTCAAATTATAGAGATTCATGGAATTAAAGTCATTTAAGTCATATATGACCATAATTATTGACTCCTATTTTCAGACTGCTTTGAGCACTACACCATGTTCTTCATTCAGGGAAACATTGGTAGAGGTAAGTCTGAACTCAAGCATGACATTATAGTGGGGGAATGTTCTTCATTCAGAGAAACATTGGTGGAGGTACGGTTGAGCTCAAGCGTGACATTAGCGTGAGAATGTTCAGGAAACAGGTAGAGGTAAGATTGAACTCGAGGTAGAGGTAAGATTGAACTTGAGTCTGCCTTTATTGTGAGAATGTTCTTCCTTCAAGGAAACATTGGCAGAGGTACATATAAGATTGAGCTCAAGCGTTACTTTATAGTGAGAATGTTCATCATTCAAGGAAACATTGGTAGAGGCAGGATTGAAAGCGAGCGTGACTTTATAGTGAGAATGTTTAGCATTTATAAGTTCAACAGCATGTAGATGTCCTTATAATTACTGCCGGCAATCATCCAATGCCTCAATGGCTATAGTACTCACCTTCATACCATCGACAAGTCACAATATATTCAGGTTTTATTGAGTTAGGGTTATCCAATCTCAATAAAGCATTCCAGATTTGTTCTATATCATCATTGCATCTAGTCTCCATCATAATGAAAATGATTCTCAAATTCTGTCCGTACTTTTACATTTACTTTGCACCAAGAATTGCAAGAATGTTCAAGTTTTTCCTTGGACATTTAATTCATGAAGGTTTTAATTGATCTCAATAAAGCTACAGATTTGTTCTATACCATCATTGCATTCAGTTTGTATCATAATTAAAATGAGTTTCTAATTTGTTCGTGTTTACATAGGACTTAATTTATTTGTGTGTGGTCCAAGAATCAGAAGTGGACGTTGAAATCATCACGACCTTTCAAGGGCTTATAACCGATTTCAACAAAATGTCAGACCCTATACAAATGCAATATAATACCATGCCATACCATACCATCATGACCATTGACCATGATGTATACAATAGCATACCGCACCATAACACGCCTTATTTCGTGTCGCCACCACATGTGTGATATGCAGAAAAATAAAATGTCGCGACATGGAACGCAGTCCATCGAGTTATTGATAAATGTAATCGTTATCCTTTTGCAAAGAACAGTCACATAGAATTATCACAGTCAGGCGAGGTTCATAATTACATTGTTTGTTATGGTATAAATTTTGCAGTGATAGAAATTGCCTTTTGGAGCCCAAGATAAAATTACCTTTGAGAATTCACGATTGTAATGATTAGCTTGATAGCTGTACCAATAATTCAATTGCTATGTTTTCAAAAATATGTCTTGTTTTTCAAATGCATATACACTAAACAGAATTCTAGATTTCCATGACTGCTGTTGACCGCTATTAATTATTTTATTTTGTATGTTTTTTCTAGCTACATTTCCATTGGAGATTTCGACCAAAATAACTGACCACACATGTCCGATTGGAGGTGAGCTCAATTTCTGCTGGCCAACATCTGAACAGTAGCCATTTGTCCCCAAGCAGAAAATGTATGGAGGGGGAAACCACTCATCCCAATGATTTCATGTTCTAGAATTAGTTCCAAATTTTTAGTTATTCATTTTAAATTTGACACGTTTGATCAAAATTTTTAATACTTGACATGGTGTAATTTGTTTTTGTTTGTGTTAGTATATTTTTAAAATCTTATTTCTCTTATCAGTATTGTATAATGTGTTATTATAATTACCAGGTCCACTATCACCCAGTCTTTCATCTCCTTTCCCACCCGTGGAGATCGCACTTCAGGAACAACGTGATCTCGGCTACATGCCACTTCGTGATGATTTTGAATTGGTGAGTTTAGCCTGCCAGCTATAGCACTTTATTCAATAGTACATATTTGTTCATGTTATCAGATAATATTAAGTGTTGACCATTCTGCATGATTGTTGATATACAAGGCTCCCTGAAGAGTGATGGAAATGTGTAGTAAGCATGTTAAGCTGTAGTGAAATACTAGGTCACTGATTACAGAGGCTGTGAAACTTGTTAGGTCATTGATGAAGCACATTTATGTATGAAAGGGTGTCAAAAAGGAACTTGTTTTGATCAGTATTCTAATATTTACTAGGTCAAACATACACAGGTAAAAACGTGTTTTGACATATATTATAGAGACAAATAAGAGTATTTTATTCATTGAAGTTGGCTCTTTATACAGGTAATGTATTGTTATATAATGTTGAGTTTATAACTTCGGATGGGGTGGGGGTGGGCAGAGGGGTAGGGGGACAGCCTACTGGCTAAGGGCTCTTTAACCATATGGCTGGTGCCTAGAGACACCAAGGTGTGAAGATTATATATGCTGTGCGCTTCTTTTTTAATCTCCTGATTAGAGTTTGTTTTCACATGGGTCCCCTCTTATAACCTGGGTAATGCGGTTAGAAGCATGCTCCGTCCTAACGTTACAGTACAGATCATATATGCGTCTATATGTCGTGATTTTCCCGTAGTGACCTACTTAGACATAGCGCGTTTGGTAAAATCTCAAGCCGCATCTTGAATTTTATCTTGACGGGTTTAAATTTTGACTTTTTGCCCTACGTGTTTGGTAGCATTTGAAAATTTTCTGATAAATTAAACGCGCCATCAATTCCAATCGCGGATCTCCAGTTCTTTCGCCGAGTCCTATGGCTAGAAGCAAACGGGTACTCGGTTCCTAGTCTAGGCAGACTGTTGTTCAGATATCAGTACACTTTCTACGTACATGTATCTTGCGTGCTTTGCAAACTTTGAGCGATTCGTACAGCAGATTTTAACTTATTTACATCAATTTGTGGCTGGATTTATCAGAAGATGTATTTAATTTAGTGTTTCTTCGCGATATTCGTGTAATTTCTGCATTTTTATAGTGAAAATCTCGATATATCTAATGCCGAATGGACACTCGTCTTGAACTGGAACACCATTCCATTCTGATGACGTCATCGCGTATATATTTGACCTAGTTATCTTTGATTGGCAGAGATATTTTTTAAAAAGCCATCAATTGCAAATCTGATTGGTTGAACTAATGTCATGACGCTTTGACAATTGAGTACTGTCAGTAAAAAAGCAACATAACCTAAACAAGGATTTCCAGACTTAGGCTGTGATCGGGACAAAAACCAAGTTAGATCCAGATTGGGTACAAATTTTAATCTATGGATATATCGGAAACAAACTGGTCAGATTTTGCTCAAACTTTAATTGATTGATTCAATATTCTTGTTTGATATGTTGAAGCCTACAGCCATATGATCATTCCAGCCAAGTTTTGTTGAAATTGGCACACTAATTAAGTACCGGTAGTAGGGTTTTAAATGGTTGTGGAGATTTCAAAAAATCCAAATGGCCACCAAAAATCACCACACAAAATTCTGAATAGAGCCAACTCTTACAGAATCCTTCCAGCCAAATTTGGATATAATCCGCCAAGCGGTTATGGAGAATATGCATTTTGGCAATTTATGTCCAGCCAACTAGGGTTGCAATCTGTCAAGCGGTTAATGAGTAGCGTTTTGACAATTTCCGCAAAACTTCATAAAATCAAAGATTTTCACACAAAAAAGGACCAAACAAAAAATCTGAAAGCAAGATCGGAAGCCAAAAAGCAATAGGGTCCTTCCAGCCAAAATAGCTTGAAATCTGACAAGCTGGAGTGGCATTTTTAAACAAGTTGACGGATGGACAGCGGATAGCAGATGGTTGCCATGCGTATCAGTGACTTTGACCTTTTGGCCAGAACATCATTGTGTGATGCCGTGGCATTATAAGGAGGCATGTGTCCAAGTTTTGGGCCAGTATGATTAACCAAACATGAGATATAAACAGAAAAGTTGAGCTAAGCGCAAATTAGACGCGGCCGGGCGACGTGCGGGGTCTCACAATAGCTCGTTTTACTTCATAGTTGAGATAAAAATGGCTTCTTGCACTCCATAGTAACCTACAACATTGGTTTGAATTCCATCCACCGGTTTCGGAGGAGTTGCATTACACAGAGACTGGCCTGGATCGCTGTGAAAAATCTGGATGTCATAAGGGGAAATGATCTGTGAGAGCAGGGGTTAAAATTAACATGAGCTCGAGGTTAGCAGAAATTGATCAGGGCTAGTACAACTTGTAACTGACTAACCCAATGGTAACAATTTGACATGTCAATCCTTTAATGGTCATGGTGGTCAAAAAGTTCCTCTGCTGTGATCTTCAAAAATGTCGATTTGCAGAGCAAGACGACTATTTTTGGAAATTTACCAGTAGAATGACTGGCTCGATAACTGAGCCAGTCATTCCAGTGGTAAAATTAAAAAAATTACCTTCCCTTGGTCTGCAAAGAAGATTTGAAGGGCTATAGTAGAATCTTGTAATCACTAGTCCTATCTAAATGTAGTGGCTTAATTAAAAACTATAGAGGGGTTGTCAAATGATGTGCGAGAGTGTGGGCAGGACTATGGGAAATCTAGATAAATTTGGAAGACTCCAATCTCTGACTACATAAAATAAATTTTGTCAGCCAATCCGCAATCATATGGATATCCCGCCTAGCAAATTTGGTTGAATTCCACCCAACTGTTTGGGAGGAGATAGCATGATGGATGGACGGAGACAAATGTATCCTAATTTTTTCAAAGCATGGATAAAGAAAAAACTTAAGATTTTAAAGGTAGGTTATTAATTCAAAGTCATACTAAAATGTAATTTTCTTTCAGATTGAGAAATTAGGCTACCGGAATCATTTGCCATGCCACGTTGTTTTCAGGACTTGTCGGTGAAAGGGATAAACATAGTAAAAACTGGAATTGGCAAAGGATAAAGCAGAAATTTAGATTTTCTAATAGATGGATCCACTTTTAGCTATGCCCCGGCCATCTCTAGGTAGGCTCCATCGATGCTTTGCGACTGCGTGTGTTGGGATCAGTATGTACTTTGAATCCTGAATTCCAAATTTCATGGTAACTATAGATACAGCTAACCTGTTGAATATTTTGAAACTAATTTCAAGTAATTTGGCTGGGGTCTGTTGTTAAATATTCAACAGAATGTTTACTAAATAGTAAAGACATACAATTCGTACAACTGACTCTTAAAAGTTTAACAGATTTAGGTACGTCAGCCTACATATGATGTAATTCATTATGACATCATATACTTAACCCTTTAACACTCATGCAGGGTTTTGCCGAGGCGGGGCCCTTGCACCATTTAGCGCTCTAAAATTCACAACGTCCAATCATTACCTTCACACATGGTTCACTGGCCTAATGGATTTTAGGACATAGATATCTTCCATGTATGTACTTGATCCAACATTTGTAAAAATGACACATGATTTCTTGAGGAAGTGGGCCAGTTCACCCCACTAAGCAACCGGATTGGCAGAACCCTTCTCATATCATCCAAAACCGGCTTCTGCAGTGGTGTTGAGAAATATTTATTTGCTGACCAAGAAAAGGCTATTTTTGAAAGTTTATCACTAGAATGATTGTCTCGATAACCGAGCCGGTCATTCCAGTCGTAAATTAAAAAAAATAGTCCTCTTGTTCTGCAGATGGATATTTTCCTATCGGTCATTGGCGATCTGACTTGAGTCAGTCTTTCACTCTTCTGACATTTGCGATTCACTGTCCTCGGCAGCGGCTCACCTGGAAACACCAACCCTCCACCGGAAAACTTTGAAGTCTAGTTGCTCTCCGAGAGCAGCTGAGGTGTTTCCAGGTATAAATAATTTTCCATAGAATTTTTTGTTTCAAACTTCACATCACCTGAGTTGTAACCACCATGCATGTCACCCGGAAAAATTAATGAATAATCCAGCACGCTTATCAAATACCACTGTACCACCATGCATGTCACCCAACAAAATGAATGAATAAACCAGCATGATTATAATCGTGCTGGTTTATTCTAACAAATATCGATGAGGTACGTGGTGGTATAGTGAATATCACTATGAGCAATGTACGTGGTAGTCAGACAGAGTAAGATTATAGTAGCTAATTTATTATGGCGTGAGACTGAGTGCTGGTAGTAAACACCTGACCGGTCAGTGCGCCAGTATCATGTCAAAATAGCATTCTATCAGTATTTGTGTTGGTACACTTTTTAATAATTTATTACATAATGTACTTGTACCAACACAGATGTCAGATAGAATGCTATTTTATCATGCTACTGTTGCAGTGCTAGGTCAGGTTTTCACTACCACCGCTCAGTCTGACTTATAGTTTTGCCGAATGGGGGGGATTCCAGTTTTAGCTAAGCTCCACCCAAGCTTTACCTGCGTTGGGATCGATCTCTGTACTCTTTGAATCTCAAATTCCAGAAAACTATACATGTAAGCTGTTGATATGACAGCAAAAGCTCCCAGTCAAATTAGTTTTAAAATATTCAACATCATTTTTATTAAACCCTTTATGGTTATGCCAACCAAAACTGGCCACTGTTATGGCCTTGTGGAATGTCCATTTACAGGCCAAGAGAATAGAGTTTTTGAAAATTCACCACAAATGACTGGCTCAATGACCGAGCTAGTAATTTGTCATAAATTTTCAACAAGAGTTTTAGTGAACCTCAACATACGCCCGCAAACATACTTGTTTGAGGAATGATAAGGGTGAATAACTAGTCTGTTTGAATCTTAAGCTTTGTAGAGGAGATAACACCAGTTGGTGTATGCGAATATATCTCACTGAAACACCAATACAACTGATCACATCTTGAAACATGTTTATCTTTATACCAAATTTTCCAGCGGAAACAATATTTCTAATGAATTTTATTTTTTTCAAAGGAGATATCATTAGAGAACCAGAAATGGTCAGATGGGGAGTGCTATCATATGATGTCCAATTTACAAAAAAATTCTACGTGTATAGGTTGAAATGTCTTCAAGATCTGGCCCGGACAAGAAAATTTTGACGAATTTTAATCTTTCAGGGGAGATAACTCTCAAGAATATGCGAGGATTTTGTCAAAAGGAAATCATGAGACTTCGTCTCTACCTAACACATCTGCCGGTAAAAAAATTGCAAGTGTAGGTTCAAAACTCTTCGAGATCTGGCCTGGAAAAGAAAATTTGGACAAATTTTAATCATTCAAGGGAGATAACTCCCGCGAATATACGAGGATTTTGCCGAAATGAAATCATGACTCCCGCGAATATGGGCGGATCATGCCAAAACAAAATCATGACACTTCGGCTATATGTACCACATCTTTTGAAAAAAAATTTGTGAGTATGGGTTCAAAGCTCTTCGGAATTTGGCCTGGACAAGACAATTTTGATGAATTTTAATCTTTCAAGGTGGATAACTGTGGCGAATACGGGCAGATCTTGCCGAACGGAAATCATGACACTTCGCCTATACATAACGCATCTTCTGAAAAAAAATTGTGAGTGTAGGTTCAAAACTCTTCGAGATCTGTCCCGGACAAGAAAATTTTGATGACTTAAGCTTTCAAGGGAGATAACTCTAGCGAATATGGGAAGATTTTGCCGAATCGAAATCATGACACTTCATCTATAGGTAATATATCTGCTGAAAAAAATTTGTGAGTGTAGGTTCAAAACTCTGAGATCTGCTCCGGATAAGAATCAGACGAATGCACGGACGGACGGACGGCGAGCGCCATCACATAATACTTTGCGCGGGCGTATAAAAATTGTATTCTCTTGGCCTCTAATTGGACATTCAATAAGCGGATATTAAAATTTTCTTCACCAAATTTTACCATTAAAGGGTTAAATAGAATACATATAGTCCGTCATCAATTAAGATTGATGAACTCATCTACGTCATTCATTATGTCATTGATTATGTTGTCATCCTTATGCATCATGTAGTTGATTATGACATCATGATTGATGGATAAAATTGAAAGGTCCATTATGTAATATTTATAACTCCCTGTGTAATCATATTTGTTTCACTTTCTATTTCAGCTACTGTTGAAACATAGCCAGACCACAAACACATGTTGCAAAAATAAACGTACAAAATCTGGAACAGTAGGACAAAAATTTGAAAGACCACTCAGTCCTGTGACCAGCAACATCGTTCATCAACACGGACAGTAGCATAACCATAAACCACCACTGATCACCAGCATGAGCAATATTATATAGGACCAAGATAGTTTACGGTTGTTCTAGAGACTGGACTTGTATTGTTCATCAATAACAATACAAGTCTCAAAATCAACAGTAAAGTAAACTTAATCTTGGTCCTATATAATATTGCTCATGCTGGTAATCAGTGGTGGTTTGCGCTACTGTCTGTGTTGGTGATTGTTTGAGCAAACGCTGCATTATATCAATATGGCAGCATTCAATAACAATGACATTAAACTTTAAGTGAATGAATAAACAATTTAATCAAATCCAAAATGACCTGGTTGACTTATTTACTGTATGTAGGTAAAGGTTGTATGGTGTTTTCACTTCAAGAGTATACTTACCTCCCTAATACTTTTGATATTGCTAAATATTGGCTTTCACTCAATAAACACTCAGATTTAAAACAGTTAGGTGCCCCTACTGGGCAGGGAGTCAGAGCGTAGTCCGGCGGATGCCAGCCCCACCACCGCGCATGCGCAGACTAGCACTTCCTCTTTGCTAGATTATTGGCAAAGAGATCACACATGTTTTTTTGTTCAATAGCTTTTTCGCTCTCTTAAACTGTTTAAGTGGTGTTTGTTTGGAGTGTTAGTCACTTTTTTGGATGGCGGATAGGAATACGTCGCCACAGGAGGACGGAGGACCTTTAAATCAGGTGACTTCTAGTAAAATTAGCGAGTTTTCTTCCCGGTGTATTGTGTTTCCGGGACTCGCGTTTACCGTGATAAGCGCCTTGGTTGGTTGGGTTATATCAACTCGGTGCTACCTAGGACTAATTTCTCTTTCTGTTTATGTCCACAGGTCTGTATGACGCTAGGTGGTGACGTCACAGTACCAGAGAATTAGTATTCTCTCCACCATGGTTCCATTTCCTACTAACACTGTTAGGTTATCTAACCAAATGAAAAATTATGTCCAGTGAGTTGGAGGCCTGGTATAAAGGTCTTCTCACTTTGCCCTCTTGATCCAATTCCTTCCCCATGAGGTGGAGAGAGTTAAGAGGCGTGCAGATGGTGGAGTTTCCGGTTCGTCACGTTGGATGGTTTGTCTATACAAAGTGTCAGGTATCTAGTTATTGATAATGTGGTGATGTTAATTATTGTAAACAATCAAAGGGAGATAATTAACATTTTTGCCAGAAAAGAGTTATCTATATGTATCTGATGGTTGTGTAGTCAACTTATCCATTCAGCATACAATTCGTCTTTGCACTTGGATGTTTTGTTGGGATCGAATTTTTCCTGTCACGGGATTAATGACGTCATAATCAGCTGGCTATGTATTTATTAGCTATTCAAGGGCTATGCTGGTTTTTGATGTATATTGATCTTTATGATCGTTTTCCTTCTCCTTGAGTTGGATTGAGTTTCTAAGCTTAACTAGTTGCTCATACTCCTTGTCCTTTGCCCTGTTTCAGGGACCGGGTTGCGCGTCCTGTGGACGTTTTATGCATGTGAAGTTCTGGCCGCATCTGTGTTATCGATGTAGCCCTTGTGGTCCATTGATTAATTGTGACATATGTAAGCACTGGGGGGGCGAGTTAATGTCCGAATTCTTGTGCTGCTTACAGGCGACGGACAAGGTGGTAGAGGAGGAGAAGAAGAAGAAGCGGAAACGAGAGGTTGTAAGTAGGAAGGGTAAGGGGAAGGTCTCGTCCGCAGTGGATATGGAGACCTTCCGGACCGAGATGTTGGGAGAGATGAAGAGGACAATAAAAGATTTGGTTCCAGGGTTGCTTCGTGGCATGCTTCCTGGACCAGATCCTTTATTGTCCTCATCATCGGCTTCGGAGCAGGTAATCCCCGCCTCTGGATCGATTTTCCTTAGTCCGCTTCCGTTGTCCGACGATTCAGAGGTGGCCCCATTAGAGGGGGCGTTCCACGGCCCTGGCAGCAGGCTTATTGCCGCGCCGATAGGGGACCGTGGACGGTTGTCGCTGGAACCCGCTGGCTGCTTATCAGTCCAGGGGTATCCGCACGCCGCGGTGGCCAGTACCTCCTATGGCACCGTTCCTGGTCAGCCCGGGTTAGCTCTCTTTGCTGACCCGGGGTCTAATCTTTCTGACCAGGGTGATGAGGATTACCTGCTAGGGTCGCCGTCTGACGACGTGGACATGGATGAAGACGTTTGTGCACCCCTCGCGGGGAATACAGGCGCTTTTTTCCACGGTATTACTCACCCTGGAGTAAGGTCCGCGGTTCAGGTGGTGGCCCAGGGCGCTGCTGATGGCCAGCGGTACCGCATACCTCGGCTTGCCGAGAGTGTAGCTGGTGCTGGCCGGGCCCGTGGTAGGGCTATATATACCCCGCGCTCTACCGCGGTGCCTGCTCCTGGTCAAACCAGTGATATTCTCATGCCGGTGCTGTCAGGCCCGCATGTTTTCCCTGGCTTGCCAGGTGTATCAGCGTACCCGCCGTCAAGCTCTACTGCTTGCGCTCAGGAGGAAGACGAAGGACCCCGTCTTGTAGAGCGCTCGCAGTTTGCCACGGAGGAGGATTGGTATGACGCTTGCCAGTGGTTGGTGAGCGTTAGGCCTGATCTGCCCGTGGAGCAGTCGGCTAGCCACCGTGTTCACACGCCGTGGTTAGCTGGGAAACCAACTGCTAACGCTATGCCTTCTCTGCCGCTGGCGGAGCATGTCGTTGACATGTTCAAGGCGGCGGAGGCGTCCATTAACACGAGTGGACGTCTCGCGAAGGCCCCTCGCGAGGTGGCCAGGCGTTGTCGCATCGTGCCCCTGGACTACCAGCGGTACGGTGTGGTACCCAAGCCCAGCGTGGATGACCGCGCGGCTTTGGGTGAGGATACGCGGCCAGGCTCCCGTTCTGACGCGGGGGTCTTGTGCGCGAACGCGTTGCGTTCGGCGAATACCGCGTTGCGTGATGCGGAGGAGAGTGGGAGGGCTTCGATTGCCGCTCTGTCCCACGTCTCCCAGCTGTTACAGGGGGTAGTAACGGCATCCGCATCGCGCCAGCCAGGCCCGCTCGCGGTCCAGCGAACCATCCAGGATGGTATTAACCTGGCGCTGGACTGTATGACGCGGGCGGTGACCAGGAGTGTCAGGGCAAGACGCACATTTGCCCTGGACAATCTGTGCCCGTCTCAGGACCTGTATAATAGGCTACTCCGTACGCCTATGACGGGTCCTGGTCTTTTTGGAGGTGAGGGATGTCGCCACCTCCAGGAGACGGTCACCCTGGTGAATAACCAGAGGGCGCTGCGCGAACAGTTTGAGGTGCTGCGTCGTGCTAACGTTCGCGCCGCGGCCCCTGCGTATCGTCCCCTGCAGGCTCGAGGTGGTGCTGGCCAAGTCAGAGGCCAGCCGCCGTCGCAGCGCCGGCCTCGGCCGCGTGCGATTCGGCCAGCAGTGAGGGGGGCGCAGGCTCCTCAGCCGCCGTCAGCCAGGCAGCCGCCCGTGCACCGAGGTGCACGCGGGGCGGGGCGGGTCGCGCGAGGATCTGGGCGTGGTTATCGTTCCTGACAGGGCGCTTACCGCGGTAAGGACCACGCCGGTGTGTATGGCGACGGAGACAGTGCCGCTCTTGCATGCCTTGTGTCCACCGCGGTCCCTAGGTGGACCGGTGGGAGGCCGGCTAGCCGACCACATGCAAGAGTGGGAACGGTTAACTCAGGACCGTTTAGTCTTGCGATGGCTTTCCGTGGGGTATCATCCAGAGTGGATGACAGGCCCGCTGTCGCGACTGTCTCTGGTGCCAGTCTGGACTCCCGTTCCGAGAGATCCAGATCAAAGGTTGTGTATCGAGGAGGAGATAAATTCCCTCATACAAAAAGGAGCTATTCAGCCGGCACAAAGGTGTCCGGGCTTCTATTCAACCCTGTTCTTGGTAACAAAACGCACCGGTGGGTGGAGACCGATTCTCAACCTCAAGCCATTGAACAAGTTCATCGAGACGCCCAGTTTCAAGATGGAAACGGTGCGCTCGGTGTTGGCGGGGTTGGAGAGGGGGATGTGGACGGCGTCGATAGATTTGAAGGACGCTTATTTCCACATCCCCATCCACAGGAGTTTCTGTCGCTTCCTGAGATTTGCATTCCAGGGCAGACAGTGGGAATTCAGGGTGTTGCCCTTCGGAATTTCCACGGCTCCTCGGGTTTTCACCCATGTGGTTCTTGCGATCACAGCATACCTCCGCAGGAGAAGCATAGCAGTCCACACGTACATAGACGACTGGCTGTTGAAAGCGCACACCCGGGAAAGTTTGTCCGCCAATCTGGAGATTGTTTTGAAAATTCTCACAGACTTGGGCTGGATGATCAATTTCCCAAAATCAGAGCTGACTCCATCCCAGAAGTTTGTTTACCTGGGGATGTTCTTCGATCTGGAGACAGGATATGTTTATCCTACTCAGGAGAGAGTTCAAATACTCATCTCGTTGATTCAGTCAGTGTGCGACAGTCGTCATGTCCTGGCACGGGTTTACTTGAGAATGCTGGGGTTGATGGTTTCGTTGGAACCAGTCATTCCTCAGGCCGCCTTACGCAGGCGGCCGATCCAGTTGTTTCTCATGACACAGTGGACCCAGAGTACAGGTTCGCTGGACTCGAATGTGTCAGTGTTGGCGCCTCTGATTCACCACCTGCAATGGTGGTTGAATACAGAGAATCTCTTACCGGGGGTTTTGCTAACCCCTCCCCACCCTCAGGTGACTGTGTATACAGATGCATCGATGGAGGGCTGGGGAGCTTGCCTGGAAGAATCCACGATATCAGGGCTTTGGGATCTGGAACAGTCACAGGAACATATAAATCTACTGGAGCTAAGAGCAGTAGTCCTGGGCCTGGAACATTTCTTACAGAAAGTTCAGGGCAAGATTGTTCTTATTCGTTCAGACAACTCAACAGTTGTGACTTACATAAACCGCCAGGGCGGAACGAAGTCGCCCAGTCTCTGTATGATGACATGGAAACTGCTTTGTTGGTGTCTGGATCACCAGATTACCTTGAAAGCAGTTCATATTCCGGGAAGGTTAAACCTGCTAGCAGACTCATTGAGCCGAAGGATGAGTGTTTTACCCACGGAATGGCAACTAAATCAATGTGTGGCGGATCGTCTGTTCGACCATTGGGGGAAACCCAACATCGATTTGTTCGCAACGAAGAAGAATGCGAAGATGACGACGTACGTCTCTCCGATTCCGGATCCAAGCGCTTTCGCAACAGATGCGTTAGCTATCAGCTGGGGGAGAATGTATGCATACGCATTCCCTCCAGCAATCCTGATTCCAAAAATTCTTCAGAAAATCAGACAAGAGGAATGCCAAGTGCTTCTGATCGCCCCGGATTGGCCAAGCCGATCATGGTATACGGATCTGCTGGACCTTCTGGTCTGCAATCCGGTTCCTCTGCCTCTGATGGACGATATTATCTTCCAGGGCAAGGCCCTTCACAACAATCCGTCAATGTTCAGATTGACTGCGTGGATGTTGTCAAGGAATCTAGAATTAAGGAGGGCTTTTCTGAGCAAGCAGCCATGTTTATGGCCAAAGCCAGGAGGGGGTCAACCTCCAGAGCATATAATTATAAAATCAACAGATTTGCAGAATGGTGCTCAAAAAGATGTATTGATCCAATGGATTCATCTATTCAAGTAGTAGCTGATTTCCTCTGTCACCTCTATGATGCCTATAGCCTCAAGCCTAACTCTATTGCTGGTTATAAGTCAGCATTAATGTCTGTTATTCCTTGCTTGGCTAAGAGGGGAAGTGATGAAGTAAATACATTGAATGTATTAATTAAAGGCATGGGCAATCTAAGACCAAGGAATCCTCCTGTGATTCCGTCTTGGAGTTTATCGCTAGTGCTTCAAGTACTAGGTGATAAGCCTTTTGAACCACTTAGTTCCATTTCTATGAAACTATTAACACTGAAGACTGTGTTTTTAATTGCTGCGGCCTCGGCTAGGCGTAGGGGTGAGATTCATGCCTTATCAGCCGAGGATGACCGTTTTGTGGTTTCAGGGGAAGGCCTTAAGCTGCTACCTAGGATTAATTTCTTGGCTAAAAATCAGTCGTTGAAATATCCAGGTCAACCTATTATTTTGCCTGCTTTAACTAGATATGATCCTAATTCTAAAGCATGGTGTCCCGTCCGGGCGCTGCGCCGGTACAAACAACGTACGGCGGCATGGCGCACCGACCAGTCAGCGTTATGGTTGTCATATATTGAACCCCATGGGAGGGCTTCTAAGGACACCATTTCCAGGTGGATTGTGGAATGCATTCAGTTTTGCCATGAATCCGCCACCGGGAAGCAGGTTGACGTGGCCAAGGCTCACAGTGTCCGCGGCGTAGTGACATCCACGGCCCTATTTAATGGGGTCCCTGTGGATGATATTATGTCGGTGGCTCAGTGGCACTGTGAGTCAAGTTTTACAGACCATTATCTCCGTGACACCTCTAATCCTCTCGCCTTGTCGGTTTTGAAAAAATAAATCGGTTTATATTTTTTGAGGTGATTTCCTCATTACTTATATATATCACAATTAATTTATGGAAACACCCACTTTTTTGGGCCTGCATCAGTCTTTACCGATGGGAAGATGATGTCAGCAGCCATTTTTAACAAGGTCAGTCTTGTTCATGTGTTGTCCGTTGTTGATTGTATTGTCACGATTACCCGTTATTAATATGGTGATGGTTTGTGTATTTGTGTGGTTCATTGTTGAGAGTTACGAAAATGGAGCTTTTTCGTCTCTGTCCTGTAGTACATGGCACTTGTACGTAGAGAGCGTATAGGACATTGAGGTCAGTCGACTCTTCCTCCCAGGAAGGAGGGGGGGGAGCGCATATGACATTCGGTCATCTCTCATACATCGGTCGTGTTATCCGATGGTTAGTCAAATCCTGACTGTTTTTTCTTACAGTTTCAGAAGTTTAAGTGCCTTAAACGCAGAAAAGCGTATAGGGATGAGCTGGTCTTTTGACCTCGCCTCCCTCCCGCCAGATTCACTTTCGAATTCTGGCAATATCAAAAGTATTAGGGAGGTAAGTATACTCTTGAAGTGAAATAAACGAAATCTAGGATTTCTTTTTTCACGAGAGTTGATACTTACCTCCCTAGATACGGACCCGGCCTCTCCACCCCACAGAGGCTCGGTCTTCAGGCTCTTAATAGTTGCATGTGTGTCAGCCAATAATCTAGTCAGAGGAAGTGCTAGTCTGCGCATGCGCGGTGGTGGGGCTGGCATCCGCCGGACTACGCTCTGACTCCCTGCCCAGTAGGGGCACCTAACTGTTTTAAATCTGAGTGTTTATTGAGTGAAAGCCAATATTTAGCAATATCAAAAGTATTAGGGAGGTAAGTATCAACTCTCTCGTGAAAAAAGAAATCCTAGATTTCGTTTATTTCATAATTTCTTTGATCTTCAGTGAAACAAGGATTGAGAATTTTTCCCCACTGTGAACAGCGGAACAAGGTAGATAAAGGTAAGTAAAACTTCAGCTTTACAACCCTTTACTGTCCAATATTTGTCAAGAAAATTCCAATTGTCTCATAAAATGTCAATTTGCTGACCAAGAGTATTCTGGGAGCCAGTCATTCCAGTGATAAATTTTCAAAAATAGTATTCTCTTAGTCCGCAAATGGGCATTTCTCAGGAACACTGCAGAGGCTGGTTTTGGCCGATTTGACCATTAAAGGGTTAATAAATGCCCATTTGCAAGCCAAGACAATTTTTAAACATTTGCGGTAAAATTTAAAAAAAATAGTATTCTCTTGGCCTACAAATGGTAATTTCTCAAGACAATTTGATTTCAGAGGCCGTTTTTGACCACTCACTGAGGAGTCACGGTAACGTTTTCATATGTCGTGGACCTTTAATCCTAAAATTGGTTCAAGAAATTTAAATTTTCCTATAGAAAATGTCCGTTTGCAGTGCAAGGGAAATACATTTTTGAAAATTTACCAGTGGCTCAGTTATGGAGACACTCATTTCAGTGGCCAATTTCCAAAAAAATAATTCTTTTGTTTTGCATATTGACATTTCTCAAGGCCACTACAGAACATGTTTTCACCAGCTGGAGTGTTAAAGGGTCAATTGCTAAAATGTACAATTCTTATAACAGTGACTAACTACTAACTTGGTATGTTATTGGCATGGACTTCTAGATAATAACATCTGGACTGGAAGCTCCAGCTGAGGCCGTACCGCATGAGGCTGACTAAACTGTCTAGGGTTTTAAGGTGTCGCACATAAACTAAAAGCTAAGATCATTGAAACTTTACCACCAACCTATCTCTGTGTATCTACTAATGCTATAGCGCTTCATGTACCAATGGAGATAACTCGTTGGGCACGGAGAATAGCCATGCATATACGTGTACATGCAGGGAGTATGTTTTGACAGCTTTGCATTGATATGACCGAATCTTTAACAAGTCTAACGTACTTATATCAGAGAACTGGTTTCAAAAGCAGTCACATACATGGCTGTTTATTCATTATAGGAGTTACCTCCCCTGTCAGTAAAGAGTTAAAATATGTTATAATGGACAATAAATAGTGTAATTAATTGCTGAACGGTTTTACAGCTCAATACATTGTAATGGCTGTAATTATGCTTACATGGCATGGACAATGTCAACAGATTAATGGTCAATCTGGACACAAATTACTCCAGGCTGTCACATTGAAGAATGTCCGTTTGTAGGCCAGAAGAACACTTTTAAAATTTTTATCAATGGAATGTTAAATTGTTAAAATTTTGCAAAATAGTCTTCTCTCAGCTTACAAATGGACATTCACTAATAAGGTATTTCAGATGTATGAAAAAATTGTACATGCGGGCGAGTAGCGCCTCATACATTTAGCCACAGTTCCAAGCTTTAGCTGTTCCAGCAAGAACTGAACATGTTTTATGTCATCACTATTTGTATCAGCAACATACGCTTCCAGACATGATATCACCATATCAAGTGAACATGTAGCCAGTTTTGATGTACCATTCCAGGCCTTAGATTCCGCCATTATATAGAGAACTTTACTAAAATTTGTTATCTTCTGTATAATGTATGCATAAGAGGTCTTTGGAATCACTTTGCTACTTTAACAACACTAATACATAGATCGTCTTCGATGATGATCGATATTGGAATATCTGGAATTTGATCAGTAAGATTGATAACACATTAAAAGCTTGTTATCCTTTTCAATATACGAATATCCTTGTGCACGTTTTCATTCGCCTTCAACCTCTGCACAATGTCGTTCACATCGACTATTTCATCAGCTGCCCAAAATGAATCGCACACTTCCACAAGTATTTGCTGCACGTGTATGCGTCGGGTCTCTGAAGATCCACGTGGAGAAGCCAGTTTACACAACATGTACGAGGGCAAGTTTGGAAAAATAGATGGCACTGCATCTGGTTTCAGCTGACTGAAATAAAACAGAGACATAAGTCATTGCTTGGGCTTACGCACATGCATGCACGCACACACACACACACATGCGCACACACATACCTATGCACATATGCATGCACAGACACACCTAGATACAACGCACGCACACAATACCATCCACCACCACACTTAACTCTCATCCACACCAATCAAAGATATCAGTTGAGGCTGTTGATGGACAAAATGGTTTTATATTTTCCTCACCCACGCACCCGCAAAAGAACAAACAAATAAATAGTTGCAACTGCAATCATTCAGTCACCTCATCATGGCAATATTATAAGAGTTAGCGAATTCACCAGTCAACGACCTGCATCTAAGTACAAATTACTTTTATCCCATAATCTTATTAACCATTTAATGGTTAAGCTAGCCAAAATAAGTGTTTGATGTGGTCTAATCAAATGTCAATTTACACACTGAGAGGATATTATTTTTGAAAATTTACCACTGGAAGGCCTGGCTTGATAACCAAGCCAGTCAGTTCAGTGATAAATTTTCAAAAATATTCTACTAGTCTGCAAATGGAGTGTCCATTTGCAGGCCAAGAGGAGACTATTTTTGACAATTTACCACTGGAATGACTGGCTCGGTTATGGTAAATTCTCAAAAATAGTCTTCTCTTGGTCTGCAAATGGACATTCAATAAGTAAATATTTTAATTCTTTGAACAAATTTCGTCACTAAGGGGTTAATGGCTAAATTTGGTAAAGAGATCAAAATATTTGCTTACTGAATTTATATTTGCAGGCCAAGAAGACTATTTTTGAAATTTTACCACTGGAATGACTGGCACGTCTATTAGCCAATCATTTCAGTAGTAAATGTTAAAAAATAGGCTCTTGGCCCGCAAATGTACAATTCTCAAGACCACTACAGAGGCCGGTTTTTGCTGGCTTCGTCATTATGAAGACTTAAATTTATATATAGAAAATAACTGATAATTACAATACTTACCGTTGTAGTAATTCGAGAGGCTTTTTGCTCAATCTCCATGGGTTACTGTCAGTCCTTCCCTGAACAAAACAGCATTCATCAAAATGAATTGAACACAGTCTGGAATGTATGACGGTGTAAAGTTTTCCCTCAATAATTTGCTGCTAATCCATTGACGAAGTAGATCCGGGTTTTGTAATGGAAATTTGTGAAAGGTAACACCACGCAGTGTTTCTACACTATCATACCCACTTTTACATCAAACAGCAGCACATTTAATTCACCATAATTAATTGTGTCACGCTAAACTTTCATAAACAAACGCATGAAAATGTTAACAATGTACCCCATATTGTTTGAAAATTAGCGTCTCAGCATAACTGAAAACGAGGCTCTACTCAGTCAGCCTCAAGTGGTACAGAAATTAATTGCTGCTGAGTGAGCTTCTAGTCCAGATGTTATTATCTAGAAGTCCATGGTTATTGGTATATCTAATCATGTTTGTTAGAGCTAATTCAATATAACAAACTTTAACAGTTAATTAAATTCAAACGGCACAAATGTCCATGGTGAATGCACCAAAATAGCCCAAACTTCAGGGCAAACTCTTTGTCACTGATTGGAGAAATTCACTCAATCTGTAGTGTACCAGCTTCAAGTTCACCTTCAAGTCTTTCCAGTAGTGGTGGCTTCCTCATCGTCAAACATGTCATCATTAAGATTCACTGTCCAACACATTAACTGTCTCACCATTACTATCAGTGCCTGATTCCACGTTTACAACGCCACGATGAGTGATATTTGGTTAAAAATATACGGCACTATATAGCTAGTAATATACGATATACACATACTGTTAGGCTCTATGACCTGACAGCGGCTGTCATACACCGTCCTCAGACTTTAGCACAGAAATCAAACACATTATATAATACAGGGTGGGAATATCGCATCCAACAAGGGAGTGCTTCTACTATTGCATTAACAATTTCAACTGACAAGAGAAAATAAAAAATTTGTTACGAATGAGTCAAAATTCTGTTGAATATTTTGAAACTAATTTGACTGAAAGCCAGCTTCCAGTCAAATTGCTTTCAAAATATTCAACATCATGCTTATATAATGACTGTAAAAGTGGAATTCTGGGATTTCAGGTTCAAATGGGTAAAATGTGATAATTCATTGGTTTTGATTTGGGGTACACTTCGCTGATAATGAAGGTACTAGGCCAATATTGGCCCAGTATCCTGCATTATCATTCTTGTTTTAGTAAATGTGATGTCACTGATAATGAGAAAGTTATAGATTGTCGCAGGAGAGCCGCAGACACACACACATATATATATATATCCATTTCGTTTACCTCTGGTCACGAAAAACCAATAATGTTGAAGATAAACAATCCAATAGGGTCGGATCATCGATGCGTGCGTTTGTTTGCAATTTTCGAGAAAACGAACTTCAAGCACTTACTAGTTAAGATGCTGAAGCGGTCTTCACACTTTCTGATTGGCAGTTTCATTATTCCGTGTTATCTGTCTACTTTTTAGTCTGTGGCATATAAGAAATGTGCATAGATTGATGTATTGCACACACAAAAATGTTATTTTCTAAACAGTTCACACCATCTTTGCTAATTAAATATACTTGTATTCTCGACCAATCAGACAATGATACCCGTTGCCCAAAACGGGTAATAAGGTTACGTACTCGGATACTCCTGGAGTGAGTTCAGGTAGGCGAATGTTCGGCGAATATTCGCGTTCTGCGCAGTACAGTGTTGAGTAGGCACGGGTAAAACAACTATGTATGCATGTGCATGTCTATGTAAAAGCGGAGATTTTCGGTTACATATTATGTATGAAATAGCGAAATCAAAAACAACGGAATGTCACGTTTGCAGATTTTGTAAATCGCTTCCCTTTCCGTTATAAGACAACACTATAGCCGCAGCTGGTGCATATATTGTTCTAAAAAGTTATGCCTATTACGTTGGCTCAAGTTAGACTATATTGTAATAATCCCATTTCAGAGAATATCTTGGTATATCCAGAAATTGTGGATTGAAAATTTATTAAAATATACGCACTGTCATCACACTAGCTTCATACACAGTAAAGAATACCCAGGTGCGGAGTTCACACACATCTATTTAATACAAAATTACGATTGATGATTATGATGATGACATTTCGGCAATTATCATTTACGGCCAAGAAAAAAGCTAAAAGCGATGCATGTACTTAACACATATACGGCTCCAATTGCAATTTAAATTTACATGTACGGGTCCTTGACAGACTGTAGACCGATTCCACTTCATGTTTAATGACGTGTAGTAAGAATCTTTGTCGCGTTACTGAATACATTTGATTGAGCGTTTGACTTTATTCATGACAGGTTTAAAATATTTCATGATGCGTTTAACATATTGTAGGACGGGTTTGACTTTCCGTTACACGCGCCTATAAAATAAATTTAAATGCGTTTGGTGTTTAGCCACGCCTGTAAACTGCTACGAGCTTTTGACGCTAAAAAGGCGCATTTTTGTTTCGTTTTTGCTTCGTCAAACAGTAAAGCTAACTAAGATCTGTACTGTAGGTAGTGCTGTATTGCTCTTGAAGCCTCAGTTTGAAGAGTCCTTTTGTTTCCCCTATATAAGCCTTGGGAAAGTGCTTAGCCATGGGTGAGTCTTTTTGAACATCCCTGTAGTGCTCCTGACTACTCAGTTTGAAGTCTTGTTTCCCTTACATATATGTTGATGAGGGGTATGGAACTCATGAATGACTCATTATTCTTAGCTGGATCCTGAATTCAGGGTTCCTGCTACTGAACATGTGCATGGAAATATTCACTGATTGGTCTTAACTGAACCCTGTATGTGGGGCCCCTACCACCGATGAGTGTCGGCGTTCATGCTACTTCTGTGAGATGAATTAGCTATAAAATGGAGGGGAGGATTATCTCGGGGGGGGGGGGGGGGGGGGGGTGGTGGGGGGTGCTCCTACCATGTTTTACTGATTAACTCAAACTGGTAAAACGTGATAAGCCACAACGCTGACACTTGTCTTCATTTTGGAGGACGAGGTTCAGATGCCCGACACTGTTGCAGTACCTCCTATTTATAGGCCACATGGCCCCGATATAAGAGAATGGCTCATTAAATGTAGTGCTCGCTTAATACAGGTAGCATGGTATGAATGGTGTATTTATGGTGTGCCTTATAGAGACTAATTGATAAAAGAAGCTCATTAACCGAGGTTCTCTTGAACTTGTACATTTAAGACAGATGTTTTATTTTCAGGAATGTGAAAATGAAGTTGAGGCATTAATTAGTAGCTTATCATCAGATGACAACGATGCCGAACTAGATATCGGTAATAATCTTCTTTCATTCTGATACACATCCCCCCCTCTTGCCAGTTCTACAAACACTCAAATACCCTCATATCAAGTTTACAAACACTCGGATGCCAACATATCAATGTTGTAAACACTCCTTCATACCAACGTTACAAACACTTGGATACTCTCATAATGTTACAATCACTCAGATACCCTCGTATCAATGTTGCAAACGCCTTCATACCTATCAATGTTGCAAACACTCCTTCATACCAACGTTACAAACACTTGGATACTCTCATAATGTTACAATCACTCAGATACCCTCGTATCAATGTTGCAAACGCCTTCATACCAATGTTGCAAACACTCAGATACATGTCAGACCTATGACATTTCATTGTGATGTCAACCACCAAGTGTCATGTGAGTGTCAATGGACATTTCTTGTTTTAGCTATCCCCTGCCCATTTCTAGTTAAGCTCCACCCACCTTTCAACCGTTTTGTGATCGATCGATCCCGAACACCCTGAATATCTATTTCCAGAAAACTATACCCTCATCAATGTTACTAACACTCGGATGCCCTCATATCAACAATGTTACAAACCTCAGGTACTCTCCTAATGTTAGCAACAGCTCCCAGTCAAATTAATTTCAAAATATTCAACAGAATGTTTATTAAATAGTAAAGACATACAATTCGTGCAACAATGCTTAGTCCATCTATAATTATGCATTCGTGACATACTTATCGGTGTCATTCATGACATCATTGATTATGATGTCATCCTACACATCACGCAGTTGATTATAATGTCATGATGGATGGATAAACTGGAAAGGTCCACTGATCGCATATATTGACTACCATTATCAAACCTGTCTATAGCAGACACCTCCTGCCACCACGGCGTGTTTAAGCAAATATATTATCAGACATCCTAGCCATTTACCATGTTTAATGATCAAGAATGGGCAAGAAAATCAAATCTTTTACTTAGTCAGTCGCCATTGGCAGTATATATATATATATATATATATATATATATATATATATATATATATATAGTGGTCAGTGGTAAAAGATAAAATACAGTTTGTTCTTGGCCTGTAAATGGACATTCCTCAAGACCATTACAAAGGCTGGTTTGAGCCTCCTTTACCCGTAAAAGCTTAAAACGTAATCTCTCAACCAGGTCTGATTATATGAGATTTCATCGTATCACAATACATCAGTTTGTAATTAATTTTATAATATCTTTGCAGCTGTCAAACTTAGTCAGGTAGATAATTATCGAATGAAATTGCGTGAGCGAGAGAAGAGAAAGCGGATAGCTCGGGATTATGGTCTTATCGCTGCTGCTGCAGCGGCCGCTGCTGCTGCCGGGAATAAACTCAAACCACCACAACCAAAGAGGAAATTTGCCAAGGATGAAAAGTAAGATGATTAATCAAAAATCTTTGTGAATAGCAATATATATCCCTGGTGAACTAAGCATTCTACCATCAGGGAATAACAGTAGGTATATCCCTGGGGGTGCTAGACCTCCAACATCAGGGAATAAGTAGACAGTAGACAGCCCTGGGTAGGTGGGCCTAGACCTTCAACATCGGAGAATAACAGTAGACATCCCTGGGTAGGTGGAAGCTAGACCTTCCAACATCAGGGAATAACAGACATCCTGGTAGGTGGGGACTAGACCTTCAACATCAGGGAATAACAGTAGACATCCCTGGGTAGGTGGGGACTAGATCTTACACATCGGGGAATAACAGTAGACATCCCTGGGTAGGTGGGAGCTGGACCTTCCACATCTGGGAATAACAGTAGACACCCCTGGCTAGGTGGGAGCTAGACTTTCCAAATCAGGGAATAACAGTAGACATCCCTGGGTAGGTGGGGACTAGATCTTCCACATCAGGAAATAACACTAGACGTCCCTGGGTAGATGGGGGCTAGACCTTCCAACATCAGGGAATAACAGTAGACATCCCTGGGTAGATTGGGACTAGACCTTCCACATCAGGGAATAACAGTAGACACCCCTGGGTAGATGGGGACTAGACCTTCCAAATCAGGGAATAACAGTAGACATCCCTGGGTAGGTGGGGACTAGATCTTCCACATCAGGGAATAACACTAGACGTCCCTGGGTAGATGGGGGCTAGACCTTCCAACATCAGGGAATAACAGTAGACATCCCTGGGTAGATTGGGACTAGACCTTCCACATCAGGGAATAACAGTAGACACCCCTGGGTAGATGGGGACTAGACCTTCCACATCAGGGAATAACAGTAGACATCCCTGGGTAGGTGGGAGCTAGACCTTCCACATCAGGGAATAACAGTAGACATCCCCGGGTAGATGGGGACCAGATCTTCAACATCAGAGAATAACAGTAGACATCCCTGTGTAGGTGAGGACTAGACCTTCCACATCAGAGAATAACAGTAGACATCCCTGTGTAGGTGAGGACTAGACCTTCCACATCAGAGAATAACAGTAGACATCCCTGGGTAGGTGGGGACTAGACCTTCCACATCATGGAATAGCAGACATCCCTGGGTAGGTGAGGACTGGACCTTCCAACATCAGGGGATAACAGATATCCATTGGTAGGTGGAGACTAGACCTTCCAACATCAGGGAATAACAGTAGACATCCCTGGGTAGGTGGGGACTAGATCTTCTGACATCTCTGGGTAGGTCGGGACTAGACCTTCCAACATCAGGGAATAACAGTAGACATCCCTGGGTAGGTGGAGACTAGACCTTCCTCATCAGGGAATAACAGTAGACATCCCTGGGTAGGTGGGGACTAGATCTTCTGACATCTCTGGGTAGGTCGGGACTAGACCTTCCAACATCAGGGAATAACAGTAGACATCCCTGGATAGGTGGAGACTAGACCTTCCTCATCAGGGAATAACAGTAGACATCCCTGGGTAGGTGGGGACTAGATCTTCTGACATCTCTGGGTAGGTCGGGACTAGACCTTCCAACATCAGGGAATAACAGTAGACATCCCTGGATAGGTGGAGACTAGACCTTTCACATCCGGGAATAACAGACATCTCTGGGTAGGTCGGGACTAGACCTTCCAACATCAGGGAATAACAGTAGACATCCCTGGGTAGGTGGAGACTAGACCTTCCTCATCAGGGAATAACAGTAGACATCCCTGGGTAGGTGGGGACTAGATCTTCTGACATCTCTGGGTAGGTCGGGACTAGACCTTCCAACATCAGGGAATAACAGTAGACATCCCTGGATAGGTGGAGACTAGACCTTTCACATCCGGGAATAACAGACATCTCTGGGTAGGTCGGGACTAGACCTTCCAACATCAGGGAATAACAGTAGACATCCCTGGGTAGGTGGAGACTAGACCTTCCTCATCAGGGAATAACAGTAGACATCCCTGGGTAGGTGGGAGCTAGACCTCCAACATCAGAGAATAATAATAGATATCCCTGGGTAGGTGGGGATTCAGAAAGTGGTCCCCTCCTGACCATCTCAGAAATCGCTAATATTTTGTACACAGCTGGCTGACTATTTTATTAAATTATCCCGGAGGATTAGACCTCCAGCATCAGGGAATAACAGGAGCTATTGCTGGCATGCTTGGAGGGGGAGACATTAAGAGATGCAGTATGAATCAGAAATCCTCAATGTTATGACGGCACATGATGTCAGAACACGTATGTCATTTCTGTCATTTACTTTATGTAAAAGCTTTTCAGACTTTCTTGAGATAGCAGAAATTGATAGAATGATTTATCGGTTTTTTTGCACAACATTCACGCCAGAGCTAAGTGGGCTCTAATTGTACTTTTATGTTTTTAGTTACGACTCAGAATTAGTATATGTCGTTCGGTTTGCAGACTTGTCAGCCTGAAAAATGTTATTTCTCTCATTTGAGCTACATTTATAAGTCACAGCTCGATGTGTAGTGTGTTGCCGTTGTTCCCTTAAAGGTCATATTTGGAGAACAATTTTGCAAGTATTTATGGCATTGTATAGTAATTAATAACAAACCAGCTGTATGTGTCTAACATTCACCAAATAGCTAATATTAAGCCGCGAAGCATTTTCCCGATCAGGCAAAGTTAAAAATAGCTTATTCAGGTCTTATGCCAATAAAAATAATCGAAAGTTATATGTTGATTGATTTTAACCCTAAATAAACAACTAACCATAGAGTCTAATGCACGCTCTTACTTAACATACATAATATAGCCTACATAGCGGAATGACAGATTTTTGTTGCTGAATTAAATACATGTGCATACATAAAACAGACACACGTAGGTCAGCTAGATCGTTCTTATCTGTCTAAAACAAAAATTGTATGAGATCTCAATGCATTTTCTTTAATTCTGACATTTTTGCAGCGGCTATGTAGGCTACATGGTTTAGGCGTAGAGGGTGGGTGTGTAGTTAGAATCACGCAAAAACGGCAACAACTACGAAAAACCAATGCGGCAGATTTTTATCGGTTTTATGTTTCCAGACATGTTTGAGAACGTGATTGCTTCAATGGCGATTTTGGCTCGATAGAAATGTGCGTGAACAAAATTAGCCTGTAAATGACAAGATAATTTAATGTACAAGTATGTGAGTTTTTAAAGCTTAGCATATACTCATCATTTTCGAGACCAACTGTTTGTAGGTTTTATCATAAACCCTTCTGGTTTTACCTAACATGCATAGGCCTGTGTCAATAGTAAGATTACGGTTGAATAATCGAAGAAAAATAATCAATATTACATGACCATAGCAATGGTTGTATGGTGGGGTGGGGGCAGGGTGGGAGGTGTAGTGGTGAGAGGGTGGGTGGGGTGGGGAGGGCTTGCCAGTTGGGGAATCGACGGGCCTGCATATTTTCATGTTGATGCAAAGCATATTATTTTGAGAAATTACCACCAGGCTTATTAAAAATTACCACCGGGTAATAAAACAAGCATTCTGTGTGATGGAAGCACTTAAATAGTAGCAGATGAACGAATTCATAGGAAGACTGACATATCGGTTATCGATTGTCTCTCTCAGTTCATGTGGACGTCAATGAAAGCTTATAGTAAACAAACAGTTTTGACAGTCTTCGACGCGTAAGCTATCCAATGTAAATTTGTGCACTGTTAATAAACGTGGACCTATCCAAATATGACAATTTAGTTCATCTTACCCACCTGTTATAAATTACTAGTGTCACGTTTTTTTGCGCATCTTCGCTCATATATGTGCTTTTTCAGTATACGCAACAATTGGACACACTCAGAGCCAGCATTTGTCTCTAGTACTTAAACGTACAAATTACTCCAGTAAAAGCGTGGGAGAGTGGGTGTTGTTATGCGTAAATTTACACATTAGCTACATTACATTCAAAGAATGGTAGATATATACCCAGAATTTACCTCCTCGCCCACATACATATAGGATATGCACGGATGTGTAGGCCTATGTTTAGAATGACTGCAGTGTTATTTGCTTGTTCAAGTCGGTTAGACAGGTAGCCTATGAGAGGTCCATGAGATACATCTGAAAAATCATAACAGATTCTGCTGAATTATAGGCGCAGTTTGGATACAAAATAGATATGTTGTTTATCAAATGGAATCCAGGAAATGACTTCGCATAGTATCAGAATTTTCAGGGAGAAGAACCAGCCCGCCCATATCTCCCCAAACGGCCATTTGGAGGGGACACGCCCTCACTCACAGACCCTCTCCATTATTAGACTAACTCAATAATAAAATCCTAGATCTGCGCTTGACGGCCATCCCACCAATACTGGATGCAGCAAGATATAGTGTCATAAAAATACAGTATCTACAGAATCACACTGAGATATTTTCTCGAAGCAGATCTCGTGTAAAAAGGGGGTTTTCGTGCCCGAGATTAAGTATGACATCGGCGCTATTATAAGCTTCTGACTGTCTACCGGGAATATCATTGAGATCATTGCCTATTTCAAAATTCATTGCTAAATACAATAGAATGAAAAGTTGCCCTGGTTAGACAGTGTTGTCTGTATTAGCTTTGCTTAGCAGTTGTTCCACTATGACGTCACAGCTGCTTGGAATACAAGGGAGATAATTCATGACGCGGTATTCTAAAGCTATGTACTTTATCGGCAATTAATATAAAAATATGCCATGTATTAGCAAATTGATAACAGCTATATGATTTGGAAGGACTGGATATATTATAATGTCTTAAAATACACTCCATGTATTACCTTTAAGAATACTGACATTTATGAACATCAAGTACCCTAATGACGCAGGTTACTGGCCCAATACCGGTCCATTACGGTACCTGCCTTGTCAGTTAAAAGTTGTGATAGCCATGTTACTCTGTTGATAATGATACCTTTAAAGACCAACTTTATTATTTTTCGACCAGCTTTCGCACATACAGGCGCATCTTCATCAACCTGATGAAGCGTGTGTCAAAAAAAGTTAGTCTTTTGTACCCTGTTACCAGTGCATTATCAGGAGAGTCTCTCTAATAGTGCTTTTTTGTTTTTCCAGGGAGTTTCAGGAAAAGATGCGGACATTTACACAGTTCCAATCATCAGCAGAACATGATAGGTTCTTTGAAAATTTACAAAGTATGTCAAGATTATTATTACCTGCTTTAGTAAGATTATGAATACATATGTGTAGCATCCAGTTAATTAGTGTCTAGCATGTCTACAAAGTATGTATTTAACTCTTTAACCATTAAATTTGTCCAAGAAAATTTAGATTTTCTTATGTCAATTAGTAGACCAAAGGATTAGACTATTTTAGAAAATTTATCACTGTAATGAGTGATTCCGTTCTCGAGCCAGTCATTGCAGTCATAAATTTTCAAAAATATTCTGCAAATGGACATTTCTCAAGATGACTGCAGAATCTGTTATTGGTCGGTTTGAGTGTTAAAGGATTAAGTTATTTATTTTTCACCCTGAGGCAGATAGCCGTGTATAATTTTACAATTAATTGTAACTTAATTTTATGTACAAAGTATCCAAATCTATATATGGGTATTTTTAAAGTATTGAATCCTTTAATAAAATATATTTGTGTCACATCTTGTGATTGTTCAATGAATAAGTCCAAGACTCGGTACTAGTCTGTTGAGATAAAGAATAATTAGAATATGTACGAGACTGAGGAAAAATAATGTTACATGTTATCTTAATACAGGTTCGTGACACTCAGTGTTTGGTCCTAGCAAGAAATGGGGCATCCTGACTGAATCTATCCATGATTCTCACTTAAAAATGTCTAATCTGACAATGCTTGATGGCGCACGCCATCGAAACAAAGAAACAATACTCGTCAAGTATTGTCCACGATTCTCAAGCGAGAATTATGAATAGGCTTGGATTTGTTAGGATGTCCCTAAGAGGAATCCAGTTTTAGCTATGCCCCGGCCATCTCGAACTAAGTTCCACCCACACTTTGCCCGTTTTGGGATCAGTCAATCCCTGTACTCTGAATCTCAATTTCCAGAAAGCTATACATGTGACCTGTTGAATATTTTGAAAGTAATTCATAGGTTCACAATATTAGCCAAAATGTTTTTTAAATAGTAAAGACACAATTTGTACAACTTGACAAACTATTAAGCATTTATGACAGACTAAATTGTGTCATTCATGACGTAATTGATTATGATGTCAGCCTACTTGTGACATAGTTGATTATGATGTCATATGATTGACTGAGAAACTGGATTCCACCATTGATTCAAAGCTTTGGAAATCAATTAAGTATGGTATCCATTTGATATAGCCACCATTTTGAAAAAAATTATTCTCCATATAACATCAATTTTTTTACCAATTGATTTCAAAATCAATTAAGCATTGTGTCACTTAGGATTTGTCTGGATGTGAAATACACTATTGCTAGCATGCATATGTCTTTAATATGAAAGTAGGCGAACGCAGACACCATTTATTGCTTAATTCTTCTTTTCGTTCGCTAATCATACCGCCAGTCCTGTAAGTGACTATCGACATGATCATATTGCTTAATTAAATAGGACGAATTTGTATGTCGAAATGTCCTAAATACGTATGCCCATGTATAGTACATTCGAAGCTAATTTTTAATCATGCGTGGAGGGCATTCTGGTAAATCCAGTCCACGATATTCACAACAATGCGTCTGCCCATTTTCAGTGATATCCGCCAGCATTATTGCATCGTTTACCGGGGGCCTGCACCATTAAATAGTGCGCCAGTCCAATAACTTTATAAAGTTTGTAGGCCTACAAATGTATCGCGGTGCTCCTCGCTATTTGGGGAAATACAGACAAGTCTATATTAACTATGACGTCATAATGAAATGTCGTCCACTAGAATTTTTAGATCGTATATCAGACATAAGCTACAAAAAATGGGAATTAATGCATGTCTACGAGTATATACGTGAATGTACATTCCATCCGGGTGCGAATCGCGTGGTACCCGGCCTTAAATTTCCTGCTATCAGCGCTAAATGCATATAACATTGACAACGACGACTTTGATTCCACGGCCATGAGCATTAAAAATAATACGAGACAGTCAACCAAACATATTGCATTTACAGACGCATAAATAGGAATAAATAAAGCTTGTGTCTGGTCTGCATCAGATGATTTAACCATTTTACATTCTGAAATAAATGTGATAACAACATCACACAAATCTTGGACATTGGAAATGCGCAGTAGGTTGCCCTAAAATAACTAGGGGAACATACATAATGAAGAACCATATCCCATAATGCAATGGGGGCCCATGAACAAACCACAAAAGCTATATCATAAGCCGAAACTGGAAGCAAAAAAAGCTCGTCAACCGGAAACGAAGCTTTCTCAGTCACATGGTATATGTATTTTAGCCTGGTTCCCTGTCTCATTTTCTGTTCATTTTTCCTCATTACATGTACGTACATGTTATCTATATACGTTCACTTTGTTCGCGATGGCTTCGCACGAAGCCATCGCTCACTGCGTTCGCTATAAAAGTCTTCAATCTAATAATAAGCATGTCAGACTTTACTGGTTTACTATTGTATCTGGAGTTCACAGTTAATTATCTTTTCATTTGCAGAGGAAAAAGATGTCAAATCTCGAATCAAAGAACTCCTTCGCTTTCGGAAAAATGGCCTGACTAAACTTGAAGGTAAGCGAGGCCTTAGAAAAAATGGCTGTGCCAAACTTGAAGGTAAACAAGGCTTTAGAGATTTGGGTGAAGCACAGAAACCAAACCCGATGGCCATTTTCACTTCAAGGGTATACGTCAATTTAACACAGAATTTAAAATAAACCTGCCCCTAATAAGCAGGTAGCCTAGAAGTCAGACTGGCGCATGGGCAAGCCAAGCTGTGCATCCGTGGCTCATGCACAGAATGACACAACACCATGACAATGCGTTTTTTGAGCTAGCTTAAATGTTTTTCAAATTTAATACTAGTTTTATTGTGATAGAGCTAGGTTGTTATCGCAATAATGGAATCTCTACCCTCGATGAGCTATGTGGTGGACAACGGCTTTGCTCACCAGGTGTAGAACATCTGATTCGGATGGCACGTATAGTGTCATCTGTTTCCGGGATTACCTAAATCTCATTCAAAAGTTATGTTCAGTATCAAATATGGCTTATTTACATGGTATAGAGTAGTGTGTTTCCGTGGACATTTGTAAGTGTGAACTTCAATTGTTCAGTAACCGCTTGGTCCCAGCTACCCTCTGTTAGTTTATTATCGGCGACGTAGTGGTAATGGTCTGTCTGTAAATGAAATGTTTACATTTTTACACCCTTGAATGCCCAAATGCATTCTAAGCCAGCGGTTTTCTCATACGCGCAACTTGGTTTCTGGTAGGTAGGGAGGCTGCCGGAGGACTTCTCTAAATTTACTTTTGAATGTGTTTTGCGTGTCAAGCCTTTCTACTGCTCTCCAATCTTAGTAACATATTGGTTTTTATTTGGCTAACCTGTTTTAACATGCGTGCATGCGTGATAAAATGTTGGATAATAATCATTTATTAGCTCACCGGGCCAAGTGAGCTTATGCCATAGAGGCTGTTCGTCATTCCATCCGTCGGCTGTCCATCAAATCACTTCTCCTTAACCGTTTGACCGATTTCAACCAAATTTCGCTGGGAGCTTTCTGGCGGGCATCTTGAGTTTCCAAAAATTATCCAGAGATACTTTAAAATGCTACTCCTCCAATATCAATGGGCCAATTCCGATGAAACTTGTGTGGAATAATCCTGTGGTGGAAGGACCCTAGGGTGGTGTACTTCAGCAATTCTAATGAGAATTTTGATTGGTCAATTTTTCCGGCAGCAATCTTCGATTTTCTGAAATCTTCTGCAAATAAGTTAAAGTCTGCTCCTCATTAACCACATGGCTGATTTCAAGCAAGTATGTTGTGAAGGACCCTAGAGTGGTATGCTTCAGAACTTGTATACAGAACTTTGATTGTTCAATTTTTTTCAGCGGCCAGCTTAAATTTCTAAAAAAAAAGGGCGGGAAATCATTTAAAACGCTACACCTCATTAACTGCTTGGGCAATTTCAACCAGACTTGGGTAGAAGTATACTAGGGCCGTAGGTTTCAGAACTTGAATACAGAATTTTAATAGGTCTATTTTTTCAGCATGTTGAGTGAAAATCTGAGATTTTATGAAATTTTCTGGCAATCAACGAAAAGGCCACTCCTTATTAATCGCTTGAACGATTTCAAGAAAACTTGGCTGGAAGTACCCTAGGGTGGTGTGCTTCAGAGCTTGTACACAGAATTTTGATTGGTCAATTTGATCGGCCAATTTTCCGAAAAATAGCTGGAAATCATTTAAAACGCTACTTAGTATAACGTTCTCATATATTGATAAAAGATACATATCCTAGCAAAATTTAGGAGTATTTGTTACTTTCGACGGCTTCTCTGGGCTTCACCACAGTAGTCGTTGCTATCACAGCATACTTCCGCAGGAGAAACATAGATGGTACAAGTCTACTTGAGAATGTTTGTGTCTCTAGAGCCAGTCATACCAGACAGTCTTAGCAGGCAGCCTATCCAGTTATTTCTCATGACACATTGGACCCAGTGCACAGACTCGCTGTACTCAAGGGTGTTGGAATCTCTTATTCACCACCTTCAATGGTGGATGGAAAGGGAAACCTTGCGAGTGTGATATCTCGTCCCCAACCTCAGGTGACGGTTTACACTGATGCAGATGGAGGGTGGAGTTTGTCTGGAAAAATCCAAAATATCAGAGCTTTGGAATCTGGAACAGTAAAATGAACACATCAAGCTGCTGGAAATGAGAGCAGTAGTCTTAGCCATGGAGCGTTTCCTCAAGGAAGCTCAGGGCAAGATAGTCCAATATAGATCTAGTCGCAATGAAGAAAGGATCTAGTCGCAGTGAAGAAAGCGAAGATGACGAAGTACGTCTCCATTTCCAGAACTAAGCGTTATCGCAACAGATGCACTAGCTATCAGCTGGGAGGGAATGTATGCATACAAATATCCACCAGCAGTCCAGATTCTAAAAATTCTTCAGAAAATCAGAGGGGAGGAATGCCAAGCGCTTATGATCACCCCGAATTGACTAATCCAATCATGTTATACGGATCTGCTGGACCTTCTGGTCTGCAATCTTGTTCCTTTGCCTCTGATGAACAATATAATCTCCTAGGGCAAGACTGCACAACAATTCATCAATGTTCTAACTGATTGCATGGATGTTGTCAAGGGATCCGCAATTAAGGAGGGCTTTTCTGCGCAAGCAGCCAATTTCATGGTCAATGCCAGAAGGGGTCAACCGCCTGAGTATATGATTATAAAATCAACAGATTTTCAGAATGGTGCTCAACAAGATATATTAATGTAGTGGAAGCATCTATTCAGGTAGGTGCTGATTTCCTCTGTTACCAATATGATATTCATAACTAACAGGGATGGGAATTTTCCTCTTTTCAGCTGATTTCCTCTTTAAAAAGAAATTTTAAAAATAAAAAGGTGATAATTCTGTCTGAAACGTCCAAAACAGACGTAGTGTAGGTAAGATTCCTCCTATTTCACTGACATTTACTTTTTCTTTAGACCATTCTAATGCCTGTATTACGCCTAACTCTATAGCTGGATATAAGGCGGCTTTAATGAATGTTATTGCTTGCTTGGCTAAAAGGGAAACGAAGAGTTTAAATACTTTAATTAAAAGCGTTGCTAACTTGAGACTGAGGAATTCCTTTGTGATTCCATTTTGAAGTTTAATGTCTTGTATAATTACAAGGCTTAGCTAATAAACCCTTTGAACCACTAAGTGCTATTTCTCTGAAATTGTTAATATTTAAAGCTAGATGTAGAAGCTTTGTCAGCTGAACCAAGGCGTTTTGTTGTTGCATGGGGAGGCCTTAAGCTTCTTCTACCTCTAGAGAACTTAATTTAGTGCTAAAAACTAGTTTTTGAAATACCCTGGTCAGCCCATAACATTGCCTGCTTTAACAAGATTTCAAACTCAAAAGCCTGGTGTCTGGTCCGAGCATTGATTCGTTACAACGAATGTAAAGAAAAATGGCGGGTGGACCCCAGCTCGCTATCGTTCTATATTGAACCCCATGGCAGGGCATCCAGAGACACCATTTAAAGGTGGATTGTGGAATGTATTCAATTTTGCCACAAATCTGCAACCGGTAGGCAAGTAGATTTTGCCAAGTTTTACAGTGTCCGTGGCATAGTGGCATCCACTGCTCTATTCAATGGGTTTCCATCAAGGACATGATGTAGCCCAGTGACATTACGAGTCGAGTTTTACCGGCCATTATTTATGTGACGCAATTAAACATTGCCTTAGGGATTTTAAAATAATAAATCAAAGTTGTAAATATTGTAATTAAAGACCATTGATCGCATGTGTTATACCTGAGATCAAGGAGCACACACAAACGTGCTACACATCTTCCGTCATAGTGACTCAAGATGTCTGCAACAACATAAAGGTCCGTTCAACATTGGTTGGGTTTTATCACGTATTAGTTATTTATGTAACTAAACTGGTGATGGTTCATATTTTATGTCAGTCTTTCTTCGAGATTATACAAATGTGACGTACATTTGTTTGGTTTCCTATAGTACTTAGCTACTAGGACAGAGAGCCTTTAGGATTTTGAAGCTTTTTTTATGCTCCCTTCTATTAAAAAGAGGCAAGGGAGCGCATTCTGCATAGCGGTTATCTCTGTGACGTCAGTATCAGCTGATCATTTATTTGCTTCCTGGTTGCTATTTAAAAATATTTCAGACATTTTGTGCCTCCAAAGAACATTCAAATTCAGGGAACAGCTGGTCATGTAACCATGCCTACTGCTCTCTGAATTCTCTTGCAAATTCTGGTTATATCAAAGAGTATTCGTTATGGTAAGTATACTCTTGAAGTGAAATAAACGAAATCTAGGATTTCTTTTTTCACGAGAGAGTTGATACTTATCATCCCGTATCTGACCCGGCCTCTCGCCCTCTCCTGCTGCAGAGGCATGGCATCAATATCATGGTGTTGTGTCAATCAGTGCATGCGCTGCGAATGCGCGGTTTGCCTTGCGCATGTGTCAGTCTGACAGCTTGGCTCCCTGCCTATTAGGGGCAGGTTTATTGTAAATTTTGTGTTAAATTGAGCCAGAATATATTAGCATATTTCAAAGAATATTCGTGATGGTCAGTATCAACTCTCGTGAAAAAATAAATCCTAGATTTCATTAATCCCTCAGAAAATCCTTATATCTGCATGTACATAGGACTGCTTTTAACTAATTCACCTTTCCAGAGTATCCACCCATCATTTGACGTTATAATCAACAACGTGATGTGTAGAATGACATCATAATGAATGTCACGAACGCATATTTGAAGACGGTCTATACGTTGTTGTACAAGTTGTATGTCTACTATTCAATAAATATTCAACAGCTTCCCTGTATAGTTTTCAGGAAATTGATAGGGCATTCGGGGATCGATCAATTCCAACACGGCGAGGTGTGGGTGGAGCTTAGCTAGTGATGGGCGGGGCATGGCTAAAAATGGAAAGGTCCATTAGCTAATGTTAAAAAAACAAACGACAATAACACAAACATTTCCCTTCGTACATACTGTACAGATTCTTTCCACCTTATGACTGCTTAATGTATATCAATGATCGTGCGAGTGATTATTACCTGGGATGACATAAATGTTGGGTATGCCATTCTTTATCAATTACATACAAATTTGTCATAAATCATGTCATTGTGAAGATATACAAATCACCTGGTCTTGAATCCGATAACATTCAAGTTTTAGAATGAGTACTCGGCAGAGTCGACTAAGACTAACAGGATTGTGGCATGTGTGGTTTGGACTTGGAACTCAGAAATTACTTTTTATTAGCTCACCATAGCGACCGTCCGTCATGTCTCCATCCGTCGTCCGTCCGTCCGTCAACTTTTCCATTAAACGACTTCTCAAGAATCACTGGGCCGATTTCAATTATATTTGGCAGGAAGCATCCTTAGGCCATAGGGATCCAAGTTTGTTCAAATGAAGCCAATTTAGCCAATGGCCATCTTGGATTTTGGCCGATACTAGGAAACGTTTTTAAAAATCTCCGAAACCGCTTGGGGGATTGATGCAAACCTCATGAAATATGATCTAGGGCAAGAGCTGAACCAAATTTGTTTACGGGAACTTGATTGGTCAAATGGTTTGGCGGCCATCTTGGTTGACAATGTTTTAGCGAAAACGTCTTCTCCAGAACCATTGAAGGGATCGGGTCGAAATTTGGCAGATATGATTAGAGACTAAGGCCATTAAAGTTTGTTCAAGGGAAGTTGAACCATCAGAAAACATGGCTGCTGTGGGACAATCAAAATATAGCGTGTTTGGCGGGTATATTGGATTTTTTTATTTGATGAATTTTGGGGCCGAAATTGGTTTTATGTGTTTTTGGGTATTTTGATCTCAAATTTGTAATTTTCGAAAGGGTCGGATAAACGATTTGGTGGCCATCTTGGATCATTTTCCTGCCATAATCTCCCATTCTAAAGCAATGGGAAACTTAAAATGTCTTCTCGAGAACTACTGGGACAATTTCAATTATATTTGGCAGGAAACATCCTTAGGGCATAGAGATTCAAGTTTGTTCAAACGAAGCCGATCGGCCAATTGGGCCGGTGGCCATCTTGGATTTTGGCTGAAAATCTCCGAAATCGTTTGTTTGAGGCATCGATTTAGAACTCATGAAATATCATCTAGGGCAAGCACTGAACCAAATTTGTTCACTTGTGAATTTGATTGGCCAAATCATTTGGCGGCCATCTTGGATGACCCAGTTTTCGAGAAAACAACTCCAGAACTGCTTGTGATCGGGCCGAAATTTGGGAGATGATATTGATGACTAAGGGCCATTAAAGTTTGTTCAAGAAAAGTTGATACATAAAGAAACATGGCCTTTGTTTTCTTGTTACAAGTCTAAATTAGAGTTCTACTTATTGTTAATGAACATTCTAGTTGAAATGTCTATGGCCCAGGTGAGCGATACAGGCCCCTTGGGCCTCTTGTTAAATAATTATGTGATGATGACTGTGTAGTTAGTTTACTCACTGTAGGTCCTGATCCACATAATTGAGACCCTATTGAGCGTTGATAGCAATCATTTCATACATGGAAGAGGGTTTTCAAGCAAACTCCATGAATAGTCAACGTTACACTGATCGATTTCATTGACTAGTCAAATAATATGTCAGAATCTGTCTCCCGACTAGTGGGATTTCCAGAGGAAAATAAAACATGATAATTAGATTGGGTATTGTCACACCTTTGGGAAAACAAAATTAAGATTTGCAATTTCTGGCTCGCCTAAGATTATTTCTATTGCTGTAGTATATGATTACATTATTAACCAGGTCCATTATACCATCCCAGACATGTAATACATGTAAATATTACCACTAATTAAGACTGTACAGAAAGTTGTTTCTCAGCCTGACACATATAATACATGTAAGATTTATCAAGTTTGTAGAAATCACAGGGTGAGCACTTTAATGGTGAAGCTGCACATAATAGCTTGTCTCGTTGTCTTGAGAAATTCAAGCCAGGAGGATATTTTAGAAAACCTACTGGAATTACTGTAATGATTGGCAAATGGAACATAATTTCTTGACCAATTCTCGACATTGAAGAATTAAATGAAATTACTATTTTCCCCAGAAATTGAGGAGTTTGAGGATGACAAATATTGCCGGGAGAGAAAGAGGGGCGCAATCAAGAAAAAAACAGTGAGTAGAAGTACATGTACTCAAGTAGTTCTGTGTCCGTCTAAGTAGAGGATGGGTGTATTAAAAGTGGTCAGTTCTATGTACCTCTAAATAGAGGTTGATGTGTAATAAGAGCGGTCAGTTCTTAGTTCCTCTAAATAGAGAATGGTGTGTAATAAGAGCGGGCAGTTCTATGTCCCTCTAAATAGAGGATGGTGTGTAATAAGAGCGGTTAGTTCTATGTTCCTCTAAATAGAGGTTGATGTGTAATAAGAGCGGTCAGTTCTTAGTTCCTCTAAATAGTGGATGGTGTGTAATAAGAGCAGTCATTTCTTTATCCCTCTAAATAGAGGTTGATGTGTAATAAGAGTTGTCAGTTCTTTGTCCCTCTAAATATAGGTTGATGTGTAATAAGAGCGGTCAGTTCTTAGTTCCTCTAAATAGAGAATGGTGTGTAATAAGAGCGGGCAGTTCTATGTCCCTCTAAATAGAGGATGGTGTGTAATAAGAGCGGTTAGTTCTATGTTCCTCTAAATAGAGGTTGATGTGTAATAAGCGCGGTCAGTTCTTAGTTCCTCTAAATAGAGAATGGTGTGTAATAAGAGCGGTCAGTTCTTAGTTCCTCTAAATAGAGAATGGTGTGTAATAAGAGCGGGCAGTTCTATGTCCCTCTAAATAGAGGATGGTGTGTAACAAGAGCGGTTAGTTCTATGTTCCTCTAAATAGAGGTTGATGTGTAATAAGAGCGGTCAGTTCTTAGTTCCTCTAAATAGAGAATGGTGTGTAATAATAGCAGTCAGTTCTGTGTTCCTCTAAATAGAGAATGGTGTGTAATAAGAGTAGTCATTTCTTTATCCCTCTAAATAGAGGTTGATGTGTAATAATAGCAGTCAGTTCTTTGTCCCTCTAAATAGAGGATGGTGTGTAATAAGAGCGGTCAGTTCTAAATAGAGGATGGTGTGTAATAAGAGCGGTCAGTTCTTTGTCCCTCTAAATAGAGGTTGATGTGTAATAAGAGTGGTCAGTTCTATGTCCCTCTAAATAGAGGATGGTGTGTAATAAGAGCGGTCAGTTCTTTGTCCCTCTAAATAGAGAATGGTGTGTAATAATAGCAGTCAGTTCTGTGTTCCTCTAAATAGAGGATGGTGTGTAATAAGAGCGGTCAGTTCTAAATAGAGGATGGTGTGTAATAAGAGCAGTCAGTTCTAAATAGAGGTTGATGTGTAATAAGAGCGGTCAGTTCTTTGTCCCTCTAAATAGAGGTTGATGTGTAATAAGAGCGGTCAGTTCTATGTTCCTCTAAATAGTATCAGTAATTAAAGCTGTTATAATGTGTTAAAATAGCCAGTGCTAATCTCTACCAGTAACATAATGTTATCAATAAATGTCTGTTTTCGGTAACTATTATGAGTCAGGTATTGATACTTTAAACAAGACCCGCCTAACATTCGTGGTGTGTTGTGAAAGCATTCGCTCACTGCTTAGAATTGGATGTCAACAGGTAGATGTTGGCATGAGAACTTGTGGCCTAAGCAATGTGCAGACGACAGATCAGCTATAGAATATCGCCGTTTACTGCTTACCTGTCAAGACCTTCCGGCTAACTGATAACAGCTTGTACTAAACCATTTTATAGAGGCTCAGAATGGTTCTTGTTGAATGAATCAATAAGCGGACCCATAATAAAGGTGCTGAAAGTGGAACTTGAGAGGTAGCATTATGTTACTGTTAGAGAGGTGTAGTGAGAGGGATGAGGGATATAACATGAACTATATTAATATTTCAAGACACCTTTCACTAAACATACATCTACAACATGTTAATCTGGTTTTAATTTTCATATACATGAGACACGAGTAAAATAAATACAAATTATATTTTGTCTATTTGACATGTTTGATACACAATATTTGTATGTAACAGATTATACTTGTATTTGGGAAAATTGAGAAACGGTATATTTGTATCTGAAAGAAATAAAAATCATTTAGTTATCCTCGCCCTGTATGGGGATGGGGATATTTTATTCGGGTCTCTGTCTATGTATCTCTGTCTGTGTGTGTATGTCCATCCAGCGATGTATCTCCAAAACCAACTGATGCAAGAGGCCTCAAATTTGAACACAACGAAGGAACTTACAGTTTTCCAGACATTGGCCATGATCTGGATAAGAGAACCTGTATCCGTATCAGATCAAATTCTAGCCCTGTGAATATCTCAGAAACTTCTGGTCTGATTTGGCTCAAGTTTTAACACATAAAAGTGTGTGATACTACAATGTGATTCTTCAACTTTGGAGGTGATCCAGGAAAATCGCAAAAATCTTGAAAATCTGCAATATCAGAAAACATTTTACAATGTGACCAAAATGGATGTGCGAGGGTCTGCAAGCACTCTCTAATTTATCTTGTTGTATTTGTATTTGATCAAACGTATTTGACCCTAGGCCTGGTTGACTATTTTGAAATATTCAACCAGTTGTTTTGGAAAAGTGGTGTTTTCACCTTCGTCACCAATGATGCTCATTTAAAGGTGGTGTTTCTTGGCTTCTAAAAGCGTATTCACTCAGCAGAAATTTAGACTTTCATCACCAATGATGCTCATTGAAAAGTAATTCCTAATAGCATCTCATAAGTACTGGGAGCTAGAAATTAACCACTGATCCCGTGACCCGTAGGCCTTTTTCACATACGGACCAGTACTGGATTACTGCTTTAGCACAGTAACTGAACCGGCCGGATCACTGTTTCAGTGGTCTTCTTCAGTGTTCTTGAGAAATGTCCATTTGTAGGCCAAGAGAAAACTATTTTTGAAAATATACCACTGGAGTGACTGGCTCGATAAACGAGCCAGACATTCCAGTGGTCAATTTTCAAAAATAGTCTTCTTGGCTTACAAATGGACATTAACTAAGCAAGCATTTGACTTCTTGATGATTGAATGATTAATTATTATAATAATATGGTGTAAATTATGCTTTCAGAACATTTGAGTAATTTTATTTTCTGCAGTACAAAAGTTTAGGGATCTGTGAAGTTTCTGGAGCGCTGATCCGTGTGGATCACCTTTCAAAAATGTTAATTTCTAGCTTTGAGTACTACATGTTCTGTAGCGGATACAGTTTGAATTACCATTATGTGACTAAATGAATTCTGAATATATTATGCCATATAATGTGTTATTATTGCTGTCATTTTATCTAGGGCAGTGTGCTGTTGGCAAAAAGGACATCAATGGTTTCAAAGAAAGCAGAGTAAGTGTATGGTTGCAATCTGTATCTTGTGTGCACTTAGGGGAACACCAACAGAGAGGGGTCACAGCATGCTAAATTATGCTAATTTAAATAAAATAAAATATATTGTTTGCATATTTTCGAATTCCTTAATAGTGAATTTTGTCATGGGAATGCATTTTTAGCTCACCTGGCCTGAAATGCCAAGTGGGCTTATGCCGTGGCGACCGCCCATCTGTCGCTCATCCGTCCATCAACTTTTTCTTTAAAGTACTTCAATTATATTTGGCAGGAAGTATCCGTAGGGCATAGAGATTCTAGTTTGTTCAAACAAAGCCGATTGGTCAATTTGGCTGGCAGCTATCTTGGATTTTGGCCGATTTTAGAAATGTCTTTAAAAATCTCTGAAACCACTTGGGGATCGATTTAAAACTCATGAAATATCATTTAGTTCAAGATCTGAACAAAATTTGTGCAAAGGAACTTGATTGGCCAAATAGTTTGGCAACCATCTTGGATGACCTAGTTTTTGTGAAAATAACTTCTCCAGAACCACTGAATAGATCGGGCTGAAATTTGGGAGATATGATTAGAGACTAAGAAAGGTCATTAAAGTTTGTTCAAAGGAAGTTGTTAGGTTAAAAATCATGGCTGCCGTGGGCCAATCAAAATATAGCATGTTTGGTGGCTATTTTGGGTTTTTTGATTTGATGGATTTTGTAACCAAAATCGTTTTTATATCGGTTTTGGGTATTCTGGTTTTAAATTTGCCATTTTTGATCGTGTCAGATAAATGGTATGGCCCACACCTTGGATCATTTTCCCGCCAAAAGCTCCCAAACTAATTTTTTCGAGAACCACGGCCCGCTTTCAATTATATTTGGCAGGAAGCATCCTTCGGGCATATAGATCCAAGGTAGTTCAAAGGAAGCCAATCGGCCTATTTGGCCAGTGGCCATCTTGGATTTTGCCTGATTTTCAGAAAAGACTAAAAATCTAAAACTGCTTGGGTGATCGAATCAAAAAGTTTGTTATGGGGAACTTGATTGGTCTATTGTATCAGTGGAAATCTTAGATGACCTAGTTTTCCTGAAAGCAACTTATTCTCCAGTATCACTAAACAGGTCAGGCTGAAATTTTAGAGATATGATTAGGAACTAAGGGCCATTAAAGTTTGTCCATGGAAAGTTAATACATAGAAAAAAGCAAGGCCAATATGGATCAGTAAAAATTGTGCATGTACTGAATATTTCTGTGAAAATCATACAAAAGATTACTTATTATCCACTGGGCCAATTTTAATCAAACTTAGTTCTTCATATAAACTGCTTAAAGTGCATTGTATCTGATTCTAATACATGTAATAGTAAAGTAATGCTGTTGGCGCATCAACTATCACATTTACCAGCCGAAAGCAATGCATTCTCGGAAGGTATTTTCCCAAAATGCACTAATGTGGGAAAGGTCTAATAGTGTGTATTTTCTACTTTTCAAGGAGGTGCTTGATTCTGGTTAGGGTCATGTGTATGTTTGGTTTCATTAGCGTGTATTGTGTTTTCTATATTTCTGGTTTCATGTCCGGTAATTAACGCATGTATTGTGTTATGACTTAGGATGGACGTAGGCATTTTTTTTCTCTTCGTCCACATCTTCATTCTTCCTTAGCTTAAACTTTTCTTTCGTTTTTACTTCCTACCCATTTATAGTCTGCTGTGTAATCATATTTTACCTCCTGATCCTGCCAGAAAACATCCAATCCTACCTTGAATGCAAACAGTGTTTTCACATTTATCAGTGCTGTCGGCAGACCATTCCACAATTCCATAACTCTGTAAAGGCATATTTTCTCAGATCCAGTCTACATCTCTTTTCCAGCTTTATGTTGTGCCCATTGTTGGCTAAAAAGTGGCCAATCTGCAGTAACGACAATGTCATATATTCCCTTCATGATCTTGAATACTTCAGTTGCATCACCTCTCAATCTTCTATATTTGAGGATAGGCAGCCCCAATTTCCTCAGTCAGCTTGGATAATCTATTTCCTTTTGAGATGGTACCAGTCTGGTTACTATCCTTTGCACATTGTCTAATAATGTAATATCCTTTTTCAACTACGGGCTCCAGACACTAACCACATGCTCAATATGGGGTCTTACCAGGACTTTGAATAGATAGACAGACATATCCTCATATAAATATGTGAAGCTTCTTCGAATCAGATCCATTGTTGACTTGTGCTTGTATGTGGGTTCTATGGCCTCCTCTTTGTCTACTTGTTCGAGTACCACATTCTCTATTTGATTTGTATAGATGATATTCCTTGCCTTTATCCCCATCTTGCTTCCTGCTTGACAGTCATGAGTTTGCATTTATTTTGGTGGAAACGTAGTAGCCAAGTATCTATCCATCGCTGCAATATATCAGGGTCCTTCTGCAGCTGCTCCTCATCACTTGTGCTACTTATGTGTCTGTAGAGCTTTGTGTCATTCGCAAACAAATTAAGCTGTTGACTCCACAATATCTGGTATATATGACAAATAGTATAGGCCCAAGCACACTGCTCTGAGGGATTCCACTAGTAACATCTTTGCTTCCTGAGTCACTCCCATTCACCACCACCTTTTTTGTTCAACCTATCAGGAAATTTATTATCCATGTTATTAACTTCTCGGTGATACCATAGCTTTCTAATTTTCATAATAAGCGATGGTGGGGCACTGTATCAAATGCCTTCATGAGATCGATGTAAATTGTGTTGATTGAGCCACTCCTGTAGCATGGATTGTGTCATGTATATGTCTGGTTTCATATCCGATAATTAGCATGTATTGGGTCATGTATATGTCTGGTTTCATATCCGGTAATTAGCATGTATTGTGTCATGTATATGTCTGGTTTCATGTCCGTTAATTAGCGTGTATTGTGTCATGTATAAGTCTGGTTTCATGTTTAAATAACGTATTTGGTTTCATGTTCGGTTATTAATGTTTGTATTTTCTGCTCTTCAGGGAGAAGCTGGATATCGTTATAGCACCAGAAGCAGGTAAATAAACATTAGAAAATAGGAGAATAAAACAATTTCATTCGAGTCTAAAAGTTTGTTGATATTTTAATATTTGATTCTGAATTTGGATTTTCTTCATGGTGTCTTAGAGCAATGAGGTCTATCTTCCACTCGCTTTCATATGATGACTGCTGTCTGTCTATTGTGTGAACAATATTCATGTCTAAAGCAGCAATAGCTTAAGTGTATCAGTATTGATCTTGAAATGATTCCAAATGGAACACAAGCCTTTCTTATGCTGACTATTATTTCAATGACATCACTGTGATAATAGTCACTCACAAATGTGTAATAAATATGTATCACAATTTCTTATTGCGAAACTGATATGAACCATAGCCCAATGAACCTTTCCAGTTTATCCATCTATCATATGACATCATAATCAACTACATGATGTCATAAACAATTACAGCATGAATTACTCTATTTAGTCTCGTAAACGGTTAATAGTCTGACATATAGGGTTGCACGATTATTCACTTTTCCTAATCGCGATCATTTAAGAAAAATAATCGCGATCACACGATTAATCATGAACTATATTAACTACGTCAATGCTGCTTAGAGGACATTATTATGCTACTGCAGATTGTAAGATTATGGGTTAGGCACATGGGTATACATACATGGACAGAATACGCCAGTTGCTGATTGCAAACAAAGGAATGTATCAAGATTTTTCTAGACGCAAAATGGAAGGTACCGTATTTCGCGTAATTGTAGCCTATGCTCTAATAGAAGCCCACCACCTAACTTTGACATATGAGCTCCAATGATTTCTTTAGCAGTTTCAAAATGGTAAAACTCTGTATTAGAAGCCCACCCCCTAACTCAGCAGATTGTATAGGAAAATATTTAAGAATAGCGTGTATAATAATAGCAATCATGTCACAGGGTGTGTCTACTTCAGACCTATCTCTGCCCTGATACATTTCCGGCCCCTCTAGAAGTTAATACAGGCCTCAGATTTGTAAATCTCGATCACCTATTAGATTAATACTAATAGTAGGCCACGTATGTTCAAGATATAATAAAGTTTATTCCACACTTTTGTAGTCAAAATGCGCTTAAAACAGTCTTGGCATGATTAAATAACTTCCTTATAAATATATTTTAACGCTAACGGGAGTTTATCAAATGGGTACCCGTTACTCAGATCAGTATAATATTCAGTTCCTATCGCGCAATGATAATATATAGAAATTCTCGAGTTCCGAGTCCCCGATTCCAGAATATTTGTATCCGAGTACTCGCTCTAAAATAAACTCTTCAATTGGAGGCGAATCACGTGATTTGTATTTTTTTCGTACGCCATTTTATATCAAATTGTGGATTAATTTTGATGTAGTAAACGACCTTTATTAAAGGATACGCAATATTTTCACTTCCCCAGTGATGTTTTGAGGTATACATTAAACATAGGTGTAGGCAGTGAGAATTTTTATGGGAGAAAATGCATTGAATTTCCGTGGTATCAGTTTAGAGCTTTTTTGGGAAAACCGTTAGCGCATAGCTATTCAGAGAATGGGGAACGCGGGATAAGGGTGTGTGATTACAACAACAATGACAAATAGCGACCAAGTGAACAATCTTTATTCATCTAAAACTAATCATGAGTCAATACAAACAAATCAGTTATTTATTTAGTTTATTTAATCATTCACACATTCGGCTGATAGCCGGATGTTTGTATCCATGATGGGTAACGCGAGCAGAGTTTCACAAGCGTAAAGGTGTCTTGACAAAAATTTCAACATGACGATTATACGATTATTTCATTTTATAATCGTCCACGATCATTTTGTATTATATAATCGTGATTAATCGAATAATCGAAAAATCGTGCAACCCTACTGACACATGAATTGTATGTCTTTGCTATTTAAGAAACATGCTGTTGAATATTTTGAACCTAATTTGAACTTGGTGCTGTTGCTGCCATAGGCAATAACAGAGCCCAAACATCTTACCTATACAGTTTTCTGTGAAATGATAGTCGGTGTGTTCAGGGATTGATCGATCCCAACATGGGCAAAGTATGGGTGAAGCTTAGCTAGAGATGGGCGGGGCATGGCTAAATCTGGAATGGTCCATCTTTTCGAGCCCTTAGCGAAGCCGAGGATGGATCGACATAGCGATCCATATGTCATCCGCCACGCAGCGTGCACCAAGAATTAGCTAAATGTTAGGTTTTCAATGGACATTTATTTCACCATGGGCTTAACCGATCTCAATAAAACTTTGCAGATTTTTTCTATGCCATTATTACAGCAAGTCTGGCTGTAAATCATTTTCAAAATTGTTCCATACTTTTATGTTGTTTGGACTTTATGGCACCAAGAGTTAAAAGAATGCTACAAAAATACCCTGAAGGCAGACATGCAGCCCCCAGTCTCTAATTCTAATAAAATTGGATGAAGGCTGTTGTCATTATTATCGCCTGTGCTCTTGCTATCTATCCCATACAACTGCTATCTATCCCATACAATTGCTATCTATCCCATACAAATTTTGCCTTATGTCCCATACAATTGTTCTGTGTCCCATACAATTTATCTGTGTCCCATGCTGATGCTATGTGTCCCATGCTGATGCTATTTGTATGCAGTTGCTATTTGTCCCATCTCTTGCTATTTGTCTCATACTGTTGCTATGTGTCCCATATGTTTGCTATTTGTCCTATGCTATTGCTATCTGTCCCATACGGTTTCTGTCTGTCCTATGCTGGTGTTATCTGTCCTATGTTGCTACTATCTGTCTCACTTTCGATCTAACCTATACTGTTTCTATCCGTTCCATGCGCTTGCTATTTGTCGCTGCTATTGCTATCTGTCCCATATCGTTGCTGTCTGTCCTATGCTGTTGCTATCTGTCCTATGCATTTGCTATTTGTCCCATTCTTTTGCTATTTGTCCCATACTGTTGGTATCTGTCCCATTCTGTTGGTGTCTGTCCTATGCTGTTATCTATCCTATGATGTTGCTATTTCTTCCATGCTGTTGCTAAGTGTCCTATGTTGTTACTATCTGTCTCACTCTTGCTATTTGTCCTATTCTGTTGCTGATATTGTGTTTCTGTAGCCGATGTCAAAGATGACATAGTGGATATGGAGGAGGCTCGGGAACTGTCTGCGATGCCAGGATACCAGATGTTGTCTGATAGGGAGAGAAAGGTAGGCAATTCACCTTTTCAGACTATCCATCTATCATCTGACGTCATATTAATGTCATAATCAGCTAAGTGGCGTGTAGGATGACGGCATAATCATTACTTCATAAATGATTCTATTTGGCCCGTCTTTAACTCTTAATTGTCTAACACGTCGTACGAATTGTATGTCTCTACTATTTAATAAAAATACTGTTGAATATTTGTAAACAAAATTGACTGGATGCTGTTGCTGCCTGTATAGTGTTCTGGAAATTAATATTAAGGGAGTTCACAGATCGATCGATCCCAACACGAGCAAGGTGTGGGTGGAGCTTAGCTACAGATGGGTGGGGCATAGCTAAAAATGGAAAGGTTTAATAACTCCTCCACAATGACTATTTGTACCCCATCTGGTCCTGGGTATGACGATAAATTGCAAGCGGCAAAAGAGGCTTAGGCTAGGTGGGTGAATGTGGTTACCCGGGATCCCTGTTAGCACCGGGTGGGCAGAACTCGCTACTTTTACTCAAGCATGTGTATGAAGGGATCTGGGCTGACACTCGAGTATCTGACGTCATAGTCAAATGTGTCACTTGTTAGTTCACTTCACAATCCAATGACGTAGTTATAATAAGGAAAATTAGTTTTCTCTGGGATGTAATATTTGTTTGAGTGTAGCTTTCATGACAAACTCGGTCAGTTATTCAGCATGTGATGGAATTGATTGGTAGACCACTGGTTCACTTAGCCCTCATCTCATTTAATGAGTGATTCGTGTTTGTAAAGGTCATTGACCTCCTTGACCTTGTTTTTAAACAAATTAGTCTCGATATTAATTACAGAAGTCTTGTTTTGTGTGTGCTCTGCCACAGCCAAGTTGGAACCACCTGCTCAAACTCAAAGCCTGGAAAACATGAACATCATCGATCAAATGCTATATTTAAAATTTTGCCCAGGAACTGCCATTGTCCCATGATTCTATAGGCTTAAAAAAATTCATAAGACCAACATTTCTCTTAGACCTATCATTTCCAGCCTTGTATGCATCACCAATCAAGCCTCGAAATCTCGCACAGATCCTAAAATTACTAGATGGCCAGTTACATGACTTAGAACACCACATTGAGAACAAGAAAGACTTCGCTAGCAAAATCCTATCGCAGGAAGTACCACCCACTTACAAAGTAGTATCATTTGACATGTCTTTACTCTTCACCCGCATCCCAGTGGACAAGGCCATACCAGTCATCCAGAGAATTCTTAACCAATAGGTACACCACTCTAAAAGACTAAACCAGCCTCAGCCCTAACCAGATTATCAACCTCCTGAAGATAGTTCTAGACATCACATACTTTGTCCAACTTCTATCATCAAATTCGTGGAGTAAGTATGGGATCATCAGTGTCACCAGTGACCAGCTAACCTCTACATGGAATCCTTTGAGCAACAAGGACGCATCATATCTACTAACCCACCATACTTCTGTACCATTATGTTGAGGACACTGTTAAAACATCAAACTTTTCGCCAACCACCTCAACAGTATTGACCAATTGCATCCAATCCGCCAGTGAGATTGAAGAAGACGACCAGATTGCTTTCCTCGATGTCTCATTTCATTTCCTATCAGCCGTAGTTTAGCAAAATCAAAACCTATAGTTTAGCAAAATCAAAACCTACCAGCTGTAGTTTAGCAAAATTTAAACCTGCCAGCTGTAGTTCAACAACATCAAAATCTACCAGCCATAGTTGGACAGCATCAAAACCTACCAGCCGTAGTTCAACCGCATCAAAATCTATCGGGCATAGTTCAACAACATCAAAATCCACCAGCCGTAGTTGAACAGCATCAAAACCTACCAGCCGTAGTTCAACATAGCTTCAAATCCTATCAGCCGCAGTTCAACAATGTCAAAGCTTAGCAGCTGTAAACGCTACCAACCATAGTTCAACTCCATCAAAACCTGCCAGCCGTAGTTCAACAACATCAAAACTTACCAGCCATGTTCAACAAAATCAATGCCTACCAACCATAGTTCAACACCATTAAAACCTACCAACCATAGTTCAACAGCGACAAAACCTGTCAACCATAGTTCAACATCAAAACCTACAAGCCATAGTTCAACAACATCAAACCCTACAATCCATCCTTCAACAAAATAAAACCTACCAGCCGTCGTTCAACAACATCAAAACCTGCACGCCATAGTTCAACAACATAAATCTTACCAGCTGTCGTTCAACAACATCAAACCTACCAGCCATAGGTCAACAACATCAAAACTTACCACCTGTAGTTCAACAACATCAAAACTTACCACCTGTAGTTCAATAACATCAAAACATACCAGCCATAGTTTAACATAACTTCAAATCCTACCAGCCCCTTAACACCTTGAGATCACAACTTGTTAGAGCTAAAGACGAGCTCACAACAGATAAATGCTCTGGAGTCATCTATGAGATCAAGTGATGACCAAGAATGCTTTTTGATAATGGCTGCCATGATTGGAGGATTATACCTGTATTTTAATTATAATCTAGTTTCTTTGTGTTCTAGCACTTTGCTTTTTGATTGTCCTATTTCAGCTGTGCAGTTCTATAGGCATGACTCCTGCGAATTACATCACAATTAAGACATGTATTATCAAGGTAAGTCTACATCACAATGGACCTTTCCAGTTTTAGTTATACCCCGCCAATCTCTAGTTAAGCTCCACCCACGCTTTGCCCGTGTTGGCATTGATCTCCGAATGTCCCGACTCAATTTTCAGAAAACTACAGCTAAGCTGTTGAATATTTTGAAAATAACCTGACTAGGTGCTGTTGCTGCCAGCAACAGCGCCCAGTCAAATTAGTTTCAAAATATTCAACAGAATGTTTATTAAATGTTAACGACATACAATTCGTGCAACAACACTTAGCCCGTCTTCAATTATGCGTTCGTGATGTACTTAAATAAGTCATTCATGACGTCATTGATTATGACATCATCCTACACGTCATGTAGTTGAATGTGATGTCATATCATGGATGGATAAACTGGAAAGGTCCATTAAGACATGTATTATGTGAGTCTAGATCACAATTAAGAAATTTATTATTAAGGTGAGTCTCTTTTGCTGCTTACATCACACTTAAGACCCATATTATCAAGTCTTATCTGCTCACTTCATCACAATTAAAACACGTATTATCAAGCTGAGTCTTACATGCTTATTTTAATTAAGACATGTGTTATCAAGCTGTGTCTTACATGCTTATTACACTTAATACCTGTATTATCAAGCTGAGTTACATGCTTATTACTTTTAAGACCTATGATATCAAGCTGAGTTTTACATGCTTATTACAATTAAGACCTAATATCAAGCTGAGTCTTACATGCTTATTGCAATTAAGACCTGTATTATCAAGCTAAGTCTTACATGCTTATTACATTTAAGACCTGTAATATTAAGCTGAGTCTTACATGCTTATTACAATTAAGACCTGTAATGTCAAGCAGAGTCTTACATGCTTATTACATTTAAGACCTGTGATATGAAGCTGAGTCTTACATGCTTATGAACTCACCTGGCCGGAATGGCCAAGTGAGCTTATGCCATGGCGACTGTCTGTCCGTCGTCCGTCCGGCAACTTTTTTCTTTAAACAACTTCTCAGGAACCGCTAGGCCTATTTCAATCATATTTGGTAGGAAGCATCCTTCGGGCATACAGATCTCAGTTTGTTCAAAGGAAGTCAATGGCCAGTGGCCATCTTGGGTTTTGGCCGATTTTTTGAAACCTCTAAAAATCTTCTCCGAAACCACTTAGTGGATCAATTCAAAACTCACGAAATATCATATAGGGCAAGAGCTGGACCAACTTTGTTCAAAGGAACTTCATTGGCCAAATGGTTTGGCAGCCATCTTGGATGACCTAGTTTTCATGAAAACGACTTCTGCAGAGCCGCTTGAACAGATCAAGCCAAAATTTGGGGGAATATGATTATGGACTAAGGGTCATTAAAGTTTGTTCATGGGAAGTTGATAGGTAAAAAAATATGGCCACCGTAGACCAATCCAATTTTAGTGTGTTTAACTGTTATATTCAATTTTTTGATTTGATGGATTTTGAAGCCGAAATTGGTGTTCTTAACTGTTGTATAGCAATGATCCCGTCCGTCTTCTGTATGTCCGTCCGTCCATCCATCTGTCCGTCACCATCAATGGTGGCTCGTTTTGTTATTTCTTGATGGATTGACACCAAGCTTGGTCACAATGTTAATGTTGGCATCTAATATCTGTGTTGTGAAAATGAAGCTGATAGAACGTCAAATGCCAGAGTTATCACCCATTAAATATTTGCAGTCTGACTTTCATAGGGGAAAAATAGGTTTGTTCCCACTGTCCACTGATTTATCACCATGTCAGATTTTTGTAGATAACTCCAATTAACAGATTATCTTTTCCCTCACTGCCTAAATATTTAAGATATGTATTATGTGCTCTGACATCTATTCTCTTAAATATATTTTGAAATGTATTTGATTGAAAGACTCAGTCAAATTGTTTTCTAAATAAACTCCGGCTCACCTTACCCCTGCTGCTAACTTGGCTATTCAACCAAATGCGCATGTGTTAAATGGGTTGTGTGGTGGTTGGGGAATAACCTGCTATAAAGACCACCTGTATTAAGAGACCACCTGTATTTAGAGACCATTTTCTTCAATTGTATTTAAACCTCAATTAACCGTTTGACTGCTGAGTTTTTGCAGACGACATTCCAAAGGTTATATCTCTGAACCTGATAAATATTTTGAAAAGAATTTAACTGAAAGTTGTTGGTGGCTAAGCCGTCAACAACTTTCAGTCGAATTGGTTTCAAAATATTCAACAAGTCAAGAGCCTTTGAAAATTGAAATTATTGCCTGAACTGGCTTGCAGCAGCGAGACAGTTAAGAAACCAGCTGTTGTTATTAGTGCTGATCTATTTTCACTTAAACAGTGTCCAAAATTACTATTGCAAAAAACAGTCCAGAGATTGGTGTCAATATCTCAAAAACTGAAACCATTTGACTGAAAGTCATTGGAAGTGGCACCGATGAATGTAAAACTTAAAGTAAGATTAGTTGAAATGCCAATGTTCCAGGTGAGCGATACAGGCCCATTGGGCCTCTTGTTACAATTAAGACCTGTATTATCAAGCTGAATTTTACATGCTTAGTACATTTAAGACCTGTAATATCAAGGTGAGACGTAGCTGATAATAACATCACAATTAAAACCCATATTATTACGGCGAGTCTTAGCTGTGAATCACATCACAATTAAGACATGTATGGACAGCTTCCATGCTTAGCGGATGAAGCATGTATGTGTGAATAGTAGTATTGCAGGATGCTATTAGTATTGGAGGATGAACACGGATATCCTAAATCTTAAATACATATGTTGTCTGCTTACTTTTCAGGATTATCTTCAGAGACGACAAGGGTATCCAGTGAAAATACGCTATCCCAGTGGTCTAGATAAAACACATCGCCGAAAAATAATGAGCTTCCTTACCGATAATGGCTGGATTGGTGTAACGTAACGGTTAATATTCGGAAAGCTATGATGATTCCAATCTACCCATCCTGTGTGACACTGAAACTCTTCTCTATGAATTTCAAAGCAGCCATGCAGGATGTAAGCAGCTGAATATTTTGAGACCTATGTGACTAAATGCTGGTGCTCAAAAGAAGCAGCTTCTAGTCAATTTAGTTTTGGAATATTTAACAGAATATTTTGTACATCATAAAGACATTCTCTCGATGCTCCCAACTGTTTGATTCAGAGTTATGCCCAGCTCTGGCAGTATGCCAAAACTCTTAATGTGTAAGTGTTAGTGTGAGCCTAGTTGGCTGATAATATAGACAATAGTAAGGCTCGGCCATTGTTAGTGTTTTTAGGTCATACTATGCGTGTCACATTTTCAATGCCAAAGATATTTAAGTTATCTAAACTGGCTCATTTATATTTGTGTCTTTACTGCTACATACAAATTAATGATGTTAATAGTAAGTTTACTTTCCATACCAGCATGACACATATGGAGGTGCGGAATAACGTGATACCAGTGGAGTCGCATGATGCCCGTAGAGTAGTGGAATAGCGTGATACCAATGAAGGAGTGGAATAGATTAATACCAGTGGAATAGTCTGATACAGCTGAGTAGCGGAATAATGTGATAACCGCGGGATAACGTGATACCAATGGATTAGCGGAATAACGTGATACTAATGGAGTAGTGTGATACCCGTGGGGTAGTGGAACAACGTAATGTCAGTGGAGTAGTGGAATAACGTGATATCAGTGGAGTAGTGGAATAACGTGATATCAGTGGAGTAGTGGAATAACGTGATACCAATGGAGTAGCGTGATACCCGTGGAGTAGCGGAATAACGTGGTACCAGCGGAATAACATGATACCAGTGAAGTAGTAGGATTTCTGTGACCTGGTGTGTAAAGGTGGCATAAATGACTTTCCCAATGACTGGTAACGTGTCCCCTTGTGATTGTTTTATTTCTTAGTGGTAGTTTAAGGAGATTTATCCTTATGTCAGCATGTGAATACTCGTGTGTTTATCATAATATCCTTTTAGCAGTTATTATTGGCAAACATTCCACATTAAATTGGACCAAAACTGGAATCTTTTGAATCTTGCAATAGACTAAATTCAGTCACATTTGTACCTGGCTTTTATCATATACTCAAATTTTCACACGTATGTATTATTAATAAGGTATGCTGAGAAATGGTTATGATGGCGGCCATCTTTCTTTTTCAAACTACCTCTGATGGCTGCGAGATCTCATAGTTACTTTGAGCTCTAGGACATCCATGTGATACACGCACGGACACACCCACACTAGATCTACATCCATGGTAATTACATGCACTCATGCATCCTAGATCTACATGCACGTTATACTCATGCATCCTAGATCTACATCCATGTTATACACACACGCTTGTGCATCCTAGATCTACATCCATATTATGCTCATGCATCCTAGATCTACATCCATGTTATACACACGTTTGTCCATCCTAGATCTGCATCCGTGTTATACACAGGCACGCGTACATCCTAGATCTACGTGACCACATCCATGTTATACACACGCTTGTGCATCCTAGATCTACATGCATGTTATACACACGCACTCGTGCATCCTAGATCTACATCCATGTTATACACACGCACACATGCATCCTAGATCTACATCCATGTCACATGCACGCACACACGATCTATATCCGGGTTATACACACGCACACATCCTAAATCTACATCCATGTTATACACACGCACGCACGCACACGATCTACATCCAGGTCACACGCACGCACACACGGCTAATGAATCCTAGATCTACATCCATGTTATACACACACACTCATGGCTCATGCATCCTAGATCTACATCCATGTTATACACATACACTCATAGCTCATGCATCCTAGATCTACATCCATGTTATACACATGCACTCATGCATCCTATATCTACATCCATGTTATACACTCCTAAATCTACATCCATTTTGTACACACACACACAATCTAGATCTACATTCATGTTATACACACTCACACATCCTAGATCTACATCCATGTTATACACACACGCTTATGAATCCTAGATCTACATCCATGTTATACACACGCACACACATCCTAGATCTACATCCATGTTATACACACACACTCATGGCTCATGCATCCTAGATCTACATCCATGTTATATACATACACTCATAGCTCATGCATCCTAGATCCACATCCATGTTATACACATGCACTCATGCATCCTATATCTACATCCATGTTATACACACGCTTGTGTATCCTAAATCTACATCCATTTTGTACACACACGCACGCACAAGCACACGCACACGCACACACACACACTAGATCTACATCCATGTTATACACACGCACACATCCTAGATCTACATCCATGTTATACACACACACACATCCTAGATCTACAGTTAAAGTTCCTTTCCCATGTAATGGTGCAGCCAGCCCTGTCTGATTGAGGTGTGATTGTGTATATCGGTATATTTTAAACACTAATTCACTCCGATACATTTTGAAAATAATGTACCATTTAACCCTTTCAACGGCGCTTCCAGTCAAGTTAATTTCAAAATATTCAAAGAAATGTATATCGTAAAGAATTTAATTTTTCTGTGATTTGTCATTGAAAGGGTTAATGATCAAGATTGGTAAAACAAATTGACATTTCTGCTTAGTGAATGTCCATTTATTTATCCCTAGAATGAAATCATTCAAGTGCTAAACTTTCAAAATTAGTCTCTCTTGGTCTGCAAATAGGCATTTCCCAAGACAACTTCATTTCTCAAAACCACTTCAGAAGCGTTTTTTGCAAGGTTGAGTGTTGAAGGGTTAATGCAGGATTTAGTCATTTATTTAGTATTTTTATCAGTGCTTTTTTAATATTAACATGCTAGCATCTGTTTTTTATAATTTGTACTTCCACGATGTTGGTGAATATCGTGATATTAATGAATATCGTGATATCGGTGAATATCGCGATATCAGTGAAGGTCTGGAATATGCTTGTTAATTTCTGTCTAGCATTTTTTGTTGAAAATTTTATCTTTGTTAAGTTTTAATCATTAGTTCCATTGTCTTACACTAAATTTTAAATTTAGCAGTAATTCATTTAATATGTTTGTTGTTTCAACATTTAAATCTATCTTTAGATTTATATTGTGTATAACATTAGTGATCATTCAGTTACACTAATTGTGTAGCCTGCATTTTAACCCTTTAACCCTCAGATTTGTTCAAGAAAATTTCATTTGTGTCATAGAAAATGTCCATTTGCAGACCAAGAGAAGACTATTTTTACAAATTTACTGCTGGAATATTTTCAAAAATATTCTTCTCTTGGTCTGCAAATGGACATTTCTCAAGACCACTGTAGAAGCCATTTTTGGCTGGTATGAGTGTTAAAGGGTTAAAAGATTTGCATCAAATTTTAACACAACGAAGGTTGTTACTGTGAAAAGGGGATCTCCAGATATTAACCATGATACGAAGTAAATAACCCGGATCAGCATGTCAAACTTTACCATCATAATAGAAATTTGTCACTTTACTGGTCAAGATAGCCAAAACGGCTTGTGCAGTGCTCTTGAGAAATGTTCATTTGCAGACCAAGAGAAGGTCTTTATTGAAAATTTACCACTGGAATGACTGGCTCTATAACAGATCCAGTCATTCCAGAGGTAAATTTTCAAAAAATACTCTTCTCTTGGCCTGCCAATGGATAGTTACTAAGCAGAATTTTAGTTTTTCTTGACCAAAGTTTATGTAGTGCAAGCTTTGTGTGAATTCACCGTGATTGAGAATTTTACTAAGCGTCTGTTCATAGATCTTACTTGTACCTTCAATAAAGTAATTTGAAAGTGACTATAGTATGAAATATTTTGAAACTAATTTGACTAGGGTTGTTCATGAGTTAGAATATTTCTTATATATACACATTGTTAAAAAAAACCATGTTATATCCGTTTTGAAAATGTTGGTCCCGATCCCAGGCTGATTCATAATGAAGAAATATTAGTTACATTGTACCTCCGAGATGTAGAAATTGTTTGAGTGTCGCTTTCGTGACCATCTCGGCCACTTCTTCAGCACTAACTGATTGTCGCTGGCAACGGCACTCTTGTCAGTTCTTGTGGAGTCGCGTGACAGCATTGTATCCCTCGTCTCGGTTCATGGTTGGTTGGTGTTTGTAGATTTCAATGGCCTTTTTTAACTTTACGTTTGAACAAGTTGGTCTCGATGTTGATGACTAAGGCACTCCGAAAGAAGTGACCGAGATGGTCATGAAAGCTACACTCAAACAATTTCTACATCACAGAGAGGAAACTCATATTTCTTCATTAAGGGTATATCTGGTTTCTATGTTTGAAATGGTTAAAACAATGTTTTAGAATTTGTAATATTATACATACACTGCGTGCTACACAAGTGAGTTTGTGAAATTGAGGCTGACGTAAATGAGCTAATAGAAACTTGACATGGATCGTTCTATTTTTTGACCAGATAATGAGAGATACCGCGATTGACCAGATTATCGACTTCATGATAGGATATTTCTGCATTGACAAGATGATAGGATATTTCTGGATTGACTCGAGCCATAATTATATCAACCCCATTAATAACGCAGATATGAATGTGTATTTCTAATGACATATGCCTTTAATTAATTAATTGTATCTGCATGTTTGTGTACCAAACCCGACCGCTTATTACACAATCTTTGACAATTCCTAGTTCCAGTTTTCGGGACTTGTCACATTACTCCATTTTACTTTGGGGAATTTGGACCTACAATTTAATTGAAAATCACAGGGTTTTTTGCAAAATCGATCTCAATGTTTCAAAGCAAAAATCAAGCAAGCCTAATGTACAGGTGGTTGGGTGATCAACTATCTATCTTTAGCAAAGCACCATCTCTTAGCTCAATGTGGTGTTTTAGCAGCCGTTTGTCTTTAACAACAAAACACCATCTCTTACATGGAGCTCCATGCTAGCTCAGTGGTATGTGGTTCTCTGAGCACCAGTGACTGGTGTATTTAAAATTAATATGCTTGAGTTTGCATAAAATGTGTCATATCTGACAATCGGCTGAGTCACTGGCAGTCAACTGAGTCAATGTGCTACAGTGTGGATTGCCTGTCATACGTGTGATGTACTAATAATATATTTGTATATTGATTTATTACTAATAGTAACGTTAACTTTAACACACATTCTTAGCTCACCTGGGTTGATCAATGGTACTTTTTCCGTTGGTCAAGGATGCCAATAGTCTGGCATTTCCTCATCCAAACCTTACCATTGTCTAGTGGTAAATGGCATCTGGTGATACACTTGAAATTTGACATTAGTGTCAGGGATGGCTGCCCCATTGATCAGTGGTACTTTTTCAATTGGTCACTAATGTCAAGAATGCCAATATTCTTGCATTTCCTCTCCATGCCTTGGCCTGTAACCATTGCCCCATTTGTAAATAACATGAGTTATGTGTGCCCCATGAGCGATTAAGGGGACTTTCTCTGACATGTCTTATAGTCACTAGAGTCGGGCATACACAGACTGATTCCGCACAAATTTTCATATTTCCAGCCCATTTGTTTTCTAGGGACCATTGATCATTGACATCAGTTATGCTTTCCTCATTGACAATCGCTTCTTGTCCCATTGGTCAATAGATTAAGTGGCGATTGATTTGTTTGTCATTAGTGTCCATGGGATCAGTTACACTTACCACATTGTCCAAAGGTGCTTGATGCGTTGGTAAATTATGTCTGTAACTCTTGCCTCATTGGTCTATGACATCAGGAACCCATGCTGGTGTTGATCAGTGGCATCAGCTATTCTTATCTTGTTGGTAAATTGTGTCAATGATACTTGGCTCATTGCTCAATAAGGCCAAGGACCATGGCTCCATTGCTCAGTTGTATCAGTTATGCTTGTCCCATTGACACTTATTTTTTAGTCATTAGTGGTAAGGATGATTGCCCCATTGGTCAATAATGATAAGGACTAAATTGTCCCATTGGTTAATGGCACCGGATATGCTTGGCCTATTAATCACTGGTGCTTGTTCATTAATTAATGTAAATATGTGTACAGTTGCTCATCAGACAGGTGAACACTAAGGTCTTTGAATGGGCCATATTGATAATGAGGGCAAAGTCCAAGGTCACTGACTACTTTTTTGTCCAGTCCATAGCGAAGAGGTGGTTCTCGACAGCGATCCAAATGACGTCCGTTGTCCGGCGTGACAAGAATTAGGTAAATGTTAATGTTTTTCAATGGACATTTAATTCATCAAGGACTTATACGATCTAAATAAGACGTTACAGATTTGATCTATGCCATCATTGCATCCAGTCTCCATCATAATTGAAATGATTGTCAAATTTTCAAAAAGAAATTTGGGGGGTGGGGCGGTTGGACTTGCGCAAAGAATTAGGTAAATGTTAGTTTTTCAATGAACGTTTAATTCATCAAGGGCTTATCCAATGTCAATAAAACTGCAGATTTGTTCTATGCTATCATTGCATCCAGTCTCCATCTTAATGATTGTAATTCTTTCCATACTTTTCCGGAGTTTGGGCTTGCAATATTTTTGTGTGTTTTTCAGTCATGTCAGTTGTCATTTAATCAATCAAGGATTTATCCAATCCCATTAAAACTATTGTTTTGTTTTATACTATCAGTGCATTAGTCTATATGACAATAAATAAGATTTTCAAATTTGTCCATTATTTTTACCAGGTTTGGACTAAGTTTGTTTTTGTGTGATTTATATTCTGATTGGCCCCAGAATTAGAAGAACATTTTTACAGTTTTTCAGTAGACTTAATTTATCAAGGGCTTATGGGATCCCAGTGAAGCTTATAGATTTGTTATATGTCATCATTTCATTCAGTTTGCATCAAAATTAACATGAATTTAAGTCTTTTCCATACTTTTACATGGTTTGGACATAGCTTATTTCTGTGTGATTTGTCTCCTTTTCAAGAATTAGAATAATGTTAGAGTTTTGAATAGACATTTGATTTATCAAGGAGGTATACTATTTTAAGAAATCCTGCTACACATGATGTGTGATATGCAGAAAACCTAAAGGGCTAGACACGTGGGACGCAGTCCATCTAGTATGGTTAAGTTTTGCGTTTAGCTCAAGATAACGTCTTAAATCTCGGCATGGCTTAACCCTATTGGGACTACACTTGGACACATGCTTCCTTATATCAAGGGGATGAAGCACAATGAAATTGAGGTCAAATGTCAAAGTCACTATGACATTGGTATAAAACTACATTTTTGCAACATATCGTTTTAAATATCAGTATGTCTTCACCCAATTGAGACTAAACCTGGCCACATGCTTGCTTATGTCAAAGGGATGGAGCACAATGATATTAAGGTGATGAGATCAAAGTTCAAGGTCACTGACTTTGGTATAAAACTACTTTTTAAGGTTAAGTTTTGCATTTATTTCAACACTACTTATATATCGGCATGGCTTCAGATTATTGGTACTAAACTTGGCCACATGCTTCCTTATATGTCATGGGGATGGAGCACAATGATATTGAGGTGATGAGGTCAAAGTTGACTTTGGTATAAAACTACTTTTTACGGTTAAGTTTTGCGTTTAGCTCAACATATCATTTATATCTCGGTTTGGCTTCACCCTATTTGGACAGAAGTTGGACACATGCTTCCTGATTCAATTGGATTGAGCACAATGCTATTGCGACCATGGGGTCAAAATTCACGGTCTTTAGACTTTGGTCTAAAACTACTTTTTACGTTTAAATTTTGCAATTAGCTCACCATATCATCTTATATCTTGGCAAAGCTTCAGGACATGCTTCCTTATATCAATGTGATTGAGCACAATGATATTGAAACCATGAGGTCAAACTTCAAGGTCAGGATGAACTTGGTATAAAACTATTTTTTGTCATTAAGATTTTGGTTTAGCTCAATGTATCGTCTTATATCTCGGCATGGCTTCACCTTATTGGGATTAAACTTGGACATATGATTCCTATTATCATGGGAATGAAGCACAATGATATTGTGGTTAAAGATCAAAGGTATAAAATGCAGACGTTAACAGTTAGCGGTAAATTCTTATGCGTAGCTAATTTTCCCCGTATTTCAGAATTGGCCAAATTATTGGAACTAAGCATGGTCATTCAGTTACCTCAACCAGTCTGTGCAGCACAAAGACATTCAGACTTCTGTGATTAAGGTCATTGTGATGATACAAATCTAGATTTTCATTTGGAAATGCAAAATGCCAAGCGTTTCGCCAATATCCCGTCAGTGTCTTGTTAATTGTCATCAGTAACATTCAAACCCTTATTGGATGAATTCTTTCTGTCATGCAGGTATCTCACGATAATCAAAATATATTACTTGATAGCTGACATCACATGACATAGGTCTATCATGAATGTGGCAAAGGTCCGACAGTAAATGTCTGAATTGTATTTCTTTGAGGAATTTACAATTTAATAAACATTCGGTCTAGTAAAAGCATTTAAATATAACGTATATCTTAATTTGACAGTCTTATCAGCATAATGGTTGATCCGTAGACATCAATTCATTTCATTTCACCATGCTCCATTCAGTAACTCTGATATAACCCTGCAGCATATCTGTTTGTGAATTAATTCGACCCAGACATGGATACTTCAGTGTGTTCGCTCCAATGAAGAAACAGCGTTTCTTTAATATATAATTGAAATGTTAGACAGTTCAGCTTATTTCCTGTTTTAAGGAATAAAATCTGAGTGCTTCTAGACATGATTATTATGCTGCTATGTCAATGACATAGGCAAGATTGTCTGATCACTGAGCCTGTGCAGAAAAATGTGTTATAAATATGAATTTGTTCCATAATCTTGTTTCATCCTATGTAAATATTGATGAAATTTATTTTGCAGCATCATCAAATTCGTGCTGATTAATTTAAGCAATGACAACTGATTCAATCCTGCTCAAATATTGACCTTTTAATCCTCTGATTTGTTCAAGAAAAGAAAATTGGATTTTCTCATAAAAAAATCTCCATTTGCAAAACCGAGAGATTAATTTTGTAATTTTACGACTGGAATGACTGGCTTGATTATTGAGCCAGTCATTACAATGGTATATTAAAAAAAAAAATGTATCACACTGATAATGGGCATCTCTCAAGATGAATGCCGTAGCCATTCTTGGTATTAAAAATATTAAAAGGTTAAAGCATTGTTTTCAAAATAATCAGCTGATTTTATACGAGGCTCTTGCTATTTAGTATTTTTCTGACTTTCTAGTGGATCTGGTTAGCATGGCTAATGGCATGTTTGTTCATTCTAGTGTAATAGAAGTGAATATGCTGAGCTAACATCATAATGATGATATTGTCTTTGTTCTATTTATTGTTAATGCACCTTTCCAAGTCATCCATCCATCATATGACGTCATAATCAACTAAGTGACCTTTAGACTGATATCATAATCATGATGTCATGAATGATTTCAAATAGTCCGTCTTTAATGCTTAATAGTCTGACACGGTGTACGAATTATATGTCAGCTTTTTAATAAAAATGTTGTTGAATATTTTCATAGCAGCCATAGGCAGCAACAACGCCCAGTCGAATTAGTTTCAAAATATTCAACAGCTTACCTGTATAGTTTTCTGGAAATAGATAGTCAGAGATCGATCGATCCCAACATGAGCGTGGTCTGGGTGGAGCTTAGATAGATATGGGCAGAGCATGCTAAAGCTGGAAAGGTCCATTATACACTTGTCTTTTATTGTTAATTATACACTGGTCATTTATTGTTAATATCATTATTTACTCGTCATTTCATTAAAATCTATCATTTATACAATTTCATCATCGTAATCATCATTTCATTTTAATACACAATCCAAATTTTAATGTACCATCCAAATAAGCGTATGCATCTGAGGATCTTAACTTAACTTAATTAAACCTGAATTTATATTTTATTTATATGCCTGTGTTTAGATAGTTTAACGTTTTAATCATGTCAGACAAAATAACGAATCTAGTGTAATTATTAAGTATCATTAGCTATTAACATAATTAACAAACATTGGTGTTCATGGATTGTTGTCGGGAAGGTGATGTATATATAACGTATTTGTACCTATGGCCATCTAAATGAAGGATACACAATGTACTTAGTGTGTGTGTGTGTGTGCGTGCGTGCATGCGTGCGGGTACATGTGCTTGTGTATATGTATGTACATGATCGTGTTTGTGTGTGCATGAGCATGTGTGTATGAATGATGCAATAATTATTTATTATAAGTAATTATATTAACATATGATTAAGTGATGAGTGTTCATTGCCCAGTATTGAATATTTATGTTTTGAATAAATAATCAAACAATACTTACCTGCTTGTTAACATGTATAGCTCACATACCTCACCATTATTAGTTCGCCTGGCATGAAAGGCCAAATGACCTTATACCATGGTGACTGTTCATCAACTTTTTCTTAAAACAACTTCTCAAGAACCACTGAACCAATTTCAATATATTTGGCAGGAAACATTGTTAGGAGATCTAAGTTTGTTCAAATGGAGCCAATCTGCCAATTTGGTCGGTGGCTATCTTGGATTTGGCCACTTTAGAAATCGTGGATGAACTAGTTTCCCCGAAAACGACTTCTCCGGAACGGGTAGGGCTGAAATTTGGCAAATATGATTAGGTGACTAGGGGCCATTAAGTTTGTTCAAGGGAAGGTGATACTTAAAAAACATGGCCACCGTGGACCAATCAAAATGTAGCGTGTTTGGTGGCCATATTGGATTTTTTTTTTATTCGATGGATTTTGAAGCCGAAATTGGTTTTATGTTGTTTTTTAGGTATGCTGATTTCCAATTTTCAGTTTCGAAGCTGTCAGATTAATGGTTTAGCGGACATCTTGGATCTTTTACCTGCCAAAAAGCCAAGTTTGTTCGAACATGTCACAGGAAGCCAATCAGCCAATTTAGATGGCAGCCATCGTCCATCTTGTATTTTACCAGATTTGTAGAAACGTCTTTCGGGGTTGATCGATTAAAAACTCATTAATTATCATCTAGGGCAAGAGCTGAACCAAATTTGTGTGAGTAAACTTCATTGGTCTAATGGTTTGGCAGCCATCTTGGATGACTTAGGTTTAGCGAAAATTACTTCTCCAAAACTGCTTAACGGATCTGGCCGAAATTTGGGAGTTATGATTAGGGACTAAGGGTCATTAAAGTTTAATCAAGGGAAATACTTGTGAGTTTGGTCTTGTGGAGTGCTCTCGGACAGATGAGAGGGATGTGGCAAGTTAGCATGTAAACGGAACCAGAGATAAGCCATTTCTAAGTGGAAAACTAATGGAGGTTTCGAATGCTGCCAACTCCACATTTTTAGGGCCCAACACTTTCCTGTGTGTAAGCCCTATAGCAATAACTATAATGCAAAAACTCATGGTTTTTGTCAATTTCCTCGTAAACAGCATATCATACAGAACTGCTTCAGATATTTTAGTGAAACTTGGTGTATGCCTCGGTTATGATACACAGATGTGCCTTTTGACCTTTGTTAACCTTTACAGGTCCAATATTTAGGGTGAAAATTGGCTTTTTATTTCTCCCCCCAGTCTGGAAGATGGGGGATATAGTGATGCGCATGTCTGTCCATTCATCCATCTGTCCCCGTCTTGTCAACACAACTCCTTTTACAGTTTAGTTACAATTCTTTTGAAACGTGGTAAATCTAGTCATTACATGTGCATGTGCTTTTTTCGCGGACCCAAAATTGTTCATTACAGTGTTATCACCCTTTAAATATCTTGAAGCTGATACATAAACTGCATTTTCAATCATTTCTTGTCACCGCAACTCCTACAGTTTAGCTCCATTTCTTTTGAAATTTGGAAAGTGTTATCATTACCACATGAAGGTGTGCATGTGCTATCCGTATACCTGTACGTCCATCCAAACATCTGTCCAAAATGTTTGTATATCCGTCTGTCTGTCCATCCATGTCTGACAATCATTTCTTGTCAACGCAGCTCCTAGAGGTCTCAATGGATTAACTTAAAATTTTATCCACATTATCAGTATCATGTGCAGATGTGCATGTGGTTTTTTTCGTGGACAAAAAATTATTCATTACAGAGTTATCACCCTTTAAATATCTCAATGCCGATACATAAACTGCATTGCCAATCATTTCTTGTCAACGTAACTCCTACAGTTTAGCTGCGATTGTTTTGAAACTTGGTAAGTGTTATCATTGTGCCATGAAGATGTGCATGTGCTATCTGTATACAAGCATCTTCCGTGGTCGGGCGTACAAATGGGACACATGTTTTGATGCCCTATTAATTTACTATTTATGCACCAGTAACTCTTCCTGCAGATAAGCCGTCCGCCCCTAAGCGCATTATAAATCCCAGTCTTGATTGGTAAGACGGCCCTCTTAATTGGGGTACAGAGCATGATAAAGGCACGGTGCGGGACGTACTCGCACAATGCAGTTTTTTCACATATGTCGATGTCCAATGCAATTTTCTGTGAAGTTATCAAAGCTATGATGATGGTTTTGAATTTTACTGGAGTTTGCACTTTATATTTTCTATTTCAGGAATTTTTTAACTACTAATAGGTCAACAGATTAAACTATCTTCATAAATCAAAAGTGCCGGATGTAAGTGCACAACAGATTTTAGAAAGAAGTATTTCCAAACTTTTTAATCAGCTTTATTAAAGAATTTATGGTATAAAGTACCGTTACAATTTTAAAAAACAAGTGCAAAAGATTAGACAGTGGCATTAACATTTTAAGTCTTAGAGGTCAGAAATGATAAATTCCTTTTAATGTGTATGTAAAAAGGAATATCCTCTTGCCTAGCAACAGAGTCCAGTCAAATTAATTTCAAAATATTCAAGATCTCATTTGTACAGCTGTCTTGAAATTGAGATAATGGAATCGCATGAGTAAAATGGTTACGGTACGATATTGTGGTACCAGCAAATTAGTTTCAAAATATTCAAGATCCCATTTGTACAGCTATCTTGAAATTGAGATAATGGAATCTCAATAGTAAAAGGGTTAAGGTACGAGATTGTGGTACCAGCAATTTACTTTCAAAATATTCTACAGCTTACCTGTAACCGCTGTCTTGAAATTGAGATAGTGGAATCTCAAGAGTAAAAGGGTTACGGTATCAGATTTTGGTACCAAATGAACAAATTGTAGCAAAAATGTATCATTGTCAATCTAGCAGTTTGCAATAAAATTAAACAAGAGTCCCAATGAACCTGTATCATTAAGTGAGCTAAAACTCAACAATGAAAGTGCAAACATCCAGAATTAAAAACAAAGATTAATGACATTTCACACAATGGGTTCTATGCCCCAAGTGGCAATAGGATAAGGTTTCAAAATATGGATATTCATCTTAAACTTTGATATTGGAACAGTGTACATGTATCTAGATATTATATACAGTGGATGTTAGTATGTTGTTAAGGTATTAAACTTGAAAATGTGTCTCTGAATAACGATGTTAATGAAACCAAAGTATCATCAGGTTAATCGCAGCATTGTACTCCATCCAATAAGTGAGCTAGATCTAAGCTATGAAATGACCATGTCAGACGTAATCAGTAATGTTATGTGCAAAGTATATTAATTAATTAAAGTTGAATTGTTTCAGCAATGTATTGTGCAAGGTATATTAATTAATCAAAGTTGAATTGTCCACAGTTTCCAACAACAGTTGGAGGATTGACTATGCTTATAATGTCTGTTTTGTAGTAAAAGATGTCATGAGGTTTATCTGGCCAACGCCATGTTCTCCCTTGCTTGTGCATGACATTGACATTGATCTCATCACCAATGACATTGGTCACTTCACCGTAGTATATCTTATTTTCATAACTAACTACAACCCACTGTCCAAGTTGAACATTTAACATGTCTAAATGGATATGTGTCCCATGTTGTGATTGGTTCTCTGAGTCTTCAGTTTCATCAGCATCTAGATTGGACTTTTTACTATCTTCATTCTCAAGTTCAACACGAATGAGGCATTTTGTAATTGGTTTGGCCTGAGATATTTCCGACACAAGGACATGGAATGGCCCTGCGGCCTGGACAAAATGTTTTTTCTGCGTCTCGCTAACTGGCACAGTGCAGTGATTTGTCCATAGATAGGCAGAGACATCCTATAAAACTAAAAACCTACATCAATCTTGTCATTTATGGTGCCGGACGTACAAAAAAACAGTATGTCCGGCACCAGGATTTATAGAACAATTTTAAGACAAATATAATTAATCTAGTTAACAATTCTTAGAGCTACCAAAACTAATTTATCAAAAGCATAATATACCTTGATTCCTAAATCTTTATAGACTGAATATGGAAAAAAGGATATTTTTGTTGCCGGACGCACATTAGCGAACTAAGTCATATTTCAAAGCTTCCCATTTTCCTCATAGCCATCGGTGGTAAAAATGTTCTTGGGTATATTAAAATACATGTATTATATATTACAAATTTAAATCATTTCAACTTATCACTCATTCTCTGGGTAATAGGTTAAGATGCAAAGATCGTGTTTTTAAATGAGTATTTCTTCAAGAATCCATATACCTAGTTTCCTTCCAATTTTTACTCAAAAAACTTTTTCGAAACCAAACAAATTGTTAATATTTGTAATCCCTAACTAGATTGATCGGTCGATGACGCGTCATCGCAAATCCCCACGTTCACTGCTTTGAACTTTTGACACCCACCACAACCCACCCCAGGGGTGGAGCCAAATGTAAACGATAATTTGCACTCGGCAATCATATGGGTAACTCACATACCAAACTTGGTTGAATTTCATGCAATAGTGTCAAGAGGAATTGCATTACAATCAATTTCATGACCTTTTGACCCCCACCCCTGGGGGGGGGGGGGTGGCAAATGTAAATGAGCCCATCAACTCCACATTGATATGGATAATTCACATACCAAATTTAGTTGAATTCCATCCAATGGTTTACGAAAGTTAAAATTTTACCTTTTGACCCCTCCCACCCCCTGGGGGCAGAGCCAAATCTAACTGTCCTCTTGCACTCCGCAATCATATGAGTAACTCAGATATCAAATTTTGTTGAGTTCCATCTAAGGATTTCAGAGGAGTTGCATTACAATCAATTTCATGACCTTTTGACCCATCCCCTGAGGGTGCGGCCAAATGTAAATGTGCTCATCCACTCCACATTGATATGGGTAACTGGCATACTAAATTTGGTTGAATTCCGTCCATCAGTTTCAGAGGAGTTGCATTATAATCAATTTCATGACCTTTTGACCCATCCCCATCCCCTGAGGGTGGGGCCAAATGTAAATGTGCTCATCCACTCCACATTGATATGGGTAACTGGCATACTAAATTTGGTTGAATTCCGTCCATCAGTGTCAGGAGTTGCATTATAATCAATTTTTTTTACCTTTGCACCCACTTCTGGGGGTGGGGCCAAATGTAAATGTGCTCATGTACTCCACATTGATATGAGTAAGCCACACACCAAATTTGATTGAATTCTGTCTTAATGTTTTCGGATAAGATGCATTATATACAATCAATTTGCGCAAGTTAAAATGACCTTTTGGGGGGGGGGGGGGGGGGGCAGGTGGAACCAAATCTAAATGACCTTGCACTCCGCAATCATATGGTAACGCAGATATCAAATTTTGTTCAGTTCCGTCTAACGATTTCAGAGGAGTTGCGTTACAACTGATTTGACCTTTTGACCCCTGCCACGCCCCACCCCTGGGTGTGGAGCCAAATCTAAAAATCGTCTTTCAAAGCGGAATCGTATGAGTAACCCACAGACCACGTAAAACTGGGTCGTATTATGTGATAGCGCTCGCCGCCCGTCCATCTGATTTCTTGTCCAGAGCAGATCTCGTAGAGTTTTGAATCTACACTCAAGTGTTTTCCAGCAGATGTGTTAGGAATAGATGAAGTGCAATGACTTCGTTTCAGCAAAATCCGCCCATATTTTCCAGAGTTATCTCCCTTTTTCAAAGTTTTCTTGTCCGAGCCATATCTCGAAGAGATTTGAACCTACACTCACAATTTTTTTTCAGCAGATGTGTTAGGGATAGCCGAAGTGTCATGATTTCATTTCAACAAAATCTCCATATTCGCCAGAGTTATCTCCCTTGAAATGCTCAAATTCGTCAAAATTTTCTTGTCCGTTCCAGATCTTGAAGAGTTTTGAACCTGCACTCACAATTTTCTTTGTTGAGCAGATGTTTTACGGATAGATGAAGTGTCATAATTTGGTTTCGGCAAAATCCGCCCATATTTGCCAGAGTTATCTCCCTTGAAAGATTAAAATTCATCAACCCCCCCCCCCCCCCGGGTTCTCAGAGAAGTATATCAAAGACATACTGTTCACATTTAGCATTCCTCAAACAAGTATGCCTGCGGGCGTATGTTGAGTTTCACTAAAACTCTTGTTTTGAATGCTGTACATTGTAGCATTAAACAAGATCTTCCAGCTGCTGCTCAGGAGCATTATCGGCCGCAGGTTTTCTGGTAGTCCAGGCTGATTCTTGGTTTAGGATATGGACTATGCATATGATGTAGACTACATTGATGTTTAAAAGTAGCCTCTCGACAAGCTTCTTCATATCATGCCTCTATCACTGCAAAACAACTCAAGAATGTGAATATCTTCATGAATGAAGGCAAGACCGAGTTTGCCCATGTACACCTATCAGTGACAGATGATGTCAGTGACAAAGGCATCCATCCCGCTGCGTGGCAAAATCCTTGGTTCACTAATAATAGACCTTTCCACTTTATCCATCCATCCTATGATGTCATAATCAACTACGTGATGTGTAGATTGACATCATAATGAATGACGTAGGTAAGTACATCACGAACACATATTTGAAGGCGGACTATGCGTTGTTGTACGAATTGTATGTCTTTACTATTTAATAAATATTCTGTGGAACATATTGAAACTAATTTGACTGGGCGCTTTGCTGCCAGCTTACCTGTATAGTTTTCAAGAAATTGAGAGGGCATTCGGATCGATCAATCCCGACACTACGAGGTGTGGGTGGAGCTTAGCTAGTGATGGGCGTGGCGTAGCTAAAACTGTAAAGGCCCATTATGTGCAGCTTCTGACATCACTGCGCGTTGCGTCACAGTAAACATTGCCTTCAAGTCCTTTTAGAAATTGTGGGTTTGTGGATCATCACAATGACGCAAACTGATGCTGTACAACTATAAAAGCTGGGCAGCTCTGAAGGCAGCCTTAGATAAGCTTGATGCGTGTTACTGCAAACACATTGATACTATACCTGAACACCGATGACAGGACAGTATAATCTCAAGCGACGCATTATATATTTTTATGTGTGCAATACAGTTCGACTTTCATTGAAGGTGGCCCAACAAAGAAAGCCGATGTTTGGCCTTGTTCTGCAAATGCCAGAAGACATGAGAAAGCCTTGGAATTTGCTGTACTCTGTGCCAACATCTACAAAGCTTGTAGAAGACGCCATTGCACAAACCTAAGTGTGCTAGAGAATTCTTTGCTACTAACAAGCTTATGCCAGCACCGCTGCCACAGTAGAATATGGTATGTGTACCACTTGCCACCTTATGTAGTAACACGTCTGTGCAGGGTCCACTTCTCACTTTATGCAGTAAGACTCCCGGTACAGCAAGCGGCTCCACACAGAACTCCAGTGGCTTAAGCGTGCTCGAATTCAACAGAAAATTTATAATTTCTGAATGTGTAGATCTATCCTGTACAGCAAATTCGTTTAGTAACATGCTTAGGATATCAGCTGACTTTTGCAGAGCAATCAATTGATGGACTACAAACGATCAGACATTTTCTCAATCCTTAACAAATACATGTATAACTAGATTGATCGGTCGATGACTCGCCATCGCAAATCCCCACATTCACCGCTTTGAACTTTTGACACACACCACAACCCACCCCCTGGGGTGGAGCCAAGTGTAAATGTCATTTTGCACTCCACGATCATATGGGTAACTCGCATACCAAATTTGGTTGAATTCCGTCCAATAGTGTCAGAGGAGTTGCATTATAATCGATTTCATGACCTTTTGACCCATCCCCCACTCCTGGGGGTGGGGCCAAATGTAAATGTGTTCATCCACTCTACATTGATATGGGTAACTCACATACCAAATTTGGTTGAATTCCGTCCAATGGTTTCTGAGATAAAAATTTGACCTTTTGACCCCTCTCCTGCCCCCTGGGGGCAGAGCCAAATCTAACTGTCCTCTTGCACTCCGCAATCATATGAGTAACTCAGATATCAAATTTTGTTGAGTTCCATCTAAGGATTTCAGAGGAGTTGCATTACAATCAATTTCATGACCTTTTGACCCCTGCCACGCCCCACCCCTGGGTGTGGAGCCAAATCTAAAAATCGTCTTTCAAAGCGGAATCGTATGAGTAACCCACAGACCACGTAAAACTGGGTCGTATTATGTGATAGCGCTCGCCGCCCGTCCATCTGATTTCTTGTCCAGAGCAGATCTCGTAGAGTTTTGAATCTACACTCAAGTGTTTTCCAGCAGATGTGTTAGGAATAGATGAAGTGCAATGACTTCGTTTCAGCAAAATCCGCCCATATTTTCCAGAGTTATCTCCCTTTTTCAAAGTTTTCTTGTCCGAGCCATATCTCGAAGAGATTTGAACCTACACTCACAATTTTTTTTCAGCAGATGTGTTAGGGATAGCCGAAGTGTCATGATTTCATTTCAACAAAATCTCCATATTCGCCAGAGTTATCTCCCTTGAAATGCTCAAATTCGTCAAAATTTTCTTGTCCGTTCCAGATCTTGAAGAGTTTTGAACCTGCACTCACAATTTTCTTTGTTGAGCAGATGTTTTACGGATAGATGAAGTGTCATAATTTGGTTTCGGCAAAATCCGCCCATATTTGCCAGAGTTATCTCCCTTGAAAGATTAAAATTCATCAACCCCCCCCCCCCCCCCCGGGTTCTCAGAGAAGTATATCAAAGACATACTGTTCACATTTAGCATTCCTCAAACAAGTATGCCTGCGGGCGTATGTTGAGTTTCACTAAAACTCTTGTTTTGAATGCTGTACATTGTAGCATTAAACAAGATCTTCCAGCTGCTGCTCAGGAGCATTATCGGCCGCAGGTTTTCTGGTAGTCCAGGCTGATTCTTGGTTTAGGATATGGACTATGCATATGATGTAGACTACATTGATGTTTAAAAGTAGCCTCTCGACAAGCTTCTTCATATCATGCCTCTATCACTGCAAAACAACTCAAGAATGTGAATATCTTCATGAATGAAGGCAAGACCGAGTTTGCCCATGTACACCTATCAGTGACAGATGATGTCAGTGACAAAGGCATCCATCCCGCTGCGTGGCAAAATCCTTGGTTCACTAATAATAGACCTTTCCACTTTATCCATCCGTCCTATGATGTCATAATCAACTACGTGATGTGTAGAATGACATCATAATGAATGACGTAGGTAAGTACATCACGAACACATATTTGAAGGCGGACTATGCGTTGTTGTACGAATTGTATGTCTTTACTATTTAATAAATATTCTGTGGAACATATTGAAACTAATTTGACTGGGCGCTTTGCTGCCAGCTTACCTGTATAGTTTTCAAGAAATTGAGAGGGCATTCGGATCGATCAATCCCGACACTACGAGGTGTGGGTGGAGCTTAGCTAGTGATGGGCGTGGCGTAGCTAAAACTGTAAAGGCCCATTATGTGCAGCTTCTGACATCACTGCGCGTTGCGTCACAGTAAACATTGCCTTCAAGTCCTTTTAGAAATTGTGGGTTTGTGGATCATCACAATGACGCAAACTGATGCTGTACAACTATAAAAGCTGGGCAGCTCTGAAGGCAGCCTTAGATAAGCTTGATGCGTGTTACTGCAAACACATTGATACTATACCTGAACACCGATGACAGGACAGTATAATCTCAAGCGACGCATTATATATTTTTATGTGTGCAATACAGTTCGACTTTCATTGAAGGTGGCCCAACAAAGAAAGCCGATGTTTGGCCTTGTTCTGCAAATGCCAGAAGACATGAGAAAGCCTTGGAATTTGCTGTACTCTGTGCCAACATCTACAAAGCTTGTAGAAGACGCCATTGCACAAACCTAAGTGTGCTAGAGAATTCTTTGCTACTAACAAGCTTATGCCAGCACCGCTGCCACAGTAGAATATGGTATGTGTACCACTTGCCACCTTATGTAGTAACACGTCTGTGCAGGGTCCACTTCTCACTTTATGCAGTAAGACTCCCGGTACAGCAAGCGGCTCCACACAGAACTCCAGTGGCTTAAGCGTGCTCGAATTCAACAGAAAATTTATAATTTCTGAATGTGTAGATCTATCCTGTACAGCAAATTCGTTTAGTAACATGCTTAGGATATCAGCTGACTTTTGCAGAGCAATCAATTGATGGACTACAAACGATCAGACATTTTCTCAATCCTTAACAAATACATGTATAACTAGATTGATCGGTCGATGACTCGCCATCGCAAATCCCCACATTCACCGCTTTGAACTTTTGACACACACCACAACCCACCCCCTGGGGTGGAGCCAAGTGTAAATGTCATTTTGCACTCCACGATCATATGGGTAACTCGCATACCAAATTTGGTTGAATTCCGTCCAATAGTGTCAGAGGAGTTGCATTATAATCGATTTCATGACCTTTTGACCCATCCCCCACTCCTGGGGGTGGGGCCAAATGTAAATGTGTTCATCCACTCTACATTGATATGGGTAACTCACATACCAAATTTGGTTGAATTCCGTCCAATGGTTTCTGAGATAAAAATTTGACCTTTTGACCCCTCTCCTGCCCCCTGGGGGCAGAGCCAAATCTAACTGTCCTCTTGCACTCCGCAATCATATGAGTAACTCAGATATCAAATTTTGTTGAGTTCCATCTAAGGATTTCAGAGGAGTTGCATTACAATCAATTTCATGACCTTTTGACCCATCCCCATCCCCTGAGGGTGGGGCCAAATGTAAATGTGCTCATCCACTCCACATTGATATGGGTAACTGGCATACTAAATTTGGTTGAATTCCGTCCATCAGTGTCAGGAGTTGCATTATAATCAATTTTTTTTACCTTTGCACCCACTTCTGGGGGTGGGGCCAAATGTAAATGTGCTCATGTACTCCACATTGATATGAGTAAGCCACACACCAAATTTGATTGAATTCTGTCTTAACGTTTTCGGATAAGATGCATTACAATCAATTTGCGCAAGTTAAAATGACCTTTTGGGGGGGGGGGGGCAGGTGGAACCAAATCTAAATGACCTTGCACCCCGCAATCATATGGTAACGCAGATATCAAATTTTGTTCAGTTCCGTCTAACGATTTCAGAGGAGTTGCGTTACAACTGATTTGATCTTTTGACCCCTGCCACGCCCCACCCCTGGGTGTGGAGCCAAATCTAAAAATCGTCTTTCAAAGCGGAATCGTATGGGTAACCCACAGACCACGTAAAACTGGGTCGTATTATGTGATAGCGCTCGCCGCCCGTCCATCTGATTTCTTGTCCAGAGCAGATCTCGTAGAGTTTTGAATCTACACTCAAGTGTTTTCCAGCAGATGTGTTAGGAATAGATGAAGTGCAATGACTTCGTTTCAGCAAAATCCGCCCATATTTTCCAGAGTTATCTCCCTTTTTCAAAGTTTTCTTGTCCGAGCCATATCTCGAAGAGATTTGAACCTACACTCACAATTTTTTTTCAGCAGATGTGTTAGGGATAGCCGAAGTGTCATGATTTCATTTCAACAAAATCTCCATATTCGCCAGAGTTATCTCCCTTGAAATGCTCAAATTCGTCAAAATTTTCTTGTCCGTTCCAGATCTTGAAGAGTTTTGAACCTGCACTCACAATTTTCTTTGTTGAGCAGATGTTTTAGGGATAGATGAAGTGTCATAATTTGGTTTCGGCAAAATCCGCCCATATTTGCCAGAGTTATCTCCCTTGAAAGATTAAAATTCATCAACCCCCCCCCCCCCCCCCCCCCCCCGGGTTCTCAGAGAAGTATATCAAAGACATACTGTTCACATTTAGCATTCCTCAAACAAGTATGCCTGCAGGCGTATGTTGAGTTTCACTAAAACTCTTGTTTTGAATGCTGTACATTGTAGCATTAAACAAGATCTTCCAGCTGCTGCTCAGGAGCATTATCGGCCGCAGGTTTTCTGGTAGTCCAGGCTGATTCTTGGTTTAGGATATGGACTATGCATATGATATAGACTACATAGATGTTTAAAAGTAGCCTCTCGACAAGCTTCTTCATATCATGCCTCTATCACTGCAAAACAACTCAAGAATGTGAATTTCTTCATGAATGAAGGCAAGACCGAGTTTGCCCATGTACACCTATCAGTGACAGATGATGTCAGTGACAAAGGCATCCATCCCGCTGCGTGGCAAAATCCTTGGTTCACTAATAATAGACCTTTCCACTTTATCCATCCGTCCTATGATGTCATAATCAACTACGTGACGTGTAGAATGACATCATAATGAATGACGTAGGTAAGTACATCACGAACACATATTTGAAGGCGGACTATGCGTTGTTGTACGAATTGTATGTCTTTACTATTTAATAAATATTCTGTGGAACATATTGAAACTAATTTGACTGGGCGGTTTGCTGCCAGCTTACCTGTATAGTTTTCAAGAAATTGAGAGGGCATTCGGATCGATCAATCCCGACACTACGAGGTGTGGGTGGAGCTTAGCTAGTGATGGGCGTGGCGTAGCTAAAACTGTAAAGGCCCATTATGTGCAGCTTCTGACATCACTGCGCGTTGCGTCACAGTAAACATTGCCTTCAAGTCCTTTTAGAAATTGTGGGTTTGTGGATCATCACAATGACGCAAACTGATGGTGTACAACTATAAAAGCTGGGCAGCTCTGAAGGCAGCCTTAGATAAGCTTGATGCGTGTTACTGCAAACACATTGATACTATACCTGAACACCGATGACAGGACAGTATAATCTCAAGCGACGCATTATATATTTTTATGTGTGCAATACAGTTCGACTTTCATTGAAGGTGGCCCAACAAAGAAAGCCGATGTTTGGCCTTGTTCTGCAAATGCCAGAAGACATGAGAAAGCCTTGGAATTTGCTGTACTCTGTGCCAACATCTACAAAGCTTGTAGAAGACGCCATTGCACAAACCTAAGTGTGCTAGAGAATTCTTTGCTACTAACAAGCTTATGCCAGCACCGCTGCCACAGTAGAATATGGTATGTGTACCACTTGCCACCTTATGTAGTAACACGTCTGTGCAGGGTCCACGTCTCACTTTATGCAGTAAGACTCCCGGTACAGCAAGCGGCTCCACACAGAACTCCAGTGGCTTAAGCGTGCTCGAATTCAACAGAAAATTTATAATTTCTGAATGTGTAGATCTATCCTGTACAGCAAATTCGTTTAGTAACACATCATGCTTAGGATATCAGCTGACTTTTGCAGAGCAATCAATTGATGGACTACAAATGATCACACATTTTCTCAATCCTTAACAAATACATGTATAACTAGATTGATCGGTCGATGACTCGCCATCGCAACTTTCAATCAAATACATTTCAGCCAATAATTTCACTGCTTTGAACTTTTGACACACACCACAACCCACCCCCTGGGGTGGAGCCAAGTGTAAATGTCATTTTGCACTCCACGATCATATGGGTAACTCACATACCAAATTTGGTTGAATTCCGTCCAATAGTGTCAGAGGAGTTGCATTATAATCGATTTCATGACCTTTTGACCCATCCCCCACACCTGGGGGTGGGGCCAAATGTAAATGTGTTCATCCACTCTACATTGATATGGGTAACTCACATACCAAATTTGGTTGAATTCCGTCCAATGGTTTCTGAGATAAAAATTTGACCTTTTGACCCCTCTCCTGCCCCCTGGGGGCAGAGCCAAATATAAATGGCCTTTTGCACTCCGCAATCATAGGAGTAAAAGTTTCGTCTAACGATTTCAGAGTAGTTGCATTACAATCAACTTCATGACCTTTTGACCCTATCCCCACCCCCTGGGGGCGGGGCCAAATGTAAATGCACTCATATCCTCCACATTGATATGGGTAACTGACATACTAAATTTGGTTGAATTCTGTCCAACGGTTTCGGAGGAGATGCATTACAATCAATTTCCGCTGGTTAAAATTTTACCTTTTTACCCCTCCCCACCCCCTAGGGGCGGAGCCAAATCTAAATGGCCTCTTGCACTCCGCAATCATATGGGTAACTCGGATATCAAATTTATTTGGGTTCTGTCTAACGATTTCAGAGGAGTTGTGTTACAACTGATTTGACCTTTTGACCCCTGCCACACCCCTGGGGTGGAGCCAAATATAAATATTGTCTTGCAAAGTGGAATCATATGGGTAAGCCACATACTAAATTTGATTTAATTCCACCCAATTGCTTGGGAGGAGATAGCGTGAAGGATGGACAGACAGAGGCGATTACAATATACCCGCATTGGCATTTCAACTAATCTTACTTTAAGTTTTACATCCATCAGTGTCACTTCCAATGACTTTCAGTCAAATGATTTAATTTTCGAGATATTGACAACAATCTCTGGACTGTTTTTTTGCATTAGTGATTTTGAACAATGTTTAAGTGAAAATAGATGATATCAGTGCTAACATCAGCTGGTTTCTTAACTGTCTCACCGCTGCAAGCCAGTGCAGCCAATAATTCAATTTTCAAAAGCTCGACCTGTTGAATATTTTGAAATCAATTGGACTGAAAGTTGTTGGCGGCTTAGCCACCAACAACTTTCAGTCCAATTGTTTTCAAAATATTTATCAGGTTCAGAGATATAACCTTTGGAATATGTTGTCTGCAAAAACTCAGTCAGACGGTTACTCGAGGTTTAAATACAATTTGAAGAAAATGGTCTCTAAAGGTAGGTAGGTGGTCTTTATAGCAGGTTATTCCCCACCACCACACAATCCATTTAACACATGCACATCTGGCTGAATCACCGAGTTAGCAGCAGGGGTATGGTGAGCTGGAGTTGATTTGGAAAATAATTTGACTGAAAGTCATTGCTGCCTTAGGCAGCAACAACTTTCATTGCTGCCTATCCTGTACAGGCAGCAACAACTTTCAATCAAATACATTTCAGATATTTTTAAGAGCATAATTGTCAGAGCACATAATACATATCTTAAATATTTCTGCAGTATTGGAAAGGTTAATCTGTTAATTGGAATTTAATGTCTAGTTTGGCAATAAAATCTGACATGGACAATCAATGGACAGTGGGAACAAACCATTATTTGCCCTATGAAAGTGAGACTGCAAATATTTAAGGAGTGATAACTATGGCAGTTGATGTCCTATCAGTTTCATTTTCACAACAGATATTAGATGCCGTCATTAACAGTGTGACCAAGTTTGGTGTCAATCCGTCAAGAAATAACAAAATGAGCCGCCATTGTTTGTAACTGACAAACAGATGGATGGACGGACATACAGAAGACGGATTGGGTTATCGCTATACGACAGCTGACTGACAAGTAAGCGGAGTTAAGAAAACCAATTTCGGCTTCAAAATCCATCAAATAAAAAATTTGAATATGGCAGTCAAACACGCTAAAATTTGATTGGTCCACGGCGGCCATGTTATTTACCTATCAACTTCCCATGAACAAATTTTAACAGCCCTTAGTTCATAATAATATCCCCAAAATTTCAGCGCGATCCGTTTAGCGGTTCTGCAGAATAAGTCGTTTTCACGAAAACTAGGTTATCCAAGATGGCCGCCAAACCATTTGGCCAATCAAGTTCCTTCGAACAAACTTGGTTCAGCTCTTGCCCTATATGATATTTTGTGAGAAATTTGGAGAAGATTTTTAAAGCCATTTTCTAAAATCAGCCAAAATCCAAGATGGCCACCGGCCAAATTGGCCGATCGGCTTTGAACAAACTTGGATCCATATGCCCTAAGGATACTTCCTGCCAAATATAATTGAAATCGGCCCAGTGGTTATTAGAAGAAGTTTAAAGGAAAAAGTTGACGGACGGACGGTCGCCATGGCATAAGCTCACATTCTGGCCAGGTGAGCTAATAATGGGGAAAGATGGACTATCACAATGTTTGTATGATTGCACATAGAATTGGCTGCACTGCGGGAAATAGGAAATTTGCTATATAAATACCATAGTACAAATCAGCTTTCTCAAACACTTGCATGTATGAAGGATGTGGCATGCACCCCAAGTCAAGACATGCACACTTCACATGATAGTGAAGGCACACAATAACTAGTTTGTACAGCTTAATTAAGAGACCAACCAGTCAGTTTTGGTTCACTACAGTGCACTTGGAACTGGCAACTAATGTTTGTGCACTACATTCCAGATGGCAATTCTGAACTACACAAAGATGTCATTAAGTTGCAATTACATTACCGGCCCCCCCACCCACCCCCTGGGCCATATGCACACAGCTATAATCACCATAACTTGCTGTTATTGCATAACATTCATCCTAGTGTGCAGTAGAATTTGAAGAGCTGAACTTTGCTGTGCACAAAACACAGCATGCCTTTTGTGCAATCCTTCTAGGCCAGGTCCATGAACAAAACAACAGTTGTATTAAGTGAGATGATGCTTCAGTTGGCATAATTGAGAACACAATGCTAATTGGATGACATACTCCCACTGGTTTGGGTAGATGCAAGGAGGAAAGGGATAATGAATAAAACAAGAGGCCCAAGGGGCCTGTATCGCTCAACTGGAATTATTGGTCACTGGCACAACCGAACAAAAGATGACTACTGGAAAAATTTACCAATCAAATTTCTGTGAAGAAAGTTTAGCCAAGTTTTATTAAAATTGGCCCAGTGGTTAATAAGTAAGTCTTTATATAATTTTCTCAAGAAATTTGCAGAAAATACAAGATATCCGCTAAAAACGCTATATTTTGATGATTCATGGCGGACATGGTTTTTTTTACATATCAACTTTCCATGGACAAATTTTAATGGCGCTTCAGCCCTAATCATATCTGCCAAATTTTGGCCCGATACGTTCAGTGGTTCTGAAGAATTAGTTTTCGCGAAAACTAGGTCATCAAAGATGGCCGCCAAACCATTTGGCAAATCAAGTTCACTCGAACAAACTTGGTTCAGCTCTTGTCCTAGATCATTTCATGAGGTTTGCATCGATCCCCCCAAACGGTTGCGGAGATTTTTAAAGACATTTCTAACTCAGCCAAAATCCAAGATGGTCACGGGCCAAATTGGCTGATCATCGTCCTTTGAACGAACTTGTCTCCATATTACCTACGGTCAAATGCTGTCAAATATACTTGAAATCTGCCCAGTGGTTCTCTGGAAGACATTTTAAACTTCCCATTGCTTTAGTATGGGAGTTTTTGGCGGAAAAATGATCCAAGATGGCTGCCAAACCGTTTATCTGACAGTTTCGAAAATGGCAAATTTCAGATCAGAATACCCTAAAACATATACCGGTAATACCAATTTCGGCCTCAAAATCCATCAAATAAAAAAAAACCAATATGGCTGCCGAAAACGCTACATTTTGATTTGATGGATCAATTTCCCTTGAACAACTTTAATGGTCTTTAATTCCTAATAATATCTCCCAAATTTTGGCGCGATCCCTTCAGCGGTTCTGAAGAAGTTGTTTTCGCGAAACAAATTTTTGAACAAATTTGGCTTACCTCTTTCCCTAGATCGTGTTTCATGAGTTTTTAATCGATTCCCCAAGCGGTTTCGGAGAAGCAGATTTTTAGACGTTTAAAAAAATTGGCCCAAATCCAAGATGGCCGTCGGCTAAATTGGCCGATCAGCTTCGTATGAACAAACTTGGATCTCTATGCCCTAAGGACATGAAGGATGCTTCCTGGAAAATATAACTGAAATCGGCGCAGCAGTTCTTGAGAAGACATTTTAAATTTCCCATTGCTTTAGTATGGGAGTTTTTGGCGCGAAAATGGGCGGCAAACCGTTTATCCGACAGTTTCAAAAATTATGGCAAATTTGAGATCAGAATACTAAAAAACATATATAAAACCAATTTCAGCCTCAAAATTCATCCAAAAAAAATTCTAATATGGCTGCCAAATACGCTAAATATTGATTGGCCCACGGTGGCCATGTTTTTGGACAGATCAATTTCCCTTGAACAAACCATAATGGCCCTTAGTCCCTAATCATATCTCCCAAATTTCGGCCTGATCCCTTCAGTGGTCCTAGAGAAGTCGTTTTTACAGAAACTAGGTCGTCCAAGATGGCCGCCAAACCATTTGGGCAATCAAGTTCTCTTGAACAAATTTGGCTTACCTCTTGCCCTAGATGATGTTTCATGAATTTTGAATCGATTCCCCAACGGTTTCGGAGGTCTTTAGACATTTCTAAGACTTGGTTGGCTGAAACCCAAGATGGCCGCCAGCCAAATTGGCCGATCGACTTCATTTGAACAAACTTGGATCTCTATACCCTAAAGATGCTTTCTGGCAAATATAATGAAATCGGCCCAGTGGTTCTTGACAAGTCGTTTAGCGTTTGACGGATGGACGGACAACGGACAGTAGCCACGGGATAAGCTTACTTGGCCATCCCAGTAAGCTTCGTCAAGATACTCCAAGCAAATTTAAAGTTAGCGAACAAAACCCCTAAAATTACATACATGTATGGATGAACGGACAGTCAGAAGATGAATGGATTGAATGAGCCCTAAATAACCTGCATTCCCCTTGCCCCATAGCCAATCTTACCATGATGTTTCATCGAGATACTCCAAGCAAAACTAGTTATCGAATGAAGACCAAAAATTAGCATGGACAAATGGACATACAATCAGAAAGACAGATGGATGGACTGACTGATGAATGGACAGACTGACTGACCCACAAAACAACATGCATTTCTCTACTACCATAGCCAACCTTCATATGAAGGTTTGTCATGATACTCCAAGCAAAAGTAGTTATCGAACGAAAACCCAAACTGCACAGACAGAAAGACAGATGGATGGATGGATGGATGAACAGAGACTGACTGACTGACAAATCATGTGCATTTCCCTACTACCATACCATAGTCAACCTTCCCATGAAGGTTCATCATGATACACCAAGCAAAACTAGTTATTGAACAAAACCCAACATTTGCATGGACAGACAGACACACGGTCAGAAAGACTACTGTTGGATTGACGGACGGATGGACTGACTGACTGACTGGGCCACAAAGTAACATGCATTTCCCTACTACTGTAGATAATCTTCCCATGAAGTTTCGTCATGATACCCAAGCAAAAATAAAGTTATCGAACGAAACCCCAAAATTTGCATGGATGGACAGACACAAATTCAGGAAGACAGATGGACAGATGAATGGACTGACCCACAAAATAACATGTATTTCCCTACTGTCATAGGTAACCTTACCATGAAGTTTCGTTACACTCCAATACTCCAAGCAAAAGTAAAATTGGTTACGGGTAAGGGAGCTAAATCTAGAAACATGATTGCTTAAGCTATTAGAAAACAGTGATATTGAGGTCAATGGTCAAGGTCACTGTGGCCTTGGTAAAAAACTGTTTTTTTATAAAACATTTTTGCATATTATAAGCAAAACATTCCTGCATATATTTCAGGATTGGTTAATCATATTGTGACTAAGCTTTGATACATGGTTTTCTGTACTGTTAGGAAGCAGCTGCAGCATGATGACATTTATGTAATCATAGGTGAAGGTCATTGATTTTGGAAACTCGACCCTGCTTCTTCAACGTTAAGATTTTGGGCTTAGTTCCACATCTCATCCTGACTTTCAGGATTGATCAATGGACCTCCTAGCCTTGGACATATGGTTTCCTTGGGGGGAGATGAAACGGTCATCTGTTGATTCTGTGGTCAGTGGTCAAGATAAGATTGACCTGGGTACAAGAATTAGTTTCTCATCCTTACCTAAAGTTTTATGCTTTCTCACTATCAGACCACATGCTACATTTGAGATGATTGACCCTTTTGTTGCAGTTGTCAAGGTCAAAGGTCATGCAGAATTTGCTTACAAAAATGAACATTTTAATTCTGCAAAAGTTTTCTTGATTTAATGCATACAATTCTGTGCACATTTGTCAGTTCTGCATATTATGACTGTCACCAAATAAATAACTGAGTACCCATTTAGTGACCAAGGGAAGCGGTGGTTTTTTTTTAAATTTACCTCTGGAATGACTGGTTTGATTATCTCGAGTCATTCCAGTGATACGTTTTTTTAAATATCTAGAACACTACATAGGCTGGCTTGACCATTAAAGGGTTAAAACAAACACATTTGAATAGAATCACAAATGTCAGTTTACCCAGTTTATTTTTCATAATCACTCAATTAGCACATTGTAACTATGTATATGTACAGCATAGTCTAAACAAGCATATAAAATAAGCTAAAACTACATTAGTAGTAATAATAATCATTATTAATAATAATACACTACATTCATGTTTTATCATTAAGCACATGTTCTCGTTAATAATTTTAATAACCGTAACCGTAACCTCACGTTTCTCATCAATATTTTGGCTCGGTCCCTAAGCTGTAGGTTTATTTCTCCCTGAACCTGCTATTTCAACATAGCAGCCGAGACTTGCATCAGTAAATGACATCCATGTTGGAAATAAATCTCACTAGCACCTATCTAACAACATATTCACTCTCAGTATTGCTACTCTTATTTACACTAAGCACAACCTTAATACTGCAACGTCATCCTCTGAGTCGTACCTGTAGATACTGACCACAATCTCAGCTGTGCTCATCATATATACCAACCTCAACCTATCAGCTGTGCTCATATACAACAACCTCAACCTATCATCTGTGCTCATATACACCAATCACAACTTCAACCTCTTAGCTGTACAATTAAAGGTTTAACAAGGCATAACTTCAACCTGTCACCTGTACTGAGACATGGCATAACCTCAACCTGTCAACTGTACTAAGACATGGCATAACCTCAACCTGGAAGCTGTACTGAGACATGGCATAACCTCAACCTGTCAACTGTACTGAGACATGTCATAACCTCAACCTGTCAACAGTACTGAGACGGCATAACCTCAACCTGTCGGCTGTACTGAGACATGGCATAACCTCAACCTGGAAGCTGTACTGAGACATGGCATAACCTCAACCTGGCACCTGTACTGAGACATGTCATAACCTCAACCTGTCAACAGTACTGAGACGGCATAACCTCAACCTGTCAGCTGTACTGAGACATGGCATAACCCAACCTGTCAGCTGTACTGAGACATGCCATAACCTCAACCTGGGACCTGTACTGAGACATGTCATAACCTCAACCTGGCACCTGTACTGAGACATGTCATAATGGAAAGCAATTAGAAGATAATTGGGATACTACATGCTATAAATCAGAACATTAATGGAACCTATTCACTTGTTTTGTCTGGAATATAATAAAAGCTGTCATGCTGATTATGAAGCGCATGCACACAACAGCCACAGTACAGACACACGCACGCACGCACGCACTCACCACACATGCAAACAAACACACGTACACATATATGCAAACAATCACGTGCACACTTTCTTGCCCAGTTCAGTATGTATTATGAGATCGTGATATCAGATGTGATGACTTAAGGATCAGGTTCAATGCACGCAGAAAACAGAAACGCTAAACTAAACAGTCAATTCAACCATTTTAGAGTTTTCAACGTTTCAATAAAGTAACGCAAGATCCAATATAACTGATGACAAAACTGACCAATTGCATTCCTTTGAGCAAATTTGTATCTCTTACATAAAGATGCTTTCTTGCAACTCTTGATCAAACCAGTGCTTCATGAGAAATCTAACATAAAACTTAATCGATGACTACTGGGATTCCGAGACTCACATCATGACCTAAGCTCACCTATCCCCTACAGTCATGTTCAAGTCAGCTGAACTAATAAGCCAGAGGTAATGACTTCGTACAGAATTGTGCTCAATGATCAAGTTGGCCACAAATGTAATCCATTTGCAGACTAAGAGAAGACTGGTTCAAAAATTTATGACTGGAATGGACCTTTCCGGTTTTAGCTATGCCCCGCCCATCTAGCTAAGCCCCAACCACACCTTGCTCATGTTGGGATCGATCGATCTCTGAACACCATGAGTCAATTTCCCAAAAACTACACAGGTAAGCTGTTTAATACTTTGAAACTAATTTGACTGGGTGCTGTTGCTACCTAAGGCAGCAAGAGCGCCCAGTCAAATTAGTTCTAAAATATTCAACAGCATGTTTCTTAAATAGCAAAAAATTACAAAGACATACAATTCATACAAAGTGTCGGAGTATTTGAGATTTGATGACGGTCTATATGGAACCCTTTGTGACGTAATGATTGTGACGTCATCATACATGCACTGAGCTGATTATGATGTCATACGAGGTCAGATGATGGATGGATACTCTGGAAAGGTGAATTGCTTTCTCCATAATCAAGCAAATCATTCCAGTGATTAATGGAGGAATCCAGTTTTAGCTATGCCCCGCCCATCATTATCTAAGCTCCACCCACAGTTTAACCGCGTTGGGATCGATTGATCGATCCCTGCACTCCATGAATCTCAATTTCCATGAAACTATACAGGTAAGCTTAGGGCTGGGCGGTATACCGGTTTCACACCATCTCACGGTTTTTTATGGCGACGGTTAAAAAACCATTACAAAAATTAAAAAACCGAAAAACCGTCCGTAAGATCGTCATTGCGCAAAATCGGGTGACTGTCCTAAACTAGTTTGTTCTTGACTTGCAGTTTAATATTATCATCTAGTGTAACCATTTGCTACTAGAGACATAAAATACAGTCATCTATAACTATTAGCCGTGGGAAAGCAAGGGTGTTGGTGAAATCCCAACAAATCGGTCGAGGACGACCCTTGGCAAATATGATTGAATAATTTGAAAATCTAAATTTCTTCTTTGCAACAAATAATCCTTTTTTCAATTCGAGTTTGTACTATGTTTAATTAGGATTCCAAATGTGACATGATACAAAAACAACGACGCTATACAATGAACTCCCAATCCAAACAAATCATTATTTCCCTTAGATTGCGACAAACATAAAATGATCCATTACGGACTAAGACATACGAGACAAATTGTTTGAATGCCCGAGAAATGAAAACGATTAAGTCTTCTTACGTTGGCGGAGTAGTTACAAGTAAAATACACCTCTTAGCCTCTCAAATACGAGCAGGCGTAATGTGATTGGTTGTTAACAAATTCTTCCGCCGGGATATTCACTACTATTGATTTTATGAATGAAATTCATAGTAATTTTTATCAAGTGACTTTTCTGCTCGATAGGCGTTAGAATCACATCGTTTTGTTTTACAGCCCGGTCTTTTTCGTCTTCGTATATCTTCAAGTACGGAGTGTTGATTTAAGTAGATTTAACGAATCATTGCGTTTATGTTGTCAAATTATCATAATCTCTTTATTATATGACATATGAACCTCGAAAATTAGTCAAACACATTTTTTGTGAGATTTCCGGGAAATGACTACTCTTTAGTTACGTGCTGAATGACATTCACCCGCTTGAACGACAGTTCATTGAGGAGTATTACTAAATACCGAGTACTCAAATACAAACACATGACTTACTAGACTAGATCATACTGTAGGTTGTTATGCAAACTTTAACAATATGTGCGGTACTCTACTAGGAGCCTAAACTCGCTCTCATATCCGGGTTCCTACTTACACGCATTAGATTTTACTACGCTTTCGAAAATAGTTACCTAATAACAGTGTTGAAAATCAACATTTTAGTAGTTAGTGTTATTTTCACGACATCACAAGAACCAGACTTAGCCTATTGAGATAGATAGCGTCGAAGTGACCAGTCATACGTAGTTACCGCTCTAATTTCGTGGCAATTTACGTCAGTTGTCAAATCGCAAAATACATTTACTGTAGCTAATGAAAACGGCATATTTTCATATTTCAAATTATTTTCGATCATTCTAACCCCTTAAACCGGTATTTTGTTAATACCGGTTTAATTAGTGATACCGTCACCAGTTTTCCTTTAGGCCAAACCGCCCAGCCCTAGGTAAGCTGTTCAATAATTTGGAACTAATTTGGCTGTGTGCTGTTGCTGCTATAGGCTCAAGGTTACCATCATAACTACTCAGGTACTGTGCTCACGGTTACCATCATAACTACTCAGGTACCATGCTCACGGTTACCATCATAACTACTCAGGTACCGTACTCAAGGTTACCATCATAGCTACTCAGGTACCGTACTCACGGTTACCATCATAACTACTCCGGCAACGTGCTCACGGTTACCATCATAACTACTCAGGTACCGTACTCATGGTTACCATCATAACTATTCAGGTACTGTACTCTCACGGTTATCATCATAACTACTCAGGTACCGTACTCACGGGTACAATCATAACTACCTGGGTAGGTACTCAATACTTCAACATATATATATATAATAGTAAATCAGAAGCTTATAAAAGGTATAACACATGATAAAGAGATACAATAACAGTGTATAACACAAATACAACAATGTAAAATGTAAGTAATTTATAACAAAAATGTTTTAAAAAAGAACATTTATAGCACATTTTGTCAAATTCGTTTATTTCGGTTCACTTTGTGGCTATATCGTGATTCTATCCCCTCCCATAGGTTTACTATGGGCTTTTTGTTTGTCACAAAATCTGGTTTAAGCGCTATTAATAAAATTATCTATAATGTTTTCAATATCTACAAATTTTAATAAGCAATGTAATCTACCTATGCTACTTTTATCGCCATACGAAGAAAGCAGTAAAAATAAATAACAGAATTAACCTTTGTGAGGGGTAAGATTAAGAATATAGCCATATTTGTCTGGACCAGATAAATAACAATTTTAACAAAGATCTAAATATTCTAGAATATCTCTAAATATGTATATCATGAACAAACACAATGCTGCTGCTTCATTATATGTGGGTAGAGGTAAAGTTGTTGTTGAAGATTTTATAATAGAGAATGGAGGCAATACTTTACACACGAGTACTTGTAAATAAACTAATATCATTGAAGCATTACAGTTTTATTATCGTGATAATTACGGACTGGGATACCAGAATGACGAGGTATATGATTGGGACACCAGAATGATGACGTATAAAACTTGGAATGACAAGGTATAGGACTGAGAATCAGATAGGGATTAGGATTTGAATGCCAGAATGATAAGCTATAGGACACAAAATGATGTGTTCTTTAGGTGACATGTTAATGGGTTACTTATGAAACATGTTCATATCTCAGAATTCAGTTTGCAGTTCTTAATGAGGTTGCGCCTGACCGTAAGGGATTATAATATCATTCCCAGATTAATGATTCAATGGTGTCGAAATCATGGTTAACTAAGTACATGGTTATTAAGCAATTCATCAGTGAGAGAGCATGTAGAACTCGCAGATGACGGTATTTATAATAATTTTCAAAATAGCTAAATAAAGGATCAAAGCCATGACTGATGACACTGTTGCTAACAGTTACTAAATTAATTAATATAAATTAGATTTATAATAATAAATTTAAATTTAAAACAAACTGGAGGTATTTATGGGATATCAATTAGAACTAATGAAAGATGTTGAATAATTGTTAACAATTGTCTTCAAGATATTCATAAATTAAAAGAATATTAATGTTGTCTCAAACTATTGATTCAGTTGAGAAATTATGACATATATAAACAATAGACATTATTTTCAGATCTATACTAAAGCATCAAAGAATTATATACATTTTTTATGTTAAATTTCAAAGTATTCCCTAGTTTATGGAAGCCACCATTGCATGACATTTCAACCAATCAATATATACTGAATGCATCATTCTGCCTCAGGAGTGGGATACCGCTACGTATATTATATTCTCATTGTATGGAATAAAGCTGCCTAGGCTGATGCGTTTTACAGTCCCAATATGACTGCGTGTCAAATTCTCAGATGTCTTGCGTTACAATCCCAAATGGATTCAGAACATGAAAATTCTTTGACAACATGCTGGATAACTGTTGAATATCTGAGATTAAGCTTGATGAAAATTGTTGCTGCCTAGGCAGAAACAACTTTGTGTCCATGTCATTTAAAAATATATAACAGGTTAGTTTCTTTACATTGCAGAGAATACAAGCCATGAAGATCAACTACAGTCAAACATCTAACATGTGCAATCATTGAGTTGTCACTAAAGCCCTGCAAAATGAACATGGTATGACCATGGAAAAACATATTCTACCATGATTGTGAGATCATGGTCTGTCATGGTAGAACATAGAATTTCATGCTAATGGACCTTTTCAGTTTTAGCTATGCCTCGCTCATCTCTATCTAAGCTCCAACCACATCACGCTCGTGTTAGGATCGATCGATCTCTGAACTCCCTGACTATCAATTTCCCGAAAACTATGTCAGTAAGCCAGTTGTCTATTTTGAAACTAATTCGACGGGGTGATGTTGCTGCTTATGCCTATTAGTTTCAAAATATTTAACAGCATGTTTATTAAATAGTAGAGACCTATAATTCGTACAACGTTTCACACTATTAAGAGTTAAAGACAGGCCAAATAGAATCATTTATGACGTAATGATTATGATGTCATCCTACACACCACTTAGCTGATTATGATGTCAGATGATAGATGGATACTCTGGAAAGTTGACTTGACATCACAGTATTTTACCATGGTCTACCATGGATGGCACCGACTCAGGTCTACCACGTCCTGCATCTACAACGGTAGAACATGTTTTAATATAGTGGCTACATCCATGGTTGACCATAGCTATATGCCCATGGTCAATGGTGATTTGACATGGTCAACCTAGGTATATTTAATATTTAAATTAATATTTAATGACCAGAGCATGTTTTATGTCTACATGCTTCCATAAAACTATTAGTTAGCAATTCGGCGCAATTTGTAAGCATGGTCATGAGCTACGGTAACAGTTATGAAGATATTAAATATTTACCAAACTGTATATAAAAGACTATGAAAATGTTAGCATGGTTGACCTACATTGGCATTGTTTGAGATAAAATTTAGACAAGAAATCAGTGTCTATTATTATGTTTCTATAGATATGGCATTTACTATTCAAATGTCACTTTTATGTGTAATCTTATAATGAAGACTATTTTTAATTACAAAAAGTCAATTAGAGTTAGCCCCCTTAATATATTGTGTCACCCACAGCCAGAACATGGTTGACCGTGGTCAGATAATTTTTTCCATGATCAAAACAGAGTCAGAAAAGTTGGGCATGATCAATATTTACCATGGACACATACCTATCACACTTCAAAGTTTACCATGGTCATTCATGGTTGACTATAAAACCATGGTCAACATTTTGCAGGTGAATGGTTGTAACCATGGTAAAACATGATCTGATGAGTTTAAGCATGATTTATCATGGTCTACCGTAGTTAACACCATGGTATATTATGGTAGTTAAATAGAGCCTCATCTACCATGGTTAAAATCTTGTTCTACCACAGTACGATGACCATGAACTTCCACAACAGTATATCTATGGTGCATTATGGTATTTGACAGCCGACCATGGTAGTTTATGGGCTTCCATCAGCTACCATGGTATACTATGGTTGCTATTTCACCAGGGTAGACAGATAATTACCTTTAAATTCAGATCATTTGACCTGGAATGATGTCACATCATTGTGCAAGGAGACAAAATGGCCACCTCAGACAAAATAATGCTCTGATCAAAGTGTAATCGGAGGGTTGTACCTTATGCAGCCACAGTAAAACTGTCTTAAGTGACCAGCTTATGCAGCCACAGTAAAACTGTCTTAAGTGACCAGCTTATGCAGCCACAGAAAACCTGTCTTAAGTGACCAGCTTATGTAGCCACAGTAAAACTGTCTTAAGTGACCAGCTTATGTAGCAACAGTAAAACTGTCTTAAGTGACCAGCTTATGCAGCCACAGTAAACCTGTCTTAAGTGACAAGCTTATGCAGCCACAGTAAACCTGTCTTAAGTGACCAGCTTATGCAGCCACAGTAAACCTGTCTTAAGTGACAAGCTTATGTAGCCACAGTAAACCTGTCTTAAGTGACAAGCTTATGTAGCCACAGAAAACCTGTCTTAAGTGACAAGCTTATGCAGCCACAGTAAACCTGTCTTAAGTGACCAGCTTATGCAGCCACAGTAAACCTGTCTTAAGTGACAAGCTTATGTAGCCACAGTAAACCTATCTTAAGTGACCAGCTTATGCAGCCACAGTAAACCTGTCTTAAGTGACCAGCTTATGCAGCCACAGTAAACCTGTCTTAAGTGACAAGCTTATGTAGCCACAGAAAACCTGTCTTAAGTGACAAGCTTATGCAGCCACAGTAAACCTGTCTTAAGTGACCAGCTTATGTAGCCACAGTAAACCTGTCTTAAGTGACAAGCTTATGTAGCCACAGTAAACCTGTCTTAAGTGACCAGCTTATGTAGCCACAGAAAACCTGTCTTAAGTGACAAGCTTATGCAGCCACAGTAAACCTGTCTTAAGTGACCAGCTTATGTAGCCACAGTAAACCTGTCTTAAGTGACAAGCTTATGTAGCCACAGAAAACCTGACTTAAGTGACAAGCTTATGCAGCCACAGTAAACCTGTCTTAAGTGACCAGCTTATGTAGCCACAGTAAACCTGTCTTAAGTGACAAGCTTATGCAGCCACAGTAAAACTGTCTTAAGTGACCAGCTTATGCAGCCACAGTAAACCTGTCTTAAGTGACAAGCTTATGTAGCCACAGAAAACCTGTCTTAAGTGACAAGCTTATGCAGCCACAGTAAACCTGTCTTAAGTGACCAGCTTATGTAGCCACAGTAAACCTGTCTTAAGTGACAAGCTTATGTAGCCACAGTAAACCTGTCTTAAGTGACCAGCTTATGCAGCCACAGTAAACCTGTCTTAAGTGACAAGCTTATGTAGCCACAGTAAACCTGTCTTAAGTGACAAGCTTATGTAGCCACAGTAAACCTGTCTTAAGTGACAAGCTTATGTAGCCACAGTAAACCTGTCTTAAGTGACAAGCTTATGCAGCCACAGTAAACCTGTCTTAAGTGACAAGCTTATGCAGCCACAGTAAACCTGTCTTAAGTGACCAGCTTATGTAGCCACAGTAAACCTGTCTTAAGTGACCAGCTTATGTAGCCACCGTAAACCTGTCTTAAGTGACCAGCTTATGTAGCCACAGTAAACCTATCTTAAGTGACCAGCTTATGTAGCCACAGTAAACCTGTCTTAAGTGACAAGCGTATGCTGCCACAGTAAACCTGTCTTAAGTGACAAGCGTATGCTGCCACAGTAAACCTGTCTTAAGTGACAAGCGTATGCTGCCACAGTAAACCTGTCTTAAGAGACCAGCTTATGTAGCCACAGTAAACCTGTCTTAAGAGCACAGCTTATGTAGCCACAGTAAACCTGTCTTAAGAGACCACCTTATGTAGACACAGTAAACATGTCTTAAGAGACCACCTTATGTAGCAACAGTAAACCTGCCTTAAGTGACCATCTTATGGAGCCAGAGTAAAACCTGTCTTAAGTGACCACCTTATGAAACCAGAGTAAAACCTGTCTTAAGTGACCAACTTATGGAACCAGAGTAAAACCTGTCTTAAGTGACCACCTTATGAAACCAGAGAAAAGCCTGTGTTAAGTGAAAACCTTATGTAGCCACAGCAAACCTGTCTTAAGTGAGCAGCTTATGTAGCCACAATAAACCTGTCTTAAGTGACCACCTTATGTAACCACAGTAAACCTGCCTTAAGTCACCACCTTATGGATCCAGTGTAAAACCTGTCTTAAGTGACCACCTTATGTAGCCACAGTAAACCTGTCATAAGTGAGCAGCTTATGTAGCCACAGTAAACCTGTCTTAAGTGACCACCTTATGTAGCCACAGTAAATCTGTCTTAAGTGACCAGCTTATGTAGCAACAGTAAACCTGCCTTAAGTGACCACCTTATGGAGCCAGAGTAAAACCTGTCTTTAGTGACCACATTATGAAACCAGAGTAAAACCTGTCTTAAGTGACCACCTTATGGAACCGGAGTAAAACCTGTCTTAAGTGACCACCTTATGAAACCAGAGAAAAGCCTGTCTTAAGTGAAAACCTTATGTAGCCACAGTAAACCTGTCTTAAGTGACCACCTTATGTAGCCAGAGTAAAACCTGTCTTAAGTGACCACCTTATGAAACCAGAGTAAAACCTGTCTTAAGTGACCAACTTATGGTGCCACAGTAAAACTTGTCTTATGTTACCACCTTGTTCCCATCCCTCCCTCTCTCTCTCTCTCTCTCTCTCACCCCTTGATTATTCTGAGAAGGCAATGTGAGTTAATTGACAGTACAACTCAATGAGCAGCAGAAATCAGGACATTCCTCCAGGCCTGATTTAAATATCAATTACATGCATTATGAACAATTCCTCCATACTTTAAAAAGATAAGGACAAAATTAAAAGCTTTGCTTTGTTATAATTGTCCGAACATGTACATTGGATTTTACAAACACAAGACAAAAATATACATATCATAGTCCCTATTGTTTTCAAGCCTACACAGACTCTACCCCAATATTACAAACTGACATGTCAACAAGAGACGTATGAATGACGTTTTCATATCCAATAATCAACCATGGTATTGCATTCTCTTTCCATTCAATAGAGAGGGAGCCCAAATAACATGACTCCAGATACACTGACATCTGTGACCTTGTGTCTGCTGCCAAGGTGTCCGTTTAGAAGACAGACCGCTCAACAGAAATGTCATAATGATTAGAAGCTAATCAAAGAACTGATGGTAATAGTGAAAATGGTGCTTTACTGAAAGTGGGTGCAATCTCATACAGTAACCGCATTTAGCAATGACATTTTCAAATTGTCACAGGCTATACAGGCCCAATAGTGTTAAAAGAAAGAGAATAACATAGATCAACTATGCCGCAGGAAAAGGGTCACACCTTTGACACTAGACTGAAAATTCATCAGTAAAAGGGTCACACTGCTGTTGTTCAAAACCTCGAGTCAGCTGTCCCAGTTAAAAAAAATTATTAAAAGCAGCATTAAAATTATTTTAGATTAACATAATATCACAATAATACTACTTCCTGCTGTTATAGATTCTTCGACACATCGGTACAGGATTGACAGCAGGCTTTGCTAAACATACGGAATTGGCAGAGTTGTGCGGCGACAACTATGCGACACTTTGCCCCAGGTGCATCATGGCAGTCACCTTTTTCTTCAATCATGGCTGATGTTTAAAAAATAAAACAATACATACGATGATTAATTGTCAACTGTAAACATCTGATAAGTAACCATTTTAACCCTTTCACTGACAAATCCCTGAAAAAATAGATTCTTTACGAAATAAAACTTATTCTGTTGAATATTTTGAAATTAATTTGACTGGAAGCCATTGCTGCCTAAGGCATCAATGGCTTCCAGTCAAATTAATTTCAAAATATTCAACAGTTTTCCTGTATGGTTGCCTTGAAAATGAGAAGTGAAAGGGTTAATGAAAAATGTGTTGTATATTCATGCAAGGTATTAATAACGTCAAGTCTATTTCTTGTGCCTAGTGCTTCATTGATAGCAATCTGTTCACAGAATATGAGATATTAGTTATTCTGGTTAGATATAGTACACAGATTTTATGGTGATACATGGTAAATGTTCTGTTTTTCGCACTGATAGATGTTTGCCAGATGGTTAAACAAGAATTCCGTGGAAATAAATGTCTTGCCTATCCTTCTTATTGCTGATAAGCATCAGACATCAGTCACCTTGACCTATGAACTTGTGAAATCAATGGCATCATGTGGATTCATAAAATGATGGCCAACTACGTGTCCAGGTTTAGCTCCAAAAGGGTCAACCAATCCTAAAATATAAACTGAGAAGTTTTGCTAAACATAAAAACTTAACATAAAAAACCCCAGGGTTTTTGTACCAAGGTCACAGTTAACTTGACCTCATGATCTCAATACTGAACATCATAATCAACCATGTATCTAAGCTTAAAAGCTTTAATTTCAACACATCCTGAAATATAAGATGGGAAGTTTGGCTAAACATAAAAACGTAACGTTAAATAAACACAGTTCTGTACCAAGTCACAACAACCTAAACCTTTGACCTGGTGACCTTACTATCATCAGCCTACATCCGCTGGGTATAAGTACCCAGGTACCAGTTTTGTTCAATTAGTTTTAGCCACTCCTGAAACACAAGCCGAAAACTGTTGCTTACACAAAAACTTAACATTGAAAAATAGTCTTGTAAACAGGTCACAATACTTGGACTTTTGAGCTGCCGACCTTGCTATCAACATCCTGCATAACCATGGCAAAAAGATTGCTTTATGCATTTCTATGATGCTTAAAGTATGGAATAAACTGGTTATTATTAATAAAAATTACCAAATATTTAGCCAATGAGCGAATATTATTATTTTTCATTTAGCAGTAGAGTTACCAATTTTTGGTCGTCGAATAAATATGGTTTGCGATCTTTCTGAACTAGGACTCCATCTTATAATCTTATATCATCCTGCATAACCATGGCAAAAAGAATGCTTTATATGTTCTATGACAGTTAAAGTATGGAATAAACTGGTAATTATTAACCATTACCACGCTGGTAATTATTAACCATTACCACGCTGGTATTAAAATTTTACATTTTCAAATTAAATTAAAAGATGAACTGGTGTTCATTTTCAACAAATTTGGTGTGAGATGGTGCTGTCATAGACAGCATCATCTTCCAGCAAAATTGTTTTAAAATGTTCACCAGTTTCTTTGATATTGACACAGTAAAAGATAGAATACTGACATCAGAGCACTAAGGAATTTCCCCTGCATGTTATCTATAAGGGCGAATAATATACACGAAAGTACAGTAGTAGTACATTGAGAAACAAACCTGCTTAAAATAGGGAAGGCTGGGAATTGTTCTTATAAAACTGTGTTCGTCATGGGTAAACTGTATTTCTTACAAAACTGTGTTCGTCATGGGTAAACTGTATTTCTTATGAGTGTACTAACAACTTACTTTAGGACTTAACTATCTCTGTGAGTGCCTGACACTTGTTCTTGTTGTGAGACTAAAAGTCTGAATGATCTGAGCTCTGAAAGTCAGCTCCTTTTATACTCTCATCCTGGTGGACCTGAAGTGGCCTGTGGCATGTTCTTATAAGGGCATATTTGGCCTGGTTTCTGGTGGTGCAGCGATTTTTGCCGGTGCTGGTGAGGCCATTTTGACGGTTTGGTGGTGCAGATTTTTGGCAGTGCAGTCTGTTTGGTGGTGCATACTTTTTGGGCGGTGAAACGCAAATTTATGGCAGTGCAACGTTTTTTGTGGTGCTAAAAATATTTTTTTGCCAGTGCAGCATTTTTTGCCAGTGCAGCCATTTTTGGTGGTGCAAAAATATTTTTGGGGTGCACAATTCTTTGGCTGTGCAGAAATTAATTTTTTGCCAGTGCACTATGTTTGGCGGTGCACATGGTGCAACTCCACACAATGGAACCTATAGGCATCAACCAATTGGGCTAAATCGGTCATCCCTTCTCTGACAACAAGTTTGCCAGTAACTTCCCAGTCAGCATGTAGTCATAAAAGTGTATTTCTTATGAAACTGTGTTTTTATGTATAAATTATTATTCCAAAGCATGATCTGATAATTACCATCACTCCATATTGGAAAGAGGGATTGCCACTTTTCTTCTAGTCTCGGCATATATAGGTAAGATGATTTGGCATTTGAGCCTGAGTCGCCCCATATGGAAAAGATGGTATAGCATTTGTGTCTGGGTCTCGTTCTATATGGGAAAGAGGGTTTTATGCTTACATCTGGGTGTTTTGTCAATATGAAAAAGGTAGTTTGGTGTTTGTATCTGGGTATTGCTCCATATGGGAAAGGATGGTTTGACATTTGCGTCTGTCCATATGGGAAAGATGGTTTGGTCTTTGTGTCAGGGTCTTGCCCAATATGAGAAAAGAGAGTTTAGTGTTTGCGTCTGGGTGTCTATGCGGAGCTTGTATCTCAGATTTGTCTTACACAAGTATATCTGATTTGGGTTTTTCTTGCTACAATCAGTAGCCCAGTTCTATCACTTGACATTTTCCATATTGATGAGCCGTTTGGCTTTCATACTCACCTGCAGGTGTTATACGTATAACTGTCGCTGCTTTGTCCTTCTCTCCTTTCTCATTCTGTGCCTTACATGTATATAACCCTGAGTCCTTCACTTCTGTGTTATAGATGATTAAGCCACCTGGCTCATCAAAGCGTATCCGATGGTCTTCGCTTAGCTTGTCATTATCTCTATACCAGGTCACTGTGGGTGGTGGATATCCATTAACCCTACATTGCAAAGCCATTCTGGCACCAGCTTCATATATGCTGTTATGTTCCAGGAATTCCACAGCAATCGGTTCTGTAATTAGAATACAGCGACATGAGCAGGGTCAAACACGTCCAGCTCTCAAGTCATGATATAGTCAAACATGGTCACCCATCCAGCACTCAAGTCATGATATAGTCAAACATGGTCAACCATCCAGCACTCAAGTCATGATATAGTCAAACACTGGTCAAGCTTCCAGCACTCAAGTCATGATATAGTCAAACACAGTCAACCATCCAGCACTCAAGTCATGATATAGTCAAACACGGTCAACCATCCAGCACTCAAGTCATGATATAGTCAAACACGGTCAACCATCCAGCACTCAAGTCATGATATAGTCAAACACGGTCAACCATCCAGCACTCAAGTCATGATATAGTCAAACACGGTCAACCATCCAGCACTCAAGTCATGATATAGTCAAACACGGTCAACCATCCAGCACTCAAGTCATGATATAGTCAAACACAGTCAACCATCCAGCACTCAAGTCATGATATAGTCAAACATGGTCAAGCACCCAGCTCTCAATCATCCTATAAATCTTAGCATACACCTTATGATGCAACCAAACAGTTAAGTTTTTGTAACTGCAGACGGGCACAAAGCGGGTGCAATACACATAGCAACATGACACAACGATGAAATGGATCTGTGAAAGTGCCGGGAGTGTCTTTGTCGCTTGGATTCCAGATTCACAAGAAAATAGAGTCAAACAATGAGGATCAATGCAAATTTATGATAATTTTTGGCATTTATTTAATGGTACGACATCATCATTGATGTAGGAAGGGTTTCACTTCATGCTGGATCACGCGATGACTCGTTAGACATAAGGAACAAAGCACCCTTACTAATCTACAAATGCAATTTCAGGTGAGTGATGAGGTCAACGCTTCGTATGGACACTGAACACTACCCATATCTTTCTTAACAAGGTAAAAAAAGAAGTAAGTCGCCAAGCTTTACAGTCACTGCTTCGTAAGGACACTGAAAGCTATCAGTATCTTTCTTAACAAGGTGTATGCCAAGCTTTACAGTCACTGCTTTGTATGGACACTGAAAGCTCTCAGTGTCTTTCTTAAGATGTATGCCAAGCTTTACATTCACTACTTCATATGGACACTGAAAGCTATCAGTATCTTTTCTTAACAAGAGGCCCAAGGGCCTTGACGCTCACCTGGACCATTAGCATTTGAACTTTAAATTTGGCAGTAACATGACATAAAATACTAAATTGGGAATTCAGTACAATCGATATTTAGTGGAAAATTAATCATAAACACTGATCACATGATCAGATTGAACCTTAGGTTCCATCCAGCAAATTTTATAAATCCAATGTGCACTCAAGCTCAAAATGATGAGTGGTCCATGACAACCATATTTTATCAAGGGTCAGGTTCTCTTGAACGAACTTTAATCACCTGTAGTTATCTTTGAAATGAAATCTAATGAGTTTCAGCCAGATCCGTACAGCAATTCCTGAGATGTCATTTTGGAGAGCAAGATGGCCACTGGAACAAGTGGGTAATGAGAAGCACACCACTCTAGAGTCCCTCCAGTTGAGTTTGCTCAGAATCGTTGAAGCAGTTAATAAGGAGTAGCAGTTTAACCGATTTCCCGAAATTTTGGAAAATCCAAGCTGCTGCCAGAAAAATTGATCAAATCAAAACTATGTATACATGTTCTGAAAGCTACCAGCCTAGTATCCTTTCAGTCAAGTCTGGTTGAAATTGCCCAAGCAGTTTGAAGCATACCACTCTAGGGTCCTCCCAACCATGTTTGCTTGAAATCGTTCAAGTGGTTAACATGGAATCGCATTTTAAGTGATTTCCCAAAAAGTTCAGAAAATCCAAGATGGGCACCAAAAAAATTGAAAGACCGTTCTGAAGCATATCACTCTAGGGTCCTTCCAACCAAGTTTTCTTGAAATCGGCCTGAAGTGGTTAATGAGGGGCAAGCTTTTAACTGATTTCCCGAAATGTTCCGAAATTCTAAGATGGCCACCAGAAAAATTTACTAATCAAAATTCTGTATGTACTGAAACCTACCCGCCTAGTATCATTCCAGTCCAGTCTGCTTGAAATTGTGCAAGCAGTTAATGAAGAGTAGCGGTTTAAATGATTTCCTGCCATTTTTCGGAAAATTCAAGATGGCCAACGAAAAAATAGACCAATCAAAATTCTGTACACTAGTTCTGAAGTATACCACTCTAGGGTCCTACAAACCGAGTTTGCTTGACATTCATATGATTAATATGACTAGCATTTTAGCTGATTTCCCGAAATGGTCAGAAAATCCAAGATAGCCAGCAGAAAAATTGATGAATCATAATTCTGAATAGAGGTTCTGGAGCCTACCACCATAGAATCCTTCCAGCCAAATTTGATTGAAATCGGTCAAAGAATAAATGAGGAGATGCAATTTGACAGACGGACAACAGATGACAGACGGATGGCCACCATGGTATAAGCAAGCTCACTTGGCCCTTCAGGCCCGGTGAGCTAACAAGGTGTATGCCAAGCTTTATAGATGACCCGTATTAACCATTTACTACTCAAATTTATTTCTACTTGGTTTAAACAGAATTTTATTTTGTTCAATGGGAGCACAGTAAGACATAAGTCTTATACACGTGTCTCCCATACATACAAATACAATACATTAATAAATACATCAAGATGGGGTATAATAAAACATAATTAAATAGTAACGTATGTATAACTAGTTAAATGATAATTTATATCAACCACTGATTACAATTGTCTAGGTAGTTTGCACGCTTACGTATGTGTACGTGAATATGTGTGTGTGTGTGTGTGTGTGCGTACGTATTGGCGTGCGTGTGTGCATAATGCGAGAGAGAGAGAGAGAGAGAGAGAGAGAGAGAGAGAGAGAGAGAGAGAGAGAGAGAGAGAGAGAGAGAGTGGGAGAGAGAGTGGGAGAGAGAGAGAGAGAGGGGGAGAGCGGGAGAGAGAGAGAGGAGAGAGCGGGGGAGAGAAAGAGGGGGGGGAGGGAGGGAAGTAGAGAGCGAGAGAGAGAGGGAGAGAGAGAGGTTGTGATGGAGTGTGTATGTGTGTGGGGTGGGGGAGAGTTAGGGAAAGAGAGACAAAAAGAGAGGAGAGGAGAATATGAGAAACAGGGTATAAACTAAGAATTTGACAAGACTGAGAAAGGTCAGGTGAGGGGCTCTTAATGCTGCGTTCACTATGCTTGTATATGTTGGGCTGTTTGCATTTCGCTCTTATAGTTGCGAATTTAACAAATAGGAAGTTACTTAATTTTCTACTTGCAGATCAGATCACTTTTTAAAATTTTATCATTGGAATGACTGGCTCGGTTTTCGAGCCAGTGAATTAAAAAAAATAATGATTTATTATTCTGTAGAAGAGTATTTATGAAGATAACAGCAGAAACTATTTTGGCCAGCTTGAGTGTTTAAGAGATCACCTGTCAATAGTGACTAATAGCTGGGGCTCTATAAGGTGGTCTCTTAATACAGGTTTTAAAAGAGTAAGTTCTGATAGCCAGACCGTAACCAGGTTAACATACTTATATAACATACAGATACATCCATAATGTCTACTACCATTGTGAGAAAACCAGATGGCAAATACATGATAGCATACACACAGAATTTGAAGATACTAGTGCTTTTTAAGATTAACTACATAAATCTTGCCAGAATTTCATGCATAAATGTGCGTCATCAAAACTCTAATCATGTCATGAATGTAATGATTTCATGCATAAATGTGCGTCGTCGGAACTCTAATGATGTCATGAATCTAAAGATTTCATGCATAAGTGTGCATCTTCAGGATTCTAATGATGTCATGAATCTAAAGATTTCATGCATAAATGTGCTTCGTCAGGACTCTAATGATGTCATAAGTCCAATGATTTCATGCATAAATGTGCTTCATCAGGACTCTAATGATGTCATGAATCTAATGATTTCACACATAAATGTGCTTCATCAGGACTCTAATGACAGAGATTTATGAGCAACCTTTTGTCAGTTAGTCTTAAGAGGTAGAATCTTTGTTCAAAACGTGTTTCCGCTATTACCAGAGGAACATGCCCAGCATAAATTTGAGAACACATATAACCACGACTAATGAATACCTTATACCATAAATAATTGTCAACCATTAACAAATAGGCTTGCACGATTTTTGCTTTGAAACATCGCGATCGATTTTATAAAAAATATCGCGATTTTCGATTAAATCGTAGGTCCAAATTCCCAAAAGTATAAAGTCGGTGGGGGTGGGGGTGTAACATGACTTGTTTCTAGAAAAAGTTGAAATAGATGACACAAAAATAGCACGAAATTAGAACATATTTTCATGCGAGGAATTCTTACCATCCTACGTCCATGCTTAATATATACCTTATATCCATCATCGTGGGAGTGAAATTATTAATTGGGACTGCCTAAATATTGCATATAGTTTAATAAACATTATTTATTTCCTCAAAATTTGAGATAAAATGTCACCGAGAAAATATATAAATTACATGATGTATCAGCTTCTGCTTATAGCCTCCCTTTATAGGACGAGTTTAGGTCATTACCGAAGTAACGCGAAGACGCTAATATTAGTACCTGGGGAGATACTGCGCAATTCACATACATAGGACGGTAGTTTTGAGTAGGTACGAGTGGAACGGCGTAAACTTGTCCTATAGTGCAGTTTATAGTTGCTTTCAGAATGTACGAGTTACATTTAAGAGTAATCAACAGAACGCACAGTTCAAAATCAAACAATTTGGAATGCTGTTGCTTTATTTTCTTTAATTTGACATAACAACCAAATCAAAAAGGAAAAAGTATTACACCGCCTGAAATTGCTAACTTTAGAATTAAAGAGACTTATGTTCACTGATTGCCTAACACTCTGCAACTAAGTATATACTTGACATTTCATGACAGACTCAGGGTCTGCAGCGAAAGGATGACAATTTTATGGCGATTCGACGGAGTCTCAATGACAAAAGGTGTTGCCTCGCTATTGTTAGCTTGTTTATTGTAGCGCTTTGTGTTGTGATTAGTAATTATTCGACACTTGCATGGCACAGCGGGATATAAACACAATGAACACAGGCATGAATCGATTATAATTGTACCCATGTATTGATAAAATGCGACGGAAAAGTACACCTCGGATTTTTTTTAAAAACATGACATTTTTGACGATTTTCCGATTTTTCCTCAATTACATAGTAAAAATCGCGATTTTAAAAATAAATCGAACTTCACGATTAAATCGAAAAATCGCGCAAGCCTATTAACAAACACTAGAATAGCAATGGCGACACTGTGACATTTAGAATGAAATGTTTAAAAAGTGAATACCTCTGTAACATAGAATAATATGTGTTCATAAAGTTAATACCTCTAAGAACAAGCTTCAATTTCTTGTTGACTGTTTCTGAGAAGCCACTCTGGGCCCGGCAGATATAGACACCTGCATCCCATGGTTGCAGATCCTGAATGATCAATGTTCCGTTGTCATGGACTGACACGCGATCAGAATCCACCATCACCTCGCCACTCTCCCGCAACCAGCTGACCGTTGGTGTCGGTGTACCCGTCGCAAGACAATGTATAAATGCTATAGTATGAGGCCTTGCAAAGATCACAGAGGGAGTAGCCAGTATTTCAGGTGTGCCTTTAATACAGGAAAGTAGTATATAAATTAAGGCTGCTGGAACAGAAGACTGTCAGAACAGAGGATTGCCGATCAGCAGCTACAGGAGGGAGGTGGTCTGTTAGAACAGAGATACATTTGGCCATTTTCTTGCTGTACAGTAATTATGCACATACATTCCACACATTCTAACTCGGGATTGTGTCCCGAGAAAATATGCGATGCGCCTTAAACTAATGCTTAAAACACTATCTCGCTGTTGTTATCTGTTAGATGTAATATGCCAGTTACCAGTAGGTCTGCGGCTAATAACTAGAACATAACGTCTTATCTAGGCGGTGTTATATAGTGATTGAATATCAGTGGACTGTCTGTCTGTTTGTCTGTCTGTCTAGCAGTGGTCTGTCTGTCTGCCCCCCCCCCCCCAGGCCTTCCCCCACCCCCACCCCAGTCCATTCCCCACCAGAGCATGTGATATCAAAAAAATCCCTATATTAGAGAAACGCAACTGGATAGATACACACATCTGTTATGGACATTGATGAAGTACTTTAGAATTTGGCAAGATTGTTGCAGCAGGGGCTTATTAGCTGTACCACTTATGCCGAGAACCTGGAAGCTCTCCTTCCCAAGAAGCCAACCCCGGTCCCACGCAGGAAGCTACCAACCACTCCCAAGAAGCCAACCATAGCCCCACGCAGGAAGCTACCAACCACTCCCAAGAAGCCAACCCCAGCCCCACACAGGAAGCTACCATCCACTCCCGAGAAGCCAACCCCAGCTCTCCTTTCTGAGAAGGCCCCCCCCCCAAACCCCACCCAGAGCTAGAAACCCAACCCAAGTTCACAGATGAGGAGATCGACAGGTTTTTTGATGCTATAATCCAGGAAATTAGGGACATACCCCCAGGATTTGTGAAGGTCCCATATGCAATCCAGAACTATCTGCAGGGATGGGAACTTCCTGGACATGGGGAAAAAGCTCCAACAGCTTTCCTGGATAAAAACCTTGACAAGACTGACAGGAAGTTGGTGGAAGAGGTCCTCGACCTGAAGTTCTGCCTTGCTCTCAAGATCACCATCCACAAGGAAAAGAATGATGGGACAGAGGTCACCACAAATCCCCTGTTCTGGTCTAAGCAGCATGACATCCTGAAGGCAAGCGATATTAGCAAGGCTGTGAAGGAGGCCAAAGCCAAGGTGCTGCGTGGCCTTGAGAACTACACCCACGAGGGGTCTGGCTAGACAGTTGACCAGGTTGATGCATTATACCTCAACATCACCAGATATCAACCACTACATGGTGGGTCCTACATCGATCTCCCCGCTTTGATTAAGTGAAAACGTGCCGTGGTTAATGTCCAGAACAAAGATGATGACCACTGTCTTCGTTGGTCTCTCTTGGCTGCTGCTTATCCTGCAGACTAATCCCAAGCGGACATCGAAGTATTTAGGGCACTGGGACACCCTTGACTTCAGCGGTGTAGACTCTCCAACCCCTCTCCATCGGCTGTTGAGCGGCAGAATGGCCTGTCCATTAATGTATTCAGGCATGATAAGGGTGTCTACCCACTGCATCTGAGTGAGGCTGATCCCCTCATTCCAAGGACAAATCTGCTGCTTATTGAGAAGGGTGGCGAGCAACACTATACCTGGATTAAGGACCTGAATCATCTGCTTTATGATCAGAGCCAGTATAGAGGGAGAAAGCACTTCTGTGAGCAGTGTCTCCACTGTTATTCTCACGAAGACCTCATCAAGCACAAACCAGAGTGCTGCGGCATCAGTGACAGACCAATGCGCATAAGAATGCCTACAGAGGACAGGATGATGCTACAGTTCACCAACTACCACAAACAACTCAAGGTGCCATTCATCATCTATGCCGACTTTGGAGCCATATCAACCAAGATTGAGGGGCCAGAGGTGAATCCGGTTCAGAGCAGCACACAGAAAACACAACACCATGAGATCTGTGGGTTCTCATACATTGTGGTCTGCTGTGGTGTCAGAGAACCACTAGTGCTGTATCGAGAAGATGCATCTAAGCACTTCCTGGATCGATTGGCATGGGAAGAGAAGATAACGGCCGTGCTCACCCACCCCAGGCTGATGGAGATGACTATAGCGGACTGGAGAGCTCATAAAACTGCGGTCAGTTGCCATGTGTGTGACAGACCATTAGATGGGGACAGTGTCAGAGATCACTGCCACATCACTGGTCTCTACCGGGGAGCAGGGCCCATTGTATGTAATCTAAATCTGCGTCTCAACCCGAAGACCACTACCATCCCGGTCATGTTCTACAACCTGCGCGGGTATGATTCTCACCTCATCATGCAGGTCATCTCCCAAACAGAGGGACAGATCAACTGCATCCCCAACAATATAGAGAAGTACATCTCCTTCAGCCTCCGTTGGCTGCGGTTCATCGACTCGGCCCAGTTCCTCCCAGCATCACTTGACAAGCTGGTAGCTAGTTCCACAATGTTCCCACTTACAAAACAGTATGAACCTAACACTGCCAAGCATGAGCTCCTGCTTCGCAAGGGTGAATACCCCTATGAGCACTTGGATGGGTGGCACCGTTTCAATGAGACCTCTCTCCCACCTCAAGCGGCTTTCTACAGTAAACTCTCTGGCGAGGGAATATCTGACAGCGACTACAACCACGCACAGGCTGTCTGGGCCCAGTTTGGCTGCCAGACCATGGGAGACTATCATGACCTCTATCTGTGGTCTGACACTCTGCTCCTTGCAGATGTCATTGAGAACTTCCGCATCAAATGCCTCCAGCAGTATCGTGTGGACCGAGCACACTATTACATGAGTCGGGGGTTGAGATGGGATGCACTTCTAAGGACGACAGGTGTGGAGCTGGAGCTACTCACTGACTACGACATGCATCTCTTCATAGAGAAAGGACGCAGGGGTGGTGTATTAATGGTCAGCAACCGCTATGCTAATGCAAACAACCCACACATAGCTGGCTATAATCCACAACAGCCAACATGCCACATCATGTTTCTGGACGCTAACAATCTCTATGGCTTGGCAATGAGCCAACACCTACCGAGTGGGTGGTTTGAGTGGGTGGAGGACATTGATGTCAAAGAGATTACACAACATCCCGATGATGATGAAAAGGGCTACATCCTAGAGGTTAACCTTGAGTACCCACAAGAGCTGCATGACATGCACAATGCCTACCCGCTGGCGTTTGAATGGATGAACGTGAAGGGAGAGTGGCTCTCAGAGTATCAGTGTGCACTAGGCGAGTCGATAGCGGAGACGGCAGCAGAAAAACTGATGCCTAACCTGAGAGACAAAGAACAGTACGTTCTCCACTACCGCAACCTGATGCTCTAGGTATGAGGTTGAAGAACGCACACATGGTTCTATACTTCAATCAGTCACCGTGGAAGGAGCCTTACATCCGACTTAACACAGAGATCTGTAAGACGGCCAACAGTGACTTTGAGAAGGATCTCTACAAGCTGATGAACGACACTGTCTTCGGTAAGACCATGGAGAACTTACGCAAGCGAATGGATGTCAAGCTAGTGTGGTAATCCGAGGAGGACAAGCTGCGCCACCTAATAGCCAAGCCCAACTTCTCCCGGGCGAAGGTGTTCGATGATGATCTAGCTGCTCTCCAGATGTACAAGACAAGTCTACTGCTGAACCGTCCTGTTTATATTGGAATGCCCATTCTGGACCTCTCGAAGCACCTCATGTATGACTTCTACTACAACCAGCTGAAGTGACTATATGGTGCCAACTGTGTGCTCCTGTACACTGACACAGATAGCTTCCGGTTGGAGATCCAGACTGAGGATGTATATACTGATATGGCTGTGAAGAGTGACCTCTGACACGAGCGACTACCCACTAACACACCCGCTACACAGTACTGCCAACAAGAAGGTCTTGGGCAAGATGGAGGATGAGTGTGCCGGGTTGCCAATCCAGGAGGTTGTTGGCCTGCGCCCGAAGACGTACTCCATTAAGCAGTCAGATGAACAGGAAGTCAAGAAGGCAAAGGGTGTGCACAGGGCTGTGGTTAGACAGATTCCCCATGAGCAGTATAAGGAATGCCTCTTCGAGCGAAAGGTCTTCCACCATGGTATGAACATGCTGCGAAGTGAGGATGTCTACTCTCCGGGGTGGAGGTAGCTGGGTGTCTGTAGGGATAAGCTGGAGCTCCTCTTGTACAAACAGCCACCTAGGACTGCTCTCCGACCGTGCCAGGTAGTACAGCTTAGGCTGTCCAGCTGTCTCCACATACCTGTTAATCTTGTGTACATCTATCGACCAGTTGGGGTCAGTCGCCTGCCAATGTCCACCATCCAACTCGCCAGGCTCATACAAATACCGAACCAGGGAATCGGATTGAAGCCTATCCACCGAGCACAGCTCTTGAACAGAGCATCGAGGTTGGGCCACAGAGGATCGCTGAATGGCCTTGACTGGCTTCTGTCCTATCAGCCTGGTAAACTCAGCATTGGATCTCTCCACCACAATGGGCAACACTCTCACGCAATACCCTGGAACGACTGTCCACTGGGACAGCCATCTCCTGAGCATACTGATGTGGGAACAGCCTCTCTGCCAGTGTCCGATTCCACCGCTTGACGATAGCCTGGGCACGGTGATGTCCCACCTGGCCTCACCTAATCGCCACACCATGTTTCCGCATGAGGGCTGCAGTCTCACCTCAAACCTCCTTCCCCTCATACACTTGCAGCAACTCTGGCCACCGGAGGGGATTTTGCGGGTCCTCATAGATACTCTGAAACCTGGCAGCCGCCTGACCTACAGACTTATCCATGAGAGGCACTGCCACCTTGTATCTACTGGCGACATCGATGATGGTGAGGGCGTATTTGTAGGTCTTACATGTTCCTCTGGAACAGACACAATCACGCGGATGGAACAGCACATCAGCCTGGTCTGTAAATCTGCCCCATCGCCTGTCTGGTAAGCCACTGGCTAACCATCTCCAAGGTGAATCTATGAGCCTTGCGATGTGCAGCCTTAAGCAGCTGGTGAGACTCGCGATAATCGCTGCCGGGCTGGTAATAGAGATCTTCAAGAGAGGCTGTCAGGACCTCAGATTTCATTGCTGACATCGACTCCTGTCTTCTCCTGTACAGCTTGACGAGGTCATGCAGAGAAGCCATCCTATATAGTCCAGCTTAAATGTTCGGCAGCCCAGATGGCTGCAAGTGCTATCGCAACATATGGGAGCCATGGACCGGCAACACCAAAGAATGTACCTACACCCGAGGCAATGGCTGGAATGGCCTCGGAGATCTGAACTCCATGGAAAGCATTGTTGCCGATTTTGCAGACCATCTCACCAGCCTTCATCGTGAACAGAGCGATCTGAGACCCAACTGCCGCTAGTGGGCCAAGAGAGCCCTTCACATAGGTTTGATAAATCCCTTTGGCTTGGTGGATTAGTCGGCGGGATTCTGGCTCTACATCTTCACCATCATAGTCCTCATCATAGTCATCATCATTGTCCTCGTTCATCATAGTCCACATCAGTCCTCATCATAGTCCTCAACTGGATCCTCGAAAGCTTCCAGTTCATACATCGTCTGTCCTCTAGACCCACTCGAGAGCTGCCTACACAAGTGCTTTAAACTCGCTATATATAGACATGGCCTCCACAATCTTGAATGCAGGTATGTTTGCCTTGGTGAACTGGGGTCTCAGCTTTGCTGACCATAGGGCAGCAGAGGTAGAGAGAAAACGCCATAACCAGACAATGGAGAAGCTGTCTAAGGAGAAGTTTGAGTACAGAAGGCACTCGAGAATATGCACCAAAGGGAGGCACACCAACCGCAACAAAGGGCTCACCCAGAACATCCAAGACGCCGATGACAGTCTTGATGAGTACTACAAGGTTGTAAAGCTCTCCAAGCCGACGCTCGTCTATAATGCATTAGGAGCTCATAGTAGTAGTAGTAGTAGTAGTAGTAGTAGTAGTAGTAGTAGTAGTAGTAGTAGACGTAGTAGTACGAGCTGTGGTGGTAGCTGGGACAACTGCTGAAGTTATGCTCTACGCGCATTCAAGCTGAATACCTCCATTTTGCCAAAGTACAGTACCATTACTCCGATCGGGCGAGTGGCCCCTCGCTCTTCGAGCAGGTTCCCAACATGAAAGCTGAGCTGGTTGCCACGGTTCGGCGGGATGTCCCTTCCTCTGAGGTGGCACTAACCATTGAGCGCCAACTTGAGATCCTCATGGCCACTGGTTAAGCGGAGTAGGGCATATGACTTCGTTTTCTGTCAATAGAGACAGCAATCAGCCAGATCGTGCACCTCACCGAGAACATTAATCACTGTCACCACAAGTTTGAAGTCGTCTAGATCCCCCACCTCCTGGTCCACCCCTCCCATCTGATCCAAGACTACTACAGCTATGCAGTCTGAGGCACCTCGTTGCAATGACAACTCTAGACGCTGGTTAGCCATGGCCCGGACCTGTTGATGCTCTCGCTCTACATGTAGGATTCGTTGTCTAGACCCTGCACGTTTTAGTTCCTGGTCATTCTCATCATGCCAAACCTGAAGTGGAGGAGAGGTCATCATTACATCCGGAAGATGTTCGGTGTACACCCGGACGAACAGCTTGTCCTGCATCAAGGCCGGGTTCACGTGTGTGTTCTCGAGGAGGGAGAAGAGTGTCACCACGACACGTATTTCTATGTCTGGTTGTAAGTCGAATTCTGTGAAGCCATCATTACATCCGACGGCATAGTACCCTTTCCCCTGCGCGTAGTAGGAAGGTCCACTTGTCAGTGGCGCCAGGACCCGGTACTCATCATTCACATAGGTTGTGTCCAGGGAATTGTTGCTCTGCATAATATCCCACCTGCTCATCACCTGCAGGAGCTCTATCTTCTTCGCCTCTGTGCTCTTGAGCTTGAACTTGAGCGTCCTGCTCCTAATCTCATGGATCTGTTCCAAGAAGGTGAAGTCGATGAACTTCCCTGCTGTGGATCGAGGGTTCGCATCATCGATACTAGGTCGAATGACTGTCAGACAGTCCTTCCGAGGATCAGTGTGGTGTGAGGCCGCAGGTTTAACTGCCCCATCTGGATGCTGTACATACTGCTGCATGTTTAAACTTCTGTATATACAGGTCTTTAAATGGTGATGTTTGGTAAAGTTCTCCAGCAGATCGTCTTTGGAGGGCAGAAGAAACCTGTATCACCCTCCAAGAAGAAACCAGTACAGCTGCCGATTGACAGGGTCTGACAACTACTTCGTGACATCAACATTATCCACGAGTGAGCCAAGGTCCAACCTCCATCTGATGCGGAAATACTGACTGCTATAGAGGAGACCACACAGGCCTGCAGTACAAAGGAGCTCCTGACTCGGATACTCTACCGGAAGCTTGGCAGCACCCATGGCAGGTCACTAGATCTCCCCAGGACACCCACTAAGAGTCCCGTCATTCTTGCCCTTCAAAAGGCTATGGTTGATCCCAAAGATCAACTAGCGGTCGGGAAGTGGGCTGGCATATTCCACCTCCACACTGATGATGAACACCTGATGCTGGATAATCTACAGGCTGGGGCCACAGATTACTTCTGAGCAGAGATCAGTACATGTGTGACTGAGGGGCGTGAGGCTGGGCATGCCACTGGTCACACCAAAGGTAGAGAGAAGGGGTTGGCCGCCGACCACAAGGATGCCATTGAGCACATTTTCAAAGAAAGAGGGCACGAGCAGCTGGTGAGAGATGAGGCAGCATTTAGAATATTCCCAGCTGAGAACTACCAGGACTACCTCATCAGAACTGTTCTCAAGGCAGATGCTAAGAAGTCATGGCTGAGGTGGGTCTTCCGCGAGAAGTTTCAGAAGAATAGAGTCATGACATCCAATTCTAAGTGGATAGAGTTTCAGAAACACCTAACCAAACCATCCGGGGCAGCGGAGTCCACGGAGGAAGCTACTGAAGAAGTTACTCAAGTTTCTGAAGAAGGTCTTCAAGCTTCTGAAGAAGTTCCTCAAGTAGCAGAGACCATGGACGAAGTTCCTCAACCCTGAAAAACATCCTGGCTGACACATCAGGGATGTCGACCCGACTGACATGTGAACTTCCTGGCTGAATTCAACTTGTAGCTGAAGTTCTGAGCCTTCTCCAGTGAGGGCTTGAAGTGTGCGAGCTCTCCTGTCTCCTTGTTTCTGAAGATGAAGAGGTATAGATCTGTGACCTTCTGCACGCCTGCGATGAAGTCTTGCTTGGTCTCCTTGAGGGTCAGGCTGCCATATATCGTCCCAAGCAGGGCACGACATCTCTTCGAGCTAAAGTACAGGAGCCTTGCATTGTGTCGGATAGCTAGCGATATCTCATGGGTGTACTTCTGAAAGAGGATGAAGACACTGACCTTGGTGTGCCGAATGCGTCTGGTGATGTTGCTGAAGTATGTGACTTCTGGTCCATCGCGGGGTCGTCGATAACCAGAACAAGTGCTTCAGTTAGTCGAGCCGCGAGCAGCTTCTCCATCAATGCTTGTAGGTTGTGCGTCTTGGTGATTGTACCACTGATCGTTATTGTCAACACCAGGAGGATGTATCAAGACAAAAGATGTTCGGCGAGCAGGGCCCGCAGCAAGAGGTTTTTCCCGTGTCCTGACAGGGCAATGATCAGCACCACCTGACCGGCATCATCTGGTCTACGGCTGTATGGCGCTGATATGTTCCTGGAGGATGGTCAGCAGCTCTTCAGGCGTAGCCTCATCTATATCTGGGAGACTAAATGGCAGTACCTCCTGTAACAGCTCTTTTGCCTGCTGTGTGGGTAGCGTTGTACCACCGGCGGATATGAAGGATGCGAAAGAGGCGTCAAGCATGAAATCCCAACAACAGCTGAGAAAGTAACACAGAGGGCCTGTGTCAGTGCCTGCCGTGTCCAGCACCTCGAGTATCCATATGATGCAAGTTCGAGCAGCCATGCTTATTATATGATCGTAAAGGCAGGCCAAAGAATCCTGACTTCTTCACCTCGAGTAGTTGGAGCTTTGCTGTTGCATTTGCTTGGCCATCCACCGTGATATGGCTCAGGTCGAGGGTGCCCACCCTGAGATTCTCGCCATCTTGATGGAATGAGCTCCGTGGTTCCAGGAGATCCTTAACCAGGTCCTGTGCATAGGACTCGGCCATAACCTTGATGGCACCAGCCTCATCGACTCAGAGCATACCTCGCATCACTGCCGTCTTTGATGCCCATCCCCATGTATACAGTCTTGGCCTTGTTGATGGTCGATTGTTCTAGCGTGTCAGTGCTTCCGATGAGATCTCTGGCTGGGATGGTACCTCGGATCTCTCAAGGTTCTCCCTTCTGATCGAAGTCTAGGAAGGAGATAGGGGCAACAGTGTCCTCTGAACCAAGGTGTGCCACTCCCAAGTCAGCGAGATCACCTAGCTCTTTGTTCTCTAGGTCTGTACGTGATAGGGACATTGTTGGGTAAATATAGTGGCTTAAACCTAGTCATATCCAGCGGGAACTGCGGAAACAGATGGGTGTAGGAGGACCATGCGGTGGGCCAAGGAAATAGGTAGCAGTGTTCAGGATGCTGGCCCTCCCTGCAGGGGTATGCCTTGTGGGCTAACCACCATTTCTGGGCATTGGAAATCCTCAGTCCATTTGCTCGACTATGCACTACCGACTCTGGCATAGCCCGTCATACCTCATAGGCTACTATTGTGTCATGGACCTGCCATGCTTCCATTATATATTACCCGTCTTAAAGCTAGACATAGGCCATGATTATCTCAGCCATAGCACTCGTTGCTAGTACTAGAACCACGGCTTCCATTAGTGGGATGCGTTCGTCCATAATCTTGGCGGCAACAGTATAGGAAGCGCCACCGTTGGCCATCTTTGGGATTGGATGTGTTATTCCTAGACAGTGGTCGACAACTGTACTCGCCACTGTAGCGAGGAAAGTGGCTCCAGCACAGGAGTAACCTCATTACCACCCATCATCTTTACCACGGCCACATTCTCCACAACATTACTGGCAACATGAATGGTCAGGGGCTCAGCCTCTGTCAGGAGCTTCTGGGTCTTGCTTTTGAGCAGCATCTCTACCTTCTGGAGATTCGCCTGGCTCTCTGGGAGTTGCTTTACAATCTGTATCATTGATGTTATTGTTTAAGCCCTGTGTATACGCGTTTAAATGTATACATTCTACCTCGAGAGCGCTAAGCAACTCTAACCAGTCTCCATCTGTCAGCTGCTTAGATTGGTATTCAGGTATATCCTTAGCACTATACATAGCGGCTTAAACCATGGACCCATGCCTCAGGTACTATGACGTCTTCCGCATTGAATTGATGGGCTACAAGAAGAAGTCACCAGATGAGCTCGCCCAGCCCTCTAACGCTGAGGTAACAGAGGAGCTGACAGCTGTGAAGCTCTACCTAAGATTTGGTAAGGGGCAGATCCGCTTCGTCGAATACCTCATTATGCGCGGCAGTATCGTCAAGCAGCTCCTGCATACTAAGGGATTCTACAAGGATCGGGAGTATTTGTTGGATGTGTTCCAGCAGTTGCAGGCATCCATGGCATCCCCCGAATGAGTTGAATAAGACTCTGCACTACTACAAGCTGGAAAACGGCTGTACCACCGAACCAGCGTGTGTATGCTGACAGCATGTTTGGGGGCTGTCGGGCAGGCTAAGCTAGTTCAGGCAATCTCTTTTGTCACGACTCCCGCACCGGAAGAGTCAGGATGATCTATTGCTCTATGAGCAGGATCTACTAGCAGCGGAGAAGACTGGTGACGAGCACAGAAATAGCCAGACCTGACACCACTTGTAGGGCTAACATACCAGTGCTAACACTACTGATGGGCAGGGTTTCCTCAGAGGGTTTGGGTAGATTTTGCAGCACTCTGTGCGTCGGAACGACGGTAGCACTGGCTTATGGAGATGCTTGTGTCACGGGGGTTGGGACGAATTGCGCGGCTGAGTTGATGTCAGTGTTAAACCCATAGTGGACACCGGGGGAATTTCCCTCGACTATCACGTTGTTATAACCCCTGACCACCAGGTCCTCGATATTCACGATCAGGTTGCTCAGAATAAGCCGCAGGTGTGGAGATATGGCAAAGTCCAGCTGGTGGCGGGCCTTCTGTAAGGCTTGCTGGAACTTGGCAATGAGGCTGCTAGGGTCTGTAATGATGATCATATCCTCGACGAGACTGCGGAACATAGCCTGCACCTCTTTGCTGCTCACCCGATCTATAGTGGCGCAGCTCGGTCTGGGCCATCAGAAGACAATAACATAGGCCATCAGAAGACAATAACATAATGCTTCTTAAGACTCGTTGATTCGAACGATCCCCGCTGGTGTAAGCCCTGAGGTTGTGTGTGGGATAAAGTATTTCCAGGCATCTGGCTGTTCTTGCCTGATGCTGGTTATGTGCATATTCTGCAGCCTCGCTCCGGGCTCTGAGTCTGGATCGAATAAGAACGTCGCTGTCTTCTGATGGCCAATTTTCAGTGGTGTCTGATAGGGGAAGTCTTAGTAGTCTCGTCTCGGGTCACCAGACATAATGTCCAGGCCCTTGTGGTCACCACCATGCCACCAATAGACTGAGTGGGCATTGACCTCTCGCTGGAGTCTACTCGCTGCTGAGATGCTGTAGCTTGTCGTGCCGACGCCCGTGGGCTCTGGCTTGAAATCATTTGTATCAGGCAGGTTTGCGCCCAACTCATGGAGGATTCATCTCACCGTGTAGTACACATAGAATCTGAGACAGCTGGCAATGAACACAGCTTCGGGGGTACCAGAATAGGAGTGCAGCAAACCCGCAGCAATGCCACATCTTGCTGTGGCACACCACATGTTAAAGTTCAGCTGTTGGTTCCAGAATGAGAGATTCGGGCTTGCCATCCAGGTATGAGCTTTCTTCGCATCCTTGATGGTGATTGCAAGGTTGGTCAGTGGACATGTATTGATGGAGAAGCTGATGTGGGACCGCCCGTCGACTGTGATCGAAATAGGTGCTAGGTCCGGTATGTCATTCAGGAGACCACGTGGTACAGCTCTCGAGCGGGACCAGAGTGTACCCAGGAGGGCCGGTTGGCTCTGGTCGATTGTTGCGAGGTTTGTCGGGAATGCCATCTATAGTAGTCATCTTAAAGCCGCTGTTCCAGCCACGGATGCAACATACTATTTGGCACCGTAGAGATCTTTGATGTGGCCCCACCGCAGCATCTTGTTTTTTAACTCCTCCATGTCCACCCGCCCGCTGGAGCCTTTGAGATATTGCTGTCGCACTTTGGGTTTCTCTGTGCGGTACAGTGTTTGGAGCTTCAATATATGGTGATACCCTTCATCACTGACCTACCCATCTTTGAGAGCTTTGCTGAGAGACTCGTTGATAGCCAGTAGGCTGTTCTGTGCCAGTGTTACATACTTAGCATGCTTCTCCAGCTTCCTGGTGATCTAACGCTGTCCAACCGCAAAGCCGGTGGCCAGGACAGTAGCGGCAAGGGTCACACCACCTAGCAGGATAGCGACGATAGCACCCACCCCTGTAGCGAGGGTGGCAACGGTGGCCACACCAGCGCTGGCTCCAATCACGCCCGCAGCTGTGGTTGTGCGTGCTAGACTGCTGTAGGCTGTTTTATATCGCCTGCATGTTCAGGGCGGGATATAGTTCAGGTTGCTTTCGCCATTCCAATTTAGCCATGGTATACCTAGTTCTTAAGCTCGTGCCATCATCTGTAGGATCTGCTGATGAGTCAATGTGGGATTCATCTTGGAGAGCCTAGTGAACTGAACAAGCTTGTTGGTGTGGAGACATGCCTCCCTCAAACACCCCTCATCCAGCATAATGTCAGGGGCTAGTTGCTTTCGCAGCCACGACATCTGGAACGTCACCATGTCACTCTGATAGTACGCCCGCCGTTGGTGGAATTTCTTGGATTTATACTCCTGCCCACTCTCCTCTTCCCACTGCAAGACTTCTACAAACTCATCACACTTGTCATCCAAGTAATCATACAAGTTTGGCCCTATGATGCCCTCCTCCTGCCGGATGAGGCTCTCACATTCTTGGACAGAGTTGTAGTCCATTCGTCTCCTTGCCTCTCTGGTGTTCTGTTCATACCAGCTCACCCGCTGCAGTTGCTCACTTTCTTGTCGATATCACATTTCCTGTACCTATACGCTATATCTACCATCCCGGAGAAGGTGTGTAGATGCTCCTCTATCTCCTTTTTCAACATCTCGGCGAATGCCTGATAGGTCTGATATGATATCATAAATAGTAGCGGTGTAAACTCTAATTGGGTATCCGACAGACCATCCATGCTGGCATATAGACTAATGGTGGAGTTGTCAAACAGGTGATTTACGTGGGTGAACATGTTGGGGCTGATCGCTTTCCACAGTTTGCTGGTGGCTCCTGGCAGATATTCTATCACGTATAACCCTACTTCAGTCAGTGAACTGTGGTAGGTACTTCCCAGTGGTGGATGTAACACATCGGCGTGTACGTATGTGGTGGAATGCTGAGCTACCTTGAAGCGAACCCATTCTATGCAATACTGAACCGCATGTCTAACAACTAGAGATGGTCTGATGACATTCTCCCCATTTTGGAGTAGCAATCGGACAACAATCGGTATGGCTATACACTCTGTTTAGACTATATATATATATATATATATATATATATATATATATATATATATATATATATATATATATATATATATAATGGAGTCCATATTTGCTCACTCAACCGGTCTAGCTGATCTCGCGGACGTGTACGACGTTGATGCCGCCAAGGTTAAGGAAAGCGATGGCAAGTCGTTTGCCCTCCAATACAGAGCAGACTCCAAAACATTCTCCCTCCATCCCGTCGGTGGAGAGGGTGTAGAGCTGCTCAGTGACCTAAAGGATGTCTCGAAGGAATGTCTGGGTCGAGAAAGGGATGGGGACAAAATAGTGTTCCGCTATGACTTCCCGAAAAAGAAGTTCATCCTCCACCCCCTGATAGAGCGGTCACTGAACAAGGTTGAGGATGTTAACACTTTGGACTCTGATCTCAGCTTTCATGTCTTAGAGCCAACTGAGAAGCATGCTCTACTAATGTCACATGATGGTGTGGTATTGACTCTGGTGAAACAGCTGCAGCTAGTCTTCAAAAAGAATGCTGTGTGGTACCACGCTGGACCTGGTGGTAATTGGCGAGCGTGGGTGCCACTATATAGACTTCCCGCGGTTATTGACCTGGAGGTCACCCCACTCTCCACCATTGTGAAGAAGGATGGCATGGTCCGGAAGCTTTATAACAGGGGGACATCTTTCCTGACCTATATAGGACAGGGCACAACCCTAGTTGCAGTGGGTCATAGGATTGGGGTCACCAGAGGAAAGCTCCTGCTGCGTCGGCCCTTTGATGGGCCAGAGGAAGCCATCAATATTCAGGATGGCATCCTGCGGATAAAGGGTGTGTCGCATTCCTCCAAGTCGAAGGGCTCAGTGAAGCTGCTGGAGCATGTCGGGCTCACAAGTCTGCAAACTAAACGAAATCAAGGATTTCTTTTTTCACGAGAGAGTTGATACTTACCTCCCTAATACTTTTGATATTGCTAAATATTGGCTTTCACTCAATAAACACTCAGATTAAAACAGTTAGGTGCCCCTACTGGGCAGGGAGTCAGAGCGTAGTCTGGCGGATGCCAGCCCCACCACCGCGCATGCGCAGACTAGCACTTCCTCTGACTAATTTATTGGCTGATACACATGCAACTATTAAGAGCCTGAAGACCGCTCTGTGGGGTGGAGAGGCCGGGTCCGTATCTAGGGAGGTAAGTATCAACTCTCTCGTGAAAAAAGAAATCCTTGATTTCGTTTATTTCACATCAAGAGTATACTTACCTCCCTAATACTTTCGATATTGCCAGAATTCGACAGTGAATTCGGCGGGAGGGAGGCGAGGTCAAAAGACCAGCTCATCCCTATACGCTTTTCTGCGTTTAAGGCACTTAAACTTCTGAAACTGTATGAAAAAACAGTCAGGATTTGACTAACCATCGGATAACACCCCCGATGTATGAGAGATGACCGAATGTCATATGCGCTCCCCCCCCTCCTTCCTAGGAGGAAGAGTCGAATGACCTCAATGTCCTATACACTCTCTACGTACAAGTGCCATGTACTACAGGACAGAGACGAAAAAACTCCATTTTCGTATACTCTCAACAATGAACCACATAAATACACAAAACCATCATCATATAAATAACGGGTAACGTGACAAGACAATCAACAATGGACAACACATACACAAGACTGACCTTGTTGAAATGGCTGCTGACATCCTCTTCCCATTGGTGAAGATCGATGCAGTCCCAAATTAGTGGTTGTTTCCATAAATTAATTGTGAAATATATAAGCAATGAGGAAACCCCATCAAAAATATATATGCCTAGTTATTTTTTCAAAATCGACAAGGCGAGAGGATTAGAGGTGTCACGGAGATAATGGTCTGTAAAACTTGACTCACAGTGCCACTGAGCCACCGACATAATATCATCCACAGGGACCCCATTAAATAGGGCAGTGGATGTCACTACGCCGCGGACACTGTGAGCCTTGGCCACGTCAACCTGCTTCCCGGTGGCGGATTTATGGCAAAACTGAATGCATTCTACAATCCACCTGGAAATGGTGTCCTTAGAAGCCCTGCCATGGGGTTCAATATATGACAACCATAACGCTGACTGATCGGTGCGCCACTCCGCCGTACGTTGCTTGTACCGGCAAAGCGCCCGGACAGGACACCATGCTTTAGAATTAGGATCATATCTAGTTAAAGCAGGCAAAATAATAGGTTGACTTGGATATTTCAACGACTGATTTTTAGCCAAGAAATTAATCCTAGGTAGCAGCTTAAGGCCTTCCCCTGAAACAACAAAACGGTCATCCTCGGCTGATAAGGCATGAATTTCACTCCTACGCCTAGCCGAGGCCGCAGCAATTAAAAACACAGTCTTCAGTGTTAATAGTTTCATAGAAATGGAACTAAGTGGTTCAAAAGGCTTATCACCTAGTACTTGAAGCACTAGCGATAAACTCCAAGACGGAATCACAGGTGGATTCCTTGGTCTTAGATTGCCCATGCCTTTAATTAATACATTTAATGTATTTACTTCATCACTTCCCCTCTTAGCCAAGCAAGGAATAAGACATTAATGCTGACTTATAACCAGCAATAGAGTTAGGCTTGAGGCTATAGGCATCATAGAGGTGACAGAGGAAATCAGCTACTACTTGAATAGATGAATCCATTGGATCAATACATCTTTTTGAGCACCATTCTGCAAATCTGTTGATTTTATAATTATATGCTCTGGAGGTTGACCCCCTCCTGGCTTTGGCCATAAACATGGCTGCTTGCTCAGAAAAGCCCTCCTTAATTCTAGATTCCTTGACAACATCCACGCAGTCAATCTGAACATTGACGGATTGTTGTGAAGGGCCTTGCCCTGGAAGATAATATCGTCCATCAGAGGCAGAGGAACCGGATTGCAGACCAGAAGGTCCAGCAGATCCGTATACCATGATCGGCTTGGCCAATCCGGGGCGATCAGAAGCACTTGGCATTCCTCTTGTCTGATTTTCTGAAGAATTTTTGGAATCAGGATTGCTGGAGGGAATGCGTATGCATACATTCTCCCCCAGCTGATAGCTAACGCATCTGTTGCGAAAGCGCTTGGATTCGGAATCGGAGAGACGTACGTCGTCATCTTCGCATTCTTCTTTGTTGCGAACAAATCGATGTTGGGTTTCCCCCAATGGTCGAACAGATGATCCGCCACACATTGATTTAGTTGCCATTCCGTGGGTAAAACACTCATCCTTCGGCTCAATGAGTCTGCTAGCAGATTTAACCTTCCCGGAATATGAACTGCTTTCAAGGTAATCTGGTGATCCAGACACCAACAAAGCAGTCTCCATGTCATCATACAGAGACTGGGCGACTTCGTTCCGCCCTGGCGGTTTATGTAAGTCACAACTGTTGAGTTGTCTGAACGAATAAGAACAATCTTGCCCTGAACTTTCTGTAAGAAATGTTCCAGGCCCAGGACTACTGCTCTTAGCTCCAGTAGATTTATATGTTCCTTTGACTGTTCCAGATTCCAAAGCCCTGATATCGTGGACTCTTCCAGGCAAGCTCCCCAGCCCTCCATCGATGCATCTGTATACACAGTCACCTGAGGGTGGGGAGGGGTTAGCATAACCCCCACCAAGAGATTCTCTGTGTCCAACCACCATTGCAGGTGATGAATCAGAGGCGCCAACACTGACACATTCGAGTCCAGCGAACCTGTACTCTGGGTCCATTGTGTCATGAGAAATAACTGGATCGGCCGCCTGCGTAAGGCGGCCTGAGGAATGACTGGTTCCAATGAAACCATCAACCCCAGCATTCTCAAGTAAACCCGTGCCAGGACATGACGACTGTCGCACACCGACTGAATTAATGAGATGAGTTTCTGAACTCTCTCCTGAGTAGGATAAACATATCCTGTCTCTAGATCGAAGAACATCCCCAGGTAAACAAACTTCTGGGATGGAATCAGCTCTGATTTTGGGAAATTGATCATCCAGCCTAAGTCTGTGAGAGTTTTCAAAACAATCTCCAGACTGGCCGATAAACTTTCCCGGGTGTGTGCTTTCAACAGCCAGTCGTCTATGTACGTGTGGACTGCTATGCTTCTCCTGCGGAGGTATGCGGTGATCGCAAGAACCACACGGGTGAAAACCCGAGGAGCCGTGGAAATTCCGAAGGGTAGCACCCTGAATTCCCACTGTCTGCCCTGGAATGCAAATCTCAGGAAGCGACGGAAACTCCTGTGTATGGGGATGTGGAAATAAGCGTCCTTCAAATCTATCGACGCTGTCCACATTCCCCTCTCTAACCCCGCCAACACCGAGCGCACAATCTCCATCTTGAAACTGGGCGTCTCTATGAACTTGTTCAATGGCTTGAGGTTGAGAATTGGTCTCCACCCTCCGGTGTTCTTTGTTACTAAGAACAGGGTTGAATAGAAGCCCGGACACCTCTGTGCCGGCTGAATAGCTTCTTTTTGTATGAGGGAATTTATTTCCTCCTCGATACACAACCTTTGATCTGGATCTCTCGGATTTGGAGTCCAGATCGGTACTAGAGACAGTCGCGATGGCGGGCCTGTCATCCAATCGGGATGATACCCGACTGAAAGCCATCGCAAGACTAAACGGTCCTGAGTTAACCGTTCCCACTCTTGCATGTGGTCGGCTAGCCGGCCTCCCACCGGTCCACCTAGGGATAGAGGTGGACATAAGGAGTGCAAGAGCGGCACTGTCTCCTCTGCCCGAAACACCGGCGCGGTTCTCACCGCGGTAACCGTCCCATCAGGAACGATTACCCCGCCCAGATCCTCGCGCGCCACGACCAGCACCGCGCGCACCTCGGTGCGCGGGCGGCTGCCTGGCTGACTGCGCCTGAGGAGCCTGCGCCCCCCTCGCTGCTGGCCGAATCGCACGCGACCGAGGCCGGCGCTGCGATGGTGGTTGGCCTCTGACCTGGCCACTACCACCTCGAGCCTGCAGGGGACGATACGCAGGGGGTGCGGCGCGAACGTTGGCACGACGAAGCACCTCAAACTGCTCGCGCAGCGCCCTCTGGTTATTAACCAGAGTAACCGTCTCCTGGAGGTGCCTACACCCCTCACCTCCAAAGAGACCAGGACCTGTCATAGGCGTACGTAGTAGCCTATTGTAGAGGTCCTGGGACGGGCACAGATTATCCAAGGCAAAAGTGCGCCTTGCCCGGACACTCCTGGTCACCGCCCGCGTCATACAGTCCAGAGCCAGGTTGATACCATCCTGGATGGCTCGCTGGACTGTGACCGGACTTGGCTGGCGTGATGCGGATGCTGTTACTACCCCTTGTAACAGCTGGGAGACGTGGGACAGAGCGGCAATCGAAGCCCTCCCACTCTCCTCCGCATCACGCAACGCGGCATTTGCTGAACGCAACGCGTTCGAACACAAGACTCCCGTGTCAGAACGGGAGCCTGGCCGCGCATCCTCACCCAAAGCCGCGCGGTCATCCACGCTCGGCTTCGGTACCACACCGTACCGCTGGTAGTCCAGGGGCACGATGCGACAACGCCTGGCCACCTCGCGCGGGGCCTTAGCGAGACGTCCACTCGACTTAATGGACGTCTCCGCCGCCTCGAACATGTCAACGACATGCTCTGCCAGCGGCAGAGAAGGCATAGCGTTAGCAGCAGGCTTACCAGCTAACCACGGCCTGTGCTCACGCTGGCTAGCCGACTGCTCCACGGGCAGATCTGGTCTAACACTTACCAACCACTGGCAAGCGTCAGACCAATCCTCCTCCGTGGCTAGCTGCGAGCGCTCTACAAGACGGGGGCCTTCGTCTTCCTCCAGAGCGCAAGCAACAGAGCTTGACGGCGGGTACGCTGCTATGCCTGGCAAGCCAGGGAGAACATGCGGGCCTGACAATACCGGCATGCTAATATCACTGGTTTGACCAGGAGCAGGCGCCGTGGTAGAGCGCGGGGCATATACCGCCCCACCACGGCCCCGGCCAGCACCAGCGACACTCTCGGCAAGCCGAGGTATGCGGTACCGCTGGCCTTCAGCGCCCAGGGCCACAGTCTGAACCGTGGATTCTACCCCTGGGAGAGTAGAACCATGGAAAAAGGCGCCTGTATTCCCCGCGAGGGGTGCACAGACGTCATAATCCATGTCCACGTCTTCAGACGGCGACCCCAACAGGTAATCCTCATCCTCCTGGCCAGAGAGATTAGACTCCGGGTCAGCAAAGAGAGCTAACCCGGACTGGCCAGGGAAGGTGCCATACGAGGTACTGGCACCCGCGGTGTGCGGATACCCCTGGACTGATAAGCAGCCCGCGGGTTCCAGCGACGACCGTCCACGGTCCCTATTGGGCGCGGCAATAAGCCTGCTGCCAGGGCCGTGGAACGCCCCCTCTAATGGGGCCACCTCTGAATCTTCAAACAACGGAAGCGTACTAAGGAACGTTGATTCAGAGGTGGGGATTACCTGCTCCGAAGCAGATGATGAGGTCAATAAAGGATTTGGTCCAGGAAGCATGCCACGAAGCAACTCTGGAACCAAATCCTTGATTGTCCTCCTCATCTCTCCCAACATCTCGGTCCGGAAGGCCTCCATATCCACCGCGGACGAGGCCTTCCTCTTACCCTTCTTACTTACACCCTCTTTCTTCTGCTTCTTCTTCTCCTCCTCCACCTTGTCCTTCGCCTGCAAGCACAAGAATTCGGACATTAACTCGCCCCCCCCAGTGCTTACATATCTCGCAATTAAGCAAGGGACCACAGGGGCTACACTGAAAACAGAGATGAGGGCCAAACTTGTCCCTCAAAAATCGTCCACAGGACGCACAACCAGGTCTCTGAAAAAGGGCAAAGGACGAGGAGTATGAGCAAACTAGTTAAGCTTAGAAACTCACCAACTCAAGAGAAGGAAAATGATCATAAAGATCATAATTTATCAGAAAACCAGCTTCGGACAACTTTAATTGTAAATAAAGAGCAAGGCTGATTATGACGTCATTAATCCTATGATAGGAAAAAATCGATCCCCAACAAACATCCCAGTGCAAGGACGAATTGTATCTCTAACCAGAACATGTACAGAATGGACATTTCGACTATACAAGCATCAGATATATACTGATAACAATGGCAAATAAAGTTAATTATCTCCCTTTCCTCTAAATAATTAACATCACCTCATATCAATAATTAGATACCTGACACCTTGTCTAGACAAACCATCCAACCTGATGAACTGGAGCACTCCACCACTGAACGCCTCTTAACTCTCTCCACCTCTAGGGGAAGGAATTGGATCAAGAGGGCAAAGTGAGAAGACCTTTATAATAGGCCTCCAACTCACTGGACATAGAATTTTTGGTTAGATAACCTAACAGTATTAGTAGGAAATGGAACCATGGTGGAGAGACACAAACCCTCTGCTGATGTCATGTCCATAATATTTCTTCACACAGACCTGTGGACATAAACACAAAGAGAGATTAGTCTTATATAGCACCTAGTTGAAATAAACCAACTAATCAAGGCGCTTATCACGTTTAGCGCGAGTCCCGGAAACACATTACAACGGGACAAAACTCGCTAATTTTACTAGAAGTCACCTGATTTAAAGGTCCAAGGCCCTCCTGTGGCGAAGTTACTCTTTCTGCCATCTTTCTCAGGTAACAACAGTTCAGAATTGTGTCAAAAACGCTTATAATTGAGCTACAAAAAGCACCAGCACAAAAGCATGTGTAGTCTCTTAGCCAATAAATTAGCAAAGAGGAAGTGCTAGTCTGCGCATGCGCGGTGGTGGGGCTGGCATCCGCCAGACTACGCTCTGACTCCCTGCCCAGTAGGGGCACCTAACTGTTTTAATCTGAGTGTTTATTGAGTGAAAGCCAATATTTAGCAATATCAAAAGTATTAGGGAGGTAAGTATACTCTTGATGTGAAAAACACCCATTGTGCTAGAGCTGTGGCTTCTAGCTGGTGGTAAAGTGAGGCAGCTAAGACCTGCCCCTGAAGGCATTAAGATTGGCATCAAGGCCGGCACTGGGCTTGAACTGACACAGATATTTCTCGAGGGGTTCACCTTGTTCGGTTTAACCCATGTATAGGATGCTGATTATACTACTGCTCATACCTGTGGTGGCTGCCTCACAAACAGCCATTATATTAGATGCCAAGTGGGCCCACTTCCGAGACAAGCCTCAGTATAATCCCTTCCGTGACGATTTACAGAAAAAATCTACAACCGATTTCACCCACGTCAGGAAATCGAGTCTGCCTGTCACTTCTGTGGTGTAGAAAGGTCTGGACGTGGTTGTCTGCAGCTGGGGCGGCACCAGATCCTCTGTGTCGCCTGTGAACATGGTAGAGTCTGCCATGGTGCAGATGGTAGGCACTTTACCATTCTGCCAAGTGAGCGTTGCCAAGGCAGCTGGAAGGGCCTGTGGGTAATTCCCTCATGCTGATGTGACACTGGTCATGACTACGTGTTGGTCTGAGCAGTCTCGTCGAGATGCTCTTGTTCTAATTCGATAGCATCACTGCAGACTGACCGCCCCCCGTCATGTAAATACTTCCATAATTCTGTTAATGCCATTTCTGTCAGTGGATAGCTTTTTAACTCTGTATTGTTGGTGGATTTCGGGCGAGTAACTCGTCTACTACTGTTGGAATTATTATGTCAGGAGAAGCTCTCCAGGACTCAAGCGATCTATTTGCATAGTTGCCCAGGTCATGTAATGATCTTGCCACCTTTTCCCGCCATGCCGCACAGCCTATACCATGCATGTAACTCCATAGTTCTTTGGGGTAACCCATGGTACACAACATTGGTCAGATTCGTCTCTGGAAGATTAGACCCTGTAATGTGTGGTTGATCACAGGTGATAGGTATACCATGTGTGTTACTAAATGGGGATTCGGACCATGTAATGTGTGGTTGATCACAGGTGATCGTTATACCACTAAGGATGTGTCTTTAAATGGGTGTTCGAACGAGCTGCAGCAACATTATCACGCCTCTGTTCTGACAGCCCACCTCTCTCCTGTAGCCACCGATCGCCGATCCTCTGTTCTGAAAGTCTTCTGTTCTAGCAGCCTTAATTTATATACTACTCAGGAATGATGGTTATTCATGATAAACAAGTTATATTTGTTTATTATGGCAAACATGTTAACACTGGTTAATTATAATTCTCATAGAAAACAAGGCCATTCAGAGATTATAAACCCTTACCCTCTTGTTTTTGTAACAATGTACATTTTTTAAAGATTTTCTGCATTTTTCAGGATTTTTTATGATGAACAAATGAACATTGTGGAATGCTAGTGTATGGTCACACCCTTTCTTGTTTTAAAATTTGAGCCAAATTTCCAAGATATTCATAGAATTTGAGCTGATCTGGGCCCTCCTTTATATGGGTCATGGCCAAAGTTTTGAGATCCTCTTTCATCCTACGATCATTTGTTCTGTTAACCCTTTAATGCTCAAATTGGTCAAGAAAATTTCAATTTTCTCAAAGAAAATGTCCATTTTTAGACCGAGACCATTTTTGAAAATTTACCACTGCTCGATAACCGAGCCAGTCATTCCAGTGGTAAATTTTCAAAAATAGTCTTCTCTTGGCCTGCAAACGGACATTTCTTAAGACCACTGCAGAAGCTGTTTTTGACTGATATGAGTGTTAACTGGTTAAGTTGAGTAAAATTGGATCAGTAGATTTTGAGATATAGACACACACGCATGCATGCATGCATGCATGCACGTATGCACGCACGCACACACGCACACCTGAGTTTATTCTCGATTCTTGGAGATAAATAATTAAATTTTGATAAGCATTTGAATTTTTGCTGATGGTATTGACCACACACAAACAAAGGCTACCTTTTAAGAAAGTTTGATGGCTATCCCTTCAGCATAACTTGAGCTATCATCTGGAAATGCAAAGAACTTGGGAAAAATTGAGCCATCATGATCTTGACCGCAAAATCAATAGTGTTGTTTGGTCCATCAAAGGCAATATCTCACCCATGTTTGGTTTAGCCATTTTCAGTAGAAATTCTATTAATATCAGAACAAGCACACAGATACAAGAAAAAGACAAATGATATATATATATATATATATATGAGTCTGCACGACGCATGCTTGACTCTGTGTCATTTATCACAATCTCTCTGACTCTTCAAATTAGTAAAGAAATTATTCAGAGATGAAACGGCCTACCTTGTATATCAAGTCTAAGTGACTGTGATGGAATACCGCCTTGTCCATTTTCTGTAGCACATCGATAATCACCACTGTCATCAAATCTGGCATCATGAATAAGCAATGTGCCATCACCCGCCTGCTCATACTTATCAGTGTACCGTGGCAATCGAACACTGAAAATTACATCAATTTATTACTCGGAATAGTAGATATAAAGTTTGCATGCACTAATAAATAGAGACATTTGTATGAGATATTGAATGTGTGTTGATTTCTGTGCTATATACCCAGCACGCAATGTCCTATGTCATATTCTTTGTAACTATTGCATACCATATCATGTGAGTTTATTGTTAGTACACACTCGGATTTGTCAAACAAAACCACCTAGCTGGCAGTGAAACTTATGATTTCTTAGCTATCTCTTGTTGTGTATGCATGTAGAACAGACTCACTGCAATTGCTTGAGACCTCATTATTAATTTTCAGGAGAAAATACAACAAGTTGAATACAAATTCTTCCTGCAACAAATTTCAGTCCACTTATCCTATCATAATTATAATAGCTTTAATATTTGACACCTTGCTGGGGAATTAAAGAGCAATTTGAGGGCATATTATTGCTGACTAATATCCTTATCCATACAATCAGGTAATTAGCTATTACCTAACGATAATACAGTGAGTATATGCCTAGATATGATTTCTGTCCAAGAATGAAATAAAGTAAACAAAGAATATGTGTAAGGGGAGGAGGGTGGGCTCAAATTGTAAGAGTGGGGAATGGGATTTAGGTTGCAAGAAGGGCTGTGACTCAGATAGCAAGAAGGGAATGCAAAATGCAAAGGAGGGGGGGGAGGGGACATCAATTGCAAGAGTGGATTGGTAAATTTTCATGACCCAAATCAGTAGTGTTCAGGAATCAGGCAACTTATCCATCCAGATACTATGGCTTACACATCTGGATACCATATGGCTTACCCATCCAGATACCATATGGCTTACACATCTGGATACCAGATGGCTTACCCATCCAGATACCATATGGCTTACACAGCTGGATACCAGATGGCCTACCCATTCAGATAACATATGGCTTACACATCTGGATACCAGATGGCTTACCCATCCAGATGGCGGACAACTTATTCATCCAGATATCTGAGATCTTATTCATCCAGATACCTGGGACCTTACCCATCCAGATACCCGAGAACTTACCCATCTAGATACCAGATGACTGTTGGTCTGGGAACACCAACACGCTCACAATGTATGATGATGTCAAGGCCAGCCTTCACCGTAAAGTGACTTTGTGTGAACGGAAGGATTTGTGGAACTGAACCTGAGAAGCAAAATAGAATAGAATACTGTAAAGCAATAACAATGGTAATGGATGAATCCAGTTTAGCTATGCCCCACCCATCTTTAACTAAATTCCACCCATGCTCTGCATGTATTTGGATCGATCGATCCGGCACTGCCTGACTCTAAATTTCCGAAAAAACTATACAGGTAAGCTTTTGGCAGCAACAGCGGCCAGTCAAATTAGTTTAAAATTATTCACCAGAATGTTTATTAACCCTATAACATTTAAATTTGTTCAAGAAAATTTATATATTCTCATAGAGAATGTCCATTTGCAGACTAAGTGAAGACCATTTTCGAAAATTTACCACTGGAATGACTGCCTCTGTTATCGAGCCAGTCATTCCAGTGGTAAATTTTCAAAAATAGTCTTCTCTTAGTCTGCAAATGGACATTTCTCAAGATCACTGTAGAAGCTGTTTTGACTGATATAAGTGTTAAAGGGTTAAATAGTAAAGACATACAATTCGTACGACGTGTCGGACTATTAAGCATTTATGACACACTAAATCAGCTAATTGCTACACATGGTGACCTAAAAAAAGCAGGACTCGATACACTCAAGTCAAGAATTGACCTGAGAAAGCTAAGGATTTCGGCTGAGGACAAGATCCATAAGGATTGTTTGCAGCTGTAGGATGTTTCTCCTACTACAGCTGCAGAATACATTAATCGTACATACACACTAAATCGCGTCATTCATGATGTAATTGATTATGACGTCAGCCTACATGTGACGTTGTTGATTATGATCATATGATTGATCATTAGACTGGATTGCTCCATTGAAATGTATGCATGTACCACGCCAATATTCACATTACACCATTGATCATTGGCTGAGCACCAATTTCTAAATAGCGCAGGGCCAATATGTATTTGGATATTGGTACTACAATTGGTCAATGACGCAAGACCAATATCCAGATGCATAGTGGTGCAGCCCATTTGTCAATGGTGCAAGGACCTAAATCCAAATGCATATCAATAAGACCATTGGACAATGGCGCAGGACCAATATCCAAATGCACAGTGGCTCAACCTGGTCATGAGTGGCGTCAACTGTCAAGCCAATATGTATTTGGATATTGGTCCTGCAATGTATTATACAGAACACCTGGCTTAAATGACCACGTTCTGGGGCCATAGTAAAACCTATATGTACTGACTTGGGCAATTTGAATGGAGGGTATATATGTATGTGCTGACTATGGTAATTTGACTGGAGGGTATGTATGTACCAACTACTATGGTAGTTTAAACGAAATCTAGGATTTCTTTTTTCACGAGAGAGTTGATACTTACCTCCCTAATACTTTTGATATTGCTAAATATTGGCTTTCACTCAATAAACACTCAGATTTAAAACAGTTAGGTGCCCCTACTGGGCAGGGAGTCAGAGCGTAGTCTGGCGGATGCCAGCCCCACCACCGCGCATGCGCAGACTAGCACTTCCTCTGACTAGATTATTGGCTGACACACATGCAACTATTAAGAGCCTGAAGACCGAGCCTCTGTGGGGTGGAGAGGCCGGGTCCGTATCTAGGGAGGTAAGTATCAACTCTCTCGTGAAAAAAGAAATCCTAGATTTCGTTTATTTCACTTCAAGAGTATACTTACCTCCCTAATACTTTTGATATTGCCAGAATTCGAAAGTGAATCTGGCGGGAGGGAGGCGAGGTCAAAAGACCAGCTCATCCCTATACGCTTTTCTGCGTTTAAGGCACTTAAACTTCTGAAACTGTAAGAAAAAACAGTCAGGATTTGACTAACCATCGGATAACACCACCGATGAATGAGAGATGACCGAATGTCATATGCGCTCCCCCCCCTCCTTCCTGGGAGGAAGAGTCGACTGACCTCAATGTCCTATACGCTCTCTACGTACAAGTGCCATGTACTACAGGACAGAGACGAAAAAACTCCATTTTCGTAACTCTCAACAATGAACCACACAAATACACAAACCATCACCATATTAATAACGGGTAATCGTGACAATACAATCAACAACGGACAACACATGAACAAGACTGACCTTGTTGAAAACGGCTGCTGACATCATCTTCCCATTGGTAAAGACTGATGCAGGCCCAAAAAAGTGGGTGTTTCCATAAATTAATTGTGAAATATATAAGTAATGAGGAAAAACCTCCTCAAAAAATATAAACCGAGTTATTTTTTCAAAACCGACAAGGCGAGAGGATTAGAGGTGTCACGGAGATAATGGTCTGTAAAACTTGACTCACAGTGCCACTGAGCCACCGACATAATATCATCCACAGGGACCCCATTAAATAGGGCCGTGGATGTCACTACGCCGCGGACACTGTGAGCCTTGGCCACGTCAACCTGCTTCCCGGTGGCGGATTTATGGCAAAACTGAATGCATTCCACAATCCACCTGGAAATGGTGTCCTTAGAAGCCCTGCCATGGGGTTCAATATATGACAACCATAACGCTGACTGGTCGGTGCGCCACTCCGCCGTACGTTGTTTGTACCGGCGCAGCGCCCGGACGGGACACCATGCTTTAGAATTAGGATCATATCTAGTTAAAGCAGGCAAAATAATAGGTTGACCTGGATATTTCAACGACTGATTTTTAGCCAAGAAATTAATCCTAGGTAGCAGCTTAAGGCCTTCCCCTGAAACCACAAAACGGTCATCCTCGGCTGATAAGGCATGAATTTCACTCCTACGCCTAGCCGAGGCCGCAGCAATTAAAAACACAGTCTTCAGTGTTAATAGTTTCATAGAAATGGAACTAAGTGGTTCAAAAGGCTTATCACCTAGTACTTGAAGCACTAGCGATAAACTCCAAGACGGAATCACAGGTGGATTCCTTGGTCTTAGATTGCCCATGCCTTTAATTAATACATTTAATGTATTTACTTCATCACTTCCCCTCTTAGCCAAGCAAGGAATAACAGACATTAATGCTGACTTATAACCAGCAATAGAGTTAGGCTTGAGGCTATAGGCATCATAGAGGTGACAGAGGAAATCAGCTACTACTTGAATAGATGAATCCATTGGATCAATACATCTTTTTGAGCACCATTCTGCAAATCTGTTGATTTTATAATTATATGCTCTGGAGGTTGACCCCCTCCTGGCTTTGGCCATAAACATGGCTGCTTGCTCAGAAAAGCCCTCCTTAATTCTAGATTCCTTGACAACATCCACGCAGTCAATCTGAACATTGACGGATTGTTGTGAAGGGCCTTGCCCTGGAAGATAATATCGTCCATCAGAGGCAGAGGAACCGGATTGCAGACCAGAAGGTCCAGCAGATCCGTATACCATGATCGGCTTGGCCAATCCGGGGCGATCAGAAGCACTTGGCATTCCTCTTGTCTGATTTTCTGAAGAATTTTTGGAATCAGGATTGCTGGAGGGAATGCGTATGCATACATTCTCCCCCAGCTGATAGCTAACGCATCTGTTGCGAAAGCGCTTGGATCCGGAATCGGAGAGACGTACGTCGTCATCTTCGCATTCTTCTTCGTTGCGAACAAATCGATGTTGGGTTTCCCCCAATGGTCGAACAGACGATCCGCCACACATTGATTTAGTTGCCATTCCGTGGGTAAAACACTCATCCTTCGGCTCAATGAGTCTGCTAGCAGGTTTAACCTTCCCGGAATATGAACTGCTTTCAAGGTAATCTGGTGATCCAGACACCAACAAAGCAGTTTCCATGTCATCATACAGAGACTGGGCGACTTCGTTCCGCCCTGGCGGTTTATGTAAGTCACAACTGTTGAGTTGTCTGAACGAATAAGAACAATCTTGCCCTGAACTTTCTGTAAGAAATGTTCCAGGGCCAGGACTACTGCTCTTAGCTCCAGTAGATTTATATGTTCCTTTGACTGTTCCAGATTCCAAAGCCCTGATATCGTGTACTCTTCCAGGCAAGCTCCCCAGCCCTCCATCGATGCATCTGTATACACAGTCACCTGAGGGTGGGGAGGGGTTAGCAAAACCCCCGGCAAGAGATTCTCTGTATTCAACCACCATTGCAGGTGGTGAATGAGAGGCGCCAACACTGACACATTCGAGTCCAGCGAACCTGTACTCTGGGTCCATTGTGTCATGAGAAATAACTGGATCGGCCGCCTGCGTAAGGCGGCCTGAGGAATGACTGGTTCCAATGAAACCATCAACCCCAGCATTCTCAAGTAAACCCGTGCCAGGACATGACGACTGTCGCACACTGACTGAATCAACGAGATGAGTTTCTGAACTCTCTCCTGAGTAGGATACACATATCCTGTCTCTAGATCGAAGAACATCCCCAGGTAAACAAACTTCTGGGATGGAGTCAGCTCTGATTTTGGGAAATTGATCATCCAGCCTAAGTCTGTGAGAGTTTTCAAAACAATCTCCAGATTGGCCGACAAACTTTCCCGGGTGTGCGCTTTCAACAGCCAGTCGTCTATGTACGTGTGGACTGCTATGCTTCTCCTGCGGAGGTATGCTGTGATCGCAAGAACCACACGGGTGAAAACCCGAGGAGCCGTGGAAATTCCGAAGGGTAACACCCTGAATTCCCACTGTCTGCCCTGGAATGCAAATCTCAGGAAGCGACAGAAACTCCCGTGGATGGGGATGTGGAAATAAGCGTCCTTCAAATCTATCGACGCCGTCCACATCCCCCTCTCCAACCCCGCCAACACCGAGCGCACCGTTTCCATCTTGAAACTGGGCGTCTCGATGAACTTGTTCAATGGCTTGAGGTTGAGAATCGGTCTCCACCCTCCGGTGCGTTTTGTTACTAAGAACAGGGTTGAATAGAAGCCCGGACACCTTTGTGCCGGCTGAATAGCTCCTTTTTGTACGAGGGAATTTATCTCCTCCTCGATACACAACCTTTGCTCTGGCTCTCTCGGAATGGGAGTCCAGACTGGCACCAGAGACAGTCGCGACGGCGGGCCTGACATCCACTCTGGATGATACCCGACGGAAAGCCATCGCAAGACTAAACGGTCCTGAGTCAACCGTTCCCACTCTTGCATGTGGTCGGCTAGCCGGCCTCCCACCGGTCCACCTAGGGACCGCGGTGGACACAAGGCATGCAAGAGCGGCACTGTCTCCGTTGCCATACACACCGGAGTGGTTCTTACCGCGGTAAGCGTCCTGTCAGGACCGATAACCACGCCCAGATCCTCGCGCGCCCCGCCCCGCCCCGCGCGCACCTCGGTGCGCGGGCGGCTGCCTGGCTGACGGCGCCTGAGGAACCTGCGCCCCCCTCGCTGCTGGCCGAATCGCACGCGGCCGAGGCCGACGCTGCGACGGTGGCTGGCCTCTGACTTGGCCAGCACCACCTCGAGCCTGCAGGGGACGATACGCAGGGGCCGCGGCGCGAACGTTAGCACGACGCAGCACTTCAAACTGCTCGCGCAGCGCCCTCTGGTTATTCACCAGGGTGACCGTCTCCTGGAGGTGGCGACATCCCTCACCTCCAAAAAGACCAGGACCCGTCATAGGCGTACGGAGTAGCCTATTGTACAGGTCCTGAGACGGGCACAAATTGTCCAGGGCAAACGTGCGTCTTGCCCGGACACTCCTGGTCACCGCCCGAGTCATACAGTCCAGCGCCAGGTTAATACCATCCTGGATGGCTCGCTGGACCGTGACCGGGCTTGGCTGGCGCGATGCGGATGCCGTTACTACCCCCTGTAACAGCTGGGAGACGTGGGACAGAGCGGCAATCGAAGCCCTCCCACTCTCCTCCGCATCACGCAACGCGGTATTCGCCGAACGCAACGCGTTCGAGCACAAGACCCCCGTGTCAGAACGGGAGCCTGGCCGCGCATCCTCACCCAAAGCCGCGCGGTCATCCACGCTGGGCTTGGGTACCACACCGTACCGCTGGTAATCCAGGGGCACGATGCGACAACGCCTGGCCACCTCGCGAGGGGCCTTCGCGAGACGTCCACTCGAGTTAATGGACGTCTCCGCCGCCTTGAACATGTCAACGACATGCTCCGCCAGCGGCAGAGAAGGCATAGCGTTAGCAGTCAGTTTCCCAGCTAACCATGGCGTGTGAACACGCTGGCTAGTCGACTGCTCCACGGGCAGATCAGGCCTAACGCTCACCAACCACTGGCAAGCGTCATACCAATCCTCTTCCGTGGCTAACTGCGAGCGCTCTACAAGACGGGGGCCTTCGTCTTCCTCCTGAGCGCAAGCAGTAGAGCTTGACGGCGGGTACGCTGATACACCTGGCAAGCCAGGGAAAACATGCGGGCCTGACAGCCCCGGCATGAGAATATCACTGGTTTGACCAGGAGCAGGCACCGTGGCAGAGCGCGGGGTATATATAGCCCCACCACGGGCCCGGCCAGCACCAGCAACACCCTCGGCAAGCCGAGGTATGCGGTACCGCTGGCCATCAGCAGCGCCCTGGGCCACCACCTGAGCCGCGGACTCTACTCCAGGGTGAGTAAAACCGTGGAATAAGCCGCCTGTATTCCCCGCGAGGGGTGCACAAACGTCTTCATCCATGTCCACGTCGTCAGACGGCGACCCTAGCAGGTAATCCTCATCACCCTGGTCAGAAAGATTAGACCCCGGGTCAGCAAAGAGAGCTAACCCGGGCTGACCAGGAACGGTGCCATAGGAGGTACTGGCCACCGCGGCGTGCGGATACCCCTGGACTGATAAGCAGCCCGCGGGTTCCAGCGACAACCGTCCACGGTCCCCTATCGGCGCGGCAATAAGCCTGCTGCCAGGGTCGTGGAACGCCCCCTCTAATGGGGCCACCTCTGAATCGTCGAACAACGGAAGCGGTCTAAGGAAAACCGATCCAGAGGCGGGGATTACCTGCTCCGAAGCCGATGATGAGGACAGTAAAGGATTTGGTCCAGGAAGCATGCCACGAAGCAACCCTGGAACCAAATCCTTTATTGTCCTCTTCATCTCTCCCAACATCTCGGTCCGGAAGGCCTCCATATCCACCGCGGACGAGACCTTCCCCTTACCCTTCCTACTTACAACCTCTCGTTTCCGCTTCTTCTTCTTCTCCTCCTCTACCACCTTGTCCGTCGCCTGTAAGCAGCACAAGAATTCGGACATTAACTCGCCCCCCCCAGTGCTTACATATGTCACAATTAACCAAGGGACCACAAGGGCTACATTGATAGCACAGATGAGGCCAGAATTTTTCATGAAGAAAACGTCCACAGGACGCGCAACCCGGTCCCTGAAACAGGGCAAAGGACAAGGAGTATGAGCAACTAGTTAAGCTTAGAAACTCAATCCAACTCAAAGAGAAGGAAAAACGATCATAAAGATCAATATACATCAGAAACCAGCATAGCGCTTGAATTGCTGATAAATACATAGCCAGGCTGATTATGACGTCATTAATCCCGTGACAGGAAAAAATCGATCCCAACAAAACATCCAAGTGCAAGGACGAATTGTATGCTGAATGGATAAGTCGACTACACAACCATCAGATACATATAGATAACTCTTTTCTGGCAAAAATGTTAATTATCTCCCTTTGTTTGTTTACAATAATTAACATCACCACATTATCAATAACTAGATACCTGACGCTTTGTATAGACAAACCATCCAACGTGACGAACCGGAGAACTCCACCATCTGCACGCCTCTTAACTCTCTCCACCTCATGGGGAAGGAATTGGATCAAGAGGGCAAAGTGAGAAGACCTTTATACTAGGCCTCCAACTCACTGGACATAATTTTTCATTTGGTTAGATAACCTAACAGTGTTAGTAGGAAATGGAACCATGGTGGAGAGAAAACTAACTCTCTGCTGCTGTGATGTCACCACCTAGCGTCATACAGACCTGTGGACATAAACAGAAAGAGAAATTAGCCCTAGGTAGCACCGAGTTGACATAAACCAACTAACCAAGGCGCTTATCACGGTAAACGCGAGTCCCGGAAACACAATACACCGGGAAGAAAACTCGCTAATTTTACTAGAAGTCACCTGATTTAAAGGTCCTAAGTCCTCCTGTGGCGAAGTGTACCCTCCTGCCATCCAAATCAGATATTATCACTCCAAAATATACACCAATTAACAGTTTAAGAGCAAGAAAAGCTTATGATTCAAAAAGACATGTGTGTTCTCTTTGCCAATAATCTAGCAAAGAGGAAGTGCTAGTCTGCGCATGCGCGGTGGTGGGGCTGGCATCCGCCAGACTACGCTCTGACTCCCTGCCCAGTAGGGGCACCTAACTGTTTTAATCTGAGTGTTTATTGAGTGAAAGCCAATATTTAGCAATATCAAAAGTATTAGGGAGGTAAGTATACTCTTGAAGTGAAATGAATGTAGCATCTTGTGGTGAACTCAATTCAGGCTTGGAGGAGAATTAAATTCAAACAGAACAACAACTGTAAACTAAGACTACTTTAATAACCTATGGTAGTGTTCAACAAACTCTAAATTTACACTATGTACAGGAGAAGACAGATCAACAAATAACTTTCAAAATCAGTGCATGGCAAGCTAGAATTACAAATTAGAATCCCTTCCCTCAAATAATTGGGCCTTACATTCTCGCAAAATAAACGAAATCTAGGATTTCTTTTTTCACGAGAGAGTTGATACTTACCTCCCTAATACTTTTGATATTGCTAAATATTGGCTTTCACTCAATAAACACTGATTAAAACAGTTAGCTGCCCCTACTGGGTAGGGAGTCAGAGCGTAGTCTGGCGGATGCCAGCCCCACCACCGCGCATGCGCAGACTAGCACTTCCTCTGACTAATTTATTGGCTGATACACATGCAACTATAAAGAGCCTGAAGACCGAGCCTCTGTGGGGTGGAGAGGCCGGGTCCGTATCTAGGGAGGTAAGTATCAACTCTCTCGTGAAAAAAGAAATCCTTGATTTCGTTTATTTCACATCAAGAGTATACTTACCTCCCTAATACTTTTGATATTGCCAGAATTCGACAGTGAATTCGGCGGGAGGGAGGCGAGATCAAAAGACCAGCTCATCCCTATACGCTTTTCTGCGTTTAAGGCACTTAAACTTCTGAAACTGTATGAAAAAACAGTCAGGATTTGACTAACCATCGGATAACACCCCCGATGTATGAGAGATGACCGAATGTCATATGCGCTCCCCCCCCCTCCTTCCTGGGAGGAAGAGTCGAATGACCTCAATGTCCTATACGCTCTCTACGTACAAGTGCCATGTACTACAGGACAGAGACGAAAAAACTCCTTTTCGTATACTCTCAACAATGAACCACATAAATACACAAAACCATCATCATATTAATAACGGGTAACGTGACAAGACAATCAACAATGGACAACACATACACAGGACTGACCTTGTTGAAATGGCTGCTGACATCCTCTTCCCATTGGTGAAGAACGATGTAGTCCCAAATTAGTGGTTGTTTCCATAAATTAATTGTGAAATATATAAGCAATGAGGAAACCCCATCAAAAATATATGCCTAGTTATTTTTTCAAAATCGACAAGGCGAGAGGATTAGAGGTGTCACGGAGATAATGGTCTGTAAAACTTGACTCACAGTGCCACTGAGCCACCGACATAATATCATCCACAGGGACCCCATTAAATAGGGCAGTGGATGTCACTACGCCGCGGACACTGTGAGCCTTGGCCACGTCAACCTGCTTCCCGGTGCCGGATTTATGGCAAAACTGAATGCATTCTACAATCCACCTGGAAATGGTGTCCTTAGAAGCCCTGCCATGGGTTCAATATAAGACAACCATAACGCCGACTGGTCGGTGCGCCACTCCGCCGTACGTTGCTTGTACCGGCAAAGCGCCCGGACAGGACACCAGGCTTGGCCAATCCGGGGCGATCAGAAGCACTTGGCATTCCTCTTGTCTGATTTTCTGAAGAATTTTTGGAAACAGGATTGCTGGAGGGAATGCGTATGCATACATTCTCCCCCAGCTGATAGCTAACGCATCTGTTGCGAAAGCGCTTGGATCCGGAATCGGAGAGACGTACGTCGTCATCTTCGCATTCTTCTTCGTTGCGAACAAATCGATGTTGGGTTTCCCCCAATGGTCGAACAGACGATCCGCCACACATTGATTTAGTTGCCATTCCGTGGGTAAAACACTCATCCTTCGGCTCAATGAGTCTGCTAGCAGATTTAACCTTCCCGGAATATGAACTGCTTTCAAGGTAATCTGGTGATCCAGACACCAACAAAGCAGTCTCCATGTCATCATACAGAGACTGGGCGACTTCGTTCCGCCCTGGCGGTTTATGTAAGTCACAACTGTTGAGTTGTCTGAACGAATAAGAACAATCTTGCCCTGAACTTTCTGTAAGAAATGTTCCAGGCCCAGGACTACTGCTCTTAGCTCCAGTAGATTTATATGTTCCTTTGACTGTTCCAGATTCCAAAGCCCTGATATCGTGGACTCTTCCAGGCAAGCTCCCCAGCCCTCCATCGATGCATCTGTATACACAGTCACCTGAGGGTGGGGAGGGGTTAGCATAACCCCCACCAAGAGATTCTCTGTGTCCAACCACCATTGCAGGTGATGAATCAGAGGCGCCAACACTGACACATTCGAGTCCAGGGAACCTGTACTCTGGGTCCATTGTGTCATGAGAAATAACTGGATCGGCCGCCTGCGTAAGGCGGCCTGAGGAATGACTGGTTCCAATGAAACCATCAACCCCAGCATTCTCAAGTAAACCCGTGCCAGGACATGACGACTGTCGCACACCGGCTGAATTAATGAGATGAGTTTCTGAACTCTCTCCTGAGTAGGATAAACATATCCTGTCTCTAGATCGAAGAACATCCCCAGGTAAACAAACTTCTGGGATGGAATCAGCTCTGATTTTGGGAAATTGATCATCCAGCCTAAGTCTGTGAGAGTTTTCAAAACAATCTCCAGACTGGCCGATAAACTTTCCCGGGTGTGTGCTTTCAACAGCCAGTCGTCTATGTACGTGTGGACTGCTATGCTTCTCCTGCGGAGGTATGCGGTGATCGCAAGAACCACACGGGTGAAAACCCGAGGAGGCGTCGAAATTCCGAAGGGTAGCACCCTGAATTCCCACTGTCTGCCCCGGAATGCAAATCTCAGGAAGCGACGGAAACTCCTGTGTATGGGGATGTGGAAATAAGCGTCCTTCAAATCTATCGACGCTGTCCACATTCCCCTCTCTAACCCCGCCAGCACCGAGCGCACAGTCTCCATCTTGAAACTGGGCGTCTCTATGAACTTGTTCAATGGCTTGAGGTTGAGAATTGGTCTCCACCCTCCGGTGTTCTTTGTTACTAAGAACAGGGTTGAATAGAAGCCCGGACACCTCTGTGCCGGCTGAATAGCTCCTTTTTGTATGAGGGAATTTATTTCCTCCTCGATACACAACCTTTGATCTGGATCTCTCGGATTTGGAGTCCAGATCGGCACTAGAGACAGTCGCGATGGCGGGCCTGTCATCCAATCGGGATGATACCCGACTGAAAGCCATCGCAAGACTAAACGGTCCTGAGTTAACCGTTCCCACTCTTGCATGTGGTCGGCTAGCCGGCCTCCCACCGGTCCACCTAGGGATAGAGGTGGACATAACGAGTGCAAGAGCGGCATTGTCTCCTTTGCCAGAAACACCGGCGTGGTTCTCACCGCGGTAACCGTCCCATCAGGAACGATTACCCCGCCCAGATCCTCGCGCGCCACGACCAGCACCGCGCGCACCTCGGTGCGCGGGCGGCTGCCTGGCTGACTGCGCCTGAGGAGCCTGCGCCCCCCTCGCTGCTGGCCGAATCGCATGCGGCCGAGGCCAGCGCTGCGATGGTGGTTGGCCTCTGACCTGGCCACTACCACCTCAAGCCTGCAGGGGACGATATGCAGGGGATGCGGCGCGAACGTTGGCACGACGAAGCACCTCAAACTGCTCGCGCAGCGCCCTCTGGTTATTGACCAGAGTAACCGTCTCCTGGAGGTGCCTACATCCCTCACCTCCAAAGAGACCAGGACCTGTCATAGGCGTACGTAGTTGCCTATTGTATAGGTCCTGGGACGGGCACAGATTATCCAAGGCAAAAGTGCGCCTTGCCTGGACACTCCTGGTCACCGCCCGCGTCATACAGTCCAGCGCCAGGTTGATACCATCCTGGATGGCTCGCTGGACTGTGACCGGACTTGGCTGGCGCGATGCGGATGCTGTTACTACCCCTTGTAACAGCTGGGAGACGTGGGACAGAGCGGCAATCGAAGCCCTCCCACTCTCCTCCGCATCACGCAACGCGGTATTTGCTGAACGCAACGCGTTCGAACACAAGACTCCCGTGTCAGAACGGGAGCCTGGCCGCGCATCCTCACCCAAAGCCGCGCGGTCATCCACGCTCGGCTTAGGTACCACACCGTACCGCTGGTAGTCCAGGGGCACGATGCGACAACGCCTGGCCAACTCGCGCGGGGCCTTAGCGAGACGTCCACTCGACTTAATGGACGTCTCCGCCGCCTCGAACATGTCAACGACATGCTCTGCCAGCGGCAGAGAAGGCATAGCGTTAGCAGTAGGCTTACCAGCTAACCACAGCCTGTGATCACGCTGGCTAGCCGACTGCTCCACGGGCAGATCTGGTCTAACACTCACCAACCACTGGCAAGCGTCAGACCAATCCTCCTCCGTGGCTAGCTGCGAGCGCTCTACAAGACGGGGGCCTTCGTCTTCCTCCTGAGCGCAAGCAACAGAGCTTGACGGCGGGTAGCATGCGGGCCTGACAATACCGGCATGCTAATATCACTGGTTTGACCAGGAGCAGGCGCCGTGGTAGAGCGCGGGGCATATACCGCCCCACCATGGCCCCGGCCAGCACCAGCGACACTCTCGGCAAGCCGAGGTATGCGGTAACGCTGGCCTTCAGCGCCCAGGGCCAAAGTCTGAACCGTGGATTCTACCCCTGGGAGAGTAGAACCGTGGAATAAGGCGCCCGTATTCCCCGCGAGGGGTGCACAGATGTCATAATCCATGTCCACGTCCCCAGACGGCGACCCCAACAGGTAATCCTCATCCTCCTGGCCAGACAGATTAGACTCCGGGTCAGCAAAGATAGCTAACCCGGGCTGACCAGGAACGGTGCCATAGGAGGTACTGGCCACCGCGGCGTGCGGATACCCCTGGACTGATAAGCAGCCAGCGGGTTCCAGCGACAACCGTCCACGGTCCCCTATCGGCGCGGCAATAAGCCTGCTGCCAGGGTCGTGGAACGCCCCCTCTAATGGGGCCACCTCTGAATCGTCGAACAACGGAAGCGGTCTAAGGAAAACCGATCCAGAGGCGGGGATTACCTGCTCCGAAGCCGATGATGAGGACAGTAAAGGATTTGGTCCAGGAAGCATGCCACGAAGCAACTCTGGAACCAAATCCTTTATCGTCCTCTTCATCTCTCCCAACATCTCGGTCCGGAAGGCCTCCATGTCCACCGCGGACGAGGCCTTCCTCTTACCCTTCTTACTTACCTCTTTTTTCAGCTTCCTCTTCTTCTCCTCCTCCACCACCTTGTCCTTCGCCTGCAAGCACAAGAATTCGGACATTAGCTCGCCCCCCCAGTGCTTACATATCTCGCAATTAAGCAAGGGACCACAGGGGCTACACTGAAAACAGAGATGAGGACCAAACTTGTCCCTCAAAAATCATCCACAGGACGCACAACCAGGTCTCTGAAAAAAGCCAAAGGACGAGGAGTATGAGCAATCTAGTTAAGCTTAGAAACTCACCAACTCAAGAGAAGGAAAAATGATCATAAAGATCATAATTTATCAGAAAACCAGCTTCGGACAACTTTAATTGTTAATAAAGAGCAAGGCTGATTATGACGTCATTAATCCTATGACAGGAAAAAATCGATCCCCAACAAACATCCCAGTGCAAGGACGAATTGTATCTCTAACCAGAACATGTGCAGAATGGACATTTCGACTACACAAGCATCAGATATATACTGATAACAATGGCAAATAGTGTTAATTATCTCCCTTTCCTCTAAATAATTAACATCACCTCATATCAATAATTAGATACCTGACACCTTGTCTAGACAAACCATCCAACCTGATGAACTGGAGCACTCCACCACTGAACGCCTCTTAACTCTCTCCACCTCTAGGGGAAGGAATTGGATCAAGAGGGCAAAGTGAGAAGACCTTTATAATAGGCCTCCAACTCACTGGACATAGAATTTTTGGTTAGATAACCTAACAGTATTAGTAGGAAATGGAACCATGGTGGAGAGACACAAACCCTCTGCTGATGTCATGTCCATTATATTTCTTCACACAGACCTGTGGACATAAACACAAAGAGAGATTAGTCTTATATAGCACCTAGTTGAAATAAACCAACTAATCAAGGCGCTTATCACGTTTAGCGCGAGTCCCGGAAACACATTACAACGGGACAAAACTCGCTAATTTTACTAGAAGTCACCTGATTTAAAGGTCCAAGGCCCTCCTGTGGCGAAGTCACTCTCTCTGCCATCTTTATCAGGGATAAACTTCTACCAAACCGTCTCAAAAAGCTTCGAAAAGAGTATAGAAAGTTTCTAACACAAAAGCATGTGTACACTCTCAGCCAATAAATTAGCAAAGAGGTAGTGCTAGTCTGCGCATGCGCGGTGGTGGGGCTGGCATCCGCCAGACTACGCTCTGACTCCCTGCCCAGTAGGGGCACCTAACTGTTTTAATCTGAGTGTTTATTGAGTGAAAGCCAATATTTAGCAATATCAAAAGTATTAGGGAGGTAAGTATACTCTTGATGTGAAAAGACATAAAAAGCTGTTTGCATGCGAAAAGGTATAGTCACTTCTCACAGAAAGCTATAAACCCCTTCTCGCGTAAAGATATAAATTTGCACGCATAAAGCCATAAATTTGCATGCGAAAAGCTATAAACCCCTTCTCGCATAAAGCTATAAATTTGCATGCATAAAGCTATAAATTTGCACGTGAAAAGGCATAAAGTCGCGGAAAGCCGTAAACCACCTGAAAAACTTTAAAATGAAGAAAGACATAAAAGTTAGATCAGCACTCCTCCTGCATGATGCACAGGCCAACCTCAGCAGCAGCAGCAAGCCACAGTCTGCTGCAGGCTTAGTGCAATGTAAATAAACACTCTGACCAGTCAGGTCACTGCACTATTCAGCCAGCTGGCCTGGCGCTGAGGAGTGCTGATACAACAAAAAGTTGGCATGTAAGAGTTAGCCGCCTTGTTAATACATTTTAAACAACTGAAAACAAAATCCACTACAATAAGAAAATTTACCAAATTTCTTTTTCACGAGTGAGATGACATACTTACTTTCCTAACACTCTTGATATACTAGTATATCGGCTCTAAGTTCAATAATATTCAGAATTATAGAAAGTTAGGTGCCCCTAATGGGCAGGGGGATGTACACAGTCATGCACATGACAGACCCCACCTACTGCGCATGCGCATACTGGTACTTCCGTTACTAAATATTGGCTGAAATAGAAGCAACTATTCAATTAACCAAAGGACCAGGCCTCCGTGGGGTGGAGAGGCCGGGATCCTGTTAGGGAGGTAAGTATGTCATCTCAATCGTGAAAAAGAAATTTGGTAAATTTTCTTATTTCACATCATGAGAACATACTTACCTCCCTAACACTCTTGATAGAAGCGAGAATTTGAAAGTAAATTTAGCGGGGGAGAGGCAAGGTCCTGAAAACCAGCACACCCTCAAAGAGACTACTAGCTCTTTGAATTTTCAAGAGATTTAAAAACATCTGAAATTGTGTATGAAACACAACCAGGAATAGAATTTTGCATCGGATAATCGACCGATGAAGAGAGATTGAGCAAAAGGCAAATGCGCAATGCGCTCCCCGCTCCCTCTTTCTGAGGAAGGTTAGGAAAAAACTCTGCTCTAAATGACTAGCACGTTCTCTAACACTTGATGAAAAGTATTACTAGACCTTGGAAAAAGAAGAATTGCTTCATTTTCGAAAAAACTCTCTGAAAGAACGACAATTAAGAGACATTAACCATCACCATATTAAAAATAAAAATATGACACCATCACCAAGACAAAAAAACAAAATGGTCACATATACTGACCTCTGATGTCTTGGGCGCGGAACTCATCTCTTCCCCCACCGGATGAAGAGAATGGCACCATATAACAGTAGGGATACCCTACCAACAAATGTGACATTTGTAAATAGCAGAGGAGGAAAAATAATTACAAATACATACCTCTAGATTTAATTATTTTCTGAGGACTGAGGCGGCGAGCGGGTTAGAAGTGTCACGGAGGTAATGGTCGGTAAAACTTGACTCACAGTGCCACTGGGCTACTGACATAATGTCTTCACTAGAAACACCATTAAATAATGCCGTGGAAGTTACCACACCATGGACACTATGAGCCTTGGCTCTATCTACTTGAATTCCAGTGGCCGTCTTATGACAGAATTGAATACATTCTACTATCCATCTGGAAATAGTGTCTTTTGATGTCCTAACATGGGGTTCAATATATGACAACCATAGGGAGCATGGGTCCGTCCGCCAAACCTAGTTCTTCTCTTGAGCACGTATTCAAAGCACGGACAGGACACCATACTTTAGCACCAGGATCATATCTGATTAAGGCAGGTAAAATAATAGGTTGACCCGGATATTTTAAAGATTGATTCTTAGCCAAGGAATTCAATCTCGGTAGAAGCTTAAGGCCTTCACCTGTAACTATAAAACAGTCAGGCTCAGCAGACAAGGCATGAATTTCACTTGGTGTCAGTGGAGGATTTCTCGGTCTGAGATTGCCAATACCTTTAATAAGAGTATTTAAAACACATACTTCATCAGTTCCCCTCTTTGTCAAGTGCTAACAGTCATTAATGCTAATTATATCCAGCAATAGAATTAGGCTTTAAGACTATAGGTATCATACAGGTGACAGAGAAAATCAGCTACTACCTGAATAGATGCATCCATTGGATTGATACATCTCTTTGAGCACCATTCTGCAAATCTGTTGATTTCATAATTATATGCTCTGGAGGTTGACCCCCTTCTGGTTCTGGCCATAAAATTGGCCGCTTGCTCAGAAAAGCCCTCCTTAATCAACCCGTGCAGCTTGCTGGCCACTAACAATACCAGCACCGCCATGAGCATACTGCTGTCGAGCAGCCGAGGGCTGAACACACACATGTTCTCTGCGCAGCACTTCAAACTGTGCATGCAGCACCCTCTGGTTGTTCACCAAATTAACTGTCTCTTGGAGGTACCGACAACCCACACCTCCAAAAAGACCAGGGCCCGCCATCGGCGCTTGCAACAGGTGCGATTTGAGCTCCTGGAACGGGCACAAATTGTCTACGGCAAAAGTGTGCCTCGTCCTCAGCAATTTGGTGACTGACCTAGTCAGACAGTCCAACGCCAGGTTGATCCCATCCTAGATGACTCACTGCACTATCACCGGACTAGGCTGTTGGTGCACTGAGGCTGCTACTACCCCAGATAGCAGCTGAGACATGTGAGACAGTGCACCGATCGCTGCTCGTGAGCTCTCCTCTGTGTCACAGAAGGCAGCATTAGCCGAGCGCATAGTGCCCAAGCACAGCGCTCCTGTGTCAGAATGGGATCCCGGCCATGTATCTTCTCCCAGAGTGGCGCGGTTGTCCATGCTCGGTCTGGGCGCTAGGCCATATCGAGCATACTGACTAGCAGTAACTCGACATCGCCTAGCAACCTCGCAGGATGCCTTCGCGAGGCGACCTTTCGGTCTAATCGACTCCGCTGCTGCCGAGAACATATCTAAGATATGTTCAGCATATGGCAGAGACTGAGTCGTGTTGGCCAATGGCTTTGCCTGTAACCATGCCCGAGGGTTACTGGCGGCTGTTTCGTCCACGGAGAGCTCTGGTCTGACTGCGAGGAGCCACGCACACGCATCAGACCAGTCTTCGTCCATAGCTACCCGCAAATTGCAGACGAGCAGCGGGCCCTCGTCATCTGTAATGGCATTCGCAGGTAGGGCAGTGGAGGAGGCTATAATAATAATAAAAATAATAATAATAATAATAATAATTTTTATTTAATGAGGGTACATCATCAATAAAAAACTGATCTTCCTGAGCCCCTCCCAGAGTAGAGTATGTACATAGAAAAGAGCGGACGGATACACACCTACACACAGAAGTACACACATACACCCATGCAGGCAACACACACATGCATGCACGCATGCACACACATGCTATATTAAACTTTATACATATTTATATATATAACACTATGTACAGAACTATATATTCACCCTTTCATCGATGACTACCCCATATTTCAATTTAGCAACCATACAGAAAATTCCATTGAATAGTTTGAGACTAATCTGACCACAAGTTTCTGCTACCTTATGCAGCAATGGCTCTCAGTCAGATTAAGCACAAAATACTCAACAGAATATTTCGTGTATCTCCAAAAATTTGGTTTATTCGTCGTCGGCATACATATCTACATTACTATAAGTATAAGGGGAAGGTCATTAATATAAAGGATAAATAATAGAGGGCCTAACACTGATCCTTGTGGCACTCCAATGTTGACAGACAAATGGTCAGACGTCTTTCCAGCAACTGAAACATACTGCTTTCGATCTTCTAAATATGAAGACATCCATTGTAATGATTGATCTTCGAATTTGTAGATGGCAAGTTTCTGTAACAAAATATTGTGGTTTAACAGATCGAAAGCTTTCTTCAAATCAATCATGATGGCTCCTATTAGATCACCCTTGTCTATCATGAAGCGTCATTTTTCAATTATTTTAAGCAATGCAGTTTCGCATGAATGCTTTTGTATAAATCCTGACGGTGATTCGTACTGTATATTTAGTTTAAAATTTATAAATGTGATCATGTACATGTTGTTCTATTATTTTCGATATAGCCGGTAGAATAGATAATGGCCTGTAATTGTTTACATTGTTTTTAGAATCTGATTTGTGCAACGGTATTTAGCATGTTTCCATATTGCTGGAAAGATTCCTGAGCCTATACTTTTATTGATGATACCAGTAATGGGCGGAGCTATCACAGCTGCAGCAATTTTAAGAAAATAACCATTCAGTTTATCATATCCTGCAGATTTATTTGTTTTCAGATTTCTAAGTGGATCATATACATAATCTATAGCGATATATGGTATCCGGAATTTGATATTATCTGGAACTTTACTGCTGACATGTGATTTTAGTTCCGCAAATGATGCATTTTTATCTGGAATGGATTTGGCTAGAGTGGATGCCACTGAACTAAAGTATTGGTTAAACATTTCAGCCTGCATCTCTGGGTCTCTAACTTCGTTTCCACCATTATCAGATAAAACGGCGGGAAAGGTGTTAGTTTTTGGATTGATACTACGTAATATTTTCCAAATATTTCCAGGATTGTGCTTGTCTTCATCTAATTTAGAGCTGAAAAAGTCCCTCTTAGATTTTTCTATTAGTGACATAACCTTGTTCTTTAGTTTTTTATATTCTGTTGTGTTTCCTATCATTTTCTGATAATCCCTTTATTTAATAGCTTCCAGAATGTCTTTATTAATCCATCCAGGCTGACAGAATCTTTTTACTCTCCTTTCAATAACAGGTGCATGCTTATTTAATATGTTAGTGAATGCTTCCTGCCATTTTTAAGAGCAAGATTTGGATTACTTAATTCATTTACTACATTCCAATTATATGCTAAAAGATCCTGAACAAACAAATTTTCATTAAAATTTGTAATGCTGCGATATTTAATAGCTTGATGTAAATTGCGTTGTTGAGAGACTTTACTGCGGCGTACAGTCAATATTGGGTAGTGGTCCCTTAGAGCCAGTGTACCTACTTGAGTAGAATGATATTTCTCCTTAATTGTAACATATATATGGTCAATTACTGAATCAGCAAATCTTCTCCCGAGGGAACAGAACCATAGGTGCGAGCAGCCGCACTCTCTATGAGAGGAGTGTAGACACTCGCATCCATTTCTTCATGACCATCCTGTGGGTCGAGCAGGTAGTCTTCATCATCTTTCAGGTCGGGAAAGTTATACTCTGGGTTAGCAAGAAACACTAACCCAGACTGACCAGGAGAATGCCCGAGGGCAGATGATGAGGGTACTCTGCGAGTGATCGAGGTCAAGACCGCTGGTCGGGTTCCGCCTGATGCTGCTCGTGCCGCTGGATCACCAGGCGATGCGAACATCAAACCTGGGTCCAAGACGGCTGCCCCTGGATCACTGAAAGCTTTGTCCGACCTAGTAGGACATGATCCAGGAACGGGGACTACCTGCACTGAGGTCGATACACAGGAAGTAGAAACACCCGTGCCTGGCAACATGCCACGAAGCATGTCAGGCATCAGATCTTTCAAAGTCCTGTGCATCTCACTCACCAACTCTACCTTGAAGGCCTCGAGCTCACCCTTCTCAGAGGCCTTTTTCTTACCCTCCTTCTTCGCCTTCTTGCCATACTCGACCATCAGCTTTGCCTGTAATGCAAAGAATTGGTTAGATCCCCTCCCCCACTCTTTACAAATGGCACATTTGTTGGACAGCCTACAAATAGTACAAGATGGGCAAGGGTGGGGGAAGAATCTCGCCATCATGGACTTGCAACACAATGGACATGACTTCTGAAGGAAAGCATACGAAGGCAATGAGTATTATAGTTTGTAAACTTTGTTATTTCCTTTTAGTAAATAAAAGAACAAACTAAAGAGAGAGAAGACACCCACTTTTATTACTGACAACCCCGAAGGGACAGATGACTTCTCTTGTTAACACTAACAAAAAAGAGCAACCAGGGACCTGAATTAAGAATGGAAGAGGAGGAGAAAAGATTATGACTATCTAGATATCTCTCCACATTCATAATAAAGGATGATAAAGACATCAATAAGATTTCTCTAAACTAGGATTATAACATCAAGGAAAGAGAAAAATCTCTGATTGATTATGACATCAAACCTTAAAGCAACAGCTCCTTCAAGGAGAGGGGACATCAGAAAATGAAACAAGAGAGAATACAGTGCAATAAAGATGGCAGCAGAAATTGTAAATATTTTCAAAAAATTAGGTGGCCTAATTAATAAACTCTCCTTTTCCTGAGCACAGGCAAGCCATCCTCTTATGCAGAAAACATCCATCCATCCACTGAGACACTTCTTTCTGCAGAGACTGATGAAGGGGATGGGACAAGAGGAGGGAGATTTTTATTCATGCTATATCTCCGACCCTTAGACATATCATAATGATAAGTCAGAAAAAGAGACGTGAACAACCTCCGAGAAGAACATGAACTCCTAATCCATCCATAAGTAGAACCTGTGGACACAAAGCACAAGGAATTAATAGCCCTAGGCACTGGGAGAATTTAACAAGTATTCCCCGTGCCTGAAATCGTGTTAACGCTAAATCTCCCACAAATGAAAACTGGTGACGCATAAAAGTTACAAGTCTTAATTAATATATGGAACAATATCACCTTAGCGGATGACAAGGAGGACTCCTCTGATGCTTTATTATCCGTCATAGTGCGAAGATGGTCTAAATTACTGAAAAGTCTCAAAAAAGAGACTGGAAATGTTTTCCACATGTAGCTTGTCAGCCAATATATTAGAAAACGGAAGTACCAGTATGCGCATGCACAGTAGGTGGGGTCTGTCATGTGCATGACTGTGTACATCTGCCTGCCCATTAGGGGCACCTAACTTTTTATAATTCTGAATATTATTGAACTTAGAGCCGATATACTAGTATATTAAGAGTGTTAGGGAGGTAAGTATGTGCTCATGATGTGAAATATATATGAATGTACTGACTTTGGTAGTTTAAATGGAAGGTATACATGTGTGTACTGACTTGGGCAATTTGAATACTGCATATCATAAGCAGGTGTGTGTCCATCTGGGCAGCAGCCAAAGACCGACTGGGCACATAAAGCATTAGACTGGACGGCCTGTGGGTGCAGATTAGTCACTTCTGGAACAAAGATTTAAAACATTGCATAAATACAGCATGGATCCTCAGAACTATATCCCCATCTTGCGCACAAACCAACGAGCTACAATATGGTATAACATTTAATTTTTTTTTAATTTTCTGGTCAGGTCAATTGACCTTCCAGTTTTAGCTAGGTCCCATACATCTCTAGCTAAGTTCCACCTACATCTCGCTCCTGTTGGGATCAATCGATCCCTGATTATCCATTTCCAGAAAACTATACAGATAAGCTGTTGAATATTTTGAAACTAATTTGACTGGGTGCTGTTGCTGTATGGCAGCAACAGCACCCAGTCAAATTAGTTTCAAAATATTCAACGTCATGTTTATTAAATAGTAAATATATACAATTCGTACAACAATGCTTAGTCTGTCAACAGCTATGCATTCATGATTACTTATCTACGTCATTCATGCTGTCATCCTGCATGTCATCTAGTTAATTATGATGTCATATGATGGATGGCTAAACTGGAAAGGTCAATTACATAAACATCCAATCGCCTTTCACTGACATAAATATAGAATATAGATAGATATCTTGCACCTTCATCTAGCATGGACACAGCCAAACATCTTGTACCTTCATATAGCATAGAGATAGATAAATATCTTGACCCTTCATCTAACAGAGATAGATAGATAGATATCTCCTACCTTCATAGAGATAGATAGATATCGTGTACCTTCAGAGACAGTTAGATATCTTGACCGTTCACCTAGCATAGAGATAGATAGATATATTGTACCTTAAGAGATAGCTAGATGTTTTGTACATTCATAGAGATATAGATATCTTGTACCTTCAAAGGGATAGATAAATGTCTTGTACACTCATAGAGATAAATAGATATCTTGAACCTTCATAGATAGATAGCTTGTACCATCATAGAGATAGATAGACATCTTGCGCCTTCACCTAGCATAGCTAGATAGAAATTGTGTGCCTTCACCTAGCATAGAGCTAGATAGACATGAAGGTAATTTCAATTTCCCTTTCTCCGAGATCTAACAATACTCACCATTCTATTACTTCTGATATACAGCTGGCCCTGACAGCTGGCTCTAGGACTATAGACTTAGAAAGCGTTACCGACTCCTTGGAAACCGGGTACTCGGCAGTTGGGAGCCGAGTACCCGGTTCCAAGGAGTCGGTAACGCTTTCTAAGTCTATAGTCCTAGAGCCAGCTGTCAGGGCCAGCTGTATATCAGAAGTAATAGAATGGTGAGTATTGTTAGATCTCGGAGAAAGGGAAATCAAAATTTCCTTCACTCTCCTTCGATCAATACTCACCATTCTATTACTTCTGATATACACCAGATTTGGTCAGTAACCTGGTGGGAAGGGGCAAGCCATAACTGCTACTTTTGCCCCTTGGAGAAAGAGCTAGACTTAAAGTTGACTAATGGAGACCTAAAAGGACCATCAAGTTAACAGAACCGAATCACATTCGCATCACTGCCCACCCCCATTTTTTCTCCTAAGAAAAGGGAGAGAACTCACGAACATGCACCTCGCCTGAAAACACAAATATGCCAAAAGGGTTAACTGCTCTTTGCATATACATATATGTATTAGCCTGGGAATGAGCATGAATATATAAGATGAATGACATGATATATAAACATAATACAAAAAACTCTCAATCTTGAATTACCTCATGATATTGGATTTCAGACGTGGCGCCACCAACCATTCACTTGTCCGGCCATCAGTGACACAATCTGGTTGTCATCCTCTCGCTCGACCATGTCTGCTTCTACATTCTTTCTTACAAATGCCAAAAAAGGGAGAAGAGCAGTGTGGTCGCAAACTATCGTTTCAAAACAGCTAAAGCGAGTGGATTGGCGGAGTCTGACACATCCCTCATATAGTAATCCACGAAAGAGGACTCACAGTGCAATTGTGTAACAGCCATGATGTCCTCTAACGGAACACCATTGTAAAGGGCGGTCGAGGCGGCTATTCCTCTAACATTGTGTGCCCTTGCGCACTGCACCTGGTGCCCAGTCGCAATCTCATGGGTAATCTGAATGCATTCGACTACCCAACGAGAGATAGAATCCATAGATGTGGCGCCATATGGCTTCTTATGGCAGATCCACAGATATCTATCATTCGACCATAACGAGTCAGTCCGTTTTCTGTACTTAGTCAAAGCACGGACTGGGCACCAGACACTGGCATCACGATCAAACCTTGTTAGTTTCGGTATAATGATCGGTTTGCCGGGATATCTCAAAGATTGATTCTTTGACATAAACTCTGCTCTTGGCAGAAGACACAGACCCTCTCCGGAGACAATAAATCGGTCCCTCTCTGCTAAAAGTGCATGGATCTCACTGCGCCTTCTAGCTGAGGAAGCTGCCAATAGAAAGACTGCCTTTAGAGTCAAATGCTTTAGACTAGCCGAACCTAAGGGTTCGAAAGGGTGCTTGGCCAGTACATTAAGCACTAAAGATAGACTCCAGGCTGGAATGACTACCGGTTATCTCGGTCGGAGATTGTTCATTCCCTTCACCATCATATTTAACTGGGCCACCTCTGGACTATACCTGTTGGCTAGACAAGGGATAACTGATGCCAAAGCTGACTTGTATCCAGCAATTGTGACGGGAGCTAGTCCTGAAAAGAACAGCTGAAAGAGAAAGTCTGCTATTTGCTGAATAGTGGATTGAACGGTATCAATACCCTTTTCTTCACACCAGTCTGCAAATCTGTTAACCTTGTTGTTATATGACTTGAAGGTTAACCTCCTTCTCGCAGCTGCGATGAAATCAGCAGCTTGTCAAGAAAAGCCTTCCGACGTGGAACGTTGTTTGATAACATCCACGCGGTCAATTTGAACATTTCGGGCAGCTCGTGTAGGAAGTGTCCCTTGGCCTGGGAGATTATGTTCGGAATCTCGGGTAACTGCACTGGGTTCTCAACCAGCAGATCTAGAAGATCTGTGAACCACGCCCTGCTGGGCCAAAACGGCGCTATTAGCAGGACCAGACACGGTTCCTCCCTGATCTTCACAAATATCTTCGGCAGTAGAATGGTGGGTGGGTACGCGTAAGCGTGCATCCCTCTCCAGCTTATCGCCAGAGCGTCTGTATTGACGGCATTTGGATCTGGAATCGGCGAGACATAAGTCATCATTTGAGCATTTTCCCTTGGGCGAACAAGTCCACGTTGGGTTTGCCCCAATGCTCGAAGATACTTCGTAGAACTGGAGGGTTGAGAGACCATTCTGTTGGCAGAATTCTCTGTCTGCGAGACAAAGCACCCGCCAGAATGTTCAATCGCCCAGGAATGTGAGCTGCTTTCAAAACAACCGAGTAATTGCTGCACCATTGAATCAAGTGCCACACTTTGATACACAGTGTGGGTGACTTGGTCCCACCTTGGCGATTTATGTATGATACTACCGTCGAATTGTCCGACCGTATCAATATCGCCTTGCCCCTCATCATCGGAAGAAATTCTTCCAATGCCAGTTCCACTGCCATCATTTCCACCAGATTGATATGCATCTGGCTCTCCTGGAGAGTCCATGTGCCCGATACCTGGTGTTCTCCCAGGCAGGCCCCCCCACCCCTTCAGCAATGCATCCGTGTACACAGACAGCTGGGGGTGGGGTAGGTGCAGCGAAACCCCTACTAGGAGATTCTGACGCTCTTTCCACCATACAAGATGCGACATTATTGGCTCCAAAACTGGCACCGGTTTTGACAGGGGTTCTGTTCTCTGTTTCCACAGAGACATCAGATACAACTGGATAGGTCTTCATATTAGAGCAGCATACGGGATCACCTGCTCCATGGAGACCATCATGCCCAGCATCTGAAGAAACCACCTCGCCTGAATGTGGTTTCCCAATCGAAAACTCTTGAGGATGGCAAACAGAGACACCACTCTGGGCTCTGACGGGTAAACCCTGCCCTCCTCGAGATCGAATCGCATCCCTAAATAAACGAAATGTTGAGGGGGTGTCAACTCGGATTTCTCCTTGTTGACTATTCAGCCTAGACCTGAAAGTAACTTCAGAGTCAGAGCAGTATCCACCTCTAACCTGGCTGATGTGTCTGCTTTGATCAGCCAATCGTCTATGTAGGTGTGTAGTGCCAAATTCTCTTTTCTGAGATACGCGGTCACCGCAAGGACCACTCTCGTGAAAACCCTTGGAGCTGTAGACAGGCCGAACGGGAGGACTATAAACTCCCATACTTGATTCTGAAATGCAAATCTCAGAAACCTGTGACAACTCCTGTTCATTGGGATGTGGAAATATGCATCTTTCAGATCAATCGACACACACCACATTCCCTTCCTCAATCCTGCCATTACCGACCTCAGAGTTTCCATCTGGAACCGAGGCATATGGATAAACCAATTTAATGGCCTGAGATTGAGTATAGAGATTGAGTATGGGTCTCCATACCCCTGTGCTCTTGGGGACAAGGAACATGTTTGAATAGAAGCCTGGAGTGTTCTGGTTTGCTGGTCTTATTGCTCCCTTCAGAAGCAAACCTGACACTTCATTTTGAATGGCTTCTAACTTGTCTGGTTCCCTTGGTACAGGTGTCCAGACAGGTGCCAAAGACAGATTCTGTGGTGGAAAGTCCCACCACTCCGGCATGTATCCCTGGGATAACCATCCCAGGACCAGACTGTCTGATGTCACACCTCGCCAAGCCTCGACGAAACGCATGAGCCTTCCACCCACTATAGATGCCTCGACGCCTAATGGGGTTGTCTGGCTCGCGATCCTCTCTTGACGAGAGAGAGAGAGAACCATTTTGGCCTTGGCTCGGCTGGTCTAACTGGCACCGTTGTTCCTGTCACACAGGTGCGGTCCAGGCAGATACGAAGGGAGCTCTCATACCCTCAGGTATGATCCGCTCCCTTCTTTCCGCCCTTTGAGGACTTACCCTTCCCCTTGCCCTTCCCGCCTTTCGGGCGATCAGGAGCAACATTGGGGAGGGTAGGAGCCTCCACAACCTTCTTGGCTTTTTTCGCCGGAGGCGGCTGAGAAAAGCCAGATGAAGCAGAAGCAGCACCAGGCTTAGCTTTCGCCTTGCCTTTATACTTCTTCTGCTTCTTAGAAGGTTGCATGGTCAGCGGCTTTGCTACAGCCCCTATTGCATGCGCTTGATGCACCAGCTCTAGCTGTAGGTTCACCGCCAACCGATTCTGCGCAATGCTAGCCGTGTCTTCTAAGATGGCCCGCGCATGGCCACCGAAGATGCTAGGGCCTGTCAGGGGCATCCCAAGAAGACGCTCCCTGACAGCCGTAGCTGGATGCATATGGTCAAGAACCATCTGCCTCATAGACTTTGTAACACGCGCCTGCACCCTTGCCAATGCGTCCATAGACAGCACCAGGCCGTCATTGACGCACGAAAGCGCCACAGGTGGCACAGGGTGGCCTGCCCCTGCTTCAGCCCACACCGACTGAAGAAGGCGATAAGAGTGGTTGACAGCACTCATAGCTGCCCTCACACCCTCATCACAAAGGGACAGGACTTCATTGTGGTGTCCCTGGGATTTGTCCACCAGTGCCGAGGCGGGGCCACCCGCTCCAGCACTCTGGACACCCAGAACCCATCGGTCATCCTCGGTGACCGACGGTACAACACCATACCTGTCGTATTCCCCCCGCAGGAAGCTGGCCCTTTGTCATGAGCTGCTTGCTATAAATAGCCTCTAGCAACTCAATAAACCGTGGATCCAGTCCAATGGACTGGATCCGGGCTGCGGGCAAGATCCCCGTCCTGATCGATGCCACCGATGGACGGGGCGCATCCTCCTCAGCTGTGGTCGAAACCACGGACATGTCTACCCTGGTTAGCCAAGCCAGAGCCTCAGACCAGTCCGTCTCCGAGGAGGACACCCCCGTGAACACGTCACCCGTTGACATGCTCACGGACCTACCAGCAATGGCCTCATGGCTAGGAGCCATCGCTGACACGCCAGGAACTCCGGTACCATACAGTTCCGCCGCCACCCCATGGAACACACCAGTCCATGGAGTAGGCCTGCACGGAAAACCGTGCAGACCCGTAGCAGTCACGGAACCGTGGCCAAGCACGGGCGCCAACGGCACCACATGTCTGACCGCCGGACAAGGCGAGATAGGTGAGTACCATGCCTGGCCCGGCACACCCGGCACCATGTCGGTTGGCGGCAAACCAACCATCATGGGACCGGTGCCCGGTACCAGATTGGCCTCACCCACGGGTGGAGCCGCTGCCCTGGCTTGCGCCAAGCCAGACAGATGGAGGGCGGTTCCGTCCAGAATGGAATCGACCTCCATATGCTCCACCCGCGGCATCACAGGCTGCAGCAACCTCTCCTCCTCGGCCTCCTCGTCTTCAGACCCCGAAGAGTCGTCACTAGATGAGGAAACCATGGAGCCGTCCTGGCGGATGGCTCCCATGCCTGACGGACCGGCCACCGCTACTGGACCACCTGGAGGTGGCCGCAGAGAGACAGAACCTGTCAGGCCAGAGCCCGACGGGACTGCCAGGGGGCCGTACGAGACGGCTCCCTCGGTGGCCAGTCCAGAACCCTGTCCAAGAATAGGGTCCGAACCAAGCATGGGGAGAGACTGCCCTACATCTTTCGGCAGCAGCGATGACACCAGCGTGGGCAGAACGCTACGCAGGAAGGCTTGCATAGCCGGACCAAACCACGCCAGCGGTGCCATCTCCGCCACCTCCGGCTGCAGATGTAGAGCGGCCCCCAAGGGCCGAAATGGACGCTCCATGATTTGCTTTCGGTCCGCCTGACCCCGCGTCAGACCCAGCCAAGTCCTTCTGGGCAAGGAACTTTAACATCATGTCAACCGACCACACTGCACATACATTACACCTATCATCACGGTTACATTTGGTACACCGAAAGCAGACATGGTCCTTAAACAGGACCCGGACGAACTTGTAGCACTCGTCACATGATGGCAGGGCTGGCTTGGCCTATAAAAAAGCACAAACCTACAATAAGCAAGCAGAACGAAACAGAGATGGAAGGCAAACAATTAATTTTCAAATATATTGACCATAAATTAACTGTAACCCTCCCGCACCCCACCCCGCAACGTTACAGCAAAGATTGCATTGATTATGATGACAAGAACGAAGCGGGAAATAATACACCCATACACTGATCCTCAAGGATGTATCACGGAACCAGGAATCATATCGCATAGCATTCTGGGTATATTTACTAATAAATATAAATTATACTCCCAACGAAAGTCAAAATGATATGTGAAGAAACAACAAAATGCATAACAAACTGCTGTAGCACACGGTAAAACCGCGGACCACACATCTTAATCAAGAATTTTGAAACCACCGATCATTGCAAACAGATCGTGATAACATGCAAAACTTGAAAATTACAAAGTTTTCTGGTACCATTTTAGTACACAGCACCCAGCATCAGATGCGCGAATTAATGAAAAAATTTTCTTCACATAAATATCCAAGACACCCGGGTGTGACGTCACCCGCTCGGATCTTACGGAGAACGACGTCAGCCGATATTCATGTTCAAAATACTGTAGCTAACACCTATTTTCATATCTGCCGATCGCCTATTGGGGTTTAAAGAAGGCGATCATCCAGCATATTTCGTTGTTAACACATGTCCCAGATTCTTTGGGGTTAGAAATTGGAACATGCGACACAGACACAATTTTAGAGACCTAAGTCTTTTAACTGCGGAATAATAAGGAATTATACAACCTGGTTATCATCGGCGGCATCCATATTAATCCAAGAAATCCTTTGAGAACGTACAAGCTATCACAATTAATACAGACAAAAAGATTGAGGCTAAAACTCTTAAGATCTTTCCAACTGCAAAAAGCATATATCTCTTGTTGCTATGCAAACAAGAATGAGCTTCATGATAGATGGGTACTCGGCAGTTGGGAGCCGAGTACCTGGTTCCAAGGAGTCTGTAAAGCTTTCTAAGTCTATAGTCCTAGAGCCAGCTGTCAGGGCCAGCTGTATATCAGAAGTAATAGAATGGTGAGTATTGATCGAAGGAGAAATCTTATGCCTTCAACCAGCATAGAGATAGATAAACATCTTGTGCCTTCACCTAGCATAGAGCTAGATAGACATCTTGTGCCATCACCTAGCATAGAGATAGATAGATATTGTGTACCTTCACCTAGCATAGCGATAGATAGAAATCTTGTGCCTTCACCTACCATAGAGATAGATAGATATCTTGTACCTTCACTAAGCATAGCTACAGACCTTCAACTAATATCAAGATAGATAGATATTGTGTACCTTCATAGAGATAGATAAACATCTTGTGCCTTCACCTAGCAGAGATAGACTGAGCCTCTGCGGGGCGGAGAGGCCGGGATCGTATCAGGGTGGTAAGTATCAACTCTCTCGTGAAAAAAGAAATCCGTGATTTTGTTTATTTCACATCAAGAGTATACTTACCACCCTGATACTTCATGATATAGCCAGAATTTGTAAGAGAATTTGGCGGGAGGGAGGCGAAGGTCAGAAGACCGGCTCATCCCTGGAAGAGCAAGCTTTTGCTTTTAGAGCACAACAAACATCTGAAATTGCGTATGTAAACACAATCAGGAAATGATTTGGACATCGGACAACACAACCGATGTTGAGAATAATGACCGTTTCACATCCGCTCCCCCCCTCTTTTAAAGAGGGAGCAATGGCCTATATGCTCTATATGTACTCGTGCTAAAGTACTATAAGACATCGGACGAAAGCTTCATTTCGTATACTCTCAGATGGAACCACAAAGAACACAAAACCATCACCATTTTAGTAAATAATATAAAAAGCGTGACAAAAAATAACCATCACCAAATATAGGACGAACCTATTTTGACGAGATTCCCCGTTGATCACCGCTGGCGATGATAGGTACAGTACAGAAAAGCGGGGATTACCCCCACTAAATTGCACTGAGTGTGAGTCAACGGCCTTATGTACAATATTTACAACTTTATATACAGATTTAACGTTTATGTAAAATCGATATGGCAAGTGGATTTGACGTGTCACGTAGGTAATGATTTGTAAAACTAGACTCACAGTGCCATTGCGCTACTGACATATTGTCATCCACCGGCACTCCGTTAAACAGAGGCGTGGATGTCACTACGCCACGGATACTGTGAGCCTTGGCCATGTCAACTTGTTTACCCGTGGCGGCTTTGTGGCAATGCTGGATGCATTCCACAATCCACCTAGAAATGGTATCTTTAGAGGCTCTCCCATGCGGTTCAATGTAAGATAGCCATAAAGCACTAGGGTCCATCCGCCATTCCTGTGTACGTTGTTTATAACACGTTAATGCACGGACTGGACACCAAGCCTTTGAATTAGGATGAAACCTAGACAAAGCGGGTAAAACTATAGGCTGACCCGGATATTTTAAAGACTGGTTCTTCGCCATAAACTTAACTCTAGGAAGAAGCCTAAGGCCTTCCCCTGTCACCACAAAACGGTCTGGCTCTACTGACAAAGCATTATTTCACTTCTTCGTCTGGCTGAAACAGCAGCAATCAGAAGAACTGTTTTAAGCATCAACATTTTCATGGAAATGGAGCTTAGTGGTTCAAAGGGTTTATCTGCTAATACTTGAAGTACTAACGATAAACTCCAAGACGGAATCACTGGAGGATTCCTTGGTCTTAGATTACCCATGCCTTTGATTAAAGTATTTAGATTACATACTTCATCACTTCCCCTGATAGCCAAGCAAGGGATAACTGACATTAAAGCTGACTTGTAGCCAGCAATAGAGTTAGGCTTGAGGCTATAGGCATCAAAAAGGTGACAGAGGAAATCGGCTACTACCTGAATAGATACTTCCATTGGATTAATACATCTTTTTGAGCACCATTCAGCAAATCTGTTGATTTTATAATTATATGCTCTGGAGGTTGACCCCCTCCTGGCTTTTGCCATAAACATGGCTGCTTGCTCAGAAAACCCCTCCTTAACTGCTGATTCGTTGACAACATCCACGCAGTCAATTGGAACATTGACGGGTTGTTGTGTAAGGCCTTGCCCTGGAAGATTATGTTGTCCATCAGAGGCAGAGGAACAGGATTGCAGACCAGGCGGTCCAGCAGATCCGTATACCATGATCGGCTTGGTCAATTTGGGGCGATCAGAAGTACTTGAAATTCCTGCTGCCTGATTTTCTGGAGAACTTTTGGAATCAGGATTGCTGGCGGTAATGCATATGCATACATTCCCTCCCAACTGATAGCTAACGCATCTATTGCGATAGCGCTCGGATCTGGAATCAGAGAGATGTACGTCGTCATCTTCGCATTCTTGTTCGTTGCAAATAAATCTATGTTGGGCTTGCCCCAGTGGTTGAACAGGCGATCCGCCACACATTGATTTAGTTGCCATTCCGTGGGAAGAATGCTCAATCTTCGGCTCAATGAGTCTGCCAATAGATTTAGCCTTCCCGGAATATGAACTGCTTTCAGGGAAATCCCATGATCTAGGCACCAGCAAAGCTGTTGCCACGTCATCATACAGAGACTTGGCGACTTCGTTCCGCCCTGGCGGTTTATGTAAGTCACTACTGTTGCATTGTCTGATCGAACCAGAACACTTGCCCTTGACCTTCTCTAGGAAGTGTTCCAAGGCTAAGACTACTGCTCGCATTTCCAGCAGATTGATATGTTCTCTTGACTATTCCAGATTCCAAAGCCCTGATATCATGGATTCTTCCAGGCAAGCTCCCCACCCCTCCATCGATGCATCTGTATACATCGATAACTGAGGGTGAAGAGGGGTTAACATTACCCCTGCCAGGAGATTCGCTGTCTTCAACCACCATTGCAGGTGGTGAATTAGAGGGTCGAGCACTGACACGTTGAGTCCAGTGAACCTGTACTCTGGGTCCATTGTGTCATGAGAAATAACTGGATCGGCTGCCTGCATAAGGCCGCCTGAGGAATGACTGGTTCCAGAGAAACCATCAATCCCAGCATTCTCAGATAAACCTGTGTCAGGACATGACGACTGTTGCACACTGACTGTATTACTGAGATGAGTATCTGTACCCTCTCCTGAGTAGGATAAACATATCCTATCTCCAGATTGAAGAACATTCCCAGGTAAACAAACTTCTGGGATGGAGTCAGCTCTGATTTTTGAAAACTTATTATCCAGCCTAAATCTGTGAGAGATTTCAAAACTATCTCCAGATTTGCTGATAAACTTTTCTGGTTGTGTGCTTTTAACAGCCAGTCATCTATGTACGTGTGGACTGCTATGCTTCTCCTGCGGAGGTATGCTGTTATCGCAAGAACCAACCTGGTGAAGACCCGAGGAGCCGTAGAAATTCCGAAGGCTAACACCCTGAATTCCCACTGTCTGCCCTGGAATGCAAATCTCAGGAAGCGACGGAAACTCCTCGCTATTGGAATGTGGAAATAAGCATCCTTCAAATCTATTGAAACTGTCCACATTCCCCTCTCCAACCCAGCTAACACCAATCTCACAGTTTCCATTTTGAAACTGGGTGTGTCTATGAACTTGTTCAATGGCTTGAGGTTGAGAATTGGTTTCCACCCTCCAGTGCTTTTCATTACCAAGAACACGGTTGAATAGAAGCCCGGGCAATTTTGTGCCCGTTGAATTGTTTCCTTGAGTATGAGGGAATTTATTTCCTCCTCTATACACAACCGCTGATCTGGATCTCTTGGAATTTGAGTCCAGACTGGCACCAGAGAGAGTCGTGATGGTGGGCCTGTTATCCAGTTGGGATGATACCCGACTGAAAGCCATCGCAAGAATAAATGGTCCTGAGTCAACCGCTCCCACTCCCACTGGTCCACCTAGGGAGAGAGGTTGACATAAGGAGCGCAAGAGTGGCACAGTCTCCTGGTGCAGATGCACTTGGGTAGCTCTTACTGTGGTAATCACCCTGTCAGGTACGAATACCACGACCAGATCCTTGTGCACCATGGCCCGCTCCGCGCGCACCTCTGTGCGTGGGCGGCTGCCTGGCAGGCTGGGCCGGAGGAGCCTGCACGCCACTCGCTGCTGGCCGAAGCGCACGTGGCTGTTGCCAACACTGCGCTGGTGGCTGGTCTCTGACCTGGCCACCGCCACCTCGAGCCTGCAGGGGATGATATGCAGGGGGAGCCACGCGAACGCGCTCTCTACAGAGCACTTCAAATTGCTCACGTAATGCCCTCTGGTTATTGACCAGGGTAACTGTCTCCTGGAGATGCTTACATCCCTCACCTCCAAAGAGACAAGGACCTGTCATAGGCATACGCAGCAGCCTATTATACAAATCCTGGGATGGGCACAAGTTATCAAGAGCAAACGTGCGCCTCGCCCGGACGCCCCTGGTTACAGACCGGGTTAAACAGTCCAAAGCCAAGTTGATTCCATCTTGGATGGCTCTCTGGACAGTCACCGGACTAGGCTGACGTAATGCGGATGCAGTTACTACCCCTTATAACAACTGTGAGACATGCGAAAGCGCTGAAATAGACGCCCTTGAACTCTCTTCCGCATCACGTAATGCGGTGTTAGCCGAACGCAAAACGTTCGAACACAGTGCTCCCGTGTCAGACAGGGAACCTGGCCACGTATCTTCACCCAGCGCAGCACGCTTATCCGTGCTCGGCTTCGGTACTACACCGTATAGCTGATATTGATCAGCTGTAATACGGCACCGCTTTGCCACTTCGCGAGGGGGGCCTTCGCTAAACGTCCATGTGCCTTAATGGACATCTCCGCCGCAGTGAACATATCAACAATATGATCAGCTGACGGCAAAGATGGCATAGCGGTAACAGTCGGTTTTCCTGCCAGCCACGGGCGCTGGTCCAGTTAACTGGCCGACTGAACCACAGCAAGATCTGGTCTGACGTTGATTAGCCACTGACAAGCGTCAGACCAGTCTACCTCCGTGGCCACCTGCGAATGCTCTACAAGACGAGGGCCTTCGTCATCCTCCTGAGCAATCACAGGTGTGTATGTGGCTGGAGGAACTGATACGCCTGGCAAGCCAGAGAAAGCATGCGGGCCTGAAAGAACAGGCATGCCAAACTGACTGGCTTGACCAGGAGCACGCGCCGTGGTATTGTGTGGGGAAATTTTTGCCACACCACGGCCCTGGCCAGCACCTGCTACACCATCGGCAAGCCGAGGTATGTGATAAAACTGGCCATCAGATTCAGCCCGGGCTACCTTCTGCGCCGTGAACGCTACTCCTGCGCGAGTAGTACCATGGACAATGTCACCCGTGTTCCCCGCGAGGGCTGCACGTACGTCAATGTCCATGGCCACGGCGCCAGAAGGAGAACCGAGCAGATAATCCTCTTCTTCCTGGCCAGAAAGATTAGACTCCAGCTCAGCAAAGAATGCTAACCCAGACTGGCCAAGAGAGGTACCATAGGAGGAACTGGTACCTGCAGGGTGCGGATAATCCTGGCCTAATAAGCAGGCAGGTTCCAGCGACACCTGACCACGAACAACCGGCGTGGCAAGCCCGCTGCCAGTGTTCTTACCGTGGATTTCACCCTCTATTAGGGCCACCTCTGAATCATGGTCGAAAACTGATAGGTCCCTAAATAGTACCGATTCAGAGGCGGGGATTATCTGCTCCGGAGCAGATGAAGAGGACAACGAAAGATTTGGACCAGGAAGCATGCCACGAAGCAACTCTGGGACCAAATCTTTAATTGTCCTCTTCATCTCTTCCATCATCTCAATACGGAAGGCCTCCATATCCATAGCGGACGAGGCTTTCCTCTTGCCCTTCTTACCAGAAGCCTCTTTCTTAATTTTCCTCTCCTCCTCTGGAGCCTTCTCCTTGGCCTGCAATGATAGAAATTCAGATATTAGCTCCCCCCCCCATACTTTTTACAGATCTCACATTTAAGCAATGGCCCACATGGGCTGCACTGGGAGCATAAATGGGGGAAGAATTTATCCAGGATAAACCTTCCACATGAAGGACAACCTGGCCTCTGAAACACAGCAGGGGACGAAGACAATGAGTATTACAGATATTGAATTAGAACTCAACACGAAATAAACAAGGAGAAAGGGGCCATAAAGACCCAACCTAATAATAATAATAATAATAAATCAGTGTTGGACAAAAGCTTTTAACTGATAGTAAGGCGCAAGGCTGATTATGATGTCATAACTTCAAAAATAAGAAGTTAAATCGATCCGAAACAAAACCTCCAGGTGTAAGGACGAATTGTAATCATATCCAGAACATCCTAACTAGACAGGATAGTTTATACAGACTATACAAACATCAGATAAACAATGATAAATGGCAGTAAGATTTTATAAATATTGTCAAATATAATTGAAATGCCTCATATCATAACTAGAATACCTGAGTCTTTAGCATAGACAAACCATCTGATCTGATGTACCGGACGCTCCACCAACATTATGACCTCCAAACTCCCTCCACCTTAAGGGGAGGGAAGGGGACCAAGAGGGCAAAGTGAGAAGACCTTCATCCGAGGCCTCCAACTCACTGGGAAAAGATTTTTGGTTAGATAACCTAACAATGTTAGTAGGAAATGGAACCTTGGTGGAGAGAAAAACAAACTCTCCGATGATGTGATGTCCTAAACAATCATAGGTAGATACCTGTGGACATAAACACAAAGAGAGATTAGCATTTCATAGCGCCATTTTGAAATAAACTAGTTATTTTAGGCGCTTATCATGATAAACGCGAGTCCCGGAAACACATTACAACGGGATAAACTCGCTAAAATATACTAGAAGTCACCTGATGGCTAGGTCCTGGGCGCTCCTCCGGCGAATTAATACGCTCTGCCATCTCCCACAGGTTGAATAACACTCCTAATATATGATTTAACGACTTAAATAGCTCAGAAAAGCTTTAAGCATGAAAGCATGTGTGAACCCTTTGCCAATAAATTAGCAAAGAGGAGGTACTAGTCGGCGCATGCGCGGTGGTGGGGCTGGCATCCGCCTGACTAACTTCTGACTACCTGCCCAGTAGGGGCACCTTTCTTTTTTAATCTGAGTGTTTTATTAAGTGAAAGCCGATATTTAGCAACATCAAAGAGGATTAGGGAGGTAAGTATACTCTTGAAGTGAAAAGGTCACCCATGGGCCCCCATGGGGGCCCATGGGAATCCATTTCCATGGCCATCGACTCATCGGTAGGCCATAACAGAGTGTCCTCTTCTTCCTACCCAGAAAGATTAGACGCCAAGCTTGAAAAGGGATCAAGCTCAGCCTGGGCAGGAGGGATATCGCATGAGGCGCTGATACCCTTAGCCGTAGGTTGCTCTAAAGCACTCGATAAGTGAGTGCCTGAGGCCATAGCTTTCGCTAACGGGTCCACGGGCGAGGCAAGCCTCAGCGCCGGACCAATGGGAGCCGTCTCTGGGTCTATAACGAAAACTGGTTTGCTAAGAGAACCAGACCCAGAGACGGGAACACTCTGTCCCGGAGCAAATGAAGAAGACAATGACGAACCTGACCCGGGAAGCAAGCTGCGAAGCAACTCCGGGACAGATCCGTGATCGTCTTCTTCATTTCTCCCATCATTTCAAGACGGAAGGCCTCCATGCCTGGCATGTACGCCTTCCTCTTCTTACCACACTCCTTTTCCAGACGCCTCTTCTCATCTGCCGCCCGGTTCTTTACCTGCTGATTTAAAAAATCAGTTACAACTGCCACTGGCCATGACTCACACACATGGCAATTTAGAAGAGGCCCGCACGTACTGCACCTAGTGCAGTCATGAGGGAAAAAGCGGGCCTTCACAAAATGGTGGCAGGAAAGGCATTTGTTCTCAATAACCCTCTGAAAAGGCACAAACGGAAACAATTAGTTTTTAGTTACGACGAACCAAAAAAACAATTGCAGAAGGCTAATAAGATCCGTACGGAAAACTTTTGACCATCAAATGAAAGATAAGACAGGCCCATAGAAAAAACTATAGGCCTGACAAAAAGTAAACAAATCCTAAAACCTTGTTATACTTCTATAAGAAGACAAGGGAGACATAAGGATTTGAACTTGAATACTTGAGAGGCAAACTTTTTTAGACTTCACAGCTCTAAACACAGACTCATTAGTAATTGAACTTTATAAACACAATGAACCTATGCATACAATCAAGAGAGATAAATCACTCAACACTCAGTCAAAAAACTTCTAAAATATTTAGAAATAAAATGACTGAAATTTTTCTCTCTCCTAAATAACCTCATAAGATGACTTCAGAGGACGAGTGAAGTCTGATAAACAACACAGGAATACCTGATCCTGAGTCCAAAACCCCTGTGGTGGGGGGAGAATGCGGAGAAATTACTTCTTATGGTAATATCTCCTTCAGCAAACTCATAATAAAATAGAAGGACCCAGAAACCAAGTATAAATATTGTTTAAATAAAAGGATACCCTTCAAATATCAGCTCATGTGTCTGAAACATAAAGCACAACATGCGTTAGCTAATATATAGGCCTCCCCCATAAAAGAGCTAGCCTAATAAAGACGTGTCTATGAGATAGCGCGAATCCCGGAAATACCATCCGAGTCACCACGCAAATCTTTTATCAATAAATTTACTAAAGTACACCTGATGGCTAGGACCAGGAGCATCCTCCGGCGACTTGGCAGCGTCAGACATACTAATATAACAGTCAAACAAGTTGCAAAACAACTCAAAGCTTCAAAAAGACAGAAAGCAAAAGCAAGGCTAAACAGCGTGTTGCAATGGCAGGTCAATATTTTAAGAAGAGAATGAGTCAGCCCCGCGCATGTGCGAGTTTGGGCTGCACATCCGCTGGACTGTCAGTTGTGTAACCTGCCCAGTGGGGCAGTTTCTTTTTAATTCTGAGTATTATTGAAGCTAGGTCGATATTTAGGAAATATCATGAAATATCAGGGTGGTAAGTATACTCTTGTTGTGAAAAGATAGACATCTTGTGCATTCACATAGCATAGAGATAGATAGACATCTTGTGAATTCACCTAGCATAGAGATAGATAGACATATTGTGCCTTCACCTAGTAGCGAGCTAGATAGATATCTTGTACATTGATCTTGCAGAGAGAGAGAGAGAGAGAGAGAGAGAGAGAGAGAGAGAGAGAGAGAGAGAGAGAGAGAGAGAGAGAGAGAGAGAGAGAGAGAGAGAGAGAGAGAGAGAGAGATTGTGTACCTTCACCTAGCATAGAAATAGAGATTATCTTGTACCCTCACCTAGCATAGAGATAGATAGATTATCTTGTACCTTCACCTAGAATCGAGATATATAGATATCTTGTACCTTCACCGTGTACCTTCACCTAGCATAGAAATAGAGATTATCTTGTACCCTCACCTAGCATAGAGATAGATAGATTATCTTGTACCTTCACCTAGAATCGAGATATATAGATATCTTGTACCTTCACCGTATATCTTCACCTAGCATAGCGATAGATAGACATCTTGTGCCTTCACCTAGAATCGAGATAGGTAGACATCTTGTACCTTCACCTAGCATAGAGATAGATAGACATTGTGTACCTTCAACTATCATAGAGATAGATAGATTATCTTGTACCTTCACCTAGCAGAGATAGATAGACATATTGTACCTTCATAGAGATAGATACACATCTTGTACCTTCACCTAGCCTAGAGATAGCTAGACATCCTGTATCTTCACCTAGCATAGAGATTGATAGATATGTTGTACCTTCATAGAGATAGATAGATATCGTGTACCCTCACCTAGCATAGAGATAGATAGACATCCTGTATCTTCACCTAGCATAGAGATAGATAGATATCTTGTACCTTCACCAAACATAGAGATAGATAGGGATTGTGTACCTTCACCTAACATAGAGATATAGAGTATCATGTACCTTTACCTAGAATCGAGATAGATAGACATCTTGTACCTTCACCTAGCATAGAGATATATAGATATCTTGTACCTTCACCTAGCATAGAGATAGAGATTGTGTACCTTCACCTAGCATAGAGATAGCTAGAATCAAGATAGATAGACATCGTGTGCTTTCACCTAACATAGCGATAGATAGACATTGTGTACTTTCACCTAGCATAGAGATAGATAGATATCTTATATCTTCACCTAGCATAGAGATAGATAGACATCTTGTGCCTTCACCTAGCATAGAGATAGATAGATATTGTGTACCTTCACCTAACAGAGATAGATAGACATGTTGTACCTTCATAGAAATTAAACAAAATCACAGATTCCTTTTTTCAGGAAGAGTTGATACCTCCCTAATACTCTTTGATATTGCCAAATATCGACTTTCACTCAATAAACACTTAGATCAAAAAAGTTAGGTGCCCCTACTGGGCAGGTAGTCAGATGTCAGTCTGGCGGATGTCAGCCCCAACCTAGCGCATGTGCAGACTAGTACTTCCACTGACTAAATTTCATGGCTGACACTATGCAACTTTAAGAAAGCCTGAAGACCGAGCCTCTGTGGGGCGGAGAGGCTGGGTCCGTATAAGGGAAGTAAGTATCAACTCTCTCGTGAGAAAAGAAATCCGTGATTTTGTTTATTTCACATCAAGAGTATACTTACCTCCCTAATACTCTTTGATATTGCCAGAATTTGTCAGAATTCGGCAGGTGGGAGGCAAGGTCAAAATACCAGCTCTTCCCAATGCACTTTTCTGCATTTAAGGCACTTAAACTTCTGAAATTGTGTGAAAACACAACCAGGGATAGATTTCAACATCGGCTAACACAACCGATGGCTGAGAGATGACCATATGTCATATGCGCTCCACCCCCACCCGTCTTCTTGGGAGGAAGACTGAATGGCCTCAATGTCCCATATGCTCTCTACGTACAAGTGCCATGTACTATAGGATATTAAACGAAAAGGCATAATTTTCGTATACTCTCAATAATGAATGACATAAAACATGTACCATCACCATATTAATAACGACAATACAATTCACAATGACCAACACATACACAAGACTGACCTTGTGGAGGTTGGCTGCTGTCATCATCTCCCCATAGGTGAAGACTGATGCAGTTCAAACAAGTGGTTGTTTCCATTGATTAATTGTGAAAATATATAAAAAATGAGAATACCTCATCAAACTATGTATACCTAGATTAGCTTTTCAAAATCGATAAGGCAAGAGGATTCGAGGTGTCACAGAGATAATGGTCAGTAAAACTTGACTCACAGTGCCACTGAGCTACTGACATAATGTCATCCACAGGGACCCCATTAAACAGGGCAGTGGAAGCCACTACGCCATGGATATTGTGAGCCTTGGCCATGTCAACTTGTTTACCTGTGGCAGATTTATGACAAAATTGAATACACTCTACTATCCACCTGGAAATAGTGTCCTTAGATGCCCTACCATGGGGTTCAATATACAATAACCATAACGCTGTTGGGTCCATCCGCCATTCCTGAGTACGTTATTTGTACCGGTTTAATGCTCGGACTGGACACCATGCATTTGAATTAGGATCATATCTAGTCAAACCTGGCAAAAATATGGGTTGACCTGGATATTTCAGACTGATTTTTAGCCATGAAATTTATCCTAGCTAAAAGCTTAAGGCCTTCCCCTGTAACCACAAAACGGTCTGCCTCGGCTGATAAGGCATGAATTTTGCTTCTACGCCTAGCAGAGGCCGCAGCAATTAAAAATACAGTTTTAAGTGTCAACATTTTCATAGAAATTGAACTAAGTGGTTCAAAAGGCTTATCACCTAGTACCTGAAGCACTAGAAATAAACTCCAAGACGGAATCAATGGGGGGATTCCTTGGTCTTAGATTGCCCATGCCTTTAATTAAAGTATTTAATGTACTTACTTCATCACTTCCCCTATTAGCCAAGCAACGGATAACTGTCATTAAAGCTGACTTATAGCCAGCAATAGAGTCAGGCTTGAGGCTATACGCATCATACAGGTGACAGAGGAAATCGGCTACTACCTGAATAGATGAATCCATTGGATTAATACATCTTTTTGAGCACCATTCTGCAAATCTGTTGATTTTATAATTATATGCTCTGGAGGTTGACCCCCTTCTGGCTTTTACCATGAACATGGCTGCTTGCTCAGAAAAGCCCTCCTTAATTCTAGATTCCTTGACAACATCCACGCAGTCAATTGGAATATTGACGGATTGTTGTGAAGGGCCTTGCCCTGGAAGATAATATTGTCCATCAGAGGCAGGGGAACCGGATTGTAGACCAGAAGATCCAGCAGATCCGCATACCATGATTGGCTTGGCCAATTTGGGGCGATCAGAAGTACTTGGCACTCCTCCTGTCTGATTTTCTGAAGAATTTTTGGAATCAGGATTGCTGGAGGGAATGCGTATGCATACATTCCCACCCAGCTGATAGCTAACGCATCTGTTGCGATAGCGCTCGGATATGGAATCAGAGACGTACATCTTCATCTTTGCATTCTTCTTTGTTGCAAATAAATCTATATTGGGTTTCCCTCAGTGGTTGAACAGACGATCTGCCACACATTGATTTAGTTGCCATTCCGTAGGTAAAAAACTCACCCTTCCGCTCAATGGGTCTGCTAGCAGATCTAACCTTCCAAGAATATGAACTGCTTTCAAGGTAATCCTGTGATCCAGGCACCAGCAAAGCAGCTTCCATGTCATCATACAGAGACTGGGCGACATTGTTCCGCCCTGGCGGTTTATGTAAGTCACTACTGTTGAGTTGTCTGATCAAACTAGAACACTCTTGTCCTGAACTTTCTCTAAGAAATGTTCCAGGCCCAGGACTACTGCTCGTAATTCAAGTAGATTTATATGTTCTTGTGACTGATCCAGATTTCAAAGCCCTGATATTGTGGAATCTTCCAAGCAAGTTCCCCACCCCTCCATCGATGCATCTGTATACATCGTTAACTGAGGGTGCGGAGGGGTTAGCATCACCCCCGCCAGGAGATTCTCTGTCTTCAACCACCATTGCAGGTGGTGAATTAGAGTTTCCAGCACTGACACATTTGAGTCCAGTGAACCTGTAATCTGGGTCCATTGAATCATTAGAAATAACTGGATCGGCCGCCTGCGTAAGGCTGCCTGAGGAATGACTGGTTCCAGAGAAACCATCAACCCCAGCATTCTCAGGTAAACTCGTGCCAGGACATGACGACTGTTGCACACTGACTGTATTAATGAGATGAGTACTTGTACCCTCTCCTGAGTAGGATAAACATATCCTATCGCCAGATCGAAGAACATTCCCAGGTAAACAAACTTCTGGGACTGAGTCAGCTCCGATCTTTGAAAATTGATTATCCAGCTCAAGTCTGTGAGAGTTTTCAAAACTATCTCCAGATTTGCTGATAAACTTTCCTGATTGTGTGCTTTTAACAGCCAGTCGTCTATGTATGTGTGGACTGCTATGCTTCTCCTGCGGAGGTATGCTGTTATCGCAAGAACCACTGTGGTGAAGACCCGAGGAGCCATAGAAATTCCGAAGGTAAAACCCTGAATTTCCACTGTCTGCCCTGGAATGCGAACTTCAGGAACTGACAAAAAGTCCTCTCTATTGGAATGTGGAAATAAGCATCCTTCAAATCTATTGAAGCCGTCCACATTCCCTTCTCCAACCCTGCCAACACCGACTGGGTGTGTCTATGAACTTGTTCAATGGCTTGAGGTTGAGAATTGGTCTCCACCCTCCAGTGCTCTTCGTTACGAGGAACATGGTTGAATAGAAGCCCAGGCACTTTTGTGCCGGTTGAATTGCTCCTTTTAGTATGAGGGAATTTATTTCCTCCTCTATACACAACCGTTGATCTAGATCTCTTGGAATTTGAGTCCAGATTGGCACCAGAGACAGTCGCGATGGTGGGCCTCATATCCAGTCGGGATGATATCCAACTGAAAACCATCGCAAGACTAAACGGTCCTGAGTCAACCGTCCCCACTTTTGCATGTAGTTGGCCAATCAGCCTCCTACTGGTCCACCTAGGGAGAGAGGTGGTCATAAGAAGGGAAAGAGTGGCACTGTCTCTTGGTGTAGATACACTGGAGTGGCTCTTATTGTGGTAACCGACCCTTCAGGTACGATTACCACGACCAGATCCTCGCGCACCATGGCCCACAATGTGTACATCTCGGTGCGTGGGTGGCTGCCTGGCTGGCTGCGCCAGAGGAGCCTGCGCCCCCCCTCTTGCTGCTGGCCGAAGCGCATGCAGCCGTGGCCGGCGCTGCCCGGCTGGCTGGCCTCTGACCTGGCCACTACCACCTCGATCCTGCAGGGGATGATGCGCAGGGGGAGCTGCACGAACGCGCTCTCTGTGGAGCACTTCAAATTGCTCGCGCAACGCTCTCTGAATATTGACCAGGGTAACCGTCTATTGGAGGTGCTTACATCCCTCACCTCCAAAGAGACCAGTTCCTGTCATAGGCGTATGCAGCAGCCTATTATACAGGTCCTGGGATGGGCACAAGTTGTCAAGGGCAAACATGCGCCTCGCCCAGACACTCCTGGTCACCGACCGGGTTAGACAGGCCAGAGCCAATTTAATTCCATCTTGGATGGCTCTCTGGACAGTCACCGGACTAGGCTGGCATGATGCGGATGCTGTTAGTACCCCCTGTAACAGCTGGGAGACATGCGAGAGCACTGAGATAGACGCCCTCGAACTCTCCTCCTCATCGCACAATGTGGTGTTTGCCGAACGCAAAGCGCTCGAGCACAGCGCTCCCGTGTCAGACCGGGAACCTGGCCGTGTATCCTCGCCTAACGCAGCACGATCATCCGCGCTTGGCTTAAGCACCACACCGTACAATTGATATTGATCAGGTACGATTCGGCATCGCTTTGCTACATCGTGAGGGGCCTTTGCGAGATGTCCATGTGCCTTGATGGATGTCTCCGCCGCTGTGAACATATCAACACAATGTTCAGCCAGCGGCAGAGATGGCATAGCGGTAACAGTCGGCTTACCTGCCAACCACGGGTGCTGGTCCCGCTGGCTGGCCAACTGATCCACAGCAACACCTGGCCTAACGTTGATTAGCCACTGACAAGCGTCAGACCAGTCTTCCTCTGTGGCTACCTGCGAATGCTCTACAAGACGAGGGCCTTCGTCATCCTCCTAAGCAAATCGCAGGCATGTATGTGGCTGGAGGAACTGATACTCCTGGCAAGCCAGAGAAAGCATGCGGGCCTGAAAGAACAGGCATGCTAAACTGACTGGCTTGACCAGGAGCAGGCGCCGTGGTATTGTGTGGGGAAAAATTTGCCACACCACGGCCCTGGCCAGCACCAGCCGCACCATCAGATCCCGCCTGGGCTACCTCCTGTGCCGTGAGCACTACTTCTGCATGAGTAGTTCCATGGACAATGTCGTCCGTATTCCCCGTGAGGGGTGCACATACGTCAATGTACATGGCCACGGCGCCAGAAGGAGAACCCAGCAGATAATCCTCTTCTTCCTGGCCAGAAAGATTAGACTCCAGGTCAGCGAAGAATGCTAACCCGGACTGGCCAGGAGTGGTACCTACAGGGTGCGGATATTCCTGGCCTGATAAGCAGGCACCAGGCTCCAGCGACACCTGTCCACGAACAACCAGCGCGGCAAGCCTCTTGTTACCTTGTCCTCATAGTGGACTACGCCCTCTAATAGGGCCACCTCTGAATCACGGACGAAAACTGGTAGGTCCCTAGGTAGCACCGATTCAGAAGTGGGGATTATCTGCTCCAAAGCAGATGAAGAGGACAACGAAGGATTTGAACCAGGAAGCATGTCATGAAGCAACTCTGGAACCAAATCCTTACTTGTCCTCTTCCTCTCACCCATCATCTCAATACGGAAGGCCTCCATAGCCATAGTGGATGAGGCCTTCCCCTTACCCTTCTTACCAGAACCCTCCTTCTTCAACTTCTCCTCCTCTAGATCCTTCTCTTTGGTCTGTACAGATAGAAATTCAGACATTAGCTCTCCCCCGCCCCCACTTTTTACAGATCTCGCAATTAAGCAATGGCCCACATGAGCTGCACTGGAAACATAAGTGGGGGGGGGGGAATCTATTCTTTAAAAACCTTCCACAAGAACAGGTTTCTGAAACAAGCCAGAAGACGAAGACAATGAGTATTTCAGTTAATAGAATTAGTAACTCAAAACCAAAATAAAAAGGAGGGGGGGGGGGGGGGGAACCATAAAGACCCCAGCTAATAATCAACCAGCATTGGACAAAAACATTTTAAATGTTAGTAAGGTGCAAGGCTGATTATGACGTAATAACTTAAAAAATAAGAAGCTAAATCGATCCGAAACAAACATCCAGGTGTAAGGACAAATTGTAATCATATCCAGAACATCTAACTGGAAAGGATAGTATATACGTATATACAGACTATTCAAACATCAGATAAACAATGATAAAATGGCAGCAGATTTCATAAATATTTTCAAATATAATTGAAGTGCGTCATATCATAACTAGAATACCTGAGTCTTTAGCATAGACAAACCATCCGATCTGATGCACTGGAAGCTCCACCAACACTCTGACCTCTTAACTCTCTTCACCTATAAGGGGAAGGAAGTGGACCAAGAGGGCAAAGTGAGAAGACCTTCTTCCGAGGCCTCCAACTCACTGGGCATAGATTTTGGTTAGATAACCTAACAAGGTTAATAGGAAATGGAACCTTGGTGGAGAGAAAAACAAACCCTCTGACGATGTGCTGTCCTGCTCAATCATAGATAGATACCTGTGGACATAAACACAAAGAGAGATTAGTATTTCATAGCGCCATTTTGAAATAAACCAGTTTTCTAGGCGCTTATCACGTCTAATCGCAAGTACCGGAAACTAAACGAAATCTAGGATTTCTTTTTTCACGAGAGAGTTGATACTTACCTCCCTAATACTTTTGATATTGCTAAATATCGGCTTTCACTCAATAAAACACTCAGATTAAAAACAGTTAGGTGCCCCTACTGGGCAGGGAGTCAGAGGTAGTCCGGCGGATGCTCGCCCCACCACCGCGCATGCGCCGACTACTACTTCCTCTGGCTCATTTATTGGCTAACACATGCAACTACCAGGAGCCTGAAGACCGAGCCTCTGTGGGGCGGAGAGGCCGGGTCCGTATCTAGGGAGGTAAGTATCAACTCTCTCGTGAAAAAAGAAATCCTAGATTTCGTTTATTTCACATCAAGAGTATACTTACCTCCCTAATACTTTTGATATTGCCAGAATTCGAAAGTGAATCTGGCGGGAGGGAGGCGAGGTCAAAAGACCAGCTCTTCCCTATACGCTTTCAAGCGTTTAAGGCACTTATGACGTCTGAAACTGTGTGAAAACACAGTCAGGATTTGATAAACCATCGGATAACACAACCGATGTCTGAGAGATGACCGATTTGTCATATGCGCTCCCCCCCCCCCCCCTTGGGAGGAAGATTAAATGACCTCAATGTCCTACACGCTCTCTTCGTACTAGTGCCAAGTACTATAGGACAGAGACGAAAAGGCTCCATTTTCGTATACTCTCTCTAAAGAACCACAACCCACATAAACCATCACCATATTAATAACACTGGGTAACGTGACAATACAAAACAATGAACAACACATGAACAAGACTGACCTTGTTGTACTAGGAAACTGTCATCACGATTCCAGTAGAGAAGGATGATACAGTCCCGACAAGTGGTTGTCACCGTCGCTGAATGGCGAAGTATATAAGCAATGCGGAAGCACTCTTCACAACATAAAGCGGTTATTGTTTCAAAATCGACAAGGCGAGAGGGTTAGAGGTGTCACGGAGGTAATGGTCTGTAAAACTTGACTCACAGTGCCACTGAGCCACGGACATAATATCATCCACAGGGACCCCATTAAATAGGGCAGTGGATGTCACTACGCCGCGGACACTGTGAGCCTTGGCCACGTCAACCTGTCGCCCGGTGGCGGATTTGTGACAAAATTGAATACATTCCACAATCCACCTAGAAATGGTGTCCTTAGACGCCCTACCATGGGGTTCAATATATGACAACCATAACGCTGACTGGTCGGTACGCCACTCCGAAGTACGCTGTTTGTACCGGAGCAGCGCCCGTACGGGGCACCATACTTTAGAATTAGGATCATATCTAGTTAAAGATGGCAAAAAAATAGGCTGACCTGGATATTTCAATGACTGATTTTTAGACAAGAAATTAATCCTAGGTAGAAGCTTAAGGCCTTCCCCTGTAAGCACAAAACGGTCAACCTCGGCTGATAAGGCGTGAATTTCACTCCTACGCCTCGCCGAGGCCGCAGCAATTAAAAATACAGTTTTAAGAGTTAACATTTTCATAGAAATGGAACTAAGTGGTTCAAAAGGCTTATCACCTAGTACCTAGAGCACCAGTGATAAACTCCAAGACGGAATCAGTGGAGGATTCCTTGGTCTTAGATTGCCCATGCCTTTAATTAATACATTTAATGTACTTACTTCATCACTCCCCCTATTAGCCAAGCAAGGGATAACAGTCATTAAAGCTGATTTATAACCAGCAATAGAGTTAGGCTTGAGGCTATAGGCATCATATATGTGACAGAGGAAATCAGCCACTACCTGAATAGATGATTCCATTGGATCAATACATCTTTTTGAGCACCACTCTGCAAATCTGTTGATTTTATAATTATATGCTCTGGAGGTTGACCCCCTCCTGGCTTTGGCCATAAACATGGCCGCTTGCTCAGAAAAGCCCTCCTTAATTCTAGATTCCTTGACAACATCCACGCAGTCAATCGGAACATTGACGGATTGTCGTGAAGGGCCTTGCCCTGGAAGATAAGGTCGTCCATCAGAGGCAGCGGAACCGGATTGCAGACCAGAAGGTCCAGCAGATCCGTATACCACGATCGGCTTGGCCAATCCGGGGCGATCAGAAGCACTTGGCACTCCTGCTGCCTGATTTTCTGAAGCACCTTTGGAATCAGGATTGCTGGGGGGAATGCGTATGCATACATTCCCTCCCAGCTGATAGCTAACGCATCTGTTGCGAAAGCGCTTGGGTCTGGAATCGGAGAGACGTACGTCGTCATCTTCGCATTCTTCTTCGTTGCGAACAAATCTATGTTGGGTTTCCCCCAATGGTCGAACAGACGATCCGCCACACATTGATTTAGTTGCCATTCCGTGGGTAAAACACTCATCCTTCGGCTCAATGAGTCTGCTAGCAGATTTAACCTCCCCGGAATATGAACTGCTTTCAAGGTGATCCCATGATCCAGGCACCAACAAACCAGTTTCCATGTCATCATACAGAGACTGGGCGACTTCGTTCCGCCCTGGCGGTTTATGTAAGTCACTACTGTCGAGTTGTCTGAACGAATCAGAACAATCTTGCCCTGAACATTCTTTAAGAAATGTTCCAGGCCCAGGACTACTGCTCTTAGCTCTAGTAGATTGATATGTTCCTTGGACTGATCCAGATCCCAAAGCCCTGATACTGTGGACTCTTCCAGACAAGCTCCCCACCCCTCCATCGATGCATCTGTATACACAGTCACCTGAGGGTGGGGAGGGGTTAGCAAAACCCCCGGCAAGAGATTCTCTGTATTCAACCACCATTGCAGGTGGTGAATCAGAGGCGCCAACACTGACACGTTCGAGTCCAGCGAACCTGAACTCTGGGTCCACTGTGTCATGAGAAACAACTGGATCGGGCGCCTGCGCAAGGCGGCCTGCGGAATGACTGGTTCCAAAGAAACCATCAAGCCAAGCATTCTCAAGTAAACCCGTGCCAGGACATGACGACTGTCGCACACCGACTGTATTACCGAGATGAGTATTTGAACCCTCTCCTGAGTGGGGTACACATACCCCGTCTCCAGATCGAAGAACATGCCCAGGTAAACAAACTTCTGGGATGGAGTTAGCTCTGATTTCGGGAAATTGATCATCCAGCCCAAGTCCGAGAGAGTTTTCAAAACAATCTCCAGATTGGCTGACAACGATTCCCGGGTGTGTGCTTTCAACAGCCAGTCGTCTATGTACGTGTGGACTGCTATGCTTCTCCTGCGGAGGTATGCAGTGATCGCGAGAACCACACGGGTGAAGACCCGAGGAGCCATGGAAATCCCGAAGGGTAACACCCTGAATTCCCACCGCCGGCCCTGAAATGCGAATCTCAGGAAGTGACGGAAACTCCTCTCTATGGGAATGTGGAAATACGCATCCTTCAAATCTATGGAAGCGGTCCACATCCCTCGCTCCAACCCCGCCAATACCGAGCGCACAGTCTCCATCTTGAAACTGGGCGTCTCTAAGAACTTGTTCAAAGGCTTGAGGTTGAGAATCGGCCTCCACCCTCCGGTGTTTTTCTTCACTAAGAAGAGGGTTGAATAGAAGCCCGGGCACCTCTGTGCCGGCTGAATGGCTTCTTTTAGTATGAGGGAATTTATTTCCTCCTCTATACACAACCTCTGATCCGGATCCCGTGGAATAGGAGTCCAGATCGGCGCGAGAGACAGTCGCGATGGCGGGCCTGTCACCCAGTCGGGACGATACCCGACTGAAAGCCATCGCAAGACTAAACGGTCCTGAGTCAACCGCTTCCACTCTGGCAAGTGGCCGGCCAAACGGCCGCCCACCGGTCCACCTAGGGATAGAGGTGGACATAAGGAGTGCCAGAGTGGCACTGTCCTCTCGGCGTGAAACACCGGAGTGGTTCCCACCGCGGTAACCAGGCCATCAGGCCCGATTACCGCGACCAGATCCCCGCGCGCCCCGCCCAGCGCCGCGCGCACCACGGTACGCGGGCGGCTGTCTGGCTGGGTGCGGCTGGGGAGCCTGCGCCCCCCTCGCTGCTGGCCGAATCGCACGTGGCCTAGGCCTACGTTGCGACGGTGGCTGGCCTCTGACCTGGCCAGCACCACCTCGAGCCTGCAGAGGACGATACGCAGGGGGTGCCGCGCGAACACGCTCCCGCCGGAGCACCTCAAATTGTTCACGCAGCGCCCTCTGGTTGTTAACCAGAGTGACCGTCTCCTGGAGGTGCCTGCATCCCTCACCTCCAAAGAGACCAGGACCTGTCATAGGCGTCCGCAGCAGCCTATTATACAGGTCCTGGGACGGGCACAGATTGTCAAGAGCAAACGTGCGCCTCGCCCGGACACTTCTGGTCAGAACGGGAGCCCGGCCGCGCATCTTCGCCTAAAGCCGCACGATCATCCATGCTTGGCTTTGGCACCACACCGTACCGCTGGTATTCCAGGGGCACGATGCGGCAACGCTTCGCCACCTCGCGAGGGGCCTTCGCGAGACGTCCATTAACCTTAATGGACGACTCCGCCGCTTCGAACATGTCCACGACATGCTCAGCCAGCGGCAGAGATGGCATAGCGTTAGCCGCCGGCCTACCAGCTAACCACGGCCTATGGTCACGCTGGCTAGCCGGCAGCTCCACGGGTAGATCGGGCCGAACACTTACCAGCCACTGGCAAGCGTCCGACCAATCCTCCTCCGTGGCTAACTGCGAGCGCTCTACTAGACGAGGGCCTTCGTCTTCCTCCAGAGCACTCGCAGTTGACGTCGACGGCGGATAAGCTGATACCCCTGGCAAGCCCGGAAAAGCATGCGGGCCCGAGAGAGCAGGCATGCTGAACTCCGCGGCTTGACCAGGAGCAGGCGCCGTGGCAGAGCGTGGGGTAAACACCGCCCTACCGCGGCCCTGACCAGCACCAGCGACACCATCGGCAAGCCGAGGTATGCGGTATCCATGGTCAACAGCACCGCCCGGGGACACCTTCTGGACCGTGAAATCTACTCCTGCGAGAGTAGAACCACGGAACACGTCGCCTGTATTCCCCGCGAGGGGTGCACAGACGTCGTATTCCATGGCCACGTCCTCAGAAGGCGACCCTAGCAGGAGATCCTCTTCCTCCTGGCCAGAAAGATTAGACTCCGGGTCAGCAAAGAGAGCTAACCCGGACTGGCCAGGAAAGGTGCCATAGGAGGCCTTGACACCTTCGGCGCGCGGATACCCGGGGTCTGATGAGCAGACCGCGGGTCCCAGCAACAACCGTTGTCCACGGCCCCTCGGCGCGGCGCCATGCCTGCTGCCAGGGTCTTGGACTGCCCCCAACAAAGGGGCCACCTCTGAATCCACAAACGGACCGGACCTAAAGAGACCGGATTCAGAGGCGGGGATCACCTGCTCGTAAGCAGATGCCGAGGACAACAAAGGAGCTGGCCCAGGGAGCATGCTGCGAAGCAACTCTGGGACCAAATCCTTTATTGTCCTCTGCATCTCTTGCAACATTTCGGACCTGAAGGCCTCCATATCCACCGCGGATGAGGCCTTCTTCTTACCCTTCTTACTACCCTCCTTCTTCTTCTTCCTCTCTTCCTCCATCACCTTCTCCCTTGCCTGCAATGAGAGAAAATCAGACATTAGATCTCCCCCCCACTGCTTACATACATCGCACTTCAGCAACGGTCCACAGGGACTGCAGCTGAAGCACAAGTGCGGTACGAATCTATTCTTCAGAAACCTCCCGCAGGACGGGCAACCAGGTCTCTGAAACAGGACAAAGGACAAGGACAATGAGCAAGATAGTTAAGGTTAGCGAACTCAAAACCAACTAAAAAGAGAGGGACAGGATCCTCAAGATCGCAAGTCAAGAAGAACCAGCCTTGGACAAAACGTTAAATGTTAATAAAGGCCAAGGCCGATTATGACGTCATCAATCCCGTGACCAAAATAATCGATCCGCAACAAGCACCAAGTGCAAGAACGAATTGTATAAGTAACCGGAACATTCCCGTTGAATTGGCATTTCGAGTACACAACAATCAGATATACAGAGATAACTCCTTCCAATTCTAGCATTGGCAAAAAAGGAAATTATCTCCCCTTTTGTTTATCAATAATTAGATACCTGACACTTGTACAGACAAACCATCCAACGTGATGTACCGGAGAACTCCACCATAGTACGCCTCTACATTCTCTCCACCGAAGGGGAAGGAATCGGATCAAGAGGGCAAAGTGAGAAGACCTTTATAACAAGCCTCCAACTCACTGAACATAGATTTTTTTTGGTTAGATAACCTAACAGTATTAGTAGGAAATGGAACCGTGGTGGAGAGAAACATATCCTCTTGTGCCGAGAAGTCCATCAAAGCTTCTACGTGATACCTGTGGACAAAAACACAAAGAGAAATGAGACTTATGAAGCACCATGTTGTAAAAAACCAACACAAACAGGCGCTAATCACGGTAAGCGCGAGTCCCGGAAACACATTAAACCGGGACAAAACACGCTAGCATATCAAAGAAATCACCTGATAAAGAGATCCAGCTCCTTCCAAAGGTGAGTCCTCTCTTTCCGACATGACACGAACGTACAACAATCGTCAAATAAGTGAAAAACAAGGTAAACGCGCAGAAAATGTAGAGTAGCACAAAACCGCATGTAACCCTTAGCCAATAAATGAGCAAAGAGGAAGTAGTAGTCGGCGCATGCGCGGTGGTGGGGCGAGCATCCGCCGGACTACCTCTGACTCCCTGCCCAGTAGGGGCACCTAACTGTTTTTAATCTGAGTGTTTTATTGAGTGAAAGCCGATATTTAGCAATATCAAAAGTATTAGGGAGGTAAGTATACTCTTGATGTGAAAATATTATATCGGAACTAAAACGCTAAATTAGACAAACATTTAATAGAAATCACCTGATAACTTGATCTTGGTCCTTCCTCAGAAGCTTTGGGACGATCAGACATGATTTCTAGATGGATTAAGTATGAAAATGAGCGTAGAGCAATTTTCTTTGCAGAAAAATGCTTAACGCATATGTCTCTTTGTGCCAATAAATTGGTAAAGAGGAAGTACTAGTCTGCGCATGCGCGAGGTTGGAGCTGGCATCCGCCGGACTGACATCTGACTACCTGCACAGTAGGGGCACCTAACTGTTTTTATTCTGAGTGTTTATTGAGTGAAAGTCGATATTTGGCAATATCAAAGAGTATTAGGGAGGTAAGCATACTCTTGAAGTGAAAAGATAGATATCTTGTACCATCACCTAGCATAGAGATAGATAGACATCTTGTGCCTTCATCTAGCCTAGAGATGCATAGATATCTTGTACCTTCACCTAGCAGAGATAGATAGACATCTTGTACCTTCATAGAAATAGATAGACATCTTGTACCTTCACCTAGCATAGAGACAGATAGACATCTGGTACCTTCATAGAGCTATATAGATATCTTGTACCTTCATGTAGCTTAGAGATAGATAGACATCTTGAACCTTCACATACTGATGATCTGCTTGTTTGTACTCATTGCCAAAACATGCCCATTCTTGTTTAAGTGCAAGAGCTCTTAATATGGTAACAGTCTTTTCCTCTAGCATTGATCACTCCTGTAACCAAGCTCAGATGAAATCACTTTCTATCATGCACTCACAACTCAACTCGCACACAACACCATCTAATTAACTGGAAAAAATATCATCTACACTTAGATAAAAATTTGGTATATACTGGGAAAGTTTTTTAAACTATCATAATATTAATAAACTATATAAACTATACTGAAGCTGTGATTTAGCATGATATTTTTAGAAATTTTGAACAAATGATTTTAATCATAGATGACCCAAAATGCTACCTTGTTATTAATACTTTCAGCATCAGGTAACTGAGACAACAATCTCTTTAAGACTTACGGCATATCCAAACTGAATATTTTAAAATTAATTTGAATGAAATAACATGAATTCATCAGTGAAAGGGTTAATCTGCTGCTCATGAGCATCACAAAGTCTAGCCACTGTAAATTGCATTGGTTTTAATTGTATTTATCACAGTACCTCGAACAAAATTGTCGTCATCAACCGCCCTGTCCGGGATGATTTCATCAACAGGGCCATGTTTCCGCTTTAAACAAATTCTCTCACATCTATCTTCAGATGAAAATCTGTTCGCATTTCCCCCACAGCCGGAGTAATGGAATGTCTGGCAGCGCATTGTGTAGGCATCAAAATACCATTGCACCAGCAATTCCTTACAGTTGCCAACATCCACTTGCTCATCACAGATATCAAATACTATAGGAAAACATAACAATCTCTGGTTAGACCAATATAACATACCGGTAGGATCCAAGCTGGTGGGTAAAACAGTCACTTAATACATGCTATGTATGCAGGGGGAGTTAGCCACTTAGTTATAGCAGCATGGAAAACATGCAGGTACCCACTGTTACCTACACAAACATACTTGCGATACTATCTTTTGCTTGGAGACATCTTATAAGATAGTTGTCATAAGACAAATTGTGCTTTAAAACAAAGAAATTCTGTGTATAGGGATAAATTATCCGTGTGTGAATATTGTAATCACCTCCATCCATCTGTCTGTCTGGCCAGTCCGTCACGCTATGCTATCTTCCCCAAAACTGTTTGGTGGAATTCAACCAAATTTAGTATGTGGGCTACCCATATGATTGCGCTTTGCAAGAAGAGATTTATATTTGACTCCTCCCCATGGATGTCAGGGGGCTGGACCAAAAGCTCAAATATCCTTAAAAATGCCCGTTCCACTATCTCCTCCCAAACCGCTGGGTGGAATTCAACTAAATTTAATATGCAGCTTATCCACATCATTGCGCTTTGCAAGATAACATTTACCTTTGGCTCAGCCCCCTGGGGGTCAGGATGGTGTGTGTGCGTGTGTCAAAAGTTCAAATATAAAAAAGCTCCGTCACACCATTATCTACCAAACCTTTATGTGGAATTCAAGCAAATTTGGTTTGTGGGTTATCCATATGATCGCGCTTTGCAAGACAATATTTAGATTTGGCTCCGCCCATTCAGGGTCAGGTGAGGGGTCAAAAGGTCAAATACCATTAAACTGTCCACCACACTATCTTATCCGAAACAGTTGTTTGGATGTGGGTTACCCAGATAATTTTTGATTGTGTGACAACAGTTATGTTAGGTTCTGCCACCAAGGGAGTGGGGAAGGGGTCAAAAGGTTAAGAAATTTATTGTAATACAACGCTTCTGAAACTGGTCGGAATTCAAACACATTTTTTAGGTGAGTTACTTTTATGATTCTGGAGTGTAAGAGGACATTTTTATTTGGCTCTGCCGCCATGTGTGGGGTGAGGTGGGGTCAATTGGTGAATGTGAGCGAACAATCTAGTTAACAGTCGAATAGAACATGGTTGATTCCAACACGTTAATAGTTTAAGATTGGAGATCTTCTTTTATCATTTATATGTCTGTGGAAGAAACAAAGGCTCTAGGCTACCTTCCTAATGAGGATATGCCTACTTGTTTATCACACATGATTTTCTACAGCTTCCTTTTTAAATCTGTCAATGGCTTTTGAGAAATCATTGTTTGCAAGATGATGATGATGATGATGATGAATGATGATGATGAGTGACTGTGTTCTGCAGCTGAAGAAGTGAAAACTTCTTTCAGCCGCAATCCATTTTTTCTTCAATCCTCTCCATATTGTCTTATTCAAAGTGAGCGCCTGCGCTCCTTTAGTTCATTCTCATCTTTAGTGGTCTTAGATTACTTTCTTTGAGACTTGATCGCAAAATACCTAACAAGTTGATGTTGTGGCATCTTTTGGGTGCCAGATAGCTGTTGGCACCTACCACTGCAAATTTCTACCATTCGTAGAACAAGTCCAAACATAGATCATCGCTGTTGCACTATCCTCACAGATAGCGGCTCTGTATTACACAGTCTGTAGAGTGCTTTATTTGATATTAGACTGTGTGGTTAGTGATGGTTTGTAATGGTTCACAGATGTTTGCGCTGACATGCATCAAGTTTGTTCAAGAAGGCTTTTGGAGCTGCTTAGATGTTGCAATTGCACAGCATATGGAAATACATTTAGCATCATATAGTTGCATCTTGACTTCCATGTAGACTTTAGAAGCATGAATCTACAGCTTCCAAAAAGACTGGAAGGTGATATTTCCTGTTACACAGTGAGTTCAAATGTTGGTAGAGCTGCTGAGGAGGGAACCACAGATTCTGCTCTTCCTCCCCTTCTCAGTGCCCCAATAGGGCATACGGTCATCAGTCATTTCTGTAGTGTCGGATAGGTGTACGTCACTGAACTCTGTTTTGGCTTCATTCATGAAAAGGTTTGCACCCTTGAGCTGTTCTGCAGCCATTGGAAGTAGTGCATCAAATCATCATTTGCATGCTCCATAAAAAATCCCATAAGAATTTTCGCCATGGAATTCTGCGACTAAAATTATGTTTTATCTGATCATCTCAGGATTTCATCAATTTCTAGTCTGGGACCAAATGTATGAATTTGCATTTTACAACGGCTCAAGCAGACTTACAGTTTCACCAGTAACTCATTTCTAGTTATTATTATTATTATTATTTTTAAAACAAATATTTACCTATTAATGGGTTATCCGTCTGATCTTGCTCAGTAGTCGCTGGCATCTGGCATGTGCTCTGGCACTCATCTTGGGAAGAGAACTTATTAGCGTGCTCGGAATCACAGCTTCCAGACCAGAATCTCTCACACTCACCCCTGGTATGGTTATATCCCCAGCGTACCACCCACTCACTGCAGAAGGCGGAGTTTATGGCCATATGACATCTGTCAGATACTACTGTATATGTGGAAGAGGTGAGGAATAATCTCTGATTGAATAATGTTCAGTCAAACCTGATCAAAAGTGTCTTAATGTACCACCCTTTAGCCACAAATCTCATATCCTAGTCACCTGTATTAAGACACCACCGCCAAGTCATGTGTATTAAGAGTCTAGTCCTATAAGAAGTCACTTTTATTAAGAGACCACCTGCAAATAGTCCTACAACAAGAGACTACCGTCAATAGTCCCGAGTCACCTGTATTAGGAGACCACCTGTAAATAGTCCTATGACAAGTCACCTGTATTAAGAGACCACCTGTCAATAGTCCCAAGTTACCTGTATTAAGAGACCACCTGTTAATAGTCGCAAGTATATATATATACATATTTTTCCAGAATATGAAGAGAATACAGCTATGGATATGAGAGTTATGGCCCTTGCTGTAAAAGAACTTAAACATATGGAGATGTTTACTGTATTGACTCCCATATGAAGTCACACATGTATAGCTCATAAATAAGTTACAAATGTTTCCGAAAGAAAAATTGAAATATGTTAGCTAGTACAATTTTGAACATGATGTAAGAAATGTTCGGTCAAATATTTTGAACATAATTGGACTGAGACATTTCTGCCTAACTTCCAATCCAATTATGCTCAAAATATTCTACGGTATGTTTTAAGTTATTTCTGATATGTACTGTAATCTTACCTGCGGTCATTGCATAGTCATAATATGGAGTGGTCAGTGTGACCGGAGGAGCTGTGGTCAGCATGACAGGAGTTGTGATGATAACCAGTGTCCTAACTGTTGTTGTGATGACCTCTGCAATGGGTGAGCATCTTTCCTTACAGTCATCCTCAGAATCAAATACATTCCCGCCCTCCTCGCATCCACCATACCAAAAGCGATCACAGTGACCTAGTTCCTGGCTGTAATACCATTTTACTACCGGATCTTCGCACATGCGTGAATCTCGGGGCGGCAGGCACTGGTCTAGTGTGGTGACACAAGGCAAAGACGAGAACATCAAAAACAGAAAAACCAACCACAAACATAAATCATGGCTACCCGATTTCATGGTCACAGTAATCAACGCTATGACATCAGGATAGATTTGGCTACAGAGATGAGAGGCAAAATTTGAGAATCGTCTAATAAAGTTGATTCAGGCTAAAGCAGACATTTCACAATTGCACTAAAATCTCCTTCACAACAGGAACAGAAATAAATTTATGATATTGGTATTCTAGTGGAAATTTTTCAAAGACGTTTGCTTAAATCTAAGAGAATCGTCTTGTTGAGAGGTTTTAAAGCAGGACTATGTGCTTCAGGCCTAGCACCAGTTTGTAAGCTAGGACAATACAGAGCAAATGCATTCATCATACTGCAAGATATTCAACACACCCTATAGCCAATAACACGCTTATTATTTATAAACAGTTTGGCTGAAAGTCATTGCTAGCCATGGCAGCAACAATTTTCAGTGAAATTCTTAAAACAAATTGTTCAGCATATTTCCTAGTACAAATAACATTGTTCAATGAAGTTATCTATGAATACGGACTGAGAAGGGTTATGACTATTCCTTGTTGACATACCATGTAAACATTGGCATAGCGGTCATTATGTCCAGCTAGGCAGGGTCAATGACTGGCTTAATCACACAAATCACCCCTTATCACTCTCCTTCCCACAGATCTAATCTAGAGTCTAGTTTGAGGAAAGACTGGTGTGGACAGTAAGCTGTTGATGGCTTAGATATCACAAGCTTGCAGCATGATTGTTTCCAAAATAAATATTGGTTATTATAACAAATAGAACTTAATAGAAATTAATACATCATTCAGTGGTCAAAGGGTTATTCATTTAATCATCAAGATTGGTCAAGAAAATTACAGTCTTTGCTCAGCAAAAGTCCACTTACTGGCTAACAGAAGCCTATTAAAAAAATTTATCAGTGGAATGACTGGATCGATCATCGAGCCAGGCATTCCAGTGATGAATTTTGAAAAATAGTCTTCTCTTGGCCTGCAAATGGACACTCTTCAAGACCATTGCAGAGGACGATTTTGACCGGCTTGACCATCAAAGTGTTAATCATTTTCATTCTGAAGTCACAAGTCTAAACTTAAAGGTGATAAATAAACCCTACATAAGGTATTGATTTAAACCTGGACACAATGTTATTAGTGTATCAACAACAGTCAAATTATTTTCAAACTAATCATCATGAATTAAATTCCACCATTCAGTAAATAGCTACTGGGTAACTGTCTGTTCACTCTAGGGATTATTGCCTACAGGGTGAGTGGGTATACACAATAGGTGAGCCTGGCCACATTGTTCAGCTTGTTATTCCTCTATAATAAAGCTTTCAGGCTTGATAATGGATATGTGCCAACAGCAAGTGAATGGTCAGCCAGTGAATGGTCAGCCAGTGAATGGTCAGCTAGTGAATCTGATGGTGTAATTGTTATATTAGTGTCCCTGTACAAAGTCTGTGATCATTCTGCCATTATGACATCATCAGCAGTCTAATTATTACATCATCAAGTTACTGAGATAACTTACAATGACTGGTTGAGTGATTTGATGAGGGATCAAGGGAATGATGGTGCTATATGTATCTGATGATGATGATGATGGTAGTGGTGGTGTTGATAATGATGATGATGGTGATGATGATGATGATGATGATGATGATGAGGATGATGCTGGTGGTGGTGGTGGTGGTGGTGGCAGTGGTGATGTGGTGGTGGTGTGGTTGTTGTTGTGCTGATGTTGCTGCTGCTACTGATGATGATGATGATGATGGTGGTGGTGGGGGGTGATGGTGGTGGTACTGATGATGATGATGATGATGATGATGATGATGATGGTAGTGGTGGTGTTGATAATGATGATGATGGTGATGATGATGATGATGATGATGATGATGATGATGATGAGGATGATGCTGGTGGTGGTGGTGGTGGTGGCAGTGGTGATGTGGTGGTGGTGTGGTTGTTGTTGTGCTGATGTTGCTGCTGCTACTGATGATGATGATGATGATGATGATGGTGGTGGTGGTGGGGGTGGTGGTGGTGGTGGTGGTGTGTCATGATGATGATGATGCTGGTGGTGGTGGTGGTGGTGGTGTGTCATGATGATGATGATGGTGATGGTGGTGGTGGTGGTGGTGGTGGTGGTGGTGGTGTGTCATGATGATGATGATGCTGATGGTGGTGGTGGTGGTGTGTCATGATGATGATGATGATGATGCTGATGGTGGTGGTGGTGGTGGTGGTGGTGTGTCATGATGATGATGATGCTGATGGTGGTGGTGGTGGTGTTAATAATGATGGTGGTGGTAATAATAATGATGATGGTGGTGGTGTCGTGATGATGATGGTAGTGGTGATAGCGATGGTGGTGGTACTGATGATGATGATGATGATGATGATGGCAGTGGTTATATGATTAAACGCACTGGCTCAGGATCTCCCAAGGTTGGGAGATATTTTTTATTTATTTTATTGTCTGAGATTTGTTATGTTTGTTTGATAGAGGCGGTATGGCCTATAAAATATGAATAATATATATCATTCATTCTGAAGGGTTTTGAAGAGTTAATTTCGATTTAACCAGATGTCACGTAGATTGGATTTTTTCTTAAAGGCTATCACTGGACGCAAATTGAGAGGTTTTTTCATTTTATCCTGCAATTTATGATATTCATCTTTCAAAATTTCAGAAATTTCAACATTTTTTCGATTGTATGTTAAACTGAATGGAATTATTTCACGTTGATCAGCAAGACCAGGGTCCACGTTTATGCCACTCGGCCATTTTGTTTTCAGTTGCTTAATCCAAAATGATTCTCGAAGTTTTCTTTGTTTATCAGTTTCTTCGGCCGTAGCAGAAAGAGGCAGTTGCTCAATAGGCATAATTTCGAAGTGTCTATCGACAGAATGACCAGGAAGATTGAAATGTTGAGCTACGTTGGTGTCCTCGTCGTGTCTAATATCGCAACGGTGTCTACTTGCTCGCCATCTTAAAGGGCATTTTGTTTCACCGACATACTGCTTTTGGCATAATTTGCAAGATATTAAATAGATAACATTTTTAGAATCGCAATCTAAATTAGACTGAAGTTGGAATTTGCTTTTGTTCTGATAACTGACAAATGTTTTCTGATTAGGTAGATGGAGGTCTAATTTACACCTCTTCTTTCCACATTTCTGAGATTGTCCCACGCCTATAATCGGACGATTGTGACAAATTTTGGTAGGGTTTTGATCGGCAGCCTTATCAGTAATAGTTTCCAAATCATGCAAAGTTTCGAACTTTATTTTGCGCAAAAATTGTGTTGAATATCCCCTCGGTTTGAGGGCTTTAAATAAGGTGGAACATGCAGATTCAAAATTCTTTCTATCACTAGAATTTTGGTGAAATCGGATAATCTGTGATTTGACAATGCCTTTAAAAGTATGAGGTGGATGGAACGATTTCTTATGCAGTAGTTGATGGGAATCAGTGGGCTTAAAGAATACTTTGTAATCAAGAAGCCCACTCGTGTTATAATTTACACCTTTGTAGAGAGTAACATCTAAAAAGTCTACGGACGACTCGTCGATGTTGGCTTTAAGTTTGATGTTAGGATCGTGATTGTTCAAAATAGCGAAAAATTCATCAAACTTTTCCCTCGAATGATTCCAGATCATAAAAATATCATCGAGGTACCGGCGGTAAAATAGGGGCTGCTTAGGACATTTGTTAAGCGCATCTTCTTCCCACTCAGCTACATAGATAACTAGGACTAAACCGTTTACCCATATCGCATCCACAGATTTGTTGGTAGATTTCGCCAGCGAATTCGAAATCATTGCTCTTTAAACTCAGCTCCAGGAGAGCTAATATTTCGCTAGTGGGCCTATTGTTGTCAGGGTATTTATCAAATGCTCTGCGAACAGAAGTCAAACCCTTTTCGATGTCAATGTTTGTGTACATAGCATCGATGTCGAGGGTGACCAAGAGTGAGTTTGGAGGAAAATAAATTTTGGAGACCTCGGATAGGAAATCCTCAGTGTTGTTCAAAAAGCTGAAATGTCTATTCGCAATTGGTTGTAGGTGGTAATCAATAATTTCACTAATTCGATAAGATTCAGAGCCACAATCAGAGATAATAGGTCGACCCGGTGGTATCATAGGGTCGGAGCACGACTCTATAGGTTTATGAAATTTTGGCAAAAGGTAAAACGTACATGGATTTGTTGTCAGCCATTTCTTGAAGGATTTCATTATATTTATCACAATAATTTTGTCAGAGTGGTTCGTCTAATTTGCGGTAGTGTTTCGGATTACTGAGTTGCCGATGCGCTTCACGAATATAATTATCCTTACGCATTATTACAGTAGCAGATCCCTTGTCAGCAGGCTTTATAACAATGTCATTGTTTTTACGCAAACCTGTTAAGGCTAAACGTTCTTGATATGACAAATTTTGATGATTTTTAGGAAATTCTAAATTTCCAACACGCTCCTTGATAGCTTTTATACTATCAGGGATCGCAGGGTCAACCAACTTCGAGTTAGGTGCCCAGCCAGTTTTTTCAACAAAAGGTAGAAAGTTGTTCTTCTTGGAATTTCGAAAAAAGTCTGCTAATTTTACACGGTGAGAAAATTCTTCAATTTCCCATAAGCCATTATCTAAAAGGGCATCTATGTCGACTTTGGGCCGTGGTGTTGGTACGAATGTTAGACCGAGATTTAGCAAAGATCTTTCTGCTTCAGACAATGTAGAACCAGTTAGGTTAACGATATTACCACCCAGGCCAATTTCTGGGTGCTTAATACCCGGACCCGTAGTTAGTTTAAATTAAGGTGCAATAACCAACTATTATACATTTTATTTGCAGTGCACTCAGTCCAGTGGATGTTGACGATGATGATGGTTGTGATGGTCACGGTGGGGGTGATAGTGTTGGTGGTGGTGTTGGCGATGGCAGTGGTGGTGGCCGAGGGGGTGGTTCTGTTACACGCAAAACCACCCCGCCAGCGCATCGGGTAGTGGTGGTGTTGGTGGTGACGACTGCGGTGGTGGTTATGATGGTGGGGATGATGGTGATGGCAGTGATGGTGGGGGTTCTGGTGGTGGGGTGGTGGTGGCAGTGATAGTGATGGTGGTGGTGATGATGGTGGGGGTGGTGGTGGTGATAGGGGTGATGGTAGTGGGGTGATGGTGGTCGTGATGATGGTGGTGCGGGTGCTGCTCGTGACAACGACAATGCTCCTGATGACAATGATGATGATGAGGACGATGATGATGGTGGTCGTGGTGCTGGTAATGATGATGGGTGGTGGTGGTGGCTGCGGCGGCGGCGGTGGCGGCTGCAGTGGTGGGGATTATGATAGCAGGGGTGATGGTGGTAGTGAGGGTAGTGGAGTTGGTGGTGGTGATGGTGGTGGTGGAGCTGGTGGTGGTGGTGATGCTGGTGTTGGTCTGATGGTGGGGCTTGTGGTGGGATCCTGGTGATGGTGGTGGTGGGGTGATGGTGGTGGTGGTAATGGTGGGATGGTGATGGTGGTACTAGTGGTGGGGGTCCTGATGGTGGTGGTGGAGGACAGTGGTGGTGGTGGTGGTGGTGGTGGTTGTGGTGGTGGGGTGAGGGTGGTGGTGATGGTCATGGTGGGGGTGATGGTGGTGTTGGCGGTGGCGGCGGCAGTGGTGGTGGCCACGGGGGGCGGATTTGTTACGCGAAAAACCCCAGATGTGCATGGACCAGACAGGATTGTGGTGGTGGTGATGCAGCCCTCAAAAATTGGCGCGAACAATCGTTTTGTTCGCATGTCGGCTACGTGAAGTAAAATTACCGTGAACGAAAAAATGGTCGCGTAAGTGACAAAGCCCAGAACGGTAGTTATCTCTGATCGTGGAAAACAGAAACGTTTCAACAACTTTTTGATATGAAGCATGCTATTTACAACAGAATTTAGCATTTTCGAACATCTAAAAGATCGATAACATCTGTCTGTCAAATTCTATAAATAAGCGACAGCACGCATGTGTCAGAGGCAAACTTCCATTGTATTTCCGCTAGCATTACTACATAGGCCGGGAACTAGTCTCGCTACACATTATGCATCAACAAGGGACTGTTCAATTATAAACCGTTGCATGCAAGTATGTGCAACCGTCGGCTGGCATGTTCCCGATGTATTATTTTATATACGCGATTGGATCCCGATATAACATAGGAAGACATGCATTGTTGAGTGAGTCTCACAGTATATTCTCCTTGAGTTTCAGTTGGCTTGTAGAGACAGCTGTTTAAGCATTTATCTGTTAAATTAAACTGTTACATTCATAGATCCTAGCTACTGTGTCAATGTGTATTTGTTCATGACACACAATAATTCAGGCCTCGAAATTCGACGGGATTCTCGTAATATTCCCGAAATCGAAAAATACGGGAATCCAATTGGATTCTCGTAAATAAACGCTTCTAAAAACGTAAACATTCCATTCTTACAGAATGCCACGATCCCGGTTAGAGGGGGGGAGGGGGTCTGCTAATACACTGGTAATGAGAAATGTCCCGCGTGACTGCAGTTAAATCGATAATGCGCACTCGTAGTTTCTGATTGGCTCGTGGGATATCCGATTTCAATAGGCATGAATGAAAATTACTATCGTAGTAAAATTTTGATCACGTGCCTCGTTGTCATTCATATCGAATTAATCACATGATTTATTTCAACCAATCTCTGTGTGACTCTTGCGATTAATATTGATGGCTAATGGCGAATGAAAAATCTAGTCACTGTGCCGCTTTTAAATGCAGTAAAGCAATATGTTAGCGCCCACTTTGACGGGTTATATGACCCAATATATTATTATTGTAAGGTTCTGACAGTAATACCACCCGATATTTCAGTGGTTCATTGCTTTGGAGCGACCGAGAAAACAGGACTATATGTCAGGAAAACCGGTGCGTAGTAACTCTTATTTTTAAGTAAATCGCATTTGCACTAAATTGTCAGTTTAAAGCATACACGTTAAGAAGGTTTTTTTTGGGGGCAATTAAGATGGTAGTTCTTTGATACAGGTGGAATTCTTTACAAATTAAAGCATATTCTTTTAAATATTTTGAAAATAATATGACTGGAAGCCATTGCTTTCAAGGTGGTGGTGGGTGGGCTGGAGATGGTTGCTCAACTAGGTAAGCCACAACAATGTAAGATATTCAATTCTTAGTTTTTGTAGTGGGTGTTGTGGGTGGGGTGGGAGGAGGGTGTTAAAATATTTATAAATATTGGGTCATTAGTCACTAATTATTATAGTGGGTCTGGAATTTTGAAATATATGTTTGGAAAAATTATGGAATTTTATTGTGCCCAAGGTGTATGAACCCTGAAATTGTTGCAAGCTGGAAAGATGTTACCAATGAGTGTTGTCATACAAATACTGATATTTTGGCAGAGAAAATGTACATTTGCAGACCAAAGGAGTATTGTTTTTGGAGAAATAACGCTGAATGACTGGCTCGGTCATCAAGCTTGTAATTTCAGGGGTAAATTTTCCAAAATATTCTTCTTGGTCTGGAAATGGATCGAATGAATGGACATAAAAAAAAACTCAATCTGCTTTTTGACAAATATTACAGTACTTATATCACAATGGATGAATCCACTTTTAGTTATTCCCCACCCATCTCTAGCTAATCTATGCTCCAGGCTTTGTACCAGAATCCCAATTTCATGGTAACTCTACAGCTAACTTGGTGAATACTTTGAAACAAACTTCCCCTCAAAACAATCAACAGAATGTTTATTAAATTGCAAAGACATACAATTAATACTTACTGACAGACTACTATGAGTGTTAGTATTGTTTGTCAATTATAATAGTGACTGGTGCCATCAACATATATGTGATGTAATTGATTATGACGTCAATAATTGAGTAACTAAACATATTTTATCTGTAAATTAGGTAATTGGTGGATAAGTCCATGCTGTAATCAATATGCTAATGATAATTCAGCAACATGCACTTTAAATTCATTATTAACTTAATATACAGATGAAATATGTTCAGATAAAGCAGGTTTGGATAAAAAATGGCGTAACTAATTTGCGCAACCAATTGGTTACGCAAATTGATTTTGCGCAACCGAACAATTGGTTACGCAGACCTGAAAGCATGGGACCCAAAAATGGGTCTCACAAATATTTGAAATTTTGAGGGCTGTGATGGTGGTGCTCATGGTGGGGGTATGGTGGTGTTGGTGATTGCGATGATGGTGTTGCTGATGGTGGGAGTGATGGTGCTGGCGGTGGTTTTGGGCATGATGATGATGATGGGGGTGATGATGATGGTGGTGGTGATGATGATGGTGATGATGGTGGTGGTGCAGGTGATGGTGTTGGTGGTGGTAATGGTGTTGGTGGTGGTGATGGTGGTGGTGCTAATGTTTGTTGTGGTGGTGTAATGGTGGTGGTGGTGGTGCTGCCGGTGGTGCTGGTGGCAGTGGTGCTGGTGACGGTGGTGATGGTGGTAATGATGATGGTGATGCTGGTAGCAGTGGTGCTGGTGATGGTGGTGATGATGATTGTTGTGGTGGTGATGATTGTGGTGATGGTGGTGGTGGTAATGGTGCTGGTAGTGATGTTGGAGGTGGTGGGGTGATGGTGATAGTGGTGGTGGTGGTGGTGGTGGTGGTGGTCGTGATGATGATGATGATGGTGATGTGGTGATGGTGGTGGTCATGATGATGATGATGGTGGTGGTGATGGTAGTGCTGGTGTTGGTGGTGGTGGTGATGATGACGATGATTTTGGTGGTGGTAATGGTGGTGGTGATGATGCTGGTGGTGGATGTGGGGTGATGATGATGGGAATGATGGTGGTGATGGTGTTGGTGATGATGACGATGACACTGGTGGTGCTGGTACTGATGGTGGTGGTGATGGAGGTGATGTTGGTGGTGGTGGTGGGTTGATGATGATGGCGGTGATGGTGGTGATGATGGTGGTGGTTTGTTGATGGTGGTGGTGATGATGATGATGATAATGGTGGTGGTGATGGTGATTGTGGTGATACTGGTGGTGATGGGGATGATGATGGTGGTGCTGATGATTTTGGTGGTGGTGGTTGTGGGGATGATGGTGGTGATGATGGTGGTGTTGGTGTTGATTGTGGTGGTGGTGGTGGTGATGATGACAATGGTGGTGATGATGATGGTGGTGGTGGTGATGGTGATTGTGGTGGTTATTTTCCTGATTACAGCAAGAATAATTGTATAGTAAATACCTGAGGTTTCTGTTTGTTCCTTGTCCACTACATCAGGATGAGAATCACTAGTTGGTTGGTGAGCAGTCTCCCTCTGATCACACTGCTGGAGACACTCTTCATGTGTTCCAAACACATTTCTCGTACCTTCACACTGACCAAACCAGAAACGTACACATTCGCTTAAGCTAGCATTATAGCGCCACATTGTCACCCAGTCCTCACAAAAACGGTTGTCAATCAGCTCCAAGCAAACATTTTCAGAATCTGTAAGATGAATAACATTGTCAATTTACCTTCCCACAATCTGTAGCAAGATGAGTCATTCTGAATTAACATTCCTAAGATAAGTATAAACATGAAGGGCATTGTGAATTAACATTCCCAGGATCTGTAGCAAGATGATGGACATTGTCATTTAACATTCCCAGGATCTACAGCAAAATCTATAGCAAGATGAAGGACATTGTCATTTAACATTCCCAGGATCTATAGCAAAAGCTGTAGCAAGATGAAGGACATTGGAACTGTTGCAAGATGGTGAACATTGTGAACTAGAAAACGTTGTTTGACTCAGAGGGCCCTGAAATCACTGGAAATACCTCTTTCTCTGTAGCAGGCAGCAATGTTATTCAAAGCCTTCATATTATTAAAAATAAAAAATAAAAAACCAAAAATTAAAAAAATTAAAATAAAACAAGAATGCTGAAGCGTACAATGTCTTGCCTGTAAAGGCAATGACAGTGTTGATTGCCAAAGGAATCGTGGCATGGTTCATAATACACATATGCAGTAAGGCAAACAAGTGTAATGAATTAAACATGGAAAATTTTACCAAACTGTGGATGGTCTGATTTTGAAACTAGTAGTGATGCAGCTAGTACCCCTGCATTAAGTATATAAATCTGCTGTAAAATTGTGCTGATATCTAGTGAGCCATTGTTCAAAATGAGTGGTCCATAAAAAACTATACCAAAAACCATGAACAAAATTCAAAGTCCAAAGCTGTGAAAAAGAAGGAGAAATTTTCCAAAATGCAATTGGTAACTACAGAACATTTACTGACGTAACTGTAAATCTGCGATGACTGGGCATTAATGATTATTGTAACGTCTCTTCTTTTATGACTATTGGACATGTCTGGTGCTGATCCAGCAAAACCTCTAGGTGTGATTGCAATTTAAAGATCCATACTTGAAATTCCCATTGGTTTACTATGGGGACTCAAGGCATTGAGATGCAGATTTCTTGAAAACTATTGGAATGAGCCTCTTCAAAATTGAGAAGTCAAGTTGCTATAGGACCATAAGATCACCAAATTTGAAGGCGATCGGAGCAAAACTCATCTTGGCGGCCATTTAAAAAAAAAATGTTGAAGAAAATTGTTTGAGTTTTTACTCCCTCCCAATTTTTTTTTTCAAAATTGTTCATTCTGAGTTCATTTCTGCAAAAAAAACACCTGAAAACTGATACTTTTGGGAAAATTTTTTTCATGCCGGCCATTTTGAAAAAAATATATTCAAAACAAATCATCAGTGGTAACACCCTACTCAAGTATGGTAGTGAGCCGATCAAAACTCTAGGCATGATGCACTTCAAACATCCGTTTGAAAATCCCCATACATTTCCTATGGGATTTTTTTTGCCCACTCAAAGGTGGGTAGCTTGAAAACCCTTGGGCCGATCCAAAATAAAAGTAATCGCAATGCAAGTCCCAAGGGCTACTACAAGTTGACTAAGTTTGGATTTGCTTGCGTGGAAACTGTAGGAGAAAGGTGGCAAAAATCGTGAAGAATAACGATAATAAGAAAGATCCAGAGTAAAAACAATAATCTGTGATGAACGATGCGCACAGGACCCTTGCACAGTATATAATGATGCTGTAAAATCATGTTGATATCCAGGGAGCCATTGTCGAAAAAGAATGGTCCATAAAAGAACTTAACCAGAAAAATATGGAAAAAGTTCAAAGTCCAAAACCGCGAAAAAAATAGTTAAAATGATCGAAAATGAAATCTGTTGTTGATCGCATCCCGGTATAACAGATATCAATTCTGTAAAGTTTCATTGGGATTGGATGAGCCATTGTTGAGAAATAAGTTGATTTATAAAGCTAAACCAAAAGTGCACTGGCAAAATGCATGAAAAATGTCCAAGTCCAAAACAGCGGGAAAAAAATAGTTACAATAACCCAAAATGAAATCTATTGTTATGGAGATCACATCCCTGTATAGTATAGATCACTTTTCTATAGTTTCATTGAAATTGGATGAGCCATTGCTGGAAAATAAGTTGATTTAAAAACCTTAACCTAAAGTGCACTTGCAAAATACATGAAAAATGTCCAAGTCCAAAACCTTGAAAAAAATAGTCAAAATGTCACAAAATGAAATCTATTGTTATGCAGATCACATCCCTAGATAGTACATAGTAAATATATATATATACTATATAGTAAAGACCACTTCTGTAGTTTCATTGAAATAAACGAAATCATGGATTTATTTTTTTACGAGAAAGTAGTTATACTTACCTCCCTAACACTCTATGATATTTCCTAAATATCGACCTTCACTCAATAACCCCAGATTAAAAAAGATAGGTGCCCTTATTTGGCAGGTAGACAGGTGACAGTCAGGCGGATGCCGGCCCCAACCTCACGCATGCGCAGACTGTCACTGCCTCAGCTTGCCTATTGGCCGACACATGCAACTTAAAAGCCTGAAGACCGTGGGGCAGAGAGGTCGGGTCCGTGTTAGGGAGGTAAGTATAACTACTCTCTCATGAAAAAAGAAATCTGTGATTTCATTTATTTCACTTCAAGAGATATATTTACCTCCCTAATACTCTATGATATTGCCAGAATTTGTAAGAGAATTTGGCGGGAGGGAGGCGAGGTCAAAAGACCAGCTCATCCCTTGCGTGTTTTGCGCATGAAGCACTAATATCTGAAATTGTGTGACACACACAATCAGGCAATGATTTGAACATCGGATAACACAACCGATGGTGTGAGTAATGACGGTATGTCAAATGCGCCCACTCCCACACACCCCCACACCCTACTTTTGGGAAAGGAGAAGCTATGACCTCAATGTCCCATATACTCTCTAAGTACTGGTGCTAAGTACAACAGGACACGAGACGAAAGACTTCATTTCGTATACTCTCAATAAATGAATCACATAATACACAGGTACTATTACATTGTTGTTAAATAAGGGTAATACATCGTGACAATAAATTATGTAACAACAAAAGGCAGTACTGACCTTATGCATGAAAGCTGTATCCATCCAGTCCACATCAGTGAAGGAAATATGATGCACGAATATGCGGTTGTTTCCACAATTAAAATGTGCTGTCTGAAGACAGCAAGTGCAACTTATCTACAATATATACACCTGATCATCTTTTGAATATCGATAAGGCAAGAGGATTAGTGGTGTCATGGAAGGAATGGTCGGTAAAACTTGACTCACAGTGCCACTGAGCTAGCGAAATAATGTCACCCACCGGCACCCCATTAAACAGGGCAGTGAACGCCACTACGCCATGGACACTGTGAGCCTTGGCTAAGTCAACTTGTTTACCAGTGGCGGATTTGTGGCAAAATTTAATACATTCCGCAATCCACCTAGATAATGTCTTTTGATGCCTTGCCATGGGGTTCAATATAAGACAACCATAATGAGGATGGGTCCGTCCGCCATTCCTGTGTACATTGTTTGTACCTGTTTAATGTGCGGACTGGACACCATGCTTTTGAATTAGGATCAAATCTGGTTAAAGCCGGTAAAATAATTGGTTGATCTGGATATTTCAAAGACTGGTTCTTAGCCATGAAATTTATCCTAGGTAGAAGCCTAAGGCCTTCCCCTGTAACCGCATAATGGGCTGCCTTGGCGGATAAAGCATGAATCTCGCTTCTCCGTCTTGCAGAGGCCACAGCAATTAGAAATACAGTTTCTAAGTGTCAACATTTTCATAGAAATGGCACTTAGTGGTTCAAAGGGCTTGTCTGCTAGCACTTGAAGTACTAGAGATAAACTCCAAGACAGAATCGCTGGTGGCTTTCTCGGTCTTAGATTACCCATGCCTTTTATTAAAGTGTTCAATGAACAGACTTAGTCACTTCCCCTATCAGCCAAGCAAGGGATAACTGACATCAGAGCTGACTTGTATCCAGCAATAGAGTTAGGCTTGAGGGTATAGGCATCATACAGGTGACAGAGGAAGTCGGCTACTACCTGAATAGATGCATCCATTGGATTAACATCTCTGTTTGAGCACCATTCTGCAAATCTATTGATTTTATAGTTATATGCTCTGGAGGATGACCCCCTTCTGACTTTTGCCATAAACATGGCTGCTTGCTCAGAAAAGTCCTCCGTAACTTTAGATTCCTTGACAACATTCACGCAGTCAATTGGAACATTGACGGGTTGTTGTAAAGGGACTTGCCCTGGAAAATAATGTTGTCCATCAGAGGCAGAGGAACCGGATTGCAGACCAGAAGGTCCAGCTGATCCATATACCATGATCGGCTTGGCCATTTTGGGGCGATCAGAAGCACTAGGAACTCATCCTGCCTGATTTTCTGAAGAACTTTTGGAATCAGGATTGCTGGTGGGAATGCGTATGCAGCATACATTCCCTCGCAGCTGATAGCTAACGCATCTGTTGCGTAAGCGCTTGGATCTGGAATCGGAGAGACATACGTCATCACCTTCGCATTCTTGTTCGTTGCCAAAAAATCTATGTTGGGTTTCCTCCAGTGGTCGAACAGACCATCCGCCACACATTGATTTAGATGCCATTCCATAGGCAAAACACTCATCCTTCGGCTCAATGAGTCTGCTAACAGATTTAGCCTTCCTGGAATGTGAACTGCCTTCAAGGTGATCATATGATCTAGACACCAGCAAAGCAGTTTCCAAGTCATCATGCAGAGACTGGGTGACTTCGTTCTGCCCTGGCGGTTTATGCAAGCCACTACTGTTGAGTTGTCTGATCGAATTAGAACAATCTTGCCCTGAACTTTCTTTAAGAAATGTTCCAGGCTGCGGACTGCTATGCTTCTCCTGCGGAGGTATGCTGTTATTGCAAGGAGCACCCTGGTGAAGACCCGATCAGCCGTGGAAATTCTGAATAGTAAAACTTTGAATTCCCACTGTCAGCTCTGGAATGCGAATCTCAGGTACCGACGAAAACTCTTCACAATTGGAATGTGGAAATAAGCATCCTTCAGATCTATTGACGCCATCAACATTCCCATCTCCAACCCCGCCAACACTGTTTTGACTGTTTCCATTTTCAAACTCTGTGTGTCTATGAACTTGTTCAATGGCTTGACGTTGAGAATTGGTCTCCATCCTCCAGTGCTCTTTGTCACTAGAAACATGGTTGAATAGAAGCCCGGGCAATTTTGTGCCGGTAGAATTGCTCCTTTTTCCATGAGGGAACTTATTTCTTCCTCTATACACAACCATTGATCTGGATCTCTTGGAATTTGAATCCAGATCAGAACCAGAGACAGGTGTGATGGTGGGTCTAGCACCCAGTCCAGCTGGTACCCGGCTGAAAGCTATCGCAAGACTAAGCGGTCCTGGGTTAACCGCTCCACCGCCTGCTCATGGAAGGTCAATCGACCTCCCAAGGGTCCACCTAAGGAGAGAGGTGGACATAAGCAGTGCATGTTTGGACTGTCTCTGGTTCTAGCATTGGTTTGGTTCTTGTGGAAATCGGCCCATCAGGCAGGATTACCACGACCAGATCCTCGCGCGCCACGGCTTGTGCTGCCCGCGCCACGGCCTACGCTGCCCGTACCACGGCCCGCTCCTCAGTGTTTGGGAGGCTGCCTGCGCTTGAGGAGCCTGCGCCCCACTCCTACTGCACGCTGGTGCTGGCATGGCCATGGCCGGTGGCTGGCCTCTGACTTGACCAGCGCCAACTCGGGCCTGCTGTGGACGGTACGCAGGAGGCACTGCGTGAACGTGCTCCCTACGAAGCACCTCAAATTTTTCATGTAGCACCCTCTGACTGTTGACTAGAGTGACTGTCTCCTGGATGTCTCTACATCCCTCACCCCCAAAGAGACCAGGACCTGACATAGGCGTCCACAGCGGCCTCTTGTACAGATTCTGAGATAGACACAAATTATCTAGTGCAAATGTGCATCTCGCCATGACACTTCTAGTCACTTCCCTAGTCATACAGTCCAGAGCCAGGTTAATACCATCCTGGATAGCTCTCTGAACTGAGACAGGGCTTGCTTGGCGCGATGCAGATGCTGTTACTACATCCTGTACCATCTGCGAGACATGCGAGAGCGCTGCTATGGATGCTCTCAAGCTCTCCTCTGTATCGCGTAATGCGATGTTTGCTGAGTACAGGGCGCTAGAGCACAGCGCTCCCGTGTCAGAACAGGAGCCTGGCCGCGTGGCCTTGCCAAGCGCTGCGTGATCATCAGCGCTCAGCTTTGGCACTGTACCGTATTTCTGGTATTGGCCAAGCCATCTATTAGGCTTAATGGATGTCTCTGCCGCTGTCAACATATCAACTATATGTTCTGCTATACGGCAGAGATGGCATGGAGGTAACTGCCGGCTTTCCAGTCAACCACGGGCGCTGGTCCCGCTGGCTTGCTGACTGTTCTACACAGAGCTCTGACCTAACACTTACCAGCCATTGGCACGCATCAGACCAGTCGTCCTCTGTGGCCACCTGTGAGTGCTCGATAAGGCACGGGCCTTCGTCATCCTCTACTGCACTTGTAGGTGTAAACGTGGCTGGAGCCGTGGATACTGCTGGCAGGCTGTGGAAAACATGCAGCCCCCGAGAGAGCAGGCATGTCTTGCGCCACGGCTGAAAAGCCAGGAGCGGGCAGCATGGAAGCATGCAGGGTGTAATCCACCACACCATGGCCCGGACCAGCTGCCGACATACCCTCAGCAAGCCAAGGTATATGGGAACGGCGGTCATCCATTGGTCCAAGTGAGATTAAAGATGTCTAGCAACTTGCGGAGATGCATTACCAAGGTGTTGGATCATTTCATTCGTAATGCCATCTGGCCCGGGAAATTTCTTCTTCTTCAATTGGCGGACAGCCTTCTTCAGTTCTGCTAAACTAATGTCAACTTTCATTGTATCGTGAGTGTTGGTGTCTGTTCTTTCCTTTTGCTCTTTTCTAACCTCTTTTTGACGCATTCGTGGTATAGAAATGTTGCTTTCTTTTGCATATGCCTTCGCAAAGGCATCTGCAGCCATCTTTCCTGTCAGTGTTTGTCCATCTTCTTCAAGAGTAATCTTCTCTCCCCTGACACCTTCATCATTCAGTGCTTTAGTCAGTCTACATAGCTTTGTGGTGTCTCTCTCTAAATTAAACCCTGCCGTCTTTTCCCTCCAGCTTCTTCTTTTGGCCTCCAGCTTGGTCTTTAGATACCTGACTTTAGTTTGTTGTAGCGTGAAGTGGATTTCATGACAGGGATTACCCTCTGCATCTTCTCTGGCCTTGTCTAGTTTGTCATGTGCTGCTTGCAGTTCTGTTGTCCAGTAGGGGCGGTAGTTTTTCCTGAACCCTCGAGGAATCGCTTCGTTGGCAGCCTTGAGGATACTTGAATTAAATTCCATGACCGCATTGTTGATGTTTCTCCCTTCTACTGCTATATTTTGGGTAAGCTCATTGGAACGAATGCCGAACAGACTCCAATTTGCCTTTTTGTAGTTCCACCTTGGATGTTGAGGTGAACTTGTCGAAATTCTTCCAGAAAGAGAGAGGAGGACTGGGCGGTGGTCACTTCCTCCTAACTGCGATCTGACCACTCTACTTAGGTTTCTGTGAATGTCTTCTGTACAAAATGCCAAGTCCGGCGTTGTTGTCGAGTGCCACCGGCGCGAGTAGAAGGTAGGCTGATCTGTGGGATCGTTGACAAGTAAAAGGTGCTTTTCATCTTGCCATGCTTCAATGTCTTCTCCTCGTTTATCAAGTGTTCTGTATCCCCACCTCTGAGACTGGCTATTAAAGTCTCCGCAATGAGGAAGTGGCAGTCCGGGACCTGGATTGTGTCAAGTGAGAGATTCTTGTCATTAACTGCTGATTCCTTGACAACATCCACGCAGTCAATTGGAACATTGATGGGTTGTTGTGCAAGGCCTTGCCCTGGAAGATCATGCTGTCCATCAGAGGCAAAGGAACAGGATTGCAGACCAGAAGGTCCAGCAGATCTGTATACCATGATCGGCTTGGCCAATTTGGGGTGATCAGAAGCACTTGGCATTCCTGCTGCCTGATTTTCTGGAGAATGCATATGCATACATTCCATCCCAAATGATAGCTAACTCATCTATTGCGATAGCGCTCGGATCTGGAATCGGAGACGTACGTCGTCATCTTCGCATTCTTGTTCGTTACGAACAAATATATGTTGGGCTTGCCCCAGTGGTTGAACAGGCGATCCGCCACACATTGACTTAGTTGCCATTCCGTGGGAAGAATGCTCATTCTTCGGCTCAATGAGTCTGCTAATAGATTTAGCCTTCCTGGAATATGAACTGCTTTCAGGGAAATCCCATGATCTAGGCACCAGCAAAGCAGTTTCCACATCATCATACAGAGACTTGGCGACTTCGTTCTGCCCTGGCGGCTTATGTAAGTCACTACTGTTGTATTGTCTGATCGAACCAGAACACTCTTGTCCTTGACTTTCTCTAGGAAGTGTTCCATGGCTAAGACTACCGCTCACATTTCCACCAGATTGATATGTTCTCTTGACTGATCCAGATCCCAAATCCCTGATACTTTGTTTTCTTCCAGGCAAGCTCCCCATCCCTCCATTGATGCATCTGTGTACATCGTTAACTGAGGGTGGGGAGGTGACACCTTTGAGTCCAGGAAACCTGTACTCTGGGTGCACTGTGTCATGAGAAATAACAGGATCGGCCGCCAGCGTAAGGCTGCCTGAGGAATGACTGGTTCCAAAGAAACCATCAACCCCAACATTCTCAAGTAGACCCGTGCCAGGACATGACGACTGTTGCACACTGACTGCATGCCTGAGATGAGTATTTCTACTCTCTCTTGAGATGGATAAACATATCCTATCTCTAGATCAAAGAACATGCCCAGGTAAACAAACTTCTGGGATGGAGTCAGCTCTGACTTTTGAAAGTTGATTATCCAGCCTAGATCTGTAAGAGTTTTCAAAACTATCTCCAGATTTTCTGATAGACCTTTTTGAGTGTGTGCCTTTAACAGCCAGTCATCTATGTATGTGTGGATTGCTATGTGTCTCCTGCGGAGGTATGACATCATAGCTTGGACCACTCGAGTGAAGACGCGAGGAGCCGTCGATATACCAAATGGGAGAACCCTGCATTCCCATTGGCGGCCCTGAAATGCAAATCTCAGGAACTGACGAAAGCTCTTCGCAATGGGAATGTGAAAACAGGCATCTTTTAGATCTATTGATGCTGTCCACATTCCCTTCCTCAATCCTGCTAACACCATTCTCACAGTTTCCATTTTGAAACTTGGTGTGAGGATAAACCTGTTGAGAGGTTTGAGGTTGAGAATTGGTCTCCACCCTCCAGTGCTTTTTGTCACTAGGAACATGGTTTAATAATAACCCGGACATTTTTGTGCCAGTTGAATAGCATGTTTTAGTATGAGGGATTGAATTTCTTCCTTTATACACAACCGTTGATCTGGATCTCTTGGATTTTGAGTCCAGATCGGAACCAAAGACAGGCGCGATGGCTGATTTGAAATCCAGTCAGGATGGTAACCGACTGAAAGCCATCGGAAGACTCAGCGGTCCCGAGTAACCCACTCACACTCTTGCATGTGGAAGGCCAGACGGCCTCCCATGGGTGCACCTAAGAATTAAGGTGGACCAGAGAAGTGCAAGAGAAGACCTGTCTCTGGTGGCTGTCCTAGTAGCACTGGTGTGGGCTCTGAGAGGCGACCCATCAGGTTTGGTCCCCACGACCAGAACTCCACGCTCCTCTACCAGCACCACATGCACCTCAGTACGCAGGCTGTCTGGCGGGTTGCGCTGGAGGAGCCTCCACTCACCCCCCCCCCCCCCTAGCTGGCTTATGCTGTCATTGCCATGGCCGACGCTGCGTAGGTGGCTGGCCTCAAGGCCACTACCACCTCTAGCCTGCTGAGGGTGGAAGGCAGGTGGCACTGCTCAAACACGCTCCCTGTGGAGCACTTCAAACTGCTCTCGCAGCGCCCTCTGGCTGTTCACCAGGTTTACGGTTTGTTGGGGGTGCAGGCATCCTTCACCTCCAAACAACCGTGGACCTGCCATTGGCATCTGAAGAAGCCGATTGTACAGGTCCTGTGAGGGGCACAAATTGTCAAGGGGAAATGTGCACCTCGCCCGTAAACTCCTGGTTACAGATCTCATCATGCAGTCCAGAGCCAGGTTAATGCTGTCCTGGATGGCTCTTTGGACTGCAAGAGAAGTTTGGCGGGCCATGGATGCTGCTACTACCCCCTGTAGCAGCTGGGAAACATGTGAGAGAGCCGAGATGGCTCCTCTCGTACTTTCCTCCGTGTCCCGCAGCGCGGGATTAGCATTGTGCAGGGCGCTAGCACACAAGGGTCCCGTGTCAGACTGGGACCCAAGCCGTGTGTCTTCGCCCAAAGCCGCACGGTCATCCGTGCAAGGCTTTGGAATGATGCCATACTTCTGATATAGATCAGACCTTATACGGCAGCGCCGTGCCACCTCATGAGGGGCCTTCGCAAGGCATTCTTTTGGCAGAATGGACGTCTCTGCCATAACGAACATATCAACGATATGCTCCACATACGGCAGAGATGGCATGGTGCTCGTCACCGGTTTCCCTCCCAACCATGTGCGCTGGTCATGCTGGGAAGCCGGTGGATTAACCTGGAGTTCTGGTTTGAGGTTCACCAGCCATTGGCAAGCATCCAACCAGTCTTCCTCGGTGGACACCTGTGAATGTTCGACGAGCCTAGGGCCTTCGTCATCCTCAACCACATTCACTGGTGGGGTAATGGCCGGAGCTGAACATACTCCTGGATAGCCAGGGAAGCCATATGGACCCGCAAGGGATGGCATGGCTTGCGCCGTGGCTATTCCAGAAGCCGAATCTTCGGTGTCATGGGGGGGGGGGGCTAAAAACATGACGTCACAGTCCGGGCCTTCCTCACGGTAACTCTCGGCAAGCCGAGGGATACAGTATGGATGGCCATTGGCTCCTAGCCGGCCTAGCCATTGAGCCATCAAACCCACTCCCGAGGAAGTAGTTCCATGGAAAAGGTCACCCATGGGACCACGTGGGGCCCATGGGAATCCATTTCCATGGCCATCGACTCATCGGTAGGCCATAACAGTGTCCTCTTCTTCCTGCCCAGAAAGATTAGATGCCAACCTTGAAAATGGATCAAGCTCGGCCTGGGCAGGAGGGATATCACATGAGGCGCTGATACCCTTAGCCTTAGGCTGCTCTAGAGCACTCGATAAGTGAGCCCCTGAGGCCATGGCTTTCGCTCCCGGGTCCACGGGCGAGGCAAGCCTCAGCGCCGGACCAATGGGAGCCATCTCTGGGTCTATAACGAAAACTGGTTTGCTAAGAGAACCAGACCCAGAGATGGGAACACTCTGTCCCGGAGCAAATGAAGAAGACAATGATAAACCTGACCCGGGAAGCAAGCTGCGAAGCAACTCCGGGACAAGATCCGTGATCGCTTCTTCATTTCTCCCATCATTTCAAGACGGAAGGCCTCCATGTCTGGCATGGATGCTTTCCTCTTTTTACCACTCCTTTTCCAGATGCCTCTTCTCGTCTGCCGCCTGGTCTTTTACCTGCCGATTTAAAAAATCAGTTAACACCTCCACTGGCCACAACTCACACACACGGCAATTTAGAAGAGGCCTGCATGTACTGCACCTAGTGCAGTCATGAGGGAAAAAGAGGGCCTTCACAAAACGGTGGCAGGAAGGGCATTTGTTCTCAATGACCCTCTGAAAAGACACAAACGGAAACAATTAGTTTTTAGTTATGACGAACCAAAAAAACAATCGCAGAAGGCTAATAAGATCCATAAGGAAAAGTTTTGACCATCAAATGAAAGATAAGCCAGGCCCAGAAAAAACTATAGGCCTGACAAAAAGTAAACAAATCCTAAAACCTTGTTATACTTCTTTAAGAAGACAAGGGAGACATAAGAATTTCAACTTGAATACTTGAGAGGCGAACTTTTTTAGACTTCACAGCTCAAAACAAAGATTCATTAGTAATTGAACTTTATAAACACAATGAACCTATGCAAACCATCAAGAGAGATAAATAACTCAACACTCAGTCAAAAAACTTCTAAAATATTTAGAAATAAAATGACTGAAATTTTTTCTCTCTCCTAAATAACTGTATAAGATGACTTCTGAGGACGAGTGAAGTCTGATAAAGAACACAGGAATACCTGATCCTGAGTCCAAAACCCTGTGGTGCGGGGAGAATGTGAAAAAATTACTTCTTATGGTAATAATTCCCTCAGCAAACTCATAATAAAATAGAAGGACCCAGAAACCAAGTATAAATATTGTTTAAATAAAAGGATACCCTTCAAATATCAGCTCATGTGTCTAAAAAATAAAGCACAACATGCGTTAGCTAATATATAGGCATCCCCCATAAAAGAGCTAGCCTAATCAAGACGTATCTACGAGATAGCGCGAATCCCGGAAATACCATCCGAGTCAACACTGAAATTTTTTATCAATAAATTTACTAAAGTACACCTGATGGCTTGGACCATGAGCATCCTCCGGCGACTTGGCAGTGTCAGACATACTAATAATAAGTCAAAGAAAGTTGCAAAACAACTCAAAGCTTAAAAAAGAATGAAAGCAAAAGCAAGGCTAGAAAGCGTGTTGCAATGGCAGGTCAATATTTTAAGAAGAGAATGAGTCAGCCCTGCGCATGTGCGAGTTTGGGCTGCACATCCGCTGGACTGTCCGTTGTGTAACCCGCCCAGTGGGGGCGGTTTCTTTTTAATTCTGAGTATTATTGAAGCTAGGTCGATATTTAGGAAATATCATAAAGTATCAGAGTGAATAAGTATACTCTTGATGTGAAAATAGATGACCGCATAATTAAGACACAATTAAAACATAATTGTACTAGAGTTCACCTGGTAACTTGGTCCTGGCGTGGCCTCAGATGAATTAAACTGATCAGGCATTATCTCTAGCACTCTAAAACAACTTTAGATATGAAAATTTAGCAAAACTTAGCAAGTTGATACAAAAACACAAGTACGTGATTCAGGCCGATAGTCAAGAAAGAGGCAGTGACAGACTGCGCATGCGCAAGTTTGGGGCTGTCATCCGGCTGTCTACCTGCCCAATAAGGGCACCAATCTTTTTTAATCTGGGGTTATTGAGTGAAGGTCGATATTTAGGAAATATCATCGTGGTAGGGAGGTAAGTATATCTCTTGAAGTGAAATTGGATGAGCCATTGCTGAAAAATAAGTTGATTTAAAAACCTTAAACAAGAGTGCACTTGCAAAATACATGGAAAATGTCCAAGTCCCTGTATAATATAGATCACTTCTGCAAAGTTTCATTGAAATTGGATACGCCATTGCTGAAAAATAAGTTGATTTAAAAACCGTAACCGAAAGAGCTCAAATGACGGCCGCAGCCGCCGGAATTAGTGATCCCTATGTCTCACTTTCTGCTTCGCAGGCAACACAAAAACCCAAGAAAATTGACAAAAATTGTAAGGTTTTGCATTAAAAAAAACATTTTCACACACAATCTATAATGGTGAATCATCCAAAAGGCACCTCTATCCATCATAAAGAAGCTACCTGCTAAGTTTCATTAAATTATTTTAAGCGATTCCATATGATATGCCGTTTACGAGACTATTGACAAAAATCATGAGTTTTGCATTAAAAAGCCCATCATATACTAAGTTTCATTAAATTATTCTAAGCGATTCTGTGTGATATGGTATTTATGAGGAAATTGACAAAAATCCTGAATCTTTTGCATTAAAACGCCCATTTTCATTAAAAAATGTAGCACGTATAAAGGTGAATCCATCAAAAGGCACATCTAGCCCTCAAAAAGAAGCCACCTGCGAAGTTTCATTAAATTATTTTAAGCGATTCTGTATGATATGGTGTTTACGAGGAAATTGATAAAAATGGTGTTTTTGCATTCAAAATCCAATTTTCACCCAAAATATTGGATCTATAAAGGTGAATTCTTCAAAAGGCACATCTACATATCATAGCTGAGGCATACACCAAGTTTCATTAAAATATCTGAAGTGACTCTGTATGATATGCTTTTTTACGAGGAAATTGGCAAAAATCGTGTTCTTGCATTCAAAAGCCAATTTTCACCCAAAATATTGGACCTATAAAGGTGAATTCTTCAAAAGGCACATCTACATATCATAAGAGAATAATAACAACATACTGGGCGTGTCCGCCCGTGGTGGGCGTGTTGGTCCAGGGAAAGGGCGTCCCTTATCCTGCTCGGTTTGTGCCTATATGCTCCATTGGGTGGAGCTGGTGTATCCAAAGACATTCTTTCTGTGTTCTCCATGACGTGGAGTTTTCATCGTCCAGGTCTGATGAGAATACCTATGGCGGTTTGATATCAATCTGAGATGTCATTGGATTCTGAATTTAGAGGGGCGTATTTTCCCCTACATACTTATGGATGGTTATTGCCGGTTCTGCCATTTTTGGCAGTTGGGCAACTTTTTTTGGCGGTTGTGGTCAACTTCACCGGTTGTAATTGTTACCGGTTGTTTTTGGTGGCATTCGGGTCTGTGTAGACCTGGCGGCTTGCGTGTCCGAACCTGCTGAGTTTAGACTCAGTGTGGACAGCGGTGGTATTGTGATTATCTCCGTTTCCTGTGGCAACAGTTTGCTGGATGAATCAATTGTGAAATGATAGATAATAACAACGTAGTCAGTTATATGAGCTACTCGTCGAAGGTTGTTTTTTCAACCGCCAAAATGGACACAACTGGTAAAAAACTCACAACTGGTAAAAATGACCACAACCGCCAAAAACGTTGCTCAACCGCCAAAAATGGCAGAACCGGCAAAAAACTTACAACCGGTAAAAATTATCACAACCGCCAAAAAAACGGTCACAAACCGCCAAAACTGGCACAACTGGTAAAAACTCACAACCGCCAAAAAATGGTCATAGGCCGCCAAAACAGGCCAACCGGTAAAATGTTTGGCCAGGCCGCCAAACCCAAAAAAACTCCAAATGGGTGAACCACCAATCTGGTTCATTTCTGCCCATATAAAGTCAAGATCGACTCAATCCACAGGCTCGCCCAGGAAGGGTATAAAAGGGAAGAAAATTCCAGTCCAGATCATTCAGACTTTTGGTCTCACATCGAGACCAAGCGTCAGGCTTAACAACCTTCGACGAGTAGCTCATATAACTGACTACATCTACATATCATAACCGAGGCATACATCAAGTTTCATTAAAATATCTGAAGCAGCTCTGTATGATATGCTGTTTACGAGATATTGTGGATGGGCAGACGGATGGATACAGATGGACGGATAGGCAGACAGACAGACAGAGACAGACACACAGACGTGGTGATTACTATAGGGCTTCCATTGTAGGGCCCTAATTAATATTCCTAAGCTCTGTTGCAAGATGATGGGCATTGTGAATTAACATTGCCAAGTGTAAAGTAACATTCCCAGCATCTGTAGCCAGATGAAGAGCATTGTGCTGTAACATTCCTAGGATCTGGAGCAAGATGAAGAGCATTGTGCTGTAACATTCCTAGGATCTGGAGCAAGATGAAGAGCATTGTGAAGTAATATTCCCAGGATATGTAGCAAGATGAAGAGCATTGTAAAGTAACATTCCCAGGATCTGTAGCATGATGAGAGCATTGTGATGTAACATTCCCAGGATCTGGAGCAAGATGAAGTGCATTGTAAAGTAACATTCAGAGAATCTGTAGCATGATGATGGGCATTGTGAATTAACATTGCCAAGTGTAAAGTAACATTCCCAGGATCTGTAACAAGATGAAGAGCATTGTGAATTAACATTCCCAGAATCGGTAGCAAGATGATGGACATTGGGAATTAAACTTCCCAGGATCTGTAGCAAGATGAGAGCATTGTGAAGTAATATTCAGACGATCTGTAGCAAGATGAGGAGCATTGTAAAGTAACATTCCCAGGATCTGCAGCAAGATGATGGACATTGGGAATTAAACTTCCCAGAAACTGTTGAAAAATGAGAGCATTGTGAAGTAACATTCCCAGGATCGGTAGCAAGATGACAAGCATTGTGAAATAACATTTCAAGGATCTGTAGCGAGATGATAGACATTGGGAATTAAACGTCCCAGGATATGTAGCAAAATCAGAGCATTGTGAAGTAATATTCCCAGGATCTGTAGCAAAATGAGAGCATTGTGAAGTAAGATTTCCAGGATCTGTAGCAAGATGAAGAGCATTGTGAAGTAACATTCACAGGATCTGTAGCAAGATGACAGCATTGTGCTGTAACATTCCCAGGATATGTAGCAAGATGAAGAGTATTGTAAAGTAACATTCCCAGGATCTGTAGCAAGATGAGAGCATTATGAAGTAACATTCACATGATCTGTAGGAAGATGAAGCGCATTGTGAATTAACATTCCCAGAATCTGTAGCAAAATGAGAGCATTATGTGAAGTAATATTCACAGGATCTGTAGCAAGATGAGGAGCATTGTAAGGTAACATTCCAAGGATCTGTAGCAAGATGAAGAGCATCGTGAATTAACATTCCCAGGATCTGTAGCAAGATGATGGACATTGGGAATTAAAATTCCCAGGATCTGTAGAAAAATGAGAGCATTGTGAATTAACATTCCCAGGATCTGTAGCAAGATGAAAAGCACTGCGAAGTAACATTCCCAGGATCTGTAGCAAGATGATGGACATTGGGAATTAAATTTCCAAGGATATGTAGCAAAATGAGAGCATTGTGAAGTAACATTCCCAGGATCTGTAGCAAAATGCGAGCATTGTGTAGTAACATTCACAGGATATGTAGCAAGATGATGGACATTGCAAATTAAACTTTCCAGGATCTGTAGCAAAATGAAGGACACTGTCGCATCACAGACATAGACTAATTATAAAACAACAGGGAAAACACAATATCCCAAACACATACCACTTTTAAAACAAGAGGCCAAAGGGGCCAGTATCGCTCACCTGGAACATAGGCATTTCAACTAGAAAGGTCATTGTGTCTAAGTAGAATCCTAAGGTTTTGGACAGAATTGCAACAAGAACAAGGTCATCTAAGCATATCGATCCATCAAGTTCTCGAGAACAAACTTGGTTCCACTCTCGATGCAGCTTCTGCGTTTCACATTAATCTGCCAAGTTATTTTGTTTCTCAAAGACATTTCTAAAAATTGGGTTTTTGTCTGGAAAAAGATCCAAGATGGCCGCGAAACCGTTTATCTAACACTTTTGAAAGTGGAAGTTTGAAATTAGCATACCCAAAAACCTATATAAAACAAATTTTGGCTTCAAAATCCATTAAATAAAAAAATCCAATATGGCTGCCAAATACGCTACATCTTGATTGGCCCACGCCGGCCATATGTTTTTAAATATCATAGTCCCTTGAACAAACTTTAATGTCCCTTAGGTCCCTAATCATATCTCCCTAATTTCGACCCGATCCGTCCAGCAGTTTTGGAGGTCCTTTTTGCGAAAACAACCTCTTCCAAGATAGCCGCTGATCTATTTGGCCAATCAAGTTTCCTTTGAACAAACATGGTTCTCTATGCCCTAAGAATGCTTTCTAAAATATACTTGAAATTGGCCTGGTGGCTCTCGAGAAGGCATTTGAAATTTTCCATTTAGTATGGGAGCTTTTGGTGGAAAATGATCCAAGATGGGCGCCAAAATGTTTTCCGACAGATTAAAAAATCAGAATACTCTGATGAAACCTATATAAAACCCATTTTGGTTCAAAATCCACCAAATAAAAAAAATAAAAAAATGGCCACCAAACATGCTACATTTTGATTGATCGATGGCAGCCATGTTTTTTGACATATTAACTCCCCTTGAACAAACTTTAATACCTCATAGTCCCTAATCATATCTGCCAAATTCCAGCCCGATCCGTTCAGTGGTTCTGGAGAAGTAATTTGCGCGAAAACAAGGTGGCCACCAAACTATTTGTCCAATTAAGTTCACTTGAACAAACTTGGTTCAGCTCATGCCATAGATGACATTTCATGAGTTTTGAATAGATTCCCCCCACTGGTTTCTGCAAGAATTTTTAAAGACATTTCTAAAAATCAGCCAATATCCAAGATGGCCGCCAACCATATTAGCTGATTGGCTTTGTTTGAACAAACTTGGATCTCTCTACCCGAAGGATGCTTTCTATGAAATATAATTGAAATCGGCCCAGTCGTTCTTGAGAAGTCGTTTAAAGGAAAAGTTGATGCCCGGACGCCGGACGACAGAGAGATGGTTGCGACGGCATAAGCTCACTTGGCCTTTCAGGCCAGGTGAGCTAACAATAGGGAAAACACAATATCCCAGACATATACCACTTATAGAAAAATAGGGAAAACACAATATCCCAGACATATAGCACTTATAGAACAATAGGGAAAACACAATATCCCAGACATATACTATTTATAGAACAATCGGGAAAACACAGTATCTCTGACATATACCACTTATAGACCAATAGGGAAAACACAATATCACAACCAAGCTCCAGCTATCAAACAATCGGTACGACACAATGTTACAGACATGCACCAGTTATCAAACAATTGGGCCAACGCAATGTTACAGACAAGCACCAGTTATCAAACAATTGGGAAAACGCAATGTTACAGACAAGCACCAGTTATCAAACAATTGGGAAAACCCAATGTTACAGACAAGCACCAGTTATCAAACAATTGGGAAAACCCAATGTTACAGACAAGCACCAGTTATCAAACAAGAGGGTTACGGTGCTTGTATCGCTCACCTGCAATATCAGTGATTTAGGATAATAACGACGTACTGGACAGATTCGCTTAGGGTGTGTGTGTTGGTCCAGGAGATGGGTGTCCTTCTATCCTGCAAGGTTTATGCCTATCGGCTCCATTGTGTGGAGCTGGTATATCCAGTGACATTCTTTCTTTCTTCTCCATGGTGTAGAATTTTCTCGTCTGGGTCTGACATAAGGACCTGGATAATTCTGAACTGCATGTCAGTTCTGGTGTGCCCAGGCCTATTAAAATGTCTGGATACTGGGGTGTCATATCTCTCACTTTTGTAGAGGTTTGATATAGATCGAAGATGTTCTTGAATTCTGATCTTGAAAGTGTGTTTTTGCATCTTTCAAATGTGAGGAGATAGACAATGTTTCTAGTCTGGCAATTGCCTATGATCTTTGCTCTGTAGGAAAGGCTGGTGTGCGTGCTGGAGAAGTATCTGCTCTTCTGCATGTTTTGGTAGATGATGCAATTTTTTGTTTTGCATGCTGTGAAGGGATTTCTATGTTGAACATGGGTGTTACTGGATGGTAGTTTGGCTCTGACAATCATGTCTTTGATTGTCTTATTTCTTCTGTAGCCGAAAAATGAGGGATCTGGAAAAGCTATTCTGCATTTGTTGCTAGCTTGCAGAATCAGCCAATATTCGTTTTATTGGGGTTTTTTTTAAATCCTGGTCCGGGTAAATTCACAAACAAAAATTGGCCTTTGTTGTGAGCTTTTGGTAGCTTTTGGTGGTGGGTGAAGGATTTGATTTCTGTCTTGTGACCTAGCTTTCGCCCTAGCCTCATTGAGGATGTTGGTGCGATATCCTCTTAGACATATACTCATCATGTTTTTGTGTCTTTTTTATTTTATTTATCTCATTGATATATACATTTATATAAAATCTTTTTAATTTCAAAGAAAAAACTCAAAACTACGCCTCTGAAAAGTTCCACACAAGGAACGAAAAGCCATAAAGTCTGAATCAATTACAGTGATGACCACACAATGATCAATACCCACCAGGACCCCACCAGTGGGGTCTATCTTGACATCCTGCAACCATTTAGACCAAAAAATCTGGCACCAGAAATACGTCACAATAATCATGGCTGTCAAAATTTCCTTTCTCACCAAACCAGCGAAAAAGTTTTCACAACCGGTAAAAAAACTTTGGCAACCAAACAAAGACCGCCAAAAAATGCACAACCGGAAAAAATTTACCACAACAAGTAAAAATGATCCCAACCAGTAAACAAATCATGGGTACTGGCAAAATTTCATACATACCGCCAAAAAAACAAACCAGTAAAAATGTTAACCAAAATATTTTTTTACCAAACCGGTAAAAATTTTGGACATGGGAAACCGTTAAACTCCCACCCACTTGCCCACATTTGGTCAAGATCCACTCAATCCACAGGTTTACCCAGAGGAGGGTATATAAAGGACAGCAAAATGAGTCCAGATCATTCAGACTTTTGGTCTCACATATGAAACCAAGCGTCAGGCTAAAAACCTTGCATCCTGGTTTGTTTTTAACTGACTACGTCGTTATTACCTTTTACATCAGTGATTTAATCAGGAACATGACAAATTTGGACATTTTTTCGGGACATAGAAATATTTCTGTACGAAACATCAATATAATTTCCAAATATTTTTACAGGAATCATGAGTATTTAATAAGTGAGAAATGAAGGGATTGGGTTCAAGTATGCACAAATTTGGGTCATGTAAGAGACAAACGTATGGTTCCATCGACATGATTGATCCCTCAGTATGAAAAGTATCCAACTCTTAGTCAGCACAAGACGTCTGCATATCACCATTTTCGCTATTACAATCCATCAACTACCAAAAGCTCAATTCTCATTCATCAATGACAACCATCACCTTTTAAGCATCATCTTAACTTGAAAAAACTCGATTTGACCTTTGTCCCTAATTAAATTTTCCACATTTCAATCCCAATCCCTTCAGTGATTCCAGAACTAATTTTTTTTAAATATAAGGCATCCAAGGTAGTCACCAGGCAAATCAACCAATCCGGTTCTCTTGATCGAGCTTGATTCAGCTTTTCAGCCAAGTCATTTCGAAGATGTTTATTGCTGTTTATAAAAATAGTACAAAATCCACAATGGCCACCATCAAAATTGACCAATTGCAATCAGATTTGTTTGAACAGCCTTGGATCTCTATGCTCTAAGAATGCTCCATGACCATTCTGATTCGAAATCAGCCCATTGGTTCTTGAAAAGACTAATAACTTTTGGGATCAATTAATTTATACAGAGTTATCTCATTTGCAAATTCAATAACAAGAAAAGCACAATTATATTAATTAGTCGAGGGCGGCCAGGTTTTGTAACAGATTAACTTTCCTTGAACAAGCCTGCATAGCCTTTAGTCTCCTATCATATTTTTCAAGTTTTGGTTCCGATTCGTTTGTTTGCTCCAGAGAAGTCACTTTCATGAAGACTAGGTCATCCAAGATGGCCACCAGACCATTCAGCTTCTCTTGAAGAAAGTTGGTTCAGGTCTTGTCCTAGATGAAGTTTCTTGAGTTTCAAATCAATGGGTCAAGCAGTTTAAATTTGTTTTGAAAAATAGTACAAAATCCAAGATGGTCACAGACTAAATCGACCAATCAGTTTCGCTTGCACAATCTAGGATCTCTATATGACCCATGGATGCTACTTGACAAATTTTGTTGAAATTGGCACACTGAGAAGAGGCGGTGCGCTAACAATATGGACAAGACATGTTCTCCAAATGTACCAGTTACCACACAATAGCGATAATGGAATGCTTATTAAATTGTAAATTCAACAAAGACATACAATTCACACACTTCATGACAGACCTTTTGATTTTCCTGGCAGAGCTATATATCATTATGATTGCGATATCAGCTAACATATGACGTATTTGATTATGACATCAGATACTTGAGTGATAGATCGCATGCCTCCATAGTGACAACACATGTTCTAAACATGTACCAGTTATCACACAATAAGGATAACATATTAACAGACCTCATTCAATAGACTACACACAATGAATCAGAGACAAATTCTGATAAATCTCCCACACGAGTAATTATGACACCCTACAAAATGTCAGACAAAGTAAATCCATTACAAATACTCACCTTTACGGCGTTCACGTTCCCCATCAACATCCATTTCATCATCTGTTTTATCAACATCATCCACAATGACTACAGAGGTAACTCCCCTATCTTGATAAACCCTCTCGATACACTGATCCTGGCAAGCCTCAGCTGTCTCAAACACATTGCCACTGCCGCCACACTGACCATACCAGAAGCGGTCACATCGGTGGTCTGTGCTGTTGTAGTACCACTGAACGATCCATTCATCACAGACATTATCATCACGAGTGTCATGACATGGATCTGATAAGGGGAAATTAAGTATAATAGTTACACATATTTTACTAAGTCTGCAATATAAAGATGCCCATAAATGATTGACATCCAAGCATGAAGAGCTAAGACAGGCACTTTTCACATCTATCTGATAAAGACTGAACCAGGTGCTTTTGGCATCAGTGTGATAAATGCCAAAACATGTGTTTTCCACATCTGCAATCATGACTGCTATACCGTGGCTCCTATAGTGAACCAGCTACCCAGCCTTGGCTGTTATAGTGTACCAGCCACCCAGCCTTGGCTGCTACAGTGTACCAACCACCCAACCTTGCTTGCAACAGTGTACCAGCTACGCAGCCTTGGCTCCTATAGTGAACCAGCCACCCAGCCTTGGCTCCTATAGTGAACCAGCCACCCAGCCTTGGCGCCTATAGTGTACTAGCTATGTAGCCTTGGCTGCTATAGTGTATCAGCCACCCGCCATTGACTGCTACAGTGTACCAACCACCCAACCTTGCTTGCAACAGTGTACCAGCTACGCAGCCTTGGCTCCTATAGTGAACCAGCCACCCAGCCTTGGCTCCTATAGTGAACCAGCCACCCAGCCTTGGCGCCTATAGTGTACTAGCTATGTAGCCTTGGCTGCTATAGTGTATCAGCCACCCGCCATTGACTGCTATAGTGTACCAGCTATGCAGCCGTGGCTGCTATAGTGTATAAGCTAACCGCCATTGACTGCTATAGTGTACCAGCTATGCAGCCTTGGCTGCTATAGTGTACCAGCCACCCGCTATTGACTGCTATAGTGTACCAGCTATGCAGCCTTTGGTGCTATAGTGTATCAGCCACCCACCATTGACTGCTATAATGTACCAGCCAACCAGCCTTGGCTACTATAGTGTACCAGCTATCCAGCCTTGGCTGCCATAGTGTACCAGCTATGCAGCCTTGGCTGCTATATTGTACCAGCCACCCGACATTGGCTGCTATAGTGTCCCAGCCTCACAAACATTACAAATGTGGCTGCAATAGTGTACCAGCCACTCAACTGTGGCAGCTATAGTGTACCAGCCACACAAACATGACAAATGTGGCTGCAACAGTGTACCAGCCACTCAACCGTGGCTGCTATGGCATACCAAGCCACCCAGCCATGGCTGCTATAGCATACCAGCCACCCAGTCTTGGCAGCTATCATGTACCAGTCACCCAACCGTGGCTGCTATAGTGTACCAGGCACTCAACCGTGTCAGCTATAGCATACAAGCCACTTAACAGTGTCAGCTATAGCATACAAGCCACTTAACCGTATCTGCTTTAGCATACAAGCCACTTAACTGTGGCTATTATAGTGTACCACACACTCAACCTTGACCGCTAGTGTTTCAACCATTCAACTTTGCTGGTTATATAGTACAAGCCCTTCAACCTTGGCTTCTATAGTGTACCAGCCACACAACCTCGGCTCCATAAGGTGATCACTTAACATAGGTCTTCCTCATATGTACACAGGATGTCATGGAAAAAGGCTGTGATTATTAAATCAACAAGTATCTGTTCACCTGCTTCATACAATGTTTAAAACTTTCTTGTTATTTTAATGTCAAAGTTTAAGTTTATTCATCTCACCTCTCCTGCCAATGGTATCCTGCTTTTGAGTCGTAGTTGCCGCATGTCTGCTCTGAGTCGTAGTTGCCGCATGTCTGCTCTGAGTCGTAGGCTCCACCTCACGAGCCACACTAACTGTCACATACTTATGTCTATCGTACGGCCTGGAAGTGGTATGTGAGCCACCACCTATTTATAACACGTAGACATTTACTGTACTATAAATTCAGAACAGATTTATCACCCTATCTATATTTTATATTAAAGAAAATCTAGAATTTATATTTTTCAGGAGTGAGTTGATACTTCCCATAACTAAGACTCTAGATATATGCTAATATATCCAACTAAATCAATTATACACAGAATTAAATACAAAGCTGACCCTAGTAGGCAAGCTATACAACTGTCAGATCAGCACATCCATAAGCCTGATGCGTGGCGCATGTGCCGACTGGCAAGTCACTAAGATAATAAATCATTGACTTACAATTAGCAGCTGTGTCATATGACCATGGCTCTGTGGGGCAGAGAGACAGGGTCGCTTAGATATGTAAGCATCAACTCTCTCGTGAAAAAGATAAATCCTAGATATTCTTTATTTCGCTTCAAGAGTATGCTTCCCATACCCAATAATCTTGATATATCTAGAATTCTTAAGAGAATTCAGAGGGTGGAAGGCATGGTCAGAAGACCAGCTGTTTCCCTGAAGAGTTCTTTTGTTTTTGGAGGCACAAAAGCATCCTAAAATGGCTATTAATAGCAACCAGGAAGAGAATAAGCGATCGGGTCATACGGCCAATATGGAGAGATAACCACCTCACAAAATTCATTCCCATCCCTCTTTTTAATGAAAGGGAGTGATAAATGCATCAATGTCCTACATGCTCTTAATACTCGTGTCAAAATATTAGAGAACATTGAATGAATTGAACCCCACAAACATAGGACTGATATTTATTTGAAAATGAAGACATCTTCCACGGTTGATTGTGTGACGATGTGTAGTACGTTTGTGTGAGTGCAGATGTACCACATGTCATGAATGGCCTTTAGAACATTTACAATTTTGACAATGTTTCAAAATCGTTAAAGCGAGAGGGTTATTTGTGTCACAAAGGTGATAGTCAGTAAACTAGCTGCACAGTGCCACTGGGCCACTGTCATAATGTGCTCCATGGAATAGAGCCAGGGAGGCAATTATCCCATGAACAGGAAAAAATCCCAATTTTTATACGATACTTCAACATAATCCCCATTGGAATAATTTCTGCATCTTTTTTTCCAAATGTTCTCTGCTTGGTAAATCAGATTCGCACACACACACACGCACGCACGCATGCACACGCACACACACTCACGCACTCATGCATGCACACACAGACACGCATGTACGCGCATGCACGCACGCACGCGCACGCATGCACGCACACACACACACACCTAACCTAACCAGGTCCTTTCATAGCCTGTGACTCGGGTACCCACAGTTCCGATACTGCCATAACCGATTTCCCGTTTGTGGGCCAGCTGAGACTGGCAATTATTCCAATGGGGAGTACGTTGAAGTATCATCGAAAGAACCAGAAATGTGGTTGCAATGCAACCATGAAGCTTGACTTTACAATCTTGCAATGAAGTCAGAACTATGCACGAAGCTCGACTTCAAACATAAAATAAATATATAATGCTTATCAATACCCTTATTAACAAGAGACCCAAGGGTGTGTAATGCTCACCTGGACCATTAGCATTTGAACCATTTGTATTTAAATACAGGTAGACATGATGGATAATTTTCGAAAAATCAAAGATGGCCACGAAAGAAATTGACCAATCAAAATTTGTGTTTAATATGTTGAAGCCTACCATGATAGGATCATTCCCCCAAGTTTCGTTGAAATCAAGACACTAATTAAGGAGTAATGTTTTCAATGGTTCTGGAAATTAAAAGAAAATCCAAATGGGCACCAACAAAATCGACCAAACAAAATTCTGAATAGGAGCCCTAGAGCCTACAACTATAGACTCCTTGCAGCCAAATTTGGATAAAATCCACCCGGTGGTTATGGAGGAAATGCATTCTGACCATTTCCGGTACATTTTTCATAAAATTTGATTTTAACCAAAATAAATCGACCCATTAAAATTCTGAACAGATGTACTGGAGCCTACCGTGATCGATTTTCACCCTAAAAAATTTAACAATCAAAGTTCTGTATAGAAGTTCTAAAGCCTAGCCCCATAGGGTCCTTCCAGCCAAAGTAAGTTGAGATCCGCGAAGCGGTTAATGAGGAGTAGCGTTTTGACTTCCTGTACATTTTTCATAAAATCTAGGATTTCACCCAAAAATATTTACCAATCTAAATTCTGTATACAAGATCTGAAGCCTACCTCCATAGGGTCCTTGCAGCCAAACTAATTTGAAATCTGTCAAGCAGTTAATGCGCATTAGCATTTTGACAATATCTGGTAGATTTTTCATAAGCTTTAAGGTTTTCACCAAAAGGCTTGACCAAGCAAAATTCTATATAAGTTCTGAAGCCTAGCCACATAGGGTCATCCGAGCCAAAGTAAGATGAAATCTGCCAAGCGGTTAATGAGGAGTAGCGTTTTGACAATTTCCAGTAAATTTTTCATAAAATCTAGGATTTTCACCAAAAAGAATTAACCAATCTTAATTCTGTATAAAAATTCTGAAGCCCACTCCATAGGGTCCTTCCAGTCAAATTAGTTGGAAATCTGCCATGCGGTTAATGAGGAGTAGCGTTTTTAAACAAAAGTTGAAGGAGGGATGACGAATGGCAGATGGTCGACATGCGCATCAGTGACCATGACCTTTGAACTTTTGACGCCAACATCATTGTGTGATGCCATGTCACTATAAGGAGGCATGTGTCCAAGTTTGGGTCCAGCATGATCGAGCAAACAGAGCGAAATCAGGGATTTCTTTTTTCACGAGAGAGTTGATACTTACCTCGGTCCCTAAGAGTCTTTGATATTTACAAATATCGGCTATCACTCAATAAAAACTCAGATTAAAAAAGTAAGGTGCCCCTACTGGGCAGGTAGTCAGTTGACAGTCCAGCGGATACCAGCCCCTACCTGCACAAGTGCAGACTGACACTTCCTCTGACTAATTTATTGGCTGACACAATGCAACTAAGTAAGCCTGAAGACTGAGGCTCCGTGGGGCAGAGAGGCCGGGTCCGTGTTAAGCCGGTAAATATCAACTCTCTCGTGAAAAAAAGAAATCTGTGGTTTCGTTTATTTCACTTCAGGAGTATACTTACCTCCATAACACTCTTTAGTATTGCCAGAATTCGTCAGTGAATTCGGCGGGAAGGAGGCAAAGTCAAAAGACCAGCTCTTCCCTCTGCGCTTTTCTGAGTTTAAGGCACTGATCTTCTGAAATTGTGTGAGAACATAACCAGGGAATGATTTGAACATCTGATAACACAACTGATGGCTGAGCAAAGACCATATGTCATATGCACAACCCCCCCCCCCCCCTCCCTTTCTTGGGAGGGAGACAGAATGACCTCAATGTCCCATACGCTCTCTACGTACTAGTGCCTAAGTACTATAGGACATCGGACAAAAAGCTTCATTTTCGTATACTCTCAAGAAAGAAGCACATAAAACATGTACCATCACCATATTAGTATAAAGGGTCATGTGACAATAACAATCAACAACGAACAACACAATAGACAAGACTGACCTTGAAATCCTTGTCGCTGTCATCAACTTCTCCTTGGTGAAGACTGATGTAGGACTGACAAGTGGTTGTTTCCATTGTTAAATTGTGCTGTTTATAAACAGTGAGAAAGCCCCATCGGAATATGTACACCTAAATTATCTTTTCAAAATCAATAAGGCGAGAGGATTTGAGGTGTCACGGAGGTAATGGTCAGTAAAACTTGAGTCACAGTGCCACTGGGCTACTGACATAATGTCATCCACCGGCACCCCATTAAACAGGACGGTGGAAGCCACTACCACAGAAACTGTGAGCTTTGGCCATGTCAACTTGTTTACCTATGGCAGATTTATGTCAAAATTGGATACACTCCACAATGCACCTGGAAATGGTGTCCTTGGATGCCATACCATGGGGTTCAATATATGACACCCATAATGAGGATGCGTCCATCCGACATTCCTGGGTACATTTTTGTTTGTACCTGTTTAATGCGCGGACTGGATACCATGCTTTTGAAGAAGGATCATATCTAGTCAAAGCTGGTAAAAATATGGCTTGACCTGGATATTTCAATGACTGGTTTTTAGCCATGAAATTAATCCTAGGTAGAAGCCTAAGGCCTTCCCCTGTAACCACATAGCGGTCTGCCTCAGCAGATGAGGCATGACTTTCGCTTCTACGTCTTGCAGAGGCCGCAGCAATTAAATATATAGATTTAAGCGTCAGCAATTTCATAGAAATGGAACTTAGTGGTTCAAATGGTTTATCAGCTAATACTTGAAGGACTAGAGATAAACTACAAGCCGGAATCGCGGGATGATTTCTTGGTCCTAGATTGCCCATGCCTTTAATTAAAGTATTTAATGTACTTACTTCGTCACTTCCTATTAGCCTAGCAAGGAAAAACTGACATTAAAGCCGACTTGTAGACAGCAATAGAGTTAGGCTTGAGGCTATAGGCATCATACAGGTGACAGAGGAAATCGGCTACTACCTGACTAGATGACTTCATTGGATCAACACATTTTTTTAGCACCACTCTGCAAATCTGTCGATTTTATAGTTATATGCTCTGAAAGTTGACCCGCTTCTTGCTTTTGCCATAAACATGGCTGCTTGCTCAGAAAAGCCCTCCTTAATTCTAGATTCCTTGACAACATCAACGCAGTCAATCTGAACATTGACGGATTGTTGTGGAGGGCCTTGTCCTGTAAGTTAATATTGTCCATCAGTGGCAGAGGAACCGGACTGCAGACCAGAAGGTCCAGCAGATCCATATACCATGATCTGCTTGGCCAATTTGGGGCAATCAGAAGCATTTGGCACTCCTTTTGCCTGATTTTCTGGAGAATTTTTGGAATCAGGATTGCTGGAGGAAATGCGTATGCATATATTCCCACCCAGCTGATAGCTAGCGCATCTGTTGCGATAGCGCTCGGATCTGGAATAAGAGAGACATACGTTGTTGTCTTTGCATTCTTTTTCGTTGCAAATAAATCTATGTTTGGTTTCCCTCAGTGGTTGAACAGATGATCCGCCACACATTGATTTAGTTGCCAATCCCTAGGTAAAATACTCATCCTTCAGGTCAATGAGTCTGCTAACAGATTTAGCCTTCCCGGAATATGAACTGTTTTCAAGGTGACCAAGGGGATCCTGTGATCCAGGCACCAGCAAAGCAATTTCCATGTCATCATACGGTGAATGGTCAACTTCGTTCAGCCCTGGCGGTTTATGTAAGTCACTACTGTAGAATTGTCTGATCGAACTAGAACTATCTTGCCCTGAACTTTATTTATAATGTTCCAGGTCCAGTACTACTGCTCGTAATTCCAGTAGATTGATATGTTCTTGTGACCGATCCAGATTCCAAAGTCCTGATACTGTGGCTTCTTCCAGGCAAGCTCGCAATCCCTCCATTGATGCATCTGAATACATTGTTATTTGAGGGTGGGAAGGTTCTCTTTCTTCATCCACCATTGAAAGTGGTGAATAAGAGGTTCCTGTACTCTGGGTTCACTGTGTCTTGAGAAATAACTGGATAGCCTGCCTGCATAAGGCCGCCTGTGGAATGACTCATTCCTGAGAAACCATCAATCCCAGCATTCTCAAGTAAATCTGTGCCAGGACATGATGACTGTTACACACTGATTGTATTACTGAGATGAGTACTTGTACTCTCTCCTGAGTTAGGATAAACATATCCTGTCTCTAGATATGCCAGGACATGACGACTGTTGCACACTGACTGTATTAATGAGATGAATACTTGTACCCTCTCCTGAGTAGGATAAACATATCCTATCTCTAGATTGAAGAACATTCCCAGGTAAACAAACTTCTGGGATGGAGTCAGCTCTGCTTATCCAGCCTAAGTTTATAAGAGTTTTCAAAACTATTTCCAGATTTGCTGATAGACTTTCCTGATTGTGAGCTTTTAACAGTCAATCATCTATGTAAGTGTCGACTGCTATGCTTCTCCTACGGATGTATGCTGTTATAGCAAGGACCACCCTGGTGAAGACCGGAGAAGCTGTTGAAAATCCAAAAGGTAAAACCTTGAATTCCCACTGTCGGCCCTGGAATGCAAATCTCAGGAACTGGCGAAAACTCCTCGCCATTGGAATGTGAAAATATGCATCCTTCAAGACTATTGATGCTGTCCACATTCTCATCTCCAACCCTGCCAACACTGTTTCCGTTTTGAAACGCAGTGTGTCTATGAACTTGTTCAATGGCTTGAGGTTGAGAATTGGTTTCCCTCTAGTGCTCTTTGTCATTAGAAACATGGTTGAATATAAGGCCGGACAATTTTGTGCCGATTGAATTGCTCCTTTTAGTATGAGGGAATTTAGTTCCTCCTTGATACACAACCATTGATCTGGATGTCTTGGACTTAGAGTCCACATCGGGACCAGAGACAGATGCAATGGTGGTCCTATTATCCAGTTGGGAATGGTATTCTGAGTCAACCATTTCCACTCTTGTCTGTGAATGCCCAGACCAGTGACACTGTCTCTTGTTCTAGAAGCACTGGAATGGTACTTTCTGTGGTAACCAGCCCATCAGGCATGGTTACCATGACCAGATCCTCGCATGCCACGGCCTGCACCACATGGACCATGGTGTGCAGGTGGCTACCTGGCTGGCTGCGCTGGAGGAGCATGTGCCTCCTCGCTGCTGGCTTGTTCGCATGCAGCCGCTGCCTGCGTTGTGCTGGTGGCTGGCCTCTGACCTGACCACTGCCGCCACCACGGGCCTGCTGAGGATGGTACACAGGGGGCGCCGCGCGAACATGCTCTCTACAGAGCACCTCAAATTGCTCGCGTAGCACCCTCTGGTTATTCACCAGGGTAACCGTCTCCTAGAGGTGCTGGCATCCCTCACCTCCAAAGAGTCCAGGCCCTGGCATAGGTGTCCACAGCACCCTATTGTATAGATCCTGGGACAGGCACAAATTGTTCAGAACAAAAGTGTGCCATGGCCAGACACTCCTGGTAACCGACTGCATCAAACAATCCATAGCCAGGTTAATACCATCCTGGATGGCTCTCTGGACAGAGATGGGGGCTTGGCTGGCAAACCCCTGTAACAGCTGGGAGACAACTCTCCTCTGCATCGTGCAAGGCTGTGTTAGCTGAGCGCAGCACGCTCATGCACAGAGCTTCTATGTCAGAACAGGAGCCTGGCCACGTGTCTTCAACTACTGCGGCGCAGACATCCGCGTTTGGCTTAGGTACCACACCGTACTTCTGGTATTCACCAGGTATGATGCGGCATCACCTTGGCACCCCATGGGGCGGCCTTCACGAGCCATCCATTAGCCTTAATAGACGTCTCTGCCACTGTGAACATATCCATGATATGTTCAGCTAGCAGCAGAGATGGCATTGTGGTAGCTGTCAACTTATCTTCCAACAACAGGTGCTGGGCCCACTGGCTAGCCGACTGATCCACGTTTAGCTTTGGTCTGACGCTTACCAGCCATTGGCATGCGTCAGACCAGTCTTCTTCGGTAGCTACCTGTGAATGATCAACAAGACGTGAGCCTTCATCATCCTCAACAACATTCGCCAGAATCCTCATCTTCCTAGCCAGAAAAATTAGACTCTGTGTTGGCAAAGAACGCTAACCCAGACTGGCCAGGGAAGGTACTGTAAGAAGATATGGTACCCATGGGGCATGTATGCTCCAGGGAACCCATAACGCAGGAACCTGGATCCAATGCCGCTGGCCCAAGATCTACCGGCGAGGCATGTCTCAAGCCGGGATCAACTGGGGCCACCTCTGAACCTTGGGTGAAAACTGGCAAACGCCTAAGGAAACCAGATTCAGAGGTGGGGATTTTCTGCTCGGGGGCAGATGAAGAAGGCAATGAACTATCTGGCCCAGGGAGCATGCCGCGAAGCAACTCTGGTACCAGACCTTTTATTGTCTTCTTCATCTTCCCCATCATTTCAAGACGGAAAGCCTCCATGTCTGTGGATATGGAGGCCTTCCTCTTACCCTTTGAACTCACACTCTCCTGGTCCTTCATTGACCGCGTCTCCTCCTCGTTCGCCTTATCTTTGGCCTGCAGTACAAGAAATTCAGACATTAGCTCACCCACGCATCCCCACACCCCACCACACCCACATGCCTCCCACTGTTTGTAAACATCACAATTTATCAGTGGACCACAAGTGCTACATTTAAAATACAAATGATGGGTGAAACGCGGCTTAAGGAACCGTCCACAGGAAGCACAACCAGATTTCTGAAAGGCAACAAAACAAAGACAATGAGTATTTTAGCTAATAAGTCAGTAAACTCAAAACCAAAATAAAAGAGAGCAAGAACTACTGGTCCAAAGCACCAATAAAACCTTTAGATAAATCAGCGTAGACAAAACAATGTTGTTAATAACAAGGGCAAGGCTGATTATGACATCATATCTTCAAAAATAAGAAGTCAATCTAACAAGAAAACAACATCCAGGTGTAAAGAGGAATTGTATTCTAAACTCAAGAGCATAAAGAATGGAATGGATAAGCAACAAGCATTCTGTAAGTATTGCTTTGCAATACATGTCCCCTACCTGGTGATATAAATCTTTAGAGATTGACAGTCGAAAATTTCATTAAAAATTGTCAAAAGCAGCTGAAGCTCGAACTTGATCTGTAACTTCTCATAACATAGCAATAAACCAAGTCTCAGTTATATATGGTGAAGGAAAAGGAAAGTCTTGAAAGCTGATATGTTTGTATTTCATAAGTCGAAAGTGGAAATAACTCCATCAAAAAATGACGCAAACACCTGAAACCCGAACTTGGTCTGTAGTTTCTCATAATAAAGTAATGAACCAATTCTCAGTTGAATAGCTTGAAAGACTGCGAGAAAAAGGGCGGAAAACTAATATTTTTCATATTTCATATGTCAAAAGGGAGCATAACTCCATCAAAGATTTATGCATACGCGTAACTTCTCATAACAAAGCAATGTAGCAATTCTCAGTATAATATCTTGAAAGACTGCAAAAAAAAGTCTCAGTTATATATGGTGAAGGAGAAGGAAAGTCTTGAAAGCTGATATGTTTGTATTTCATAAGTTGAAAGGGGACACAACTCCATAAAAAAAGACCCAAACGCCTGAAACCCGAACTTGGTCTGTAGTTTCTCATAATAAAGTAATGTACCAATTCTGAGTTGAATAGCTTGAAAGACTGCAAAAAAAAGTGCGGAAAACTAATATTTTTCATATTGCATAAGTCAAAAGGGGGGCATAACTCCATGAAAAATTGACGAAAATGTCTGAAACTCGAACTTGCTCTGTAACTCCTTACACTAAAGCGATGCACTGATTTTCGCTTAAATATCTTGAAGGAGAAGCAATTCTCAGTATAATATCTTGATTTTTCGTATTGCATAAGTCGAAAGGGGGCATAACTCCATGAAAAATTTAGGAAATGTCTGAAACTCGAACTTGCTCTGTAACTCCTTACACTAAAGCGATGCACCGATTTTCGCTTAAATATCTTGAAGGAGTGCGAAAGAAAGTGCAGAAAGTTGATATTTTTCATATTTCTTAAGTCGAAAGGGGGCATAACTCCATCAAAAATTTATGCATACACCTGAAACTCGAACTTGGTCTGTAACTTCTCATAAAAAAGCTATGCTATCTCTAGATCGAAGAACATTCCCAGGTAAACAAACTTCTGGGATGGAGTCAGCTCTGATTATCCAGCCTAAGTTTATGAGAGTTTTCAAAACTATTTCCAGATTTGCTGATAGACTTTCCTGATTGTGAGCTTTTAACAGTCAATCATCTATGTAAGTGTCGACTGCTATGCTTCTCCTACGGATGTATGCTGTTATAGCAAGGACCACCCTGGTGAAGACCGGAGAAGCTGTTGAAAATCCAAAAGGTAAAACCTTGAATTCCCACTGTCGGCCCTGGAATACATCTCTCGAGGCCAGAGCAAGTGACCATTTTTCGTCTCAGAACTGGGCATAACAGACTAACCCAACACATGTACAGGCGGTTCCACCTTACGACATCGCCCGCTTGTCCTTGTGGAGAAGCAGAACAGACCACAGAGCACATACTTCAATGTTGCAGTACGTATCAGCTGCTGAGAGAAGAGATCTGGCCTTTGTCAACCTCCTTTCTTGAAAAGCTGTATGGGCCTGTGGAAGAACTGCAGAAAACCACAGATTTCATCTTGAGAATGGCTCTCCAAGTGTGATACCAGCGATCGAAAAGAAGAAGAAGACAGTATTTACACAATGTCATAACAAATCCTTTCAACATAATAAAGTGCTTTATAATTAGATCAATGTGTTGTGTTTATTTTAAGAAAAAAACATGGGACCCACATATTTCAGATGAGGACCCCATGGGACCCCCATATTTTACAGTGGGACCCACAAATCTGAGAGTGCTGGGTCCTTGGGAATCCCAAAAATCAAATGTTGTAGGCAACACTGCCCGATCCAAAGCTCTTGATAACTCCACCATCATCACCAAGTCTCTCCACCATAAGAGGGGGAAGGGACCAAAAGGCAGAGTGAAAAGTTCTTCTTACGAGAGCTCCAACTCACTCTGGGCACTAATTCTTAACATGGGAAAAGGGAGCAATGGTGGAGAGAAAACCATCTCTCTTCTTTCTTTAGTGGCCAACAATCAAAGACATGTATCTGTGGACACAAAAACAAAGAGAGATTAGTATTTCATAGCGCCAAATATTATTTAAGCAGTTTATATGGCACCTATCATGTCCAATTGCGCATCCAAGAAACACATGACAAAGTGCAACATGATGTGAATTAGACAAAATTGTAATAGAAATCACCTGACGACTTGTGCCTGGCATGGCCTCAGGCATTTTAGCATGGTCAGACATTATCAAGGAGTTCACCCAATCCAGATAGAGCTATGACAAACGCAAGACAAGGCTTTGGAAATAAATTGGAAAGGAGGAAGTGTCAGTCTGCGCATGCACAAGGTTGGGGCTGGCATTCGCCGAACTGTTAAACTGACTCCCTACTGAGTAGGGGCACCTTACTGTTTTAATCTGAGGTTTTATTGAGTGCTAGTCCATATTTAGGAAATATCAGAGTGTTAGGGAGGTAAGTATACTCTTGAAGTGAAAAGATGCGTGCATGAGAAGAAACGCTGATAGAGAGGAATAAATGATTTCTTTTTTCATGAGAGAGTTGATACTTACCTCCCTAATACTATTTGATATTGCTAAACATCGGCTTTCACTTAATAAAACACTCAGATTTAAAAAGAAAGGTGCTCCTTATGGGCAGGTAGTCTGAAGTCAGTCAGGCGGATGCCAGCCCCACCACCGCGCATGCGCCGACTAGTACTTCCTCTGACTAATTTATTGGCTGACACACATGCAACATAATAAGAGCCTGAAGACCGAGCCTCAGTGGGGCGGGGAGGCCTGGTCCGCATTAGGGAGGTAAATATCAACTCTCTCATGAAAAAAGAAATCCGTGATTTTGTTTATTTCACTTCAAGAGTATACTTACCTCCCTAATACTCTTTGATATTGCCAGAATTCGTCAGTGAATTCGGCGGGAGGGAGGCGAGGTCAAAAGACCAGCTCTTCCCTATGCGCTTTTCTGCGATTAAGGCACTTAAACTTCTGAAATTGTGTGGAAACACAATCAGGAATAGATAGGAAACATCGGCTGATACAAGCCAATGGCTGAGAGATGACCAAAAGTCATATGCGCTCTCCCCCCCCCCCACCCCTCCTCTTGGGTGGAAGACTGAATGACCTCAATGTCCCATACGCTATGTACCATAGGAAATTAAACGAAAAGGCTTCATTTTCGTATACTCTCAATACTGAACCACATAAAACACGTACCATCACCATATTAATAACGAAGGATCATATGACATTACAAAAAACCATGGACAACACACACAAGACTGACCTTGTGGAAGATTGGTGCTGTCATCATCTCCCCATTGGTGAAGACTGATGCAGCCCATAAAGTAGATGTTTCCATTGATTAAATGTGAAATATAAAAAAAAAATGAGGATACCTCATCAAAATATGTACACCTAGATTAGCTTTTCAAAATCGATAAGGCGAGAGGATTCGAGGTGTCACGGAGATAATGGTCGGTAAAACTTGACTCACAGTGCCACTGAGCTACTGACATAATGTCATCCACAGGGACCCCATTAAACCGGGCAGTGCAAGCCACTACACCTCGGACACTGTGAGCCTTGGCCATGTCAACTTGTTTACCTGTGGCGGATTTATGGCAAAATTGAATACACTCTACAATCCACCTGGAAATGCTGTCCTTTGACGCCCTGCCATGGGGCTCAATATATGACAACCATAACGCTGTTGGGTCCGTCCGCCAATCTTGAGTACGTTGTTTGTACCGGATTAATGCTCGAACTGGACACCATAGTTTTGAATTAGGATCAAACCTAGTCAAAGCTGGTAAGCCTAAGGCTTTCCCCTGTACCCACAAAACGGTCTGCCTCGGCTGACAAGACATGAATCTCACTCCTACGCCTAGCCGAGGCTGCAGCAATTAAAAATACAGTTTTAAGCGTCAACATTTTCATAGAAATGGAGCTTAGTGGTTCAAACGGCCTATCACCTAGCACCTGAAGCACTAGCGATAAACTCCAAGACAGAATCACTGGGGGATTCCTTGGTCTTAGATTTCCCATGCCTTTGATTAAAGTATTTAATGTATTTACTTCATCACTTCCCCTATTAGCCAAGCAAGGGGTAACTGTCACTAAAGCTGACATAGCCAGCAATAGAGTTAGGCTTGAGGCTATAGGCATCATACAGGTGACAGAGGAAATCGGCTACTACCTGATTAGATGAATCCATTGGATTAATACATCTTTTTGAGCACCATTCTGCAAATCTGCTGATTTTATAATTATATGCTCTGGAGGTTGACCCCCTCCTGGCTTTTGCCATGAACATGGCTGCTTGCTCAGAGAAGCCCTCCTTAATTCTAGATTCCTTGACAACATCCACGCAGTCAATTGGAACATTGATGGATTGTTGTGAAGGTTCTTGCCCTGGAAGATAATATTGTCCATCAGAGGCAGAGGAACCGGATTGCAGACCAGAAGGTCCAGCAGATCCGTATACCATGATCGGCTTGGCCAATTTGGGGCGATCAGAAGCACTTGGCACTCCTCCTGTCTGATTTTCTGAAGAATTTTTGGAATCAGGATTGCTGGAGGGAATGCGTATGCATACATTCCCACCAAGCTGATAGCTAACGCATCTGTTGCGAAAGCGCTTGGATCTGGAATCGGAGAGACGTACGTCGTCATCTTCGCATTCTTCTTCGTTGCGAACAAATCGATGTTGGGTTTCCTGCCACACATTGATTTAGTTGCCATTCCGTCGGTAAAACACTCATCCTTCGGCTCAATGAGTCTGCTAGCAGATTTAACCTTCCCGGAATATGAACTGCTTTCATGGTGATCCTGTGATCCAGGCACCAACAAAGCAGTCTCCATGTCATCATACAGAGACTGGGCGACTTCGTTCCGCCCTGGCGGTTTATGTAAGTCACAACTGTTGAGTTGTCTGATCGAATAAGAACAATCTTGCCCTGAACTTTCTGCAAGAAATGTTCCAGGCCCAGGACTACTGCTCTTAACTCCTGTAGATTGATATGTTCCTTTGATTGTTCCAGATTCCAAAGCCCTGATATTGTGGATTCTTCCAGGCAAGCTCCGCACCCCTCCATCACGGCATCTGTATACACAGTTACTTGAGGGTGAGGAGGGGTTAGTATAACCCCCGCCAGGAGATTCTCTGTCTCCAACCACCATTGCAGGTGGTGAATTAGAGGCTCCAACACTGACACGTTTGAGTCCAGTAAACCTGTACTCTGGGTCCATTGCGTCATGAGAAATAACTGGATCGGCCGCCTGCATAAGGCCGCCTGAGGAATGACTGGTTCCAAAGAAACCATCAACCCCAGCATTCTCAAGTAAACCCGTGCCAGGACATGACGACTGTTGCACACTGACTGTATTACTGAGATGAGTATCTGAACCCTCTCCTGAGTAGGATAAACATATCCTGTCTCTAGATCGAAGAATATCCCCAGGTAAACAAACTTCTGGGATGGAGTCAGCTCTGATTTTTGGAAATTGATTATCCAGCCTAAGTCTGTGAGAGTCTTCAAAACAATCTCCAGATTGGCCGATAAACTTTCCTGGGTGTGTGCTTTTAACAGCCAGTCGTCTATGTACGTGTGGACTGCTATGCTTCTCCTGCAGAGGTATGCTGTAATCGCAAGAACCACTCTGGTGAAAACCTGAGGAGCCGTGGAAATTCCGAAGGGTAACACCCTGAATTCCCACTGTCTGCCCTGGAATGCAAATCTCAGGAAGCGACGGAAACTCCTCGCTATGGGGATGTGGAAATAAGCATCCTTCAAATCTATTGAAGCTGTCCACATTCCCCTCTCCAAACCTGTCAACACCGACTTCACAGTCTCCATCTTGAAACTGGGTGTCTCTATGAACTTGCTCAATGGCTTGAGGTTGAGAATTTATCTCCACCCTCCTGTGTTTTTTGTCACTAAGAACACGGTTGAATAGAAGCCCGGACACTTCTGTGCCGGCTGAATTGCTCCATTTTATATGAGGGAGTTTATTTCCTCCTCTATACACAACCATAGATCTGGATCTCTCGGAATATGAGTCCAGATTGGCACCAGAGACAGTTGCGATTGGGGGCCTGTCATCCAATCGGGATGATACCCGACTGAAAGCCATCGCAAGACTAAACGGTCCTGAGTCAACCGTTCCCACTCTTGCATGTGGTTGGCCAGACGGCCTTCTACTGGTCCACCTAGGGAGAGAGGTGGACATAAGGAGTGCAAGAGCGGCACTGTCTCCCTTGCCAGAAACACCGGAGTGGTTCTCACCGTGGTAACCGGCCCATCAGGCACGATTACCCTGACCAGATCCTCGCACGCCACGACCAGCACCACGTGCACCTCGGTGAGCGGGTGGCTGCCTGGCTGGCTGCACCTGAGGAGGCTGCACCCCCCCTCACTGCTGGCCGAATCGCACGCGGTCGAGGCCAACGCTGCGATGATGGCTGGCCTCTGACATGGCCACCTCCACCTCGAGCCTGCAGGGGATGGTATGCAGGGGGTGCAGCGCGAACGCGATCCCTACGGAGCACCTCAAACTGTTCGCGCAGCGCCCTCTGGTGGTTGTTGACCAGAGTGACCGTCTCCTAGAGGTGCCTACATCCCTCACCTCCAAAGAGACCAGGACCTGCCATAGGCCTACGCAGAAGCCTATTGTACAGGCCCTGGGACGGGCACAGGTTATCTAACGCAAATGTGCGCCTCACCCGGACACTTCTGGTCACCGCCCGAGTCATACAGTCCAGAGCCAGGTTGATACCATCCTGGATGCCTCTCTGGACTGTGACCGGGCTCGGTTGGTGTGATGCGGATGCTGTTACTACCCCCTGTAACAGCTCGGAGACGTGAGACAGCGCCGCAATAGACGCTCTCCCACTCTTCTCTGCATCACGCAACGCGGCATTGGCCGAAAGCAGCGCGTTCGAACACAAGGCTCCCATGTCAGAACTGGAGCCTGGCCGCGTATCCTCACCTAAAGCCGCGCGGTCATCCACGCTAGGCTTAGGTACCACACCGTACCTCTGGTAGTCCACGGGTACGATGCGGCAGCACCTTGCGACCTCGCAAGGGGCCTTCGCGAGACGCCCATTCACCTTGATGGACATCTCCGCCACCGAGAACATATCAACAATATGCTCTGCTAGCGGCAGAGATGGCATGGTGCTAACAGTCAACTTTCCAGCTAACCACGGCCTGTGGTCTCGCTGGCTAGCCGACTGCTCCACGGGCAGGTCTGGCCTGACACTTATCAGCCATTGACAAGCGTCAGACCAATCCTCCTCCGTGGCTAACTGCGAAAGCTCTACTAGACGAGGGCCTTCGTCTTCCTCCTGAGCTAACGCAGTCGAGCTTGACGTTGGATATGCTGACACTCCTGGCAAGCCAGAGAAAGCATGCGGGCCCGAAAGAGCAGGCATGTTAATCTGACTGGCTTGTCCAGGAGCAGGCGCCGTGGTAGAGCGTGGGGCAGATACCGCCACACCACGGCACCGGCCAGCACCAGCAACACTCTCGGCAAGCCGAGGTATGTGGAATAACTGACCATCAGATCCAACCAGGGCCACCTTCTGGGCCGTGAATTCTACTCCTGCGTGAGTAGAACCGTGGATCATGTCGCCTGTATTCCCCACGAGGGGTGCACAGACGTCAAAATCCATGGCCACGGCTTCAGAAGGGGAACCCAGCAGATAATCCTCTACTTCCTGGCCAGAAAGATTAGACTCCGGGTCAGCAAAGAGAGCTAATCCGGACTGGCCAGGAAAGGTGCCATAGGAGGTACTGGCACCTGCGGCTTGCGGATACCCCTGGGCCGATATGCAGCAAGCAGGTTCCAGCGACAACCGTCCATGGACCACCGGCGCGGCAAGCCTGCTGCCAAGGTCATGGAATGCCCCCTCTAATGGGGCCACCTCTGAATCGTCGAAAACTGGTAACGGCCTAAGGAAAGTCGATTCAGAGGCGGGGATTATCTGCTCCGAAGCAGATGAGGACAACAAAGGATTTGGTCCAGGAAGCATGCCACGGAGCAACTCTGGTACCAAATCCTTTATTGTCCTCTTCATCTCTCCCAACATCTCACTATGGAAGGCCTCCATGTCCACTGAGAACGAGGCCTTCCTCTTACCCTTTTTACTCACAACCTCTCGTTTCATTTTCCTCTCATCCTCCGCAACCTTGTCCTTCGCCTGTAAGCATAAAAACTCCACTAGTTCGCCCACCACCCCCCCCCCCCCATGCTTACACACATCACAATTAAGTAATGGCCCCCAGGGGCTACATTGGAAGCAAAGATGTGGTATAAACTTCTCCTTCAGGACGCGACCACAGGACGGGCAACCAGGTCTCTGAAACGGGACAGAAGACGAGGACAATGAGTATTTTAGTTAAGGTTAGAAACTAAAAACCAAAAATAAAAGAGAGGGAAACTGATCATAAAGATCACTATTTATATGAGAAACCAGCGTTGGGCAAAACTTTAATTGTTAATAAAGAGCAAGGCTGATTATGACGTCATTATTTCAAGACAGAAATTAAATCGATCCGAAAACAAACATCCAGGTGTACGGACGAATTGTATTCATAACCAGAACATCTAACTATTCAGGATAGATATTCAGACTACACAAACATCAGATATACAATGATAATAGTGGCAATTAAACGAAATCTAGGATTTCTTTTTTCACGAGAGAGTTGATACTTACCTCCCTAATACTTTTGATATTGCTAAATATTGGCTTTCACTCAATAAACACTCAGATTTAAAACAGTTAGGTGCCCCTACTGGGCAGGGAGTCAGAGCGTAGTCTGGCGGATGCCAGCCCCACCACCGCGCATGCGCAGACTAGCACTTCCTCTGACTAGATTATTGGCTGACACACATGCAACTATTAAGAGCCTGAAGACCGAGCCTCTGTGGGGTGGAGAGGCCGGGTCCGTATCTAGGGAGGTAAGTATCAACTCTCTCGTGAAAAAAGAAATCCTAGATTTCGTTTATTTCACTTCAAGAGTATACTTACCTCCCTAATACTTTTGATATTGCCAGAATTCGAAAGTGAATCTGGCGGGAGGGAGGCGAGGTCAAAAGACCAGCTCATCCCTATACGCTTTTCTGCGTTTAAGGCACTTAAACTTCTGAAACTGTAAGAAAAAACAGTCAGGATTTGACTAACCATCGGATAACACCACCGATGTATGAGAGATGACCGAATGTCATATGCGCTCCCCCCCCTCCTTCCTGGGAGGAAGAGTCGACTGACCTCAATGTCCTATACGCTCTCTACGTACAAGTGCCATGTACTACAGGACAGAGACGAAAAAGCTCCATTTTCGTAACTCTCAACAATGAACCACACAAATACACAAACCATCACCATATTAATAACGGGTAATCGTGACAATACAATCAACAACGGACAACACATGAACAAGACTGACCTTGTTGACAATGGCTGCTGACATCATCTTCCCATCGGTAAAGACTGATGCAGGCCCAAAAATGTGGGTGTTTCCATAAATTAATTGTGATATATATAAGTAATGAGGAAATCACCTCAAAAAATATAAACCGATTTATTTTTTCAAAACCGACAAGGCGAGAGGATTAGAGGTGTCACGGAGATAATGGTCTGTAAAACTTGACTCACAGTGCCACTGAGCCACCGACATAATATCATCCACAGGGACCCCATTAAATAGGGCCGTGGATGTCACTACGCCGCGGACACTGTGAGCCTTGGCCACGTCAACCTGTTTCCCGGTGGCGGATTTATGGCAAAACGGAATGCATTCCACAATCCACCTGGAAATGGTGTCCTTAGAAGCCCTCCCATGGGGTTCAATATATGACAACCATAACGCTGACTGGTCGGTGCGCCATGCCGCCGTACGTTGTTTGTACCGGCGCAGCGCCCGGACGGGACACCATGCTTTAGAATTAGGATCATATCTAGTTAAAGCAGGCAAAATAATAGGTTGACCTGGATATTTCAACGACTGATTTTTAGCCAAGAAATTAATCCTAGGTAGCAGCTTAAGGCCTTCCCCTGAAACCACAAAACGGTCATCCTCGGCTGATAAGGCATGAATCTCACTCCTACGCCTAGCCGAGGCCGCAGCAATTAAAAACACAGTCTTCAGTGTTAATAGTTTCATAGAAATGGAACTAAGTGGTTCAAAAGGCTTATCACCTAGCACTTGAAGCACTAGCGATAAACTCCAAGACGGAATCACAGGAGGATTCCTTGGTCTTAGATTGCCCATGCCTTTAATTAATACATTCAATGTATTTACTTCATCACTTCCCCTCTTAGCCAAGCAAGGAATAACAGACATTAATGCTGACTTATAACCAGCAATAGAGTTAGGCTTGAGGCTATAGGCATCATAGAGGTGACAGAGGAAATCAGCTACTACTTGAATAGATGAATCCATTGGATCAATACATCTTTTTGAGCACCATTCTGCAAATCTGTTGATTTTATAATTATATGCTCTGGAGGTTGACCCCCTCCTGGCTTTGGCCATAAACATGGCTGCTTGCTCAGAAAAGCCCTCCTTAATTCTAGATTCCTTGACAACATCCACGCAGTCAATCTGAACATTGACGGATTGTTGTGAAGGGCCTTGCCCTGGAAGATAATATCGTCCATCAGAGGCAGAGGAACCGGATTGCAGACCAGAAGGTCCAGCAGATCCGTATACCAAGATCGGCTTGGCCAATCCGGGGCGATCAGAAGCACTTGGCATTCCTCCTGTCTGATTTTCTGAAGAATTTTTGGAATCAGGATTGCTGGAGGGAATGCGTATGCATACATTCTCCCCCAGCTGATAGCTAACGCATCTGTTGCGAAAGCGCTTGGATCCGGAATCGGAGAGACGTACGTCGTCATCTTCGCATTCTTCTTCGTTGCGAACAAATCGATGTTGGGTTTCCCCCAATGGTCGAACAGACGATCCGCCACACATTGATTTAGTTGCCATTCCGTGGGTAAAACACTCATCCTTCGGCTCAATGAGTCTGCTAGCAGGTTTAACCTTCCCGGAATATGAACTGCTTTCAAGGTAATCTGGTGATCCAGACACCAACAAAGCAGTTTCCATGTCATCATACAGAGACTGGGCGACTTCGTTCCGCCCTGGCGGTTTATGTAAGTCACAACTGTTGAGTTGTCTGAACGAATAAGAACAATCTTGCCCTGAACTTTCTGTAAGAAATGTTCCAGGCCCAGGACTACTGCTCTTAGCTCCAGTAGATTTATATGTTCCTGTGACTGTTCCAGATTCCAAAGCCCTGATATCGTGGATTCTTCCAGGCAAGCTCCCCAGCCCTCCATCGATGCATCTGTATACACAGTCACCTGAGGGTGGGGAGGGGTTAGCAAAACCCCCGGTAAGAGATTCTCTGTATTCAACCACCATTGCAGGTGGTGAATCAGAGGCGCCAACACTGACACATTCGAGTCCAGCGAACCTGTACTCTGGGTCCATTGTGTCATGAGAAACAACTGGATCGGCCGCCTGCGTAAGGCGGCCTGAGGAATGACTGGTTCCAACGAAACCATCAACCCCAGCATTCTCAAGTAAACCCGTGCCAGGACATGACGACTGTCGCACACTGACTGAATCAACGAGATGAGTATTTGAACTCTCTCCTGAGTAGGATAAACATATCCTGTCTCCAGATCGAAGAACATCCCCAGGTAAACAAACTTCTGGGATGGAGTCAGCTCTGATTTTGGGAAATTGATCATCCAGCCCAAGTCTGTGAGAATTTTCAAAACAATCTCCAGATTGGCGGACAAACTTTCCCGGGTGTGCGCTTTCAACAGCCAGTCGTCTATGTACGTGTGGACTGCTATGCTTCTCCTGCGGAGGTATGCTGTGATCGCAAGAACCACACGGGTGAAAACCCGAGGAGCCGTGGAAATTCCGAAGGGCAACACCCTGAATTCCCACTGTCTGCCCTGGAATGCAAATCTCAGGAAGCGACAGAAACTCCTGTGGATGGGGATGTGGAAATAAGCGTCCTTCAAATCTATCGACGCCGTCCACATCCCCCTCTCCAACCCCGCCAACACCGAGCGCACCGTTTCCATCTTGAAACTGGGCGTCTCGATGAACTTGTTCAATGGCTTGAGGTTGAGAATCGGTCTCCACCCACCGGTGCGTTTTGTTACCAAGAACAGGGTTGAATAGAAGCCCGGACACCTTTGTGCCGGCTGAATAGCTCCTTTTTGTACGAGGGAATTTATCTCCTCCTCGATACACAACCTTTGATCTGGATCTCTCGGAATGGGAGTCCAGACTGGCACCAGAGACAGTCGCGACGGCGGGCCTGTCATCCACTCTGGATGATACCCCACGGAAAGCCATCGCAAGACTAAACGGTCCTGAGTTAACCGTTCCCACTCTTGCATGTGGTCGGCTAGCCGGCCTCCCACCGGTCCACCTAGGGACCGCGGTGGACACAAGGCATGCAAGAGCGGCACTGTCTCCGTCGCCATACACACCGGCGTGGTCCTTACCGCGGTAAGCGCCCTGTCAGGAACGATAACCACGCCCAGATCCTCGCGCGACCCGCCCCGCCCCGCGCGCACCTCGGTGCACGGGCGGCTGCCTGGCTGATGGCGGCTGAGGAGCCTGCGCCCCCCTCACTGCTGGCCGAATCGCACGCGGCCGAGGCCGGCGCTGCGACGGCGGCTGGCCTCTGACTAGGCCAACACCACCTCGAGCCTGCAGGGGACGATACGCAGGGGCCGCGGCGCGAACGTTAGCACGACGCAGTACCTCAAACTGTTCGCGCAGCGCCCTCTGGTTATTCACCAGGGTGACCGTCTCCTGGAGGTGGCGACATCCCTCACCTCCAAAAAGACCAGGACCCGTCATAGGCGTACGGAGTAGCCTATTATACAGGTCCTGAGACGGGCACAGATTGTCCAGGGCAAATGTGCGTCTTGCCCTGACACTCCTGGTCACCGCCTGCGTCATACAGTCCAGCGCCAGGTTAATACCATCCTGGATGGTTCGCTGGACCGCGAGCGGGCCTGGCTGGCGCGATGCGGATGCCGTTACTACCCCCTGTAACAGCTGGGAGACGTGGGACAGAGCGGCAATCGAAGCCCTCCCACTCTCCTCCGCATCACGCAACGCGGTATTCGCCGAACGCAACGCGTTCGCGCACAAGACCCCCGCGTCAGAACGGGAGCCTGGCCGCGTATCCTCACCCAAAGCCGCGCGGTCATCCACGCTGGGCTTGGGTACCACACCGTACCGCTGGTAGTCCAGGGGCACGATGCGACAACGCCTGGCCACCTCGCGAGGGGCCTTCGCGAGACGTCCACTCGTGTTAATGGACGCCTCCGCCGCCTTGAACATGTCAACGACATGCTCCGCCAGCGGCAGAGAAGGCATAGCGTTAGCAGTTGGTTTCCCAGCTAACCACGGCGTGTGAACACGGTGGCTAGCCGACTGCTCCACGGGCAGATCAGGCCTAACGCTCACCAACCACTGGCAAGCGTCATACCAATCCTCCTCCGTGGCTAACTGCGAGCGCTCTACAAGACGGGGTCCTTCGTCTTCCTCCTGAGCGCAAGCAGTAGAGCTTGACGGCGGGTACGCTGATACACCTGGCAAGCCAGGGAAAACATGCGGGCCTGACAGCACCGGCATGAGAATATCACTGGTTTGACCAGGAGCAGGCACCGCGGTAGAGCGCGGGGTATATATAGCCCTACCACGGGCCCGGCCAGCACCAGCTACACTCTCGGCAAGCCGAGGTATGCGGTACCGCTGGCCATCAGCAGCGCCCTGGGCCACCACCTGAACCGCGGACCTTACTCCAGGGTGAGTAATACCGTGGAAAAAAGCGCCTGTATTCCCCGCGAGGGGTGCACAAACGTCTTCATCCATGTCCACGTCGTCAGACGGCGACCCTAGCAGGTAATCCTCATCACCCTGGTCAGAAAGATTAGACCCCGGGTCAGCAAAGAGAGCTAACCCGGGCTGACCAGGAACGGTGCCATAGGAGGTACTGGCCACCGCGGCGTGCGGATACCCCTGGACTGATAAGCAGCCAGCGGGTTCCAGCGACAACCGTCCACGGTCCCCTATCGGCGCGGCAATAAGCCTGCTGCCAGGGCCGTGGAACGCCCCCTCTAATGGGGCCACCTCTGAATCGTCGGACAACGGAAGCGGACTAAGGAAAATCGATCCAGAGGCGGGGATTACCTGCTCCGAAGCCGATGATGAGGACAATAAAGGATCCGGTCCAGGAAGCATGCCACGAAGCAACCCTGGAACCAAATCTTTTATTGTCCTCTTCATCTCTCCCAACATCTCGGTCCGGAAGGTCTCCATATCCACCGCGGACGAGACCTTCCCCTTACCCTTCCTACTTACAACCTCTCGTTTCCGCTTCTTCTTCCTCTCCTCCTCTACCACCTTGTCCGTCGCCTGTAAGCAGCACAAGAATTCGGACATTAACTCGCCCCCCCAGTGCTTACATATGTCACAATTAATCAATGGACCACAAGGGCTACATCGATAACACAGATGCGGCCAGAACTTTACATGCATAAAACGTCCACAGGACGCGCAACCCGGTCCCTGAAACAGGGCAAAGGACAAGGAGTATGAGCAACTAGTTAAGCTTAGAAACTCAATCCAACTCAAGGAGAAGGAAAACGATCATAAAGATCAATATACATCAAAAACCAGCATAGCGCTTGAATTGCTAATAAATACATAGCCAGCTGATTATGACGTCATTAAACCCGTGACAGGAAAAATTCGATCCCAACAAAACATCCAAGTGCAAAGACGAATTGTATGCTGAATGGATAAGTTGACTACACAACCATCAGATACATATAGATAACTCTTGACTGGCAAAAATGTTAATTATCTCCCTTTGATTGTTTACAATAATTAACATCACCACATTATCAATAACTAGATACCTGACACTTTGTATAGACAAACCATCCAACGTGACGAACCGGAAACTCCACCATCTGCACGCCTCTTAACTCTCTCCACCTCATGGGGAAGGAATTGGATCAAGAGGGCAAAGTGAGAAGACCTTTATACCAGGCCTCCAACTCACTGGACATAATTTTCCATTTGGTTAGATAACCTAACAGTGTTAGTAGGAAATGGAACCATGGTGGAGAGAATACTAATTCTCTGGTACTGTGACGTCACAACCTAGCGTCATACAGACCTGTGGACAGAAACAGAAAGAGAAATTAGTCCTAGGTAGCACCGAGTTGACCTAAACCAACTAACTAAGGCGCTTATCACGGTAAACGCGAGTCCCGGAAACACAATACACCGGGAAGAAAACCCGCTAATTTTACTAGAAGTCACCTGATTTAAAGGTCCAACGTCCTCCGGTGGCGAAGTGTATCCTCCCGCCATCCAAATCAGGTCTTATCACTTCCAAAATAACACCAATAAAAACGTTAATGAGCAAGAAAAGCTTATGACTGAAAAACATGTGTGTTCTCTTTGCCAATAATCTAGCAAAGAGGAAGTGCTAGTCTGCGCATGCGCGGTGGTGGGGCTGGCATCCGCCAGACTACGCTCTGACTCCCTGCCCAGTAGGGGCACCTAACTGTTTTAAATCTGAGTGTTTATTGAGTGAAAGCCAATATTTAGCAATATCAAAAGTATTAGGGAGGTAAGTATACTCTTGAAGTGAAATTATAGTTTACATAATTATCAACACCTCATATCATTAACTAGAATACCTGACACTTTGTATAGACAAACCATCCAATGTGATGAACTGGAGCACTCCACCAAGACTATGACCTCTTAACTCTCTCCACCTTAGGGGGAAGGAATTTGATCAAGAGGGCAAAGTGAGAAGACCTTCTTACGAGGCCTCCGAGTCACTGGACATAGACTTTTTGGTTAGATAACCTAACAGTATTAGTAGGAAATGGAACCTTGGTGGAGAGAAACAAACCCTCTGTTGATGTGATGTCCCATACATATCCAGACAGATACCTGTGGACATAAACACAAAGAGAGATTAGTATTATATAGCACCATGTTGACATAAAACAACTATACTAGGCGCTTATCACGATAAACACGAGTCCCGGAAACACATTACACCGGGAAAAACCCGCTAAAATATAATAGAAGTCACCTGATGGATAGATCCTGGGCCCTCCTCTGGCGAAGTAACTCTATCTGCCATCTTTACAGGTGTTCTAAACTTCTATTAAACGCTTAAAAAGACTTGAAAAAGGCACAAAAGCATGTGTACACCCTCTGCCAATAAATTAGCAAAGAGGAAGTGCTATTCTGCGCATGCGCGGTGGTGGGGCTGGCATCCGCCGGACTGCACTCTGACTCCCTGCCAAGTAGGGGCACCTAACTGTTCTTATTCTGAGTGTTTATTGAGTGAAAGCCGATATTTAGCAATATCAAAGAGTATTAGGGGGGTAAGTATACTCTTGAAGTGAAATTTGGGGGCTACAAAACTGGGGTTCCTCTGTTCGCGGCCCATCACAGAATGTTACACAATTGCTTGGAACTCATGTAGCTTCCTTCACTCCTGGTTACCTCTCAGCAGGAAAAAATTGTAACAGGGCAATAATTGTATCATGTTGATGAGTTAGAATGACTTTCTCTCCAAAAAGGAAGTAGAATCTCAGTTGATTAATATCAGCAGAAACAAGATAAGCTCTGGTGCTATGCTTCAAGAGCTTGGAGTACACAGATCGGTGTTTATCCAAGCTATGGGAACAGCATACTAGCCAAAGAATTATACACCAAAGTTACCTCTGATATGTCAAGTCAAGTGAGCAAGTGAGACACATTGTTGATAAGGATGAGTATATATTCATGATTTAAATAAAAGACAAACAATTTCTTTCAGTTTATAATTTCATCCGTAACGACGATTAGTCACGAAATTTATTTCATTAGTCAATGTCCTTTTGCATGATAAAAGAACACTATTTTTCTAAATTTTACCACTGATCGAATGTGCCATTTCATTCAAAGGTTATCTGTTCTTGCTCACCAATGGACATTTCACAAGGGCACTGAAAAAATAAATTTTGGCCGGCTTGACCATTAAATGGCTAATACTTACGTCTTTTAGTAACACATCTCCATTCACATGCGGCCACTGTATCAAACGCATTCGCTCCATCTAAATCACAACCACCATGCCAGAACTTCTCACATCGATCATGATCCGCATAATAATGCCAGCGTAATGTCCACTTATCACACAGCTTCTCAGAACGTGGCATTTCACATACATCTAACAATACAGACCAAGACAAAATATCATCTAGCAAAACAGAACATGGCAAATATTATCTAACAATACTGAACATGACAAAATATTATCTGGCAAAAGACAACATGAAGGAATAAACGAAATCACAGATTTATTTTTTCATGAGTTGACACTTACCTCACTGATACTCACTGATATTTCCTAAATATCATCCTAGTTCCAATATAGACTTTTAAAGTAAACTATCCCTACTGGGTACTGGACAGGCAAACACATTTGACAGCCCGGTGGATGTGAGGCCAATGCCACATATGCGCAGAGTGTCATGTCCTTGGTCTCAATATGATTGGCTGACAATTGCAATATTTAATGCTGAAATACCATGCCTCTATGGGGAGGAGAGGCCGGGTTCGTATCATGGAGGTAAGTATCAACTCTCTTGTGAAATAAACGAAATCTAGGATTTCTTTTTTCACGAGAGAGTTGATACTTACCTCCCTAATACTTTTGATATTGCTAAATATCGGCTTTCACTCAATAAAACACTCAGATTAAAAACAGTTAGGTGCCCCTACTGGGCAGGGAGTCAGAGGTAGTCCGGCGGATGCTCGCCCCACCACCGCGCATGCGCCGACTACTACTTCCTCTGGCTCATTTATTGGCTAACACATGCAACTACCAAGAGCCTGAAGACCGAGCCTCTGTGGGGCGGAGAGGCCGGGTCAGTATCTAGGGAGGTAAGTATCAACTCTCTCGTGAAAAAAGAAATCCTAGATTTCGTTTATTTCACATCAAGAGTATACTTACCTCCCTAATACTTTTGATATTGCCAGAATTCGAAAGTGAATCTGGCGGGAGGGAGGCGAGGTCAAAAGACCAGCTCTTCCCTATACGCTTTCAAGCGTTTAAGGCACTTATGACGTCTGAAACTGTGTGAAAACACAGTCAGGATTTGATAAACCATCGGATAACACAACCGATGTTTGAGAGATGACCGATTTGTCATATGCGCTCCCCCCCCCCCTTGGGAGGAAGATTAAATGACCTCAATGTCCTACACGCTCTCTTCGTACTAGTGCCAAGTACTATAGGACAGAGACGAAAAGGCTCCATTTTCGTATACTCTCTCTAAAGAACCACAACCCACATAAACCATCACCATATTAATAACACTGGGTAACGTGACAATACAAACAATGAACAACACATGAACAAGACTGACCTTGTTGTACTAGGAAGCTGTCATCATGAATCCAGTAGAGAAGGATGATACAGTCCCGACAAGTGGTTGTCACCGTCGCTGAATGGCGAAGTATATAAGCAATGCGGAAGCACTCTTCACAAACATAAAGCGGTTATTGTTTCAAAATCGACAAGGCGAGAGGGTTAGAGGTGTCACGGAGGTAATGGTCTGTAAAACTTGACTCACAGTGCCACTGAGCCACTGACATAATATCATCCACAGGGACCCCACTAAACAGGGCAGTGGATGCCACGACACCGCGGACACTGTGAGCCTTGGCCACGTCAACCTGTCGCCCGGTGGCAGATTTGTGACAAAATTGAATACATTCCACAATCCACCTAGAAATGGTGTCCTTAGACGCCCTACCATGGGGTTCAATATATGACAACCATAACGCTGGCTGGTCGGTACGCCACTCCGAAGTACGCTGTTTGTACCGGAGCAGCGCCCGTACGGGGCACCATACTTTAGAATTAGGATCATATCTAGTTAAAGATGGCAAAAAAATAGGTTGACCTGGATATTTCAATGACTGATTTTTAGACAAGAAATTAATCCTAGGTAGAAGCTTAAGGCCTTCCCCTGTAACCACAAACCGGTCAACCTCGGCTGATAAGGCGTGAATTTCACTCCTACGCCTTGCCGAGGCCGCAGCAATTAAAAATACAGTTTTAAGAGTTAACATTTTCATAGAAATGGAACTAAGTGGTTCAAAAGGCTTATCACCTAGTACCTGGAGCACCAGTGATAAACTCCAAGACGGAATCAGTGGAGGATTCCTTGGTCTTAGATTGCCCATGCCTTTAATTAATACATTTAATGTACTTACTTCATCACTCCCCCTATTAGCCAAGCAAGGAATAACAGTCATTAAAGCTGACTTATAACCAGCAATAGAGTTAGGCTTGAGGCTATAGGCATCATATAGGTGACAGAGGAAATCAGCCACTACCTGAATAGATGATTCCATTGGATCAATACATCTTTTTGAGCACCATTCTGCAAATCTGTTGATTTTATAATTATATGCTCTGGAGGTTGACCCCCTCCTGGCTTTGGCCATAAACATGGCCGCTTGCTCAGAAAAGCCCTCCTTAATTCTAGATTCCTTGACAACATCCACGCAGTCAATCGGAACATTGACGGATTGTCGTGAAGGGCCTTGCCCTGGAAGATACGGTTGTCCATCAGAGGCAGCGGAACCGGATTGCAGACCAGAAGGTCCAGCAGATCCGTATACCACGATCGGCTTGGCCAATCCGGGGCGATCAGAAGCACTTGGCACTCCTGCTGCCTGATTTTCTGAAGCACCTTTGGAATCAGGATTGCTGGGGGGAATGCGTATGCATACATTCCCTCCCAGCTGATAGCTAACGCATCTGTTGCGAAAGCGCTTGGGTCTGGAATCGGAGAGACGTACGTCGTCATCTTCGCATTCTTCTTCATCGCGAACAAATCTATGTTGGGTTTCCCCCAATGGTCGAACAGACGATCCGCCACACATTGATTTAGTTGCCATTCCGTGGGTAAAACACTCATCCTTCGGCTCAATGAGTCTGCTAGCAGATTTAACCTCCCCGGAATATGAACTGCTTTCAAGGTGATCCCATGATCCAGGCACCAACAAAGCAGTTTCCATGTCATCATACAGAGACTGGGCGACTTCGTTCCGCCCTGGCGGTTTATGTAAGTCACTACTGTTGAGTTGTCTGAACGAATTAGAACAATCTTGCCCTGAACTTTCTGTAAGAAATGTTCCAGGCCCAGGACTACTGCTCTTAGCTCTAGTAGATTGATATGTTCCTTGGACTGATCCAGATCCCAAAGCCCTGATACTGTGGACTCTTCCAGACAAGCTCCCCACCCCTCCATCGATGCATCTGTATACACAGTCACCTGAGGGTGGGGAGGGGTTAGCAAAACCCCCGGCAAGAGATTCTCTGTATTCAACCACCATTGCAGGTGGTGAATCAGAGGCGCCAATACTGACACGTTCGAGTCCAGCGAACCTGAACTCTGGGTCCACTGTGTCATGAGAAACAACTGGATCGGGCGCCTGCGCAAGGCGGCCTGCGGAATGACTGGTTCCAAAGAAACCATCAAGCCCAGCATTCTCAAGTAAACCCGTGCCAGGACATGACGACTGTCGCACACCGACTGTATTACCGAGATGAGTATTTGAACCCTCTCCTGAGTGGGGTACACATACCCCGTCTCCAGATCGAAGAACATGCCCAGGTAAACAAACTTCTGGGATGGAGTTAGCTCTGATTTCGGGAAATTGATCATCCAGCCCAAGTCCGAGAGAGTTTTCAAAACAATCTCCAGATTGGCTGACAATGATTCCCGGGTGTGTGCTTTCAACAGCCAGTCGTCTATGTACATGTGGACTGCTATGCTTCTCCTGCGGAGGTATGCAGTGATCGCGAGAACCACACGGGTGAAGACCCGAGGAGCCGTGGAAATCCCGAAGGGTAACACCCTGAATTCCCACCGCCGGCCCTGAAATGCAAATCTCAGGAAGCGACGGAAACTCCTCTCTATGGGAATGTGGAAATAAGCATCCTTCAAATCTATTGACGCTGTCCACATTCCTCGCTCTAACCCCGCCAACACCGAGCGCACAGTCTCCATCTTGAAACTGGGCGTCTCTATGAACTTGTTCAATGGCTTGAGGTTGAGAATCGGCCTCCACCCTCCGGTGTTTTTTGGTACTAAGAACAGGGTTGAATAAAAGCCCGGGCACCTTAGTGCCGGCTGAATGGCTCCTTTTTGTATGAGGGAATTTATTTCCTCCTCTATACACAACCTCTGATCCGGATCCCGTGGAATAGGAGTCCAGATCGGCGCGAGAGACAGTCGCGATGGCGGGCCTGTCAGCCAGTCGGGACGATACCCGACTGAAAGCCATCGCAAGACTAAACGGTCCTGAGTCAACCGCTTCCACTCTGGCAAGTGGCCGGCCAAACGGCCGCCCACCGGTCCACCTAGGGATAGAGGTGGACATAAGGAGTGCCAGAGTGGCACTGTTCTCTCGGCGTGAAACACCGGAGTGGTTCCCACCGCGGTAACCGGGCCATCAGGCCCGATTACCGCGACCAGATCCCCGCGCGCCCCGCCCAGCGCCGCGCGCACCACGGTGCGCGGGCGGCTGTCTGGCTGGGTGCGGCTGGGGAGCCTGCGCCCCCCTCACTGCTGGCCGAATCGCCCGTGGCCTAGGCCTACGTTGCGACGGTGGCTGGCCTCTGACCTGGCCAGCACCACCTCGAGCCTGCAGAGGACGAAACGCAGGGGGTGCCACGCGAACACGCTCCCGCCGGAGCACCTCAAATTGTTCACGCAGCGCCCTCTGGTTGTTAACCAGAGTGACCGTCTCCTGGAGGTGCCTGCATCCCTCACCTCCAAAGAGACCAGGACCTGTCATAGGCGTCCGCAGCAGCCTATTATACAGGTCCTGGGACGGGCACAGATTGTCAAGTGCAAACGTGCGCCTCGCCCGGACACTTCTGGTCACCGCCCGCGTCAAACCGTCCAAAGCCAGGTTGATACCATCCTGAATGGCTCTCTGAACTGTTACCGGGCTTGGCTGGCGTGATGCGGAGGCCGCTACCACCCCCTGTAGCAGCTGGGAGACGTGGGACAGAGCGGCAATCGACGCTCTCCCACTCTCCTCCGCATCACGCAGCGCGGCATTCGCCGAACGCAACGCGTTCGAGCACAAGACTCCCGTGTCAGAACGGGAGCCCGGCCGCGCATCTTCGCCTAAAGCCGCGCGATCATCAACGCTTGGCTTCGGCACCACACCGTACCGCTGGTAATCCAGGGGCACGATGCGGCAACGCTTCGCCACCTCGCGAGGGGCCTTCGCGAGACGTCCATTAACCTTAATGGACGCCTCCGCCGCTTCGAACATGTCCACGACATGTTCAGCCAGCGGCAGAGATGGCATAGCGGTAGCCGCCGGCCTACCAGCTAACCACGGCCTATGGTCACGCTGGCTAGCCGGCAGCTCCACGGGTAGATCGGGCCGAACACTTACCAGCCACTGGCAAGCGTCCGACCAATCCTCCTCCGTGGCTAACTGCGAGCGCTCTACTAGACGAGGGCCTTCGTCTTCCTCCAGAGCACTCGCAGTTGACGTCGACGGCGGGTAAGCTGATACCCCTGGCAAGCCTGGAAAAGCATGCGGGCCCGAGAGAGCAGGCATGCTAAACTCCGCGGCTTGACCAGGAGCAGGCGCCGTGGCAGAGCGTGGGGTAAACACCGCTCTACCACGGGCCTGACCAGCACCAGCGATACCATCGGCAAGCCGAGGTATGCGGTATCCGTGGTCAACAGCACCGCCCGGGGACACCTTCTGGACCGTGAAATCTACTCCTGCGAGAGTAGAACCACGGAACACGTCGCCTGTATTCCCCGCGAGGGGTGCACAGACGTCGTATTCCATGGCCACGTCCTCAGAAGGCGACCCTAGCAGGAGATCCTCTTCCTCCTGGCCAGAAAGATTAGACTCCGGGTCAGCAAAGAGAGCTAACCCGGACTGGCCAGGGAAGGTGCCATAGGAGGCTTTGACACCTTCGGCGCGCGGATACCCGGGGTCTGATGAGCAGACCGCGGGTCCCAGCAACAACCGTTGTCCACGGCCCCTCGGCGCGGCGCCATGCCTGCTGCCAGGGTCGTGGACTGCCCCCAACAAAGGGGCCACCTCTGAATCCACAAACGGACCGGACCTAAAGAGACCGGATTCAGAGGCGGGGATCACCTGCTCGCAAGCAGATGCCGAGGACAACAAAGGAGCTGGCCCAGGGAGCATGCCGCGAAGCAACTCTGGGACCAAATCCTTTATTGTCCTCTGCATCTCTTGTAACATTTCGGACCTGAAGGCCTCCATATCCACCGCGGATGAGGCCTTCCTCTTACCCTTCTTACAACCCTCCTTCTTCTTCTTCCTCTCTTCCTCAATCACCTTCTCCCTTGCCTGCAAAGATAAAAACTCAGACATTAGGTCTCCCCCCCACTGCTTACATACGTCGCACTTCAGCAACGGTCCACAGGGACTGCAGCTGAAGCACAAGTGCGGAACGAAACGGTTTTTCAAAAACCTCCCGCAGGACGGGCAACCAGGTCTCTGAAACAGGACAAAGGACAGGGACAATGAGCAAGATAGTTAAGGTTAGCGAACTCAAAACCAACTAAAAAAGAGAGGGACAGGATCCTCAAGATCGCAAATCAAGAAGAACCAGCCTTGGACAAAACGTTAAATGTTAATAAAGGCCAAGGCCGATTATGACGTCATCACTCCCGTGACCAAACTAATCGATCCGCAACAAGCACCAAGTGCAAGAACGAATTGTATAAGTAACCGGAACATTCCCGTTGAATAGGCATATCGAGTACACAACAATCAGATATACAGAGATAACTCCTTCCAATTCTAGCATTGGCAAAAAGGGAAATTATCTCCCCTTTTGTTTATCAATAATTAGATACCTGACACAGACAAACCATCCAACGCGATGTACCGGAGAACTCCACCATAGTACGCCTCTACATTCTCTCCACCGAAGGGAAAGGAATTGGATCAAGAGGGCAAAGTGAGAAGACCTTTATAACAGGCCTCCAACTCACTGAACATATTCTTTTGGTTAGATAACCTAACAGTATTAGTAGGAAATGGAACCGTGGTGGAGAGAAAACATATCCTCTTGTGCCGAGAAGTCCATCAAAGCCTCTACGTGATACCTGTGGACAAAACACAAAGAGAAATGAGACTTATGAAGCACCATGTTGTAAAAAACCAACACAAACAGGCGCTAATCACGGTAAGCGCGAGTCCCGGAAACACATTAAACCGGGACAAAACACGCTAGCATATCAAAGAAATCACCTGATAAAGAGATCCCGCTCCTTCTAAAGGTGAATCCTCCCTTTCCGACATGCTTCCAACGTACAAGAATCGTCAAATTTGAGTAAAACACAAGGTAACGCGCAGAAAAGTATAGGCAACACAAAACCGCATGTAACCCTTTGCCAATAAATGAGCAAAGAGGAAGTAGTAGTCGGCGCATGCGCGGTGGTGGGGCGAGCATCCGCCGGACTACCTCTGACTCCCTGCCCAGTAGGGGCACCTAACTGTTTTTAATCTGAGTGTTTTATTGAGTGAAAGCCGATATTTAGCAATATCAAAAGTATTAGGGAGGTAAGTATACTCTTGATGTGAAAAATGAAATCCATGATTTCGTTTATTTCACTTCAAGAGTATACTTAACTCCCTGATACTCATTGATATAGCCAGAATTTGTATGTGAATTCGCCAGGAGGGAGGCGAGGTCAGAAGACCAGCTTGTCCCTGGAAGAGCAAGCCCTTTTACGTTTGTCGCACAAATGTCTGAAGTTGCAGATAAAACACAACAAGGAAGTGATTTGACCATCGGGTAAAGTGTCACAGAAATAGATAATACTACCACAGAAAGCGCTAATTTATACTAAAGTACACCTGATGGCTCGGTCCAGCAAGGTCCTCAGACGTCTTAGCATAATGTGACGTGGTTAGAATAATTTTATAGGTAAAATTAGTTCAGAAAAGAGACTTGTAGATGATAAGAATTTGAGAGAAAATACAAAAAAAACGAGGAAAGAGAATGTGACACTCTGCACATGTGCGCCTCACATCCATCAAGCTGATGTGTTTGCCTGCCCAGTAGGGGCAGTTTACTTTAAAAGTTTGAGTTATATTGGAACTAGGCTAATACTTAGGAAAGATCAATGAGTATCAGGGAGGTAAGTATACTTTTGAAGTGAAATATCATCTGGCAAAACAGAAAATGACAAAATATCATCTGGCAATTCAGAACATCAAAATAAATGGATCTTGTTAGTTCCAGCTTCAAAATTATAGCACTTACCTAAATAGATGGGTGTGGCTTCATCTAGTGTATATTAGTGCATACACAAATAGATGGCATGCTTAGCCTTCACACTTACCTAAATAGATCGGTGTGGTTGGTTCAGGCTCTCGAGTCGTTGTCCTCAATCTTGGCCTTGCTGGAAACAACAACAGAATATTATCATACATATACACAACATTATTTGTATACAAAATAGCAAATTATGCAAATCTACATATAACCCAATTCATATGCAAACCTCATATATATATATATATATATATATATATATATATATATATATATATATATATAACTTCATATATATGCAAATCTACATATACCACTGAATATACATATAACATAACTTATATGCAACCATACACATAAAATCATTCATATGTAAACATACATGTAACCTCATTTATATGTAAATATACATACATCATTCACATGCAATTATAAATATAAAGTAGCATCTCTGTGAAACGATCTATCCCTTGTGTGCCAGCAGGACACGGTTCAGATAGAGTGGGGTCTAGGGACAGTTTAACCATTGTGTGTCTGCTGAACAATGTTGCGATAGGGTGCGAGCTATGGGCAAATAAATAATGTCTACTTAATTCATTAATAGTCAAGTTGATCAAAATGGCTTCTGCGGTCATCTTAAAAATATTCATTGGCAGATACGACAAATACTTTAGAAGATCTACTACTGGACTAAGAGAGTCAGTATTGGACTGATGGTCACACTAACTGGGCCATTACTGGATTGACTGTCACAACAACTGAGGCAGTACTGGAGCAACCTGTTGCCTAACTGAGACAGTACTACACCGACTGTCACACTAACCGAACCATTACCCAGCTGACTGTCACACTACATCAGCCAGTATTGGACTGTCACACTAAGTGTTTTGACCATAACACTAACTGAGTCAGTACCGGGATGACTGTTTCACTAAATGGGCTATTACTGGATCGAATGTGTTGCTAACTGAACCAGTATTGGATCTGCTCTGTCACACTAACTGAGCCAGTACTGGATTGAATGTAACACTAACCAAGCTAGCACTGGAATGATTGTCATACTAACTGAGCCTGTATTGGACTAAATGTCACAATAACTGAGGCAGTAGTGGATTGACTGGTTTCTTAACTGAGCTAGAACACGTTGACTGAATCCATAACTGACCTAGTACTGCACTAACTGTCACACTGAGACAGTAATGGACTAACTGTCTCACTAACTGGGGCAGCACTCGACTGACTGTCACAATAAGTGAGCCAGTACTGGACTGACTGGTTCCCTAGCTGATCCAGTATTGGTCTGACTGTCACACTACCTCAGCCAGTACTGGACTGACTGTATCACTAACTGAGCCAGTCCTGCTATAAACTTACGTATAGAATGTGGACACATCTTTTTTATGCTGTAAAGTTCACCATTCTATAGCACATCATAGGTTTACTTTAACCACAGGTATCTTGTTGTATCCTAATCAGACAAAAGCAAAACTTTGCTGCAATTCTCCGCTTTTTGTGATTGCAAATTTCATGATGATACATAAAGTATTTCCGAAATTCTGCATGCTCGCACAAGTCAAATGATGAACCAAATATTACAAAATGTGTCATCTATCGCCAGTCTGTCCTACAAATTAAATTTTTTTACTCATTTTCATACAATGGGTATTGTTAACAAATGTAGCAGTCTACTTACGAGTGGCGACTCGTTTACCTGTGGTCACTACTGGCTGCCTATTAGCACATCTAGCCTCACATAAGCCCTGAGCGTCAAAGGCATTTCCTTCCATATCACAACCACCCCACCACCATCGACGACATCTTCGCTCTTCCAAATCATACCGCCATCGCACAGACCACTGAGTACATAGCTCCTGTTTGGCTGGTAATGTACATTCATCTGAGGAGAGTAATAAGATAAGATATTTATTACACACTAAACACATAATGATTATCTTGACAAATGGATGAACCCAGTTTTAGCTATGCCCCGCTCGTCTCCAGGTAAGCTCCACCCACGCTTTGCCCATGTTGGGATCGATCGCTGGGATACTCACCATTGGAAGGAAGCTTATATAGAATACTCATCATTGGAAGCAGGCCTATATACATGAATACTCACCATGGAAAGTAGGCCTGTATAGAATACTCACCATTGAAAGCATGCCCATATAGAATGCTCACCATTGTAAACAGGCCTGTATAAACGAAATCTAGGATTTCTTTTTTCACGAGAGAGTTGATACTTACCTCCCTAATACTTTTGATATTGCTAAATATCGGCTTTCACTCAATAAAACACTCAGATTAAAAACAGTTAGGTGCCCCTACTGGGCAGGGAGTCAGAGGTAGTCCGGCGGATGGTCGCCCCACCACCGCGCATGCGCCGACTACTACTTCCTCTGGCTCATTTATTGGCTAACACATGCAACTACCAAGAGCCTGAAGACCGAGCCTCTGTGGGGCGGAGAGGCCGGGTCAGTATCTAGGGAGGTAAGTATCAACTCTCTCGTGAAAAAAGAAATCCTAGATTTCGTTTATTTCACATCAAGAGTATACTTACCTCCCTAATACTTTTGATATTGCCAGAATTCGAAAGTGAATCTGGCGGGAGGGAGGCGAGGTCAAAAGACCAGCTCTTCCCTATACGCTTTCAAGCGTTTAAGGCACTTATGATGTCTGAAACTGTGTGAAAACACAGTCAGGATTTGATAAACCATCGGATAACACAACCGATGCCTGAGAGATGACCGATTTGTCATATGCGCTCCCCCCCCTCCCTTGGGAGGAAGATTAAATGACCTCAATGTCCTACACGCTCTCTTCGTACTAGTGCTAAGTACTATAGGACAGAGACGAAAAGGCTCCATTTTCGTATACTCTCTCTAAAGAACCACAACCCACATAAACCATCACCATATTAATAACACTGGGTAACGTGACAATACAAAACAATGAACAACACATGAACAAGACTGACCTTGTTGTACTAGGAAGCTGTCATCATGAATCCAGTAGAGAAGGATGATACAGTCCCGACAAGTGGTTGTCACCGTCGCTGAATGGCGAAGTATATAAGCAATGCGGAGGCACTCTTCACAAACATAAAGCGGTTATTGTTTCAAAATCGACAAGGCGAGAGGGTTAGAGGTGTCACGGAGGTAATGGTCTGTAAAACTTGACTCACAGTGCCACTGAGCCACTGACATAATATCATCCACAGGGACCCCATTAAAAAGGGCAGTGGATGTCACGACACCGCGGACACTGTGAGCCTTGGCCACGTCAACCTGTCGCCCGGTGGCGGATTTGTGACAAAATTGAATACATTCCACAATCCACCTAGAAATGGTGTCCTTAGACGCCCTACCATGGGGTTCAATATATGACAACCATAACGCTGACTGGTCGGTACGCCACTCCGAAGTACGCTGTTTGTACCGGAGCAGCGCCCGTACGGGGCACCATACTTTAGAATTAGGATCATATCTAGTTAAAGATGGCAAAAAAATAGGCTGACCTGGATATTTCAATGACTGATTTTTAGACAAGAAATTAATCCTAGGTAGAAGCTTAAGGCCTTCCCCTGTAACCACAAAACGGTCAACCTCGGCTGATAAGGCGTGAATTTCACTCCTACGCCTCGCCGAGGCCGCAGCAATTAAAAATACAGTTTTAAGAGTTAACATTTTCATAGAAATGGAACTAAGTGGTTCAAAAGGCTTATCACCTAGTACCTGGAGCACCAGTGATAAACTCCAAGACGGAACCAGTGGAGGATTCCTTGGTCTTAGATTGCCCATGCCTTTAATTAATACATTTAATGTACTTACTTCATCACTCCCCCTATTAGCCAAGCAAGGAATAACAGTCATTAAAGCTGACTTATAACCAGCAATAGAGTTAGGCTTGAGGCTATAGGTATCATATAGGTGACAGAGGAAATCAGCCACTACCTGAATAGATGATTCCATTGGATCAATACATCTTTTTGAGCACCATTCTGCAAATCTGTTGATTTTATAATTATATGCTCTGGAGGTTGACCCCCTCCTGGCTTTGGCCATAAACATGGCCGCTTGCTCAGAAAAGCCCTCCTTAATTCTAGATTCCTTGACAACATCCACGCAGTCAATCGGAACATTGACGGATTGTCGTGAAGGGCCTTGCCCTGGAAGATAAGGTTGTCCATCAGAGGCAGCGGAACCGGATTGCAGACCAGAAGGTCCAGCAGATCCGTATACCACGATCGGCTTGGCCAATCCGGGGCGATCAGAAGCACTTGGCACTCCTGCTGCCTGATTTTCTGAAGCACCTTTGTAATCAGGATTGCTGGGGGGAATGCGTATGCATACATTCCCTCCCAGCTGATAGCTAACGCATCTGTTGCGAAAGCGCTTGGGTCTGGAATCGGAGAGACGTACGTCGTCATCTTCGCATTCTTCTTCATCGCGAACAAATCTATGTTGGGTTTCCCCCAATGGTCGAACAGACGATCCGCCACACATTGATTTAGTTGCCATTCCGTGGGTAAAACACTCATCCTTCGGCTCAATGAGTCTGCTAGCAGATTTAACCTCCCCGGAATATGAACTGCTTTCAAGGTGATCCCATGATCCAGGCACCAACAAAGCAGTTTCCATGTCATCATACAGAGACTGGGCGACTTCGTTCCGCCCTGGCGGTTTATGTAAGTCACTACTGTTGAGTTGTCTGAACGAATTAGAACAATCTTGCCCTGAACTTTCTGTAAGAAATGTTCCAGGCCCAGGACTACTGCTCTTAGCTCTAGTAGATTGATATGTTCCTTGGACTGATCCAGATCCCAAAGCCCTGATACTGTGGACTCTTCCAGACAAGCTCCCCACCCCTCCATCGATGCATCTGTATACACAGTCACCTGAGGGTGGGGAGGGGTTAGCAAAACCCCCGGCAAGAGATTCTCTGTATTCAACCACCATTGCAGGTGGTGAATCAGAGGCGCCAACACCGACACGTTCGAGTCCAGCGAACCTGAACTCTGGGTCCACTGTGTCATGAGAAACAACTGGATCGGGCGCCTGCGCAAGGCGGCCTGCGGAATGACTGGTTCCAAAGAAACCATCAAGCCCAGCATTCTCAAGTAAACCCGTGCCAGGACATGACGACTGTCGCACACCGACTGAATTACCGAGATGAGTATTTGAACCCTCTCCTGAGTGGGGTACACATACCCCGTCTCCAGATCGAAGAACATGCCCAGGTAAACAAACTTCTGGGATGGAGTTAGCTCTGATTTCGGGAAATTGATCACCCAGCCCAAGTCCGAGAGAGTTTTCAAAACAATCTCCAGATTGGCTGACAACGATTCCCGGGTGTGTGCTTTCAACAGCCAGTCGTCTATGTACGTGTGGACTGCTATGCTTCTCCTGCGGAGGTATGCAGTGATCGCGAGAACCACACGGGTGAAGACCCGAGGAGCCGTGGAAATTCCGAAGGGTAACACCCTGAATTCCCACCGCCGGCCCTGAAATGCAAATCTCAGGAAGCGACGGAAACTCCTCTCTATGGGAATGTGGAAATAAGCATCCTTCAAATCTATCGACGCTGTCCACATTCCTCGCTCTAACCCCGCCAACACCGAGCGCACAGTCTCCATCTTGAAACTGGGTGTCTCGATGAACTTGTTCAACGGCTTGAGGTTGAGAATTGGCCTCCACCCTCCGGTGTTTTTTGTTACCAAGAACAGGGTTGAATAGAAGCCCGGGCACCTCTGTGCCGGCTGAATGGCTTCTTTTAGTATGAGGGAATTTATTTCCTCCTCTATACACAACCTCTGATCCGGATCCCGTGGAATGGGAGTCCAGATCGGCGCGAGAGACAGTCGCGATGGCGGGCCTGTCACCCAGTCGGGACGATACCCGACCGAAAGCCATCGCAAGACTAAACGGTCCTGAGTCAACCGCTTCCACTCTGGCAAGCGGGCGGCCAAACGGCCGCCCACCGGTCCACCTAGGGATAGAGGTGGACATAAGGAGGGCCAGAGTGGCACTGTTCTCTCGGCCTGAAACACCGGAGTGGTTCCCACCGCGGTAACCCGGCCATCAGGCCCGATTACCGCGACCAGATCCCCGTGCGCCCCGCCCAGCGCCGCGCGCACCACGGTGCGCGGGCGGCTGTCTGGCTGGGTGCGGCTGGGGAGCCTGCGCCCCCCTCGCTGCTGGCCGAATCGCCCGTGGCCTAGGCCTACGTTGCGACGGTGGCTGGCCTCTGACCTGGCCAGCACCACCTCGAGCCTGCAGAGGACGATACGCAGGGGGTGCCGCGCGAACACGCTCCCGCCGGAGCACCTCAAATTGTTCCCGCAGCGCCCTCTGGTTATTAACCAGAGTGACCGTCTCCTGGAGGTGCCTGCATCCCTCACCTCCAAAGAGACCAGGACCTGTCATAGGCGTCCGCAGCAGCCTATTATACAGGTCCTGGGACGGGCACAGATTGTCAAGCGCAAACGTGCGCCTCGCCCGGACACTTCTGGTTACCGCCCGCGTCAAACAGTCCAAAGCCAGGTTGATACCATCCTGAATGGCTCTCTGGACTGTTACCGGGCTTGGTTGGCGTGATGCGGAAGCCGCTACCACCCCCTGTAGCAGCTGGGAGACGTGGGACAGAGCGGCAATCGACGCCCTCCCACTCTCCTCCGCATCCCGCAGCGCGGCATTCGCCGAACGCAACGCGTTCGAGCACAAGACTCCCGTGTCAGAACGGGAGCCCGGCCGCGCATCTTCGCCCAAAGCCGCGCGATCATCAACGCTTGGCTTCGGCACCACACCGTACCACTGGTAATCCAGGGGCACGATGCGGCACCGCTTCGCCACCTCGCGAGGGGCCTTCGCGAGACGTCCATTCACCTTAATGGACGCCTCTGCCGCTTCGAACATGTCCACGACATGCTCAGCAAGCGGCAGAGATGGCATAGCGGTAGCCGCCGGCCTACCAGCTAACCACGGCCTATGGTCACGCTGGCTAGCCGGCAGCTCCACGGGTAGATCGGGCCGAACACTTACCAGCCACTGGCAAGCGTCCGACCAATCCTCCTCCGTGGCTAACTGCGAGCGCTCTACTAGACGAGGGCCTTCGTCTTCCTCCAGAGCACTCGCAGTTGATGTCGACGGCGGGTAAGCTGATACCCCTGGCAAGCCTGGAAAAGCATGCGGGCCCGAGAGAGCAGGCATGCTAAATTCCGCGGCTTGACCAGGAGCAGGCGCCGTGGCAGAGCGTGGGGTAAACACCGCTCTACCACGGGTCTGACCAGCACCAGCAATACCATCGGCAAGCCGAGGTATGCGGTATCCGTGGTCAACAGCACCGCCCGGGGACACCCTCTGGACCGTGAAATCTACTCCTGCGTGAGTAGAACCATGGAACACGTCGCCTGCATTCCCCGCGAGGGGTGCACAGACGTCGTATTCCATGGCCACGTCCTCAGAAGGCGACCCCAGCAGGAGATCCTCTTCTTCCTGGCCAGAAAGATTAGACTCCGGGTCAGCAAAGAGAGCTAACCCGGACTGGCCAGGAAAGGTGCCATAGGAGGCTTTGACACCTTCGGCGCGCGGATACCCGGGGTCTGATGAGCAGACCGCGGGTCCCAGCAACAACCGCTGTCCACGGCCCCTCGGCGCGGCGCCATGCCTGCTGCCAGGGCCTTGGACTGCCCCCAACAAAGGGGCCACCTCTGAATCCACAACCGGACCGGACCTAAAGAGACCGGATTCAGAGGCGGGGATCACCTGCTCGTAAGCAGATGCCGAGGACAACAAAGGAGCTGGCCCAGGGAGCATGCCACGAAGCAACTCTGGGACCAGATCCTTTATTGTCCTCTGCATCTCTTGCAACATTTCGGACCTGAAGGCCTCCATATCCACCGCGGATGAGGCCTTCTTCTTACCCTTCTTACAAACTTTCTCCTTCTTCTTCCTCTCTTCCTCCATCACCTTCTCCCTTGCCTGCAATGCGAGAAAATCAGACATTAATTCGCCCCCTCCCACTGCTTACATACGTCGCACTTCAGCAACGGTCCACAGGGACTGCAGCTGAAGCACAAGTGCGGAACGAAGCGGCTTTTAAGAAACCTCCCGCAGGACGGGCAACCAGGTCTCTGAAACAGGACAAAGGACAGGGACAATGAGCAAGATAGTTAAGGTTAGCGAACTCAAAACCAACTAAAAAGAGAGGGACAGGATCATCAAGATCGGAAATCAAGAAGAACCAGCCATGGACAAAACGTTAATTGTTAATAAAAGGCCAAGGCCGATTATGACGTCATCACTCTCGTGACCAAATTAATCGATCCGCAACAAGCACCAAGTGCAAGAACGAATTGTATAAGTAACCGGAACATTTCCGTTGAATTGGCATTTCGAGTACACAACAATCAGATATACAGAGATAACTCCTTCCAATTCTAGCATTGGCAAAAAAGGAAATTATCTCCCCTTTTGTTTATCAATAATTAGATACCTGACCCTTGTATAGACAAACCATCCAACGTGATGAACCGGAGAACTCCACCATAGTACGCCTCTACATCCTCTCCACCTAAGGGGAAGGAATTGGAGCAAGAGGGCAAAGTGAGAAGACCTTTATAACAGGCCTCCAACTCACTGAACATAGATTTTTTTGGTTAGATAACCTAACAGTATTAGTAGGAAATGGAACCGTGGTGGAGAGAAAACATATCCTCTTGTGCCGAGAAGTCCATCAAAGCATCTATGCGATACCTGTGGACAAAACACAAAGAGAAATGAGACATATGAAGCACCATGTTGTAAAAAAACAACATAATCAGGCGCTAATCACGGTAAGCGCGAGTCCCGGAAATACATTAAACCGGGACAAAACACGCTAGCATATCAAAGAATTCACCTGATAAAGAGATCCCGCTCCTTCTAAAGGCGAATCCTCCCTTTCCGACATGCTTCCACCGTACAAGAATCGTCAAATGTGAGTAAAAAACAAGGTAACGCGCAGAAAAGTATAGAGAACACAAAACCGCATGTAACCCTTTGCCAATAAATGAGCAAAGAGGAAGTAGTAGTCGGCGCATGCGCGGTGGTGGGGCGACCATCCGCCGAACTACCTCTGACTCCCTGCCCAGTAGGGGCACCTAACTGTTTTTAATCTGAGTGTTTTATTGAGTGAAAGCCGATATTTAGCAATATCAAAAGTATTAGGGAGGTAAGTATACTCTTGATGTGAAATAGAACTCACCATTGAAAGCAGGCCCATATAGAATACTCACCATTGAAAGTAGGCCTATAAAGCATACTCACCATTAGAAGCAGGCCTATATAGGATACTCACCATTGGACGCAGTCCTATATAGAATACTCACCATTGGAAGAAGGCCTATGTAGAATACTCACCATTGGAAGCAGCCCTATATAGAATACTCACCATTGGACGCAGTCCTATATAGAATACTCACCATTGGAAGCAACCCTATATAGAATACTCACCATTGGAAGCAGCCCTATATAGAATACTCACCATTGGAAGCAGCCCTATATAGAATACTCACCATTGGAAGCAGCCCTATATAGAATACTCACCATTGGAAGCAGCCCTATATAGAATACTCACCACTGGAAGCAGCCCTATATAGAATACTCACCATTGGAAGCAAGCTTATATAGAATACTCGCCATTGGAAGCAACCCTATATAGGATACTTAACATTGGAAGGATACCTGTATAGAATACCCATTGATGAAAGGAGGCCTGTATAGAATACTCACCATTGGAAATACACCTACATATGATACTCACCATTGGGTCAGGACTATGTGGAATACTCACCATTGAAAGCAGGCCATTCTATCCTGTGCCAATACCCTATACAGCCAACAATTCGCGATCGTATCAACAGACTTTCACATCGGACACTCGCATATTTTTACATCATCATCATGTTCATCACCATCGTTATCATTATCATCATAGTTATTATATTCATAATTATCAACATAATTAATATAATCATTAACTTATGTTCATCATCGTAATCACTTCATATTATATTTAATCTATCAGTCAGGCGTATTATAATTATATATAATTATTATTTTTCATAAGCTGTATTAATTATACTATATTATCCACAGTTAATAAATTTTATTTATTTACATGTCATAGGTCGTATTTGCAATATATCAATTGTCAGTACTGACTGGCCTGACGGTAATCCGAATAACGTGGTTCGGCATTGACCACATATTTATTTCTATATTATTATGGTCACGTGTGTCCCCACGCCACCCCTTAGTTATCTCTTACCGTTTGTCATACTGCATATTTAGATTGTATTTTTCAAACAAAGTTGGTGTCTGCGTACATGTATTTTTATTGTATGCCGGGTATACGAATGTACTGTTGTCAAGTACCATTATAAGTCGGATAGGATTACGCATATGTTATTTTCAAAACTAGTGTCTTATAGGGCTGCAACATATCCAATAGAGCATGCAACCCAATGTTTTATCATTTGAATTTTTTTGTGAAACTGGCTAAGTAGGTGGTCCAACAGTTACTGACTGACACAATGCCCTCTGTATGTCACCGCACTACTAACTTGTTTGCACTTAACTAATTCGATCATCGCAGGTACGATCTCTTAACAATTTAACTTGCTTGAATACAGGTCCACATTGCAGTTATTATTATAATTATATTTCCGTCTGATTCAGCTTTAAAGCTCAATTGTGTTTTATTATTTGGTATAGCTACACTTTATCTTGAATTCAAATTCATAGAGTTAATAACATGTTATCTACTACTAAGGTAATGCTTTTAATCATACTTCAATTAAAAGCTTACTAGTATTATAGGTGCCATTTGTATGTTACTACAACATTATTTGTACACGTATATGCAAATATTCCGGCTTTAATATGGAGCTTACCCAAAGTGAAGTAAGTAACATGTTGAAGGTATTTGAGAATATGGGATTGAACACCAGATTAAAAGGTTTGGCTGCTCACAAATATGATAGAATATCAAACTTTGATGAGCTTAGGTTGTGCTTAAGGGAAATAGAGCACGAAATAACTAAGGGTAAATCTAATGTATCGAAAATAAAACCAGCTACATCCAAGATGGCTTGCCCTATAGGAACTACCCTCCACCCAACACAGAAACCCACTTCGCAATGCACTGCTCCGCCCTGGGAGACAGAGCATTTCGAAGAAAAAATTACAGATTTAAAATTGGAAATGGTTAAATTGAAAGAGCAGCATATGCAACATGCGCTTGCATGCCAGCATCATGCTAACTCTCGTGATGCTAACTACTCTACTAACAATCAAACTGTTAAATTACCATTTAGCAAACCATACCAAGCTAGAGAAAGCTTTCGTCCAACTTATAGTCAGGTTAATCCATATAGTAACAACCACCCTCCATTCAGAAAACCTTTACAGCCTAATCAAACACAGTTATCTTATACACCCCAATCCGTGTGGTCCAATGATGGAAATAGATTTTCAGCAAACTCAGTACCACAGCAAACAACCTGTTTTCGATGTGGTTATCCTGGACACATTGCAATAGGTTGTCGTGTCCGTCTTGACCACGTATGCCATCCATTAAAAGGCCCATGTACGGAGGACACACATAGGCCAGTATAATAGTCAGATCCTCAATAATCAAATGAGACTGAAATACACATTGATGGAATTTGAGTACAAGCATTGTTAGACACTGGTGCTACAGTTTCCATCATTTCAGAAAAGTTTTACAAAACACATTTGCAGCACATTCCTATGTCATCTCTTCAAGATATTTTGGACATTGAGTGTGCTGGTGGTGAATCATTGCCGTATCAACGATTCATTGAAGCACAAATCACGATTTCAGGTGGAGGTGTTGATGCAGAAAACATTGTCAGCTGTTTGCTGCTTGTCGTCCCTGAAACTAATTATAACAGTCGTGTCCCAGCACTGCTTGGGACAAATGTACTAAATTGTGTGTTAGAAAAGTGCAGAGAAGCCCATGGACCCAGATTTCTACAATGTGCTACACTTCAAGCGCCTTGGTACATGGCATACCAAAGCATGACATTACAAGACAGGGAGCTGGCAAGAAGCAATGGCCGTCTTGGTTTTGTTAACTGTGCAGAAATGAGGACAGTTAGAGTTCCAGCGAATAGCAACATTGTCATCAAGAGACGTATTATAGATGGTCTCAGATCACCAGAAGCATGTGGACTACTGCAACTCACATTGCAGACAGCACTCCCAGCTGACGTCGATATTTTGCCAACAATTGTTTCATATAAACGTTCATCACCAGATTTCATAGATGTTCATGTATCTAACGTCACCACAAGAACACTGCTTATCCAGCCAAGAGCATTACTTTGTGAAATACACGCTGTTGCCTTTCAAGATGTTCCAGTTACCCAGCGTACTGACCCAGATACACTTGTTGATGATCTGGATATAGAGATGGAACATTTGACAGAAGAAGAAATCAAACAAGGTCTTCAAGTTATCAAAGATTTTTCAGACATATTCTCTAGAAGTGATGAAGACCTCGGACATACTTCAATGGTCCACCATCGCATAGAATTATATGATGATACACCATTTAAGCAGAGACATCGTCGCATACCCCCAGCCATGTACGAGGAGGTACGTAATCACCTACAACAACTTTTATCAGCAGGGATTATCCGGCGATCACAGTCCTTGGGCATCCAATGTGGTGTTAGCACGAAAAAAAGATGGAAGCCTAAGAATGTGCATTGACTACCGATCTCTGAATAACCCAACTATCAAAGACTCATATGCGCTGCCGCGGATCGAGGAGTTGTTTGACAGCCTAGGTGGTATGACATATTTTTCCGTATTAGATATGAAGAGTGGGTACCACCAGGTGGAGGTTGAAGAAGATCATAAACCAAGGACTGCCTTCACCGTGGGGCCACTTGGATTTTTTGAGTATAATCGAATGCCTTTCGGGTTGTCGAATGCACCAGCTACTTACCAACGACTCATGGAGACTTGTTTAGAAGGCTTGCATCTAGACATATGCCTCGTTTACATCGATGACCTGGTTATATTTTCGAGGACATATGAAGAACACATGGAAAGACTAAGATTAGTATTGAAAAGACTCCAGGGATGTGGACTTAAGCTAGCACCAAACAAGTGCAACGAGTAAAGTATGTTGGATACATTGTATCAGAAGACGGCATCGAAGTTGATCCTGACAAGGTGGAGAAAATCAGAAACTGGCCTACTCCTTCCAGCCCAGAAGCAGTAAGGCAATTTTTAGGTTTTGCTGGATATTACCGGAAATTTATTAAGGACGTTTCCAAGATTGATCAACCTTTGAATGCACTCATGCCAAAGTGCACATCTAAGAAACGTAAACATCAGAGCTCTAACCTACATTGGATATGGGGTACCGAGCAAGAAGAAGCATTTATTGAGTTAAAGAATCGACTCTTCATCCAAGTATTGGGATATGCTGATTATACTAAGCCCTTTGAGCTGCATACCGATGCCAGTGGCCAGGGTTTAGGCACAGTCTTATACCAGAAACATGCTGAGAAGTTACACGTGATTGGGTATGCCAGCAGAGGATTGAGTCAATCTGAGAGAAACTATTCCGCATATAAACTGGAGTTTTTGTGTTTAAAGTGGGCTATTACAGAGAAGTTTCATGACTACCTCTATGGGAATGATTGTCTTGTGATTACTGACAACAACCCCTTGACATATGTGCTCACTAGTGCCTGACTTGATGCAACTGGACACAGGTGGTTAGCTGCCCTAGCCAGCTATAACTTCAGTATTGAGTATAGACCAGGAAAGGCAAACACTGATGCAGATGTGTTATCACGATTGCCAATGAAAGAAGAGCCAGGTTCTGTGCAAATGATTCCTATGGAATCTGTCAAAGCAATTTGTAATGCCTTGAATGTCGATTCCAGCTTGGTTGAAACCCTGAGTATGTCAACAAATGTGATTGATGAAGAATTAGATGTGACAGATGAGATATGTGAGACAAATGCCAAAGACTGGAGAAAAGCTCAAGCACGAGATCCAACTCGTACCATACTTATACAACATTTGACAAATCGAACAAGGCCAGATAGAAATCAGTTCCTTGGTGATACAGAAATGACCACACTTCTGAAACACTTTCATCAGTTTAAACTTGAGAGGTGTATTGTACAGGTGTTTTGAAATGGAAGGTGTATTGCAGGAACAGTTAGTTTTGCCATGCAAATGGCGACCAGCGGCCCTTCATGGATTTCATGATCAAGTAGGTCATCCTGGGCGTGATAGAACAATTTCCTTAATGAAAGATTGATTTTACTGGCCAAGAATGACTGATGACGTGGAGAAACATCTTCAGACATGTGAGCAGTGCTTACGTCGCAAGAGTTCCACGAACGTCCGAGCACCTCTTGTTAATATTGTTACATCGGAGCCACTTGAACTGGTATGCATGGATTTTCTCATGCTAGAACCATCGCGAGGAGGACAGGAGCATGTCCTTGTTATTACAGATCACTTTACCAGATATGCACAAGCTTATCCAACTAAGAATATGACAGCAAAGACAACAGCAGAGACATTTTTCAACAACTATGTAGTTCATTACGGTTTACCAAAACGTCTGCATTCTGATCAAGGTGCAAATTTTATAGGTAAAGTAATGCAAGAATTGTGCCAATTATTAAAGATAGAGCAATCCCGTACCACACCATACCATCCTATGGGCAATGGGATGTGTGAACGTTTCAACAGGACACTTTGCAACATGCTTAGCACACTGGATCCAGAGAGTAAAAGAAATTGGAAGGTGCATGTTGCTCCACTTGTACATGCATATAACTGCACACGTCACGAGACAACAGGAATAGCTCCATTCTTCCTGCTATTTGGAAGACATCCACGTCTTCCAGCAGATTTAGCATTTGGTCTCGATATAGAACCAAGTAAGCCACAGTCAATTTCGAAGTACACAAAGGCAATGAAAGAAAGGCTCACACAGGCATATGAGTTAGCCTCAAGAACAGTCAGTAACTCTCAATCGAATCAGAAATTAAACTATGACCAGCGAGCCAGAGCTGCCACACTACAAGAGGGTGACAAGTGGGAGGAAGATGTGTACATAGTAATTCATCAACCCAATACGAATATACCAGTTTTTATTGTGGAAAAAGAAAATGGTGAAGGAAGAAGAAGAACTCTACACAGGAATCTGTTATTACCAATAAGCTCTATGCCTCATCAGAAGATATCAGCATCACAATCTGACAGAGATCTACCATCCATTATTGATTCTACAGCTCAAAGCAATATGCTTGTGCCAACACCAAGAACCACAAGAAGACTGACACCAATACCAAAGAGCAGACCATCACTATCCATTGGTGAAGCATCGCAAGAAGAGGAAGATGATGAGGGAATGGAAGACAGCTCTCCAATGGGTTACACTGTAACTGCCATTCCTTCACTCTCAGCCAATGACCCAGCAGATGAGGCCCCTCAAGTTCATAGCAATAGTAATCGTGTCAGTGGTGATGGTGAATAACCAATTCCAAGGAATGAACCAATTCCAACTACTAGTGAAGATTCTGAAGCAGTTGTAACTATGAATGGTGATATCGATCTCGTTCCAAATGCAGCTGAAGATAGACCTTCGCTTGTGTTGGCCAGTGAAATATCCACAATAGATTCTCATCAGCAGCTACATGAGACTGGCCAGCTTGACGAGCCTGTGCCAAGACCATGACGATCTACACGTAGCCGTACCCAACCCAAGTGGATGACTTGAGGAGAATTTGTGTTATCAGCCGTAGCCCAGGCAGATCCAGACTGGAAAGCACGTGTAAACCATTTAAGGTCACTCATAGCTGATGGCGTTTTTTCGGAAGGACCGAATCGTGCAACTGATGCTATTGTCGACATAATAACTGGGAAGATAATGAAGTGAAATTGAGTCTACCAATTGATTCACAGGCTGTGTATATATTCTTTTGTAAACTGAGTATTAATGTGTGTAGACATGCATTTAATAAATGATAAGGATACTCTATTGCCTTGTGTTGTGTCCTAAAGGGATAATCAGTAGAATTTGTGTAAATGTTATGATATATAAAATGAAATGACGAGGACGGCATTTTGTCTGGGGCCGGAAGTGTGTAACAGGCAGTCTTGTATATATTTTGTAGTTTATCTTATGTTAGAAAACACGGGTATGGTTTTATCAATATATGTCTATAGTTTTAACATGTTATTTTATTCCAGCAGACTGCGCTTCCTTTGTTCTTTTAGCTTTACTTTGTATTACATATGCCCATAATTATGCCCATACACATGCCAATTTGTTGATGACTGATAACTTTAAGTTCCTAGCGACATGGCTTGGAATTGCGGTACTGAGTTTTACTCGGTTACTAACCAAGCGCACAACTAACAAAGTCACCCATAATATTGTACGATTCTATTTTGCACTGCAAAGACACATTTTCACGGACGAAACGATTTGCATTTTACAGGTCAGTTTTACAATTGTATATTTGTATATGCTTAGGATTTAAGTATTTTATTTGTAGGGCCTACACATGATGCCAAACTACTTATTTATAATAATGGATTTGTTAGAACTTCTGCTAATTTAGAAATAGTAATGAATGAATTATGGCCAGACGAATGTCCGACATATTTTTGGATAGATAGATAGATAGATAGATGACAAAAGATAAATCTGTAGTTAGAACCATGAATTGTATTTATGATTTAATAATATTTCCCTGCAACTGTTAGCGACTTGGATCCATGGCAATATGTGTTCAACCGTTTTACTGTCAACTGTTTTACTGCTGATCGATACCTTATAAATATGTTCGTTCTCAAGGGAAGCCATTGTCTGCCTTGATAACCAAGTTGATGTTGCTGTTGTTAATAGCAACAGTTTCATCGCCATGGTTACCAAAACAAGCAATGACAACCATGTTATATATAAATATGTGAAATAGAAATTTAAAGACTCCGCAGCCAACTGGTTAATTTTCAGTCGTGCAATGTTCTACCATAGTTCTTACTTTGTTTTTAGATGTTTGATTTGATCACCAAGCATATTGTACGACGCATTACACCCCAGTATAACCCACCGGGTATGCATCCATAATTATTAATTTCTTGTCACACATACTCGCTTACGCACACACATACATGCATGCACACATACACGCAATCAAACATGCACATACACATATGTGTACACACTTTTGCATACAACACACTTACATCTGCATGCACCCAATCACGTATATGCATACACATATGCACATACTCATGCACGCATGCACTCATGCACACACACATTCCTTCACGCAAGCCTGGCCGCACGCACATACTCATGCACACATCCGTACGCACGCATGACTGCACGCAAGCATGACCGCACGCACGTACGCATGCATTCACTCATACACACTCCTGTGCATGCACACCTGTCCACATGCACATATTCACTCATACACACCCCTGCACATGCACGCACGCACGAATGTGCATACAAGATACAATATGATTTTACTAACTGTTTGTACATTATTATGTTTATGTTATTAGATGATATATGAATGTATTGATTTATTGTATTCATAGGGTGTCTTCACTTCGCTACATGAATTGTCTTAAATTCTTCTTGATCACGTGTCACCCCTGTCTGTCATCAATCAAGCAATACAATACGACCTCTACCCCGTAATCTGCGTTGGTGTTATTTGGGAGAACCCTGCCAATGCAAGTCTGGTTACATATATAGAACTCACCATTGGAAGCAGCTGTATTTGGGATACTCACCATTGGACACAGGCTCTTCCAAATCATACTGCCATTGCACAAACCACCGAGTACATAGAATACTCACCATTGGAAGCAGGTCTATATAGGACTCACCATTGGAAGCAGGCTCTTCCAAATCATACTGCCATTACACAGACCACTGAGTACATAGAATACTCACCATTGGAAACAGACCTATATAGGATCAGCACGAGCAGTACTCAGCATCAGCTATACTCAGCATCAGCTTTATTCAGCATCAGCTATACTCAGTATCAGCTATATTCAGCATCAGCTATACTCAACGTCAGCTATATTCAATATCAGCTGTATTCAGCATCAGCTATATTCCGCATCAGTTATATTCATCATCCCGTGCTTCAGTACAGCTCAGAAATAACTTAGGATGTTTTCAAAATAACCTAAAATGCAGCTAAATATTTTGGACGTAATTTTATTAGAAGGAAGCCATTGCTTTCTAAGTAATTGTTTCCAAACAAATTAAGTCCAAAATATTCAGCAGAATATTTCTTACATCATGTTCAAAATTTATTAAAAAACTAACATATTTCTGCTTTTGTTTTGGAAACATGTTGACATATTTAGGAGCTGTGCCGTAGTAGTTATACCCACCATCATCTACTCACTGCCACTGTACTACCAGAGACAAGCAGAACATTAGGCATTAATCAAGCGATGTGTAGGATGATGTCATAATTAATTATGGCATGAATGACTCGATATAGTCCGTCTTTAACGCTTAATAGTCTGACACGTACAAATTGTATGTTTTTACCATTCAATAAACATTCAGTTGAATATTTTGAAACTAATTTGGCTTGGTGCGGTTGCTGCCATAGCACACATTCAAATTAGATTGAAAAAATTTAACAGCTTACCTGTATAGTTTTCTAGAAATTGAGTCAGGGAGTTCAGGGATCGATCGACCCCAATACGAGTGAGATATGAGAGGAGCTTAGCTAGAGATGACCAGCACATAACCAAAACTGGAAAGGTCCATTATGTGTAACTGGCATAGAAATGAGAAGAAAGGCCAGTACCTGTTATGTAAACACGTTCAATATCCTCCTCAATGTCAGGTGTCACAGCATGTTTCTTATCCTCCTCAATGCCAGGTGTCACAGTACGTTTCTTATCCTTCTCAATATCCGGTTTCTCTGTGTGTTCCTGTGTCTCAGGCCCATCTCCTGATTGGTCGATCTCATCAGTGATGATGATGTCATGACCATCTGTTTCTTCACTGGTATCGATGACTTCATTCCTGTATGATGCTTCAGTCACTCTGTCATGATCCGGCTGCTGTGCCTGGAGACATGCTTCCTGACATTCTGCCCGACTCTCAAATCTGTTACTGACTGCTTTATCGTCATCGCATCCACCATACCAGAAGCGTTCACATTGCCGTTCCTGACTGTTATAGTACCATAGGACACGATACTCACTATCACCACATTGTCCACGAGCATACACCATGCTACAGCTGTCTGTCAATACACAGCACACTCATATATCAGAATATCAGCAAAAGTACAGGTTATTCAATTGAAATTGTTAAAATTTAATTAATAGGAATTATTACAACAAAATTGAAATTCCAGTTTTTCACATTTCCCTATTCCTTATTTATACAAGACATCAGTGTTACACTGATGGGATATTGGCAAAAACCTTGGCATTTTGCATTTCCAAATGGAAATCTAGCTATGTATCAAGATCACAATGACCGTGACCTCAGAAATATGAATGTCTGTGCTGCTCCTCCTGGGTGAAGTAAGTATATGACGATGCTTAGTTCCAATAAGTTGGCCAATTCTGAAATAAACGACAGATGAGCTAAGCAGAAGCAAAATGTTAGTCTGCATTTTGTACAAATGTGAGAATGACCTTGACCTCAATATCATTGTACGTCATATAGCTAAACATGTGACCATGTGATCAATTAGGGTGAACTAATCCCGAGATATAAAGCAATATGTTGAGCTAGACCAAAAATTTAACCAAAAAGAATAGTTTTATATTAAGATCACAGTGTACTTGACCTTTGACTGCATAACTTCAATAGGATTGTACTGCCACTGGTTGATATATGTAACCATGTGTCCAAGTTTAGTCACAATAGGCTGAACCTATCCTTAGATACAAAACGATATGTTGAACAAAACCAAAAACTTACCAGGAAACAATAGAATATTATACCAAGGTCAAGGTGGCCATAACCGTTGACCTCAATATCATTGTGCGCCATCCGGTTGATATATGTAATCATGTGTCCAAGTTTAGTCCCAATAGGGTGAAGCCATGGCGAGATATAAGACGCTATGTTGAGCTAAACAAAAAACGTAACCGCAAAAAATCTTGAACATTGAACTCATGACCTCAATATCATTGTGCTCAATCCCCTTGATATAAGGAAGCTTGTATCTAAGTCTAGTCCCAATAAGGTGAAGCCATGCTGAGATATTAGATGATATGTTGAGCTAAATACAAAACCTAACTGAAAAACGTAGAGGTTTATACCAAGGTCATAGTGACCTTGAACTTTGAGCTCATGACCTCAATATCATTGTGCTCCATCCACTTAATATAAGCATGCATCTATGTTTACTCCCAAGAGGGTGAAGCCATGCCAAGATATTAGCTCAATCAAGATCAGATGCCGACAGGCAGACAGGCGAGCGGGCAGATGGACGGAGGGACGGATGAGTGGACGGATGGACTGACTGCCAGACAGATGGATGGACAGACAGACAGACAGAGTCAGACAGGCAGGCAGGCAGGCAAACTGGTAGACAGGCAGAGACAAAATTTCAATTCTTGCCAACAATAATTGAATAATTTAAAACAAGAGGCTCAAGGGCCTGTGGCGCTCACCTGGACCATTGGCATTTAAACCATTTGCATTTAAATAGACATGATGGATGATTTTCGGAAAACCGAATATAGCCACCAAAAAAAATTGACCAATCATGATTCTCATGGAATAGGATCATTCCACCCAAGTTTTGTGGAAATTGGGCTATTGATTGTTCCGTTTTTACATGGCTTAGGAAAACATTCAGAAAATCAGAGATGGCTGCCAAAACATTGACCTATTAAAATTCTGAATAGAATTTCTAGAGGCTATGAGAATAGCCCTTCCAGTCAAATTTGGTTGAAATTGCCCAAGCCATTAATGAGTAGCATTTTATACGAATTCCCACTTTTCGGAAAATCCAAGATGGCCACCACCAAAATCAAGCCGTCAAAATTCTATATACATATTTTGAAGCATCCTGGCCTAGGGTTCTTCGAGCTGAGTTTGGTTTAAATCAGCCAAGCGGTTAATGAGAAGTCGCCTTTTAACTGATTTCCCAAAATGTTCAGAAAATCCAAGCCGGCCACCGGAAAAATTGACCAATCAAAAATCTGTATAACATCTGAAGCCTACTGGTGACAGAGGAAATCGGCTATTACCGGAATAGATGCATCCATTGGATTAATACATCTTTTTGAGCACCATTCTGCAAATCTGTTGATTTTATAATTATATGCTCTGGAGGTTGACCCCCCTCCTGGCTTTGGCCATAAACATGGCTGCTTGCTCAGAAAAGCCCTCCTTAATTCTAGATTCCTTGACAACATCCACGTAGTCAATCTGAACATTGACGGATTGTTGTGAAGGGCCTTGCCCTGGAAGATAATGTCGTCCATCAGAGGCAGAGGAACCGGATTGCAGACCAGAAGGTCCAGCAGATCCGTGTACCATCATCGGCATGGCCAATTTGGGGCGATCAGAAGCACTTGGCACTCCTCCTGTCTGATTTTCTGAAGAATTTTTGGAATCAGGATTGCTGGAGGGAATGCGTATGCATACATTCCCACCCAGCTGATAGCTAACGCATCTGTTGTGAAAGCGCTTGGATCTGGAATCGGAGACGTACGTCATCATCATCGCATTCTTCTTCGTTGCGAACAAATCGATGTTGGGTTTCCCCCAATGGTCAAACAGACGATCCGCCACACATTGATTTAGTTGCCATTCCGTCGGTAAAACACTCATCCTTCGGCTCAATGAGTCTGCTAGCAGATTTAACCTTCCCGGAATATGAACTGCTTTCAAGGTAATCCTGTGATCCAGCAGTCTCCATGTCATCATACAGAGACTGGGTGACTTCGTACCGCCCTGGCGGTTTATGTAAGTCACAACTGTTGAGTTGTCTGATCGAATAAGAACAATCTTGCCCTGAACTTTCTGCAAGAAATGTTCCAGGCCCAGGACTACTGCTCTTAACTCCAGTAGATTGATATGTTCCTTTGACCATTCCAGATTCCAAAGCCCTGATATCGTGGATTATTCCAGGCAAGCTCCCCACCCCTCCATCGAGGCATCTGTATACACAGTTACTTGAGGGTGAGGAGGGGTTAGCATAACCCCTGCCAGGAGATTCTCTGTATTCAACCACCATTGCAGGTGGTGAATTAGAGGCTCCAACACTGACACGTTCGAGTCCAGTGAACCTGTACTCTGGGTCCATTGCGTCATGAGAAATAACTGGATCGGCCGCCTGCGTAAGGCCGCCTGAGGAATGACTGGTTCCAAAGAAACCATCAACCCCAGCATTCTCAAGTAAACCTGTGCCAGGACATGACGACTGTCGCACACTGACTGTATTACTGAGATGAGTGTATGAACTCTCTCCTGAGTAGGATAAACATATCCTGTCTCTAGATCGAAGAACATCCCCAGGTAAACAAACTTCTGGGATGGAGTCAGCTCTGATTTTTGGAAATTGATTATCCAGCCTAAGTCTGTGAGAGTCTTCAAAACAATCTCCAGATTGGCCGATAAACTTTCCTGGGTGTGTGCTTTTAACAGTCAGTCGTCTATGTACATGTGGAACATATGGACTGCTATGCTTCTACTGCGGAGGTATGCTGTAATCGCAAGAACCACTCTGGTGAAAACACGAGGAGCCGTGGAAATTCTGAAGGGTAACACCCTGAATTCCCACTGTCTGCCCTGGAATGCAAATCTCAGGAAGCGACGGAAACTCCTCGCTATGGGGATGTGGAAATAAGCATCCTTCAAATCTATTGAAGCTGTCCACATTCCCTTCTCCAACCCTGCCAACACCAACTTCACAGTCTCCAACTTGAAACTGGGTGTCTCTATGAACTGGTTCAATGGCTTGAGGTTGAGAATTGGTCTCTGCCCTCCGGTGTTTTTTGTCACTAAGAACACGGTTGAATAGAAGCCCGGACACTTCTGTACCGGCTGAATTGCTCCTTTTTATATGAGGGAGTTTATTTCCTCCTCTATACACAACCTTTGATCTGGATCTCTCGGAATATGAGTCCAGATTGGCACCAGAGACAGTCGCGATGGTGGGCCTGTCATCCAATTGGGATGATACCCGACTGAAAGCCATCGCAAGACTAAACGGTCCTGAGTCAACCGTTCCCACTCTTGCATGTGGTTGGCCAGATGGCCTCCCACTGGTCCACCTAGGGAGAGAGGTGGACATAAGGAGTGCAAGAGCGGCACTGTCTCCCTTGCCAGAAACACCGGAGTGCTTCTCACCATGGTAACCGGCCCATCAGGTATGATTACCCCGACCAGATCCTCGCGCGCCACAACCAGCACCACGCGCACCTCGGTGAGCGGGTGGCTGCCTGGCTGGCTGCGCCTGAGGAGCCTGCGCCCTCCTCACTGCTGGTCGAATCACACGCAGCCGAGGCCGATGCTGCGATGGTGGCTGGCCTCTGACATGGCCACCTCCACCTCGAGCCTGCAGGGGATGGTACGCCGGGGGTGCAGCGCGAACGCGCTACCTATGGAGCACCTCAAACTGTTCACACAGCGCCGTCTGGTTGTTGACCAGAGTGACCGTCTCCTGGAGGTGCCTACATCCCTCACCTCCAAAGAGACCAGGACCTGCCATAGGCGTACGCAGAAGCCTATTGTACAGGTCCTGGGATGGGCACAGGTTATCTAACGCAAACGTGCGCCTCGCCCGGACACTTCTGGTCACCGCCCGAGTCATACAGTCCAGACCCAGGTTGATACCATCCTGGATGGCTCTCTGGACTGTGACCGGGCTCGGTTGGCGTGATGCGGATGCTGTTACTACCCGCTGTAACAGCTGGGAGACGTGAGACAGCGCCGCAATAGACGCTCTCCCACTCTTCTCTGCATCACGCAACGCGGCATTGGCCGAACGCAGCGCGTTCGAACACAAGGCTCCCATGTCAGAACGGGAGCCTGGCCGAGTATCCTCACCTAAAGCCGCGCGGTCATCCACGCTAGGCTTAGGTACCACACCGTCCCTCTGGTAGTCCACAGGTATGATGCGGCAGCACCTTGCGACCTCGTGAGGGGTCTTCGCGAGACGCCCATTTGCATTGATGGACGTCTCCGCCGCCGAGAACATATCAACGATATGCTCTGCTAGCGGCAGAGATGGCATGGCGCTAACATTCGACTTTCCAGCTAACCATGGCCTGTGGTCTCGCTGGCTAGCCGACGGCTCCATGGGCAGGTCTGGCCTGACACTTATCAGCCATTGACAAGCATCAGACCAATCCTCCTCCATGGCCAACTGCGAAAGCCCTACTAGACGAGGGCCTTCGTCTTCCTCCTGAGCTAACGCAGTCGAGCTTGACGTTGGATATGCTGACACTCCTGGCAAGCCAGAGAAAGCATGCGGGCCCGAAAGAGCAGGCATGTTAATCTGACTGGCTTGTCTAGGAGCAGGCACCGTGGTAGAGCGTGGGGTAGATACCGCCACACCACGGCCCCGGCCAGCACCAGCAACACTCTCAGCAAGCCGAGGTATGCGGAATAACTGACCATCAGATCCAACTAGGGCCACCTTCTGAGCCATGAATTCTACTCCTGCGTGAGTAGAACCGTGGATCATGTCGCCTGTATTCCCCACGAGGGGTGCACAGACGTCAAAATCCATGGCCACGGCTTCAGAAGGGGAACCCAGCAGATAATCCTCTTCTTCCTGGCCAGAAAGATTAGACTCCGCGTCAGCAAAGACAGCTAACGCGGACTGACCAGGAAAGGTGCCATAGGAGGTACTGGCACCTGCGGCTTGCGGATACCCCTGGGCTGATAAGCAGCCAGCAGGTTCCAGCGACAACCGTCCACGGACCACCGGCGCGGCAAGCCTGCTGCCAATGTCGTGGAACGCCCCCTCTAATGGGGCCACCTCTGAATCGTCGAAAACTGGTAATGGCCTAAGGAAAGTCGATTCAGAGGCGGGGATTATCTGCTCCGAAGCAGATGACGAGTACAACAAAGGATTTGGTCCAGGAAGCATGCCACGGAGCAACTCTGGTACCAAATCCTTTATTGTCCTCTTCATCTCTCCCAACATCTCACTACGGAAGGCCTCCATGTCCACTGAGGACGAGGCCTTCCTCTTACCCTTTTTACTCACAACCTCTCGTTTCATTTTCCTCTCATCCTCCGCAATCTTGTCCTTCGCCTGTAAGCATAAAAACTCCTTCATTAGTTCGCCCCCCCCCCCCAATGCTTACACACATCACAATTAAGTAATGGCCCACAGGGGCTACATTGAAAGCAAAGATGTGGTATAAACTTCTCCTTCAGTAAGCGACCACAGGACGGGCAACCAGGTCTCTGAAACAGGACAGAAGATGAGGACAATGAGTATTTTAGTTAAGGTTAGAAACTCAAAACCAAAAATAAAAGAGAGGGAAACTGATCATAAAGATCACTATTCATATGAGAAACCAGCGTTGGGCAAAACTTTAATTGTTAATAAAGAGCAAGGCTGATTATGACATCATTATTTCAAGACAGAAATTAAATCGATCCAAAAACAAACATCCAGGTGTACGGACGAATTGTATTCATAACCAGAACATCTAACTATTCAGGATAGATATTCAGACTACACAAACATCAGATATACAATGATAATAGTGGCAATTTATAGTTTACATAATTATCAACACCTCATATCATTAACTAGAATACCTGACACTTTGTATAGACAAACCATCCAATGTGATGAACTGGAGCACTCCACCAAGACTATGACCTCTTAACTCTCTCCACCTTAGGGGGAAGGAATTGGGTCAAGAGGGCAAAGTGAGAAGACCTTCTTACGAGGCCTCTGAGTCACTGGACATAGACTTTTTGGTTAGATAACCTAACAGTATTAGTAGGAAATGGAACCTTGGTGGAGAGAAACAAACCCTCTGTTGATGTGATGTCCCATACATATCCAGACAGATAGCTGTGGACATAAACACAAAGAGAGATTAGTATTATATAGCACCATGTTGACATAAAACAACTATACTAGGCGCTTATCACGATAAACGCGAGTCCCGGAAACACATTACACCGGGAAAAACTCGCTAAAATATAATAGAAGTCACCTGATGGATAGATCCTGGGCTCTCCTCTGGCGAAGTAACTCTATCTGCCATCTTTACAGGTGTTCTAAACTTCTATTAAACGCTTAAAAAGGCTTGGAAAAGCTTTGAGCACAAAAGCATGTGTACACCCTCTGCCAATAAATTAGCAAAGAGGAAGTGCTATTCTGCGCATGCGCGGTGGTGGGGCTGGCATCCGCCAGACTGCACTCTGACTCCCTGCCAAGTAGGGGCACCTAACTGTTTTTATTCTGAGTGTTTATTGAGTGAAAGCCGATATTTAGCAATATCAAAGAGTATTAGGGAGGTAAGTATACTCTTGAAGTGAAATTTGGGGGCTACAAAACTGGGGTTCCTCTGTTCGCGGCCCATCACAGAATGTTACACAATTGTTTGGAACTCATGTAGCTTCCTTCACTCCTGGTTACCTCTCAGCAGGAAAAAATTGTAACAGGGCAATAATTGTATCATGTTGATGAGTTAGAATGACTTTCTCTCCAAAAAGGAAGTGGAATCTCAGTTGATTAATATCAGCAGAAACAAGATAACCTCTGGTGCTATGCTTCAAGAGCTTGGAGTACACAGATTGGTGTTTATCCAAGCTATGGGAACAGCATACTAGCCAAAGAATTATACACCAAAGTTACCTCTGATATGTCAAGTCAAGTGAGCAAGTGAGACACATTGTTGATAAGGATGAGTATATATTCATGATTTAAATAAAAGACAAACAATTTCTTTCAGTTTATAATTTCATCTGTAACGACGATTAGTCACAACATTTATTTCATTAGTCAATATCCTTTTGCATGATAAAAGAATACTATTTTTCTAAATTTTACCACTGATCGAATGTGCCATTCCACTCAAAGGTTATCTGTTCTTGCTCACCAATGGACATTTAACAAGGCCACTGAAAAATGCATTTTGGCCGGCTTGACCATTAAATGGCTAATACTTACGTCTTTTAGTGACACATCTCCATTCACATGCGGCCACTGTATCAAACGCATTCGCTCCATCTAAATCACAACCACCATGCCAGAACTTCTCACATCGATCATGATCCGCATAATAATGCCAGCGTAATGTCCACTTATCACACAGCTTCTCAGAACGTGGCATTTCACACACATCTAACAATACAGACCAAGACAAAATATCATCTAGCAAAACAGAACATGGCAAATATTATCTAACAATACTGAACATGACAAAATATTATCTGGCAAAAGACAAAATACAAGACACCGCAAATACCGGACTAACCTTGTTTGTTGGTGATATCTTCTTCATATTGCAGGTAGAAGAATGCAACATTGTAAAGCGAGTGTCTAAAGAATTTAACCGCAAAGTATGCGAACAGTAGCCTTTATTTACAATATTACAAAATTGTTTCAGAATCGACAAGGCGAATGGGTTGTTCGTGTCACAGAGATAATGGTCGGTAAAACTAGACTCATGGTGCCACTGGACTACCGACATAATGTCATCCACCGAGACTCCATTAAATAGAGCCATGGAAGCCACTACGCCATGGACACTCTGACCCTTGGCCATGTCTACCTGCTTGCCTGTGGCAAATTTGTGGCAGAATTATATACATTCCACTATCCACCTGGATATGGTATCCTTCGAAGCCCTGCCATGGGGTTCAATGTAGTGAGATGTGGTCCATCCGCCATTCTTCCGTACATTGCTTATAACATAGTAATGCGTGGACTGGACACAAAGCCTTTGAATCTGGATCAAATCTTGTGAAGGCAGACAAGATTATTGGCTGACCAGGATATTTCAAGGTATAGACCATAGGCCTTCCCTTATAACCACAAAAACGGTCCGGCTCAGCTGATAGTGCGGATTTCATTTCTTCATCTAGCCAAGGCAGCAGCAATAAGAAATAGAGTTTTAAGCGATAACAATTTCATTGGAATTGTGCTTAGTGGTTCAAAGGGTTTATCAGCTAGCACCTGGAGTACTAGATATAAACTCCAAGACAGAATCGCTGGGGGATTCTTTGATCTTAGATTATACCCATGCCTTTGATTAAGGTATTTAAACTACATATTTCATCACTTCCCCTATTAGCCAAGCAAGGGATAACTCACATTAAAGCTGACTTATATCCAGCAATAGAGTTAGGCTTGAGGCTGTAGGTATCAATTACCGTATCATACAGGTGACAGAGGAAATCGGCTATTACCGGAATAGATGCATCCATTGGATTAATACATCTTTTTTAGCACCATTCTGCAAATCTGTTGATTTTATAGTTATCTGCTCTGGAGGTTGACCCCCCCTTCTGGCTTTGGCCATGTACATGGCTGCTTGCTCAGAAAAGCTCTCCTTAATTGCGGATTCCTTGGCAACATCCATGCACTCAATTGGAACATTGACAGATTGTTGTGCAGGATCTTGCCCTCGAAGATTATGTTGTCCATCAGAGGCAGAGAAACTGGTTTGCAGACCAGAAGGTCCAGCAGATCCTTATATCATGATCGGCTTGGCCAATTTTGGGTGATCAGAAGCACTTGCCCTCCTGCTGCCTTATTTTCTGAAGGATTTTTGGATTTTGGAATCAGGATTGCTGGTGGAAATGCGTATGCATACATTCCCCTCCAAGCTGATAGATAGCACGTATGTTGCGATAGCGCTCTGGTCTGGAATCAGAAAGAAGTATTTTGTCACCTTCGCATTCTTCTTCATTGCGAATAAATCTATGTTGGGCTTGTCCCAGTGGTTGAACAGACGGTGTGCCACACATTGATTTAGTTGCCATTCCGTGGGAAATATACTCATTCTTCAGCCCAATGAGTCTGCTAGGAGATTTAGCATTCCCAGAATATGATGCATCCATGCACATTGTTACTTCAGGTTGGGGAGGGGACAGCATCACACCCGCTACGAGATTTTCTCTCTTCATCCAGCATTGGAGGTGGTGAATAAGAGGTTCCAACACCGACACATTTGAGTACAGAGATCCCGTATTCTGGGTCCATTGTGTCATGAGAAATAACTGTCTGAAGTTTGACAACTATCTTCAGATTTGGTGACTTTCTTGATTGTGTGCTTTTAACAGCCAGTTGTCTATGTATGTGTGGACTGCTATATTTCTTCTGTGAAGGTATGGTGTAATAGCAAGAACCACCCTAATGAAGACCTGAGGAGCCATCGAGATCCCGAATGAGAGAACCCTGAATTCCCATTGGTGGCCTTGAAAGGTGAATCTCAGGTACAGATGAAAGCCCTTCGCTATTGGAATGGGGAAGTATGCCTCCTTGAGATCTATGGATGCAGTCCACATTCCTTTCCTCAACCCCGTCAGCACCGTTCTTATTGTTTCCATTTTGAAACGTGATGTGTCGATAAACCTGCTTAGAGGTTTGAGGATGAATATTGGTCTCCACCCTCCAGTGCTTTTTATCACTATTGGTTAAATAGAAGCCTGGGCAATTCACCTGGGATGGCTGAATTGCTCATTTTTGTTTGAGGGAATTTATTTCTTCTATTCACAGCTGTTGATCTGGATCTCTTGGATTTTGAGGCCTGATTAGAACCAGAGACAGGTGTGATGCTGGATTTGTTATCCAGTTGGGGTGATACCTGGCTGAAAGCCATCACAAGACTAAGTGGTTCTGTGTGACCTGCTCCCACTCTTGCATGTGGAAGGCCAGGCGGCCTCCCACAGGTCCATCTAGGGAGAGATGTGGACCAGAGAAGTGCAAGAGCGGAACTGTGTCTGGTATTAGACCTAGTTGCACCGGCATGGTCCTTGAGAGAGCTGCACCATAAGGTACGCAACCCCCCCCCCCCCCTCCCCCAATTCCCCACCCCTGCCAGATCCTTGCCTGCCTCTACCAGTGCCACACGCACCTCGATGCGTGGGCTGCCTGGCAGACCGGAGGAGTCTTGTCCCCCCCCCCCAAATGCTTGCACATGATGGAGTGTCCTAGGAATATGCTGCATTGGTGGTTGGCCTCTAACTTGGCCACTGCCATGTCTGTCCTGCTGTGGATGGGCAGCAGGGGGCGCTGCATGAATGCGTTCCCTGCGAAACACTTCAAATTGCTCTCACAGCGCCCTCTGATTGTTAACCAGAGTAACCGTCTCCTGAAGGTGTTTACATCGCTCACTTCCAAAAAGACCAGGGCCTGTCATAGGCATCTGTAGAAGCATGTTGAACATGTCCTCAGACAGGCACAAGTTATCCAGGGAAAACTGACGCGTCACTGGGAAACTCCAGGTAGCCAGTCGCGTCATACAATCCAGAGCCAGGTTAATACCATTCTGGATGGCTCTCTGAACTGAAATCGGTGATGGTTTGCAGACAGCGCATGCTGCTACCACCCCTTGTAGAAACATATAATCTGGCTGAAGAGATCGATTCTTAAGGAACCATAGAATTAAAAGAATAATAACAACATACTGGGCGTGTCACAAGCCGCCAAAACTGGCACAGGCGTTAAAAAAGTTACAACCGCCAAAAAATGGTCACAGGCTGCCAAAACAGGTCAACCGGTAAAATGTTTGACCAGGCTGCCAAACCCCAAAAAATTCCAAACAGGAGAACTGCAAATCTGGTTCTTTTCTGCCCATATTTAGTCAAGATCGACTCAATCCACAGGCTCGCCCAGGAAGGGTATAAAATGGATGAAAATTCCAGTCCAGATCATTCAGACTTTTGGTCTCACATCCAGACCAAGCATCAGGCTTAACAACCTTCGATGAGTAGCTCATATAACTGACTATGTTGTTATCATCTGTAAACCCTAGAAAGGAGCAACTATGATTTTAAAAAGTTAAAAAAGTTAGATTTTCAAATAAATTGAGAGCCCTCCTACATTTTTCCCCTTATACCTGAACCTCATAGGCCTACTATGACTGTGAGTGTGATATCCACTGGTCCAGATCTGTATGTCATCAAGAATCAACATCGGGGACAGGGTTAGAGTCTAAGAATTACTTCTTAGTTAATCCTAATCGCAACGCTAACACATACAGACCCTACTAAACCAAGGGGATAAAGCGACTGGTGGAAGAAAACAAAACACATATTCTTTAGAGAAGCTGTGAACACAAAGCACAAAATGTGGTTAGCTAATATAGGCACCAAACTTGTTTAAAATCATTATAATGACACCTACCACATCTTTTAAAGTGTCACAGAAATAGATAATACTACCACAAAAAGCGCTAATTTATACTAAAGTACACCTGATGGCTCGGTCAAGCAAGGTCCTCAGACGTCTCAGCATAATCTGACGTGGTTAGAATAATTTTATAGGTAAAAGTAGTTCAGAAAAGAGACTTGTAGATGATAAGAATTTGAGAGAAAATACAAAAAAACTCGGCATGTTGCAATGGCAGCCAATAACGAGGAAAGAGAATGTGACACTCTGCACATGTGCGCCTCACATCCGTCAAGCTGATGTGTTTGCCTGCCCAGTAGGGGCAGTTTACTTTAAAAGTTTGAGTTATATTGGAACTAGGCGAATACTTAGGAAAGATCAATGAGTATCAGGGAGGTAAGTATACTTTTGAAGTGAAATATCATCTGGCAAAATAGAACATGACAAAATATCATCTGGCAATTCAGAACATCAAAATAAATGGATCTTGTTAGTTCCAGCTTCAAAATTATAGCACTTACCTAAATAGATGGGTGTGGCTTCATCTAGTGTATATTAGTGCATACACAAATAGATGGCATGCTTAGCCTTCACACTTACCTAAATAGATCGGTGTGGTTGGTTCAGGCTCTCGAGTCGTTGTCCTCAATCTTGGCCTTGCTGGAAACAACAACAGAATATTATCATACATATACACAACATTATTTGTATACAAAATAAACGAAATCTAGGATTTCTTTTTTCATGAGAGAGTTGATACTTACCTCCCTAATACTTTTGATATTGCTAAATATCGGCTTTCACTCAATAAACACTCAGATTAAAACAGTTAGGTGCCCCTACTGGGCAGGGAGTCAGAGCGTAGTCTGGCGGATGCCAGCCCCGCCACCGCGCATGCGCAGACTAGCACTTCCTCTGACTAATTTATTGGCTGATACACATGCAACTATTAAGAGCCTGAAGACCGAGCCTCTGTGGGGTGGAGAGGCCGGGTCCATATCTAGGGAGGTAAGTATCAACTCTCTCGTGAAAAAAGAAATCCTAGATTTCGTTTATTTCACATCAAGAGTATACTTACCTCCCTAATACTTTTGATATTGCCAGAATTCGACAGTGAATTCGGCGGGAGGGAGGCGAGGTCAAAAGACCAGCTCATCCCTATACGCTTTTCTGCGTTTAAGGCACTTAAACTTCTGAAACTGTATGAAAAAACAGTCAGGATTTGACTAACCATCGGATAACACCACCGATGTATGAGAGATGACCGAATGTCATATGCGCTCCCCCCCTCCTTCCTGGGAGGAAGAGTCGAATGACCTCAATGTCCTATACGCTCTCTACGTACAAGTGCCATGTACTACAGGACAGAGACGAAAAAACTCCATTTTCGTATACTCTCAACAATGAACCACATAAATACACAAAACCATCATCATATTAATAACGGGTAACGTGACAAGACAATCAACAATGGACAACTCATACACAAGACTGACCTTGTTGAAATGGCTGCTGACATCCTCTTCCCATTGGTGAAGAACGATGCAGTCCCAAAAAAGTGCTTGTTTCCATCAATTAATTGTGAAATATATAAGCAATGAGGAAACCCCATCAAAAATATAAGCCTAGTTATCTTTTCAAAATCGACAAGGCGAGAGGATTAGAGGTGTCACAGAGATAATGGTCTGTAAAACTTGACTCACAGTGCCACTGAGCCACCGACATAATATCATCCACAGGGACCCCATTAAATAGGGCAGTGGATGTCACTACGCCGCGGACACTGTGAGCCTTGGCCATGTCAACCTGCTTCCCGGTGGCGGATTTATGACAAAACTGAATGCATTCTACAATCCACCTGGAAATGGTGTCCTTAGAAGCCCTGCCATGGGGTTCAATATATGACAACCATAACGCCGACTGGTCGGTGCGCCACTCCGATGTACGTTGTTTGTACCGGAGAAGCGCCCGGACGGGACACCATGCTTTAGAATTAGGATCATATCTAGTTAAAGCAGGCAAAACAATAGGTTGACCTGGATATTTCAACCACTGATTCTTAGCCAAGAAATTAATCCTAGGTAGCAGCTTAAGGCCTTCCCCTGAAACCACAAAATGGTCATCCTTGGCTGATAAGGCATGAATTTCACTTCTACGCCTAGCCGAGGCCACAGCAATTAAAAACACAGTCTTCAGTGTTAATAGTTTCATAGAAATGGAACTAAGTGGTTCAAACGGCTTATCACCTAGTACTTGAAGCACTAGCGATAAACTCCAAGACGGAATCAGAGGGGGATTCCTTGGTCTTAGATTGCCCATGCCTTTAATTAATACATTTAATGTATTTACTTCATCACTTCCCCTCTTAGCCAAGCAAGGAATAACAGACATTAAAGCTGACTTATAACCAGCAATAGAGTTAGGCTTGAGGCTATAGGCATCATACAGGTGACAGAGGAAATCAGCTACTACCTGAATAGATGAATCCATTGGATCAATACATCTTTTTGAGCACCATTCTGCAAATCTGTTGATTTTATAATTATATGCTCTGGAGGTTGACCCCCTCCTGGCTTTGGCCATAAACATGGCTGCTTGCTCAGAAAAGCCCTCCTTAATTCTAGATTCCTTGACAACATCCACGCAGTCAATCTGAACATTGACGGATTGTTGTGAAGGGCCTTGCCCTGGAAGATAATATCGTCCATCAGAGGCAGAGGAACCGATTGCAGACCAGAAGGTCCAGCAGATCCGTATACCATGATCGGCTTGGCCAATCCGGGGCGATCAGAAGCACTTGGCATTCCTCTTGTCTGATTTTCTGAAGAATTTTTGGAATCAGGATTGCTGGAGGGAATGCGTATGCATACATTCTCCCCCAGCTGATAGCTAACGCATCTGTTGCGAAAGCGCTTGGATCCGGAATCGGAGAGACGTACGTCGTCATCTTCGCATTCCTCTTCGTTGCGAACAAATCGATGTTGGGTTTCCCCCAATGGTCGAACAGATGATCCGCCACACATTGATTTAGTTGCCATTCCGTGGGTAAAACACTCATCCTTCGGCTCAATGAGTCTGCTAGCAGATTTAACCTTCCCGGAATATGAACTGCTTTCAAGGTAATCTGGTGATCCAGGCACCAACAAAGCAGTCTCCATGTCATCATACAGAGACAGGGCGACTTCGTTCCGCCCTGGTGGTTTATGTAAGTCACAACTGTTGAGTTGTCTGAACGAATAAGAACAATCTTGCCCTGAACTTTCTGTAAGAAATGTTCCAGGCCCAGGACTACTGCTCTTAGCCCCAGTAGATTTATATGTTCCTTTGACTGTTCTGGATTCCAAAGCCCTGATATCGTGGATTCTTCCAGGCAAGCCCCCCAGCCCTCCATCGATGCATCTGTATAAACAGTCACCTGAGGGTGGGGAGGGGTTAGCATAACCCCCACCAAGAGATTCTCTGTGTCCAACCACCATTGCAGGTGATGAATCAGAGGCGCCAACACTGACACCTTCGAGTCCAGCGAACCTGTACTCTGGGTCCATTGTGTCATGAGAAATAACTGGATCGGCCGCCTGCGTAAGGCGGCCTGAGGAATGACTGGTTCCAATGAAACCATCAACCCCAGCATTCTCAAGTAAACCCGTGCCAGGACATGACGACTGTCGCACACTGACTGAATTAATGAGATGAGTTTCTGAACTCTCTCCTGAGTAGGAAAAACATATCCTGTCTCTAGATCGAAGAACATCCCCAGGTAAACAAACTTCTGGGATGGAGTCAGCTCTGATTTTGGGAAATTGATCATCCAGCCCAAGTCTGTGAGAGTCTTCAAATCAATCTCCAGACTGGCCGATAAACTTTCCTGGGTGTGCGCTTCCAACAGCCAGTCGTCTATGTACGTGTGGACTGCTATGCTTCTCCTGCGGAGGTATGCGGTGATCGCAAGAACCACACGGGTGAAAACCCGAGGAGCCGTGGAAATTCCGAAGGGTAACACCCTGAATTCCCACTGTCTGCCCTGGAATGCAAATCTCAGGAAGCGACGGAAACTCCTGTGTATGGGGATGTGGAAATAAGCGTCCTTCAAATCGATCGACGCTGTCCACATTCCCCTCTCTAACCCCGCCAACACCGAGCGCAGTCTCCATCTTGAAACTGGGCGTCTCTATGAACTTGTTCAATGGCTTGAGGTTGAGAATTGGTCTCCACACTCCGGTGTTTTTTGTTACTAAGAACAGGGTTGAATAGAAGCCCGGACACCTCTGTGCCGGCTGAATAGCTCCTTTTTGTATGAGGGAATTTATTTCCTCCTCGATACACAACCTTTGCTCTGGATCTCTCGGATTTGGAGTCCAGATCGGCACTAGAGACAGTCGCGATGGCGGGCCTGTCATCCAATCGGGATGATACCCGACTGAAAGCCATCGCAAGACTAAACGGTCCTGAGTTAACCGTTCCCACTCTTGCATATGGTCGGCTAGCCGGCCTCCCACCGGTCCACCTAGGGATAGAGGTGGACATAAGGAGTGCAAGAGCGGCACTGTCTCCTTTGCCAGAAACACTGGAGCGGTTCTCACCGCGGTAAGCATCCCATCAGGAACGATTACCCCGCCCAGATCCTCGCGCGCCACGACCAGCACCGCGCGCACCTCGGTGCGCGGGCGGCTGCCTGGCTGACTGCGCCCCCCTCGCTGCTGGCCGAATCGCACGCGGCCGAGGCCGACGCTGCGATGGTGGTTGGCCTCTGACCTGGCCACCACCACCTCGAGCCTGCAGGGGACGATACGCAGGGGGTGCGGCGCGAACGTTAGCACGACGAAGCACCTCAAACTGCTCGCGCAGCGCCCTCTGGTTATTGACCAGAGTAACCGTCTCCTGGAGGTGCCTACATCCCTCACATCCAAAGAGACCAGGACCTGTCATAGGCGTACGCAGTAGCCTATTGTACAGGTCCTGGGACGGGCACAGATTGTCCAAGGCAAAAGTGCGCCTTGCCCGGACACTCCTGGTCACCGCCCGCGTCATACAGTCCAGAGCCAGGTTGATACCATCCTGGATGGCTCGCTGGACTGTGACCGGACTTGGCTGGCACGATGCGGATGCTGTTACTACCCCTTGTAACAGCTGGGAGACGTGGGACAGAGCGGCAATCGAAGCCCTCCCACTCTCCTCCACATCACGCAACGCGGTATTTGCTGAACGCAACGCGTTCGAACACAAGACTCCCGTGTCAGAACGGGAGCCTGGCCGCGCATCCTCACCCAAAGCTGCGCGGTCATCCACGCTCGGCTTAGGTACCACACCGTACCGCTGGTAATCCAGGGGCACGATGCGGCAACGCCTGGCCACCTCGCGCGGGGCCTTAGCGAGACGTCCACTCGATTTAATGGACGTCTCCGCCGCCTCGAACATGTCAACGACATGCTCTGCCAGCGGCAGAGAAGGCATAGCGTTAGCAGCAGGCTTACCAGCTAACCACGGCCTGTGATCACGCTGGCTAGCCGACTGCTCCACGGGCAGATCTGGTCTAACACTCACCAACCACTGGCAAGCGTCAGACCAATCCTCCTCCGTGGCTAGCTGCGAGCGCTCTACAAGACGGGGGCCTTCGTCTTCCTCCTGAGCGCAAGCAACAGAGCTTGATGGCGGATACGCTGATATCCCTGGCAAGCCAGGGAGAGCATGCGGGCCTGATAACACCGGCATGCTAATCTCACTGGCTTGACCAGGAGCAGGCGCCGTGGTAGAGCGCGGGGCATATACCGCCCCACCACGGCCCCGGCCAGCACCAGCGACACTCTCGGCAAGCCGAGGTATGCGGTAACGCTGGCCTCCAGCGCCCAGGGCCACAGTCTGAACCGTGGATTCTACCCCTGGGAGAGTAGAACCGTGGAATAAGTCGCCTGTATTCCCCGTGAGGGGTGCACAGGCGTCATAATCCATGGCCACGTCCTCAGACGGCGACCCCAACAGGTAATCCTCATCCTCCTGGCCAGACAGATTAGACTCCGGGTCAGCAAAGAGAGCTAACCCGGACTGGCCAGGGAAGGTGCCATACGAGGTACTGGCACCCGCGGCGTGCGGATACCCCTGGACTGATAAGCAGCCCGCGGGTTCCAGCGACAACCGTCCACGGTCCCTATTCGGCGTGGCACTAAGCCTGCTGCCAGGGTCGTGGAACGCCCCCTCTAATGGGGCCACCTCTGAATCTTCGAACAACGGAAGCGTACTAAGGAAAGGTGATTCAGAGGTGGGGATTACCTGCTCCGAAGCAGATGATGAGGCCAACAAAGGATTTGGTCCAGGAAGCATGCCACGAAGCAACTCTGGAACCAAATCCTTTATTGTCCTCCTCATCTCTCCCAACATCTCGGTCCGGAAGGCCTCCATGTCCACCGCGGACGAGGCCTTCCTCTTACCCTTCTTACTCACAACCTCTCTTTTCTGCTTCTTCTTGTCCTCCTCCACCACCTTGTCCATCGCCTGCAAGCACAAGAATTCGGACATTAGCTCGCCCCCCCCCCAGTGCTTACATATCTCGCAATTAAGCAAGGGACCACAGGGGCTACACTGATAACAGAGATGAGGCACAAACTTGTCCTTCAAATACCGTCCACAGGACGCACAACCAGGTCTCTGAAACAGGGCAAAGGACGAGGAGTATGAGCAATCTAGTTAAGCTCAGAAACTCACCAACTCAAGAGAAGGAAATGATCATAAAGATCAAAATTAATCAGAAAACCAGCTTCGGACAACTTTAATTGTTAATAAAGAGCAAGGCTGATTATGACGTCATTAATCCTATGACAGGAAAAAATCGATCCCCAACAAACATCCAAGTGCAAGGACGAATTGTATCTCTAACCAGAACATGTGCAGAATGGACATTTCGACTACACAACCATCAGATATATACTGATAACAATGGCAAATACTGTTAATTATCTCCCTTTCCTCTAAATAATTAACATCACCTCATATCAATAATTAGATACCTGACACCTTGTATAGACAAACCATCCAACGTGATGAACTGGAGCACTCCACCAACTGAACGCCTCTTAACTCTCTCCACCTCTAGGGGAAGGAATTGGATCAAGAGGGCAAAGTGAGAAGACCTTTATACTAGGCCTCCGACTCACTGGACATAGAATTTTTGGTTAGATAACCTAACAGTATTAGTAGGAAATGGAACCATGGTGGAGAGAAACAAACCCTCTGCTGATGTGATGTCCATTAAATGTCGTCACACAGACCTGTGGACATAAACACAAAGAGAGATTAGTATGATATAGCACCTAGTTGAAATAAACCAACTAAACAAGGCGCTTATCACGGTAAGCGCGAGTCCCGGAAACACATTACACCGGGGACAAAACTCGCTAATTTTACTAGAAGTCACCTGATTTAAAGGTCCTGGGCCCTCCTCTGGCGAAGTCATCCTTCCTGCCATCTTTATCAGGGATAAACACTTCCAAATTTTCACAAAAACACTAAGAATTGAGCCAAGAAAAGCACTAGCACAAAAACATGTGTAGACTCTCTGCCAATAAATTAGCAAAGAGGAAGTGCTAGTCTGCGCATGCGCGGTGGTGGGGCTGGCATCCGCCAGACTACGCTCTGACTCCCTGCCCAGTAGGGGCACCTAAATGTTTTAATCTGAGTGTTTATTGAGTGAAAGCCGATATTTAGCAATATCAAAAGTATTAGGGAGGTAAGTATACTCTTGATGTGAAATAGCAAATTATGCAAATCTACATATACCACTGAATATACATATAACATAACTTATATGCAACCATACACATAAAATCATTCATATGTAAACATACATGTAACCTCATTTATATGTAAATATACATACATCATTCACATGCAATTATAAATATGAAGTAGCATCTCTGTGAAACGATTTATCCCTCGTGTGCCAGCAGGACAAGGTTCAGATAGAGTGGGGTCTAGGGACAGTTTAACCATTGTGTGTCTGCTGAACAATGTTGCGATAGGGTGCGAGCTATGGGCAGATAAATAATGTCTACTTAATTCATTAATAGTCAAGTTGATCAAAATGGCTTCTGCGGTCATCTTAAAAATATTCATTGGCAGATACGACAAATACTTTAGAAGATCTACTACTGGACTAAGAGAGTCAGTATTGGACTGATGGTCACACTAACTGGGCCATTACTGGATTGACTGTCACAACAACTGAGGCAGTACTGGAGCAACCTGTTGCCTAACTGAGACAGTACTACACCGACTGTCACACTAACCGAACCATTACTCAGCTGACTGTCACACTACTTCAGCCAGTACTGGACTGATTGTAACACTAACTCAGCCAATACTGGACTAACTGGTTCCCTACATGAGCAAGTATTACAGCGACTTTCAAAATTAACAAGCCAGTACTAGACTGATTGTCACACTACCTGAGACAGTACTAAACTGACTGTCATGCTAAATGAACCAGTACTGAACAAACTGTCACACTTACTGAGTCAGTACTGGATTTACCTTAACTCTAACTGAGCCAGTATTGGACTGACTGTCACACTAACTGAGGCAGTACTGGACTCACTGTGCCATTAACAGAGCCAGTACATATCTGACTGTCACACTAACTGAGCTAGTACTGGATTAACTGTTAAGCTAACTGGACCAGTACTGGACTAACCTTAACACTAACTGAGCCAGTACTGGTCTGAACCTATCAGTAACTGCACCAGTACTCGACTGACTTTAATATCAACTGTACTAGACTAACCTTAACAATAACTGAGCCAGTACTGGTCTTAACATATCACTAACTGCACCAGTACTCGACTGACCGTAATATTAACTGAGCCAGTACTGGTCTGATCTTAGCATTAACTGAGTGAGTACTGGATTGAATATCACACTAATCGAGCTAGCACTTGACTGACTATCACAATAACTAAGCCAGTACTGGAGTAGCTGGTTCCCTAACTGAGCTAGCACTAGACCGACTGCCACAATAACCGAGCTAGTACTACACCGACTGTCACAATAACTGAGCCAGTACTTGACAGACTGTCACACTACATCAGCCAGTATTGGACTGTCACACTAAGTGTTTTGACCATAACACTAACTGAGTCAGTACGGGGCGGACTGTTTCACTAAATGGGCTAGTACTGGATCGAATGTGTTGCTAACTGAACCAGTATTGGATCTGCTCTGTCACACTAACTGAGCCAGTACTGGATTGAATGTAACACTAACCAAGCTAGTACTGGAATGATTGTCATACTAACTGAGCCTGTATTGGACTAAATGTCACAATAACTGAGGCAGTAGTGGATTGACTGGTTTCTTAACTGAGCTAGAACAGGTTGACTGGATCCATAACTGACCTAGTACTGCACTAACTGTCACACTGAGACAGTAATGGACTAACTGTCTCACTAACTGGGGCAGCACTCGACTGACTGTCACAATAAGTGAGCCAGTACTGGACTGACTGGTTCCCTAGCTGATCCAGTATTGGTCTGACTGTCACACTACCTCAGCCAGTACTGGACTGACTGTATCACTAACTGAGCGGGTCCAGCTATAAACTTACGTATAGAATGTGGACACATACTTTTTATGCTGTAAAGTTCACCATTCTATAGCACATCATAGGTTTACTTTAACCACAGGTATCTTGTCGTATCCTAATCAGACAAATGCAAAACTTTGCTACAATTCTCCGCTTTTTGTGATTGCAAATTTCATGATGATACATAAAGTTTTTCCGAAATTCTGCATGCTCGCATAAGTCAAATGATGAACCAAATATTACAAAATGTGTCATCTATCGCCAATCTGTCCTACAAATGAAAAAAATTAACTCACTCATTTTCATACAATGGGTATTGTTAACAAATGTAGCAGTCTACCTATGAGTGGCGACTCGTTTACCTGTGGTCACTACTGGCTGCCTATTAGCACATCTAGCCTCACATAAGCCCTGCGTGTCAAAGGCATTTCCTTCCATATCACAACCACCCCACCACAATCGACGACATCTTCGCTCTTCCAAATCATACCGCCATCGCACAGACCACTGAGTACATAGCTCCTGTTTGGCTGGTAATGTACATTCATCTGAGGAGAGTAATAAGATAAGATATTTATTACACACTAAACACATAATGATTGACAAATGGATGAACCCAGTTTTAGCTATGCCCCGCTCATCTCCAGGTAAGCTCCACCCATGCTTTGCCCATGTTGGGATCGATTGCTGGGATACTCACCATTGGAAGGAAGCTTATATAGAATACTCATCATTGGAAGCAGGCCTATATACATGAATACTCGCCATTGAAAGTAGGCCTGTATAGAATACTCACCATTGAGAGCATGCCCATATAGAATACTCACCATTGTAAACAGGCCTGTATAGAACTCACCATTGAAAGCAGGCCCATATAGAATACTCACAATTGAAAGTAGGCCTATATAGCATACTCACCATTGGAAGCAGGCCTATATAGGATACTCACCATTGGACGCATTCCTATATAGAATACTCACCATTGGAAGAAGGCCTATGTACAATACTCACCACTGGAAGCAGCCCTATATAGAATACTCACCATTGGAAGCAAGCTTATATAGAATACTCACCATTGGAAGCAACCCTATATAGGATACTTAACATTGGAAAGATACCTGTATAGAATACCCATTGATGAAAGGAGGCCGGTATTGAATACTCACCATTGGAAATACACCTACATATGATACTCACCATTGGGTCAGGACTATGTGGAATACTCACCATTGAAAGCAGGCCTATATAGAACTCACCATTGGAAGCAGCTGTATTTGGGATACTCACCATTGGACGCAGGCTCTTCCAAATCATACTGCCATTGCACAAACCACCGAGTACATAGAATACTCACCATTGGAAGCAGGCCTATATAGGACTCCCCATTGGAAGCAGGCTCTTCCAAATCATACTGCCATTATACAGACCACTGAGTACATAGAATACTCACCATTGGAAGCAGACCTATATAGGATCAGCACCAGCTGTACTCAGCATCAGCTATACTCAGCATCAGCTTTATTCAGCATCAGCTATACTCAGTATCAGCTATATTCAGCATCAGCTATATTCAACGTCAGCTATATTCAATATCAGCTGTATTCAGCATCAGCTATATTCTGCATCAGTTATATTCATCATCCCGTGCTTCAGTACAGCTCAGAAATAACTTAGTATGTTTTCAAAATAACCTAAAATGCAGCTAAATATTTTGGACTTAATTTTATTAGAAGGAAGCCATTGCTTTCTAAGTAATTGTTTCCAATCAAATTAAGTCCAAAATATTCAGCAGAATATTTCTTACATCATGTTCAAAATTTATTCAAAAACTAACATATTTCTGCTTTTGTTTTGGAAACATGTTGACATATTTAGGAGCTGTGCCGTAGTAGTTATACCCACCATCATCTACTCACTGCCACTGTACTACCAGAGACAAGCAGAACATTAGGCATTAATCAAGCGATGTGTAGGATGATGTCATAATTAATTATGGCATGAATGACTCGATATAGTCCGTCTTTAACGCTTAATAGTCTGACACGTACAAATTGTATGTTTTTACCATTCAATAAACATTCAGTTGAATATTTTGAAACTAATTTGGCTTGGTGCGGTTGCTGCCATAGGCTGCAACAGCACATATTCAAATTAGTTTCAAAAAATTTAACAGCTTACCTGTATAGTTTTCTATAAAATGGAGTCAGGGAGTTCAGGGATCGATCGATCCTAATATGAGCGAGATGTGAGAGGAGCTTAGCTAGAGATGACCAGCACATAACCAAAACTGGAAAGGTCCATTATGTGTAACTGGCATAGAAATGAGAAGAAAGGCCAGTACCTGTTACGTAAATGGGTTCAATATCCGCCTCAATGTCAGGTGTCACAGTATGTTTCTTATCCTCCTCAATGCCAGGTGTCACAGTACGTTTCTTATCCTTCTCAATATCAGGTTTCTCTGTGTGTTCCTGTGTCTCAGGCCCATCTCCTGATTGGTCGATCTCATCAGTGATGATGATGTCATGACCATCTGTTTCTTCACTGGTATCGATGACTTCATTCCTGTATGATGCTTCAGTCACTCTGTCATGATCTGGCTGCTGTGTCTGGAGACATGCTTCCTGACATTCTGCCCGACTCTCAAATCTGTTACTGACTGCTTTATCGTCATCGCATCCACCATACCAGAAGCGTTCACATCGCCGTTCCTGACTGTTATAGTACCATAGGACACGATACTCACTATCACCACATTGTCCACGAGCATACACCATGCTACATCTGTCTGTCAATACACAGCACACTCATATATCAGAATATCAGCAAAAGTACAGGTAATTCAATTGAAATTGTTAAAATTTAATTAATAGGAATTATTACAACAAAATTGAAATTCCAGTTTTTCACATTTCCCTATTCCTTATTTATACAAGACATCAGTGTTACACTGATGGGATATTGGCAAAAACCTTGGCATTTTGCATTTTCAAATGGGAATCTAGCTATGTATCAAGATCACAATGACCGTGATCTCAGAAATATGAGTGTCTGTGCTGCTCCTCCTGGGTGAAGTAAGTATATGACGATGCTTAGTTCCAATAAGTTGGCCAATTCTGAAATAAACGACAGATGAGCTAGGCAGAAGCAAAATGTTAGTCTGCATTCTATACAAATGTGACAATGACCATGACCTCAATATCATTGTACGTCATATAGCTAAACATGTGACCAAGTGATCAATTATGGTGAACTAATCCCGAGATATAAAGCAATATGTTGAGCTAGACCAAAAATTTAACCAAAAGGAATAGTTTTATATTAAGATCACAGTGTACTTGACCGTTGACTGCATAACTTCAATAGGATTGTACTGCCACTGGTTGATATATGTAACCATGTGTCCAAGTTTAGTCACAATAGGCTGAACCTATCCTTAGATACAAAACGATATGTTGAACAAAACCAAAAACTTAACAGGAAACAATAGAATATTATACCAAGGTCAAGGTGGCCATAACCGTTGACCTCAATATCATTGTGCGCCATCCGGTTGATATATGTAATCATGTGTCCAAGTTTAGTCCCAATAGGGTGAAGCCATGGCGAGATATAAGAGCTAAACAAAAAACGTAACCATAAAAAATCTTGAACATTGAACTCATGACCTCAATATCATTGTGCTCAATCCCCTTGATATAAGGAAGCTTGTATCTAAGTCTAGTCCCAATAAGGTGAAGCCATGCAGAGATATTAGATGATATGTTGAGCTAAATACAAAACTTAACCGAAAAACGTAGAGGTTTATACCAAGGTCATAGTGACCTTGAACTTTGAGCTCATGACCTCAATATCATTGTGCTCCATCCACTTGATATAAGCATGCATCTATGTTTACTCCCAATAGGGTGAAGCCATGCCAAGATATTAGCTCAATCAAGATCAGATGCCGACAGGCAGACAGGTGAGTGGGCAGATGGACGGACGGACGGATGAGTGGACGGATGGACTGACTGCCAGACAGATGGATGGACAGACAGAGTCCGACAGGCAGGCAGGCAGGCAGACAGACAGGCAGGCAGGCAGGCAAACTGGTAGACAGGCAGAGACAAAATTTCAATTCTAGCCAACAATAATTGAATAATTTAAAACAAGAGGCTCAAGGGCCTGTGGCGCTCACCTGGACCATTGGCATTTAAACCATTTGCATTTAAATAGACATGATGGATGATTTTCGGAAAACTGAATATAGACACCAAAAAAAATTGACCTATTATGATTCTCCTTTAATATGTTGATGCCTACCCTCATAGGATCATTCCACCCAAGTTTTGTAGAAATCGGGCTATTGATTGAAGGAGTACCGTTTTTACATGGCTTAGGAAAACTTTCAGAAAATCAGAGATGGCTGCCAAAACATTGACCTATTAAAATTCTGAATAGAATTTCTAGAGGCTATGAGAATATCCCTTCCAGTCAAATTTCTTTGAAATTGCCCAAGCGATTAATGAGTAGCATTTTATACAAATTCCCACTTTTCGGAAAATCCAAGATGGCCACCACCAAAATCAAGCCGTCAAAATTCTATATACATCTTTTGAAGCATCCTGGCCTAGGGTTCTTCCAGCTGAGTTTGGTTTAAATCAGCCAAGCGGTTAATGAGAAGTAGCCTTTTAACTGATTTCCCAAAATATTCAGAAAATCCAAGCTGGCCACCGGGAAAATTGACCAATTAAAAATCTGTATAACATCTGAAGCCTACTGCCCTATGCTCATTCCAACCAGTCTGTTTGAAATCATCCAAGCTGCTAGTGAGTAACGTTTTAAACAATTTTTGGTAATTTTTCGGAAAATTCAAGATGCCCACCGACCAAATTGACCAATCAAAATTCTGTATAAAAGCTCTAAAGCATACCACTTTAGGGTCCTTCCAGCCAAGTTTGCTTGAACTCATTCAAGTGGTTAATGAGGAGTAACCTTTTAACTGATTTCCAGAAGTTTTCACAAAATCGAAGATGACCACCGAAAAAATGGACCAATCAAAATTCTGTATACAAGTTCTGAAACCTACCAGCCTAGTATCCTTCCAGCCAAGCCCAGTGCTCCAGATAACTTTCTTCAGTTGGGAGTACAGCACTCCTTAATTTTTCAACTGATGCGTACTGCAAAATTCATGAGGAGCACAAGACACTGAACCTTACTGAACAATTATCCTCCTCCCCTCCCCAACAATATATATTTATGGCGTTGTGTTCTAAATTATCCTTACCATATGAAAGTGTAGCAATCAGGGCAGTGTACCATTGATCAGATCAACATGTTACAGTAGCTACACAGAATGTTACATTATGTTATATGATAAAGCTAATGTAGAATCCCGCACATTCCATTCTGTCGTGTCATTCTGTGAGGGCCATTTGGTGAGGTCAAGTCTGGGTGTTAGTGTTGGTGTTAGTGTTAACACTGATCCCTAACATTAAGCCATGTGTTAACACCAGTAGTGTTAACACTAACACCGGCTGTGTTAACACTAATGCTGGTAGTGTCAGGGTTGTAGGAATGTAGGCTACTCTGGGGTGGTGGTGGATGTGGAAAGTGTATGGGTGGGGCAAAAAACTATGGGCGCTATGGGGATATACGATGGTAAAGGAAAACCCTGGGGGCGGGATGGGGGCCTCGCCCCTATCCCACCTGTTCATAGGCATATGATCGGGTGTTAAATCAAACACGAATCCAGCTATGAGATTTTAGTGTAAAGGAAAAATACTATATTTTCTGTGTAATTTTAGAAAGTACATAACTTATATGTACGCCGTTGGGACACATTTTAATGAACTGATAATCTGTATTAATACTAAACTTATTTGAGACACATATTTTTGTGTCACGTATCATCGGATAATGGGTTTTCGAAGGTGTAAGCACATTTTTGCCGATTTAATATAAGAGTAGAAATTTTATCAACAAATTTGGTCAATTTCGTAACTAGCACCATTCACTGAAATAAAACATGCATAAAAATAAAAATAAACCCTAAAATAAACTTACTGCTTTTAAATATCCACTACCTGCATGGTCTACAGATGCACTGCGTCATGTGCTTAAGGAGGGTAATGTAATCGCGTAATTTCAACTCTAGTGAGGCGGTGAATTGATGCCATTTTTATGATTTGAGCAAAGGAGAGTCATTCACCGACAATAATGACATAAACGGGTCTGATACAAACACAGAACTTAATTTATAGAATATACTTGTAAATCCAGATCAGGTTACATTCCGCTTTCATCATAACCGGGTGGCAGCAAATTTCAGCCAAAACATTTAAAAAGTTAAAATCTTTCAGTTTTTGGTTTGGAAATTGGTAAATGTGGTATTGAAAGTGAACATAATTAGTGTTTTGCCTACAGGAAATAGAACAAAATTATTGAAATTTATATCGTATGTGGTAACTAGGGCCTGTTCCTCGCTTCAGGAGAAATAAATTATTACTATGGCAACGGGTCTCAGGACAGTAACTGGGAGATGTCACTCGACGCAAAAACTGGATTGATTTGTATAATTTCCTTATGAGTTATCAGTATTTTTATCATGGGTAAAAAAGTATTAGTGAAAATACATGTTTTTCACTACACTGACATCAAAATGCATAGCAACGCATCGTTTACATTTTCCATGAAGCTCAAACCCTAAAATCATGTATCCAAACGTATGTAATGACTCCGCCCGGTATTACAAAACATCAAATCACGATTGAATTTTGCAAGGGAATAAAGAAAACGCAATTAAGGTTTGACAACCTATTGCTCGTAATGTTAAATTAGCCCCTCAGAAATGGCGTCGCTCCCAGGGTATTGTGGGAAATTTGATTGTGATGACGTCATCGCGATTCTATGAATAGGTTTTCAAAAGGTATAATGAGGCAAGGGAGGTAATTCAACTAAAAATTGAATGTCAATTTATCTTTAACTTAAATTGTCTCTATTGCAAATATTTAATATTCGGTAAGTGACATGTTTAAAAGGAGCGGAGAACACTCTACATGATAAACATGGCACTTCAGGCTTCTCTATACCTATTTGAGGTAAATAACTATTTCACTTCAAGAGTATACTTACCTCCCTAATACTTTTGATATTGCTAAATATTGGCTTTCACTCAATAAACACTCAGATTTAAAACAGTTAGGTGCCCCTACTTGGCAGGGAGTCAGAGCGTAGTCTGGCGGATGCCAGCCCCACCACCGCGCATGCGCAGACTAGCACTTCCTCTTTGCTAGATTATTGGCAGAGAGATCACACATGTCTTTTTGTGCAAAAGCTTTTTCTTACTCTTAAACTGTTTAAGTGGTGTTATTTTGGAGTGATAATCACTTATTTGGATGGCAGGAAGGAACACTTCGCCAAAGGAGGACTTAGGACCTTTAAATCAGGTGACTTCTAGTAAAATTAGCGAGTTTTCTTCCCGGTGTATTGTGTTTCCGGGACTCGCGTTTACCGTGATAAGCGCCTTGGTTAGTTGGTTTATGTCAACTCGGTGCTACCTAAGGCTAATTTCTCTTTCTGTTTATGTCCACAGGTCTGTATGACGCTAGGTGGTGACATCACAGCAGCAGAGAGTTAGTTTTCTCTCCACCATGGTTCCATTTCCTACTAACACTGTTAGGTTATCTAACCAAATGAAAAATTATGTCCAGTGAGTTGGAGGCCTAGTATAAAGGTCTTCTCACTTTGCCCTCTTGATCCAATTCCTTCCCCATGAGGTGGAGAGAGTTAAGAGGCGTGCAGATGGTGGAGTTCTCCGGTTCGTCACGTTGGATGGTTTGTCTATACAAAGTGTCAGGTATCTAGTTTGATAATGTGGTGATGTTAATTATAGTAAGCAAAGGGAGATAATTAACATTTTTGCCAGAAAAGAGTTATCTATTTTCACTTCAAGAGTATACTTACCTCCCTAATACTTTTGATATTGCTAAATATTGGCTTTCACTCAATAAACACTCAGATTTAAAACAGTTAGGTGCCCCTACTGGGCAGGGAGTCAGAGCGTAGTCTGGCGGATGCCAGCCCCACCACCGCGCATGCGCAGACTAGCACTTCCTCTTTGCTAGATTATTGGCAAAGAGAACACACATGTTTTTCAGTCATAAGCTTTTCTTGCTCATTAACGTTTTTATTGGTGTTATTTTGGAAGTGATAAGACCTGATTTGGATGGCGGAAGGATACACTTCGCCACCGGAGGACGTTGGACCTTTAAATCAGGTGACTTCTAGTAAAATTAGCGAGTTTTCTTCCCGGTGTATTGTGTTTCCGGGACTCGCGTTTACCGTGATAAGCGCCTTAGTTAGTTGGTTTAGGTCAACTCGGTGCTACCTAGGACTAATTTCTCTTTCTGTTTCTGTCCACAGGTCTGTATGACGCTAGGTTGTGACGTCACAGTACCAGAGAATTAGTATTCTCTCCACCATGGTTCCATTTCCTACTAACACTGTTAGGTTATCTAACCAAATGAAAAATTATGTCCAGTGAGTTGGAGGCCTGGTATAAAGGTCTTCTCACTTTGCCCTCTTGATCCAATTCCTTCCCCATGAGGTGGAGAGAGTTAAGAGGCGTGCAGATGGTGGAGTTTCCGGTTCGTCACGTTGGATGGTTTGTCTATACAAAGTGTCAGGTATCTAGTTATTGATAATGTGGTGATGTTAATTATTGTAAACAATCAAAGGGAGATAATTAACATTTTTGCCAGTCAAGAGTTATCTATATGTATCTGATGGTTGTGTAGTCAACTTATCCATTCAGCATACAATTCGTCTTTGCACTTGGATGTTTTGTTGGGATCGAATTTTTCCTGTCACGGGATTAATGACGTCATAATCAGCTGGCTATGTATTTATTAGCAATTCAAGCGCTATGCTGGTTTTTGATGTATATTGATCTTTATGATCGTTTTCCTTCTCCTTGAGTTGGATTGAGTTTCTAAGCTTAACTAGTTGCTCATACTCCTTGTCCTTTGCCCTGTTTCAGGGACCGGGTTGCGCGTCCTGTGGACGTTTTATGCATGTAAAGTTCTGGCCGCATCTGTGTTATCGATGTAGCCCTTGTGGTCCATTGATTAATTGTGACATATGTAAGCACTGGGGGGGCGAGTTAATGTCCGAATTCTTGTGCTGCTTACAGGCGACGGACAAGGTGGTAGAGGAGGAGAGGAAGAAGAAGCGGAAACGAGAGGTTGTAAGTAGGAAGGGTAAGGGGAAGGTCTCGTCCGCGGTGGATATGGAGACCTTCCGGACCGAGATGTTGGGAGAGATGAAGAGGACAATAAAAGATTTGGTTCCAGGGTTGCTTCGTGGCATGCTTCCTGGACCGGATCCTTTATTGTCCTCATCATCGGCTTCGGAGCAGGTAATCCCCGCCTCTGGATCGATTTTCCTTAGTCCGCTTCCGTTGTCCGACGATTCAGAGGTGGCCCCATTAGAGGGGGCGTTCCACGGCCCTGGCAGCAGGCTTATTGCCGCGCCGATAGGGGACCGTGGACGGTTGTCGCTGGAACCCGCTGGCTGCTTATCAGTCCAGGGGTATCCGCGCGCCGCGGTGGCCAGTACCTCCTATGGCACCGTTCCTGGTCAGCCCGGGTTAGCTCTCTTTGCTGACCCGGGGTCTAATCTTTCTGACCAGGGTGATGAGGATTACCTGCTAGGGTCGCCGTCTGACGACGTGGACATGGATGAAGACGTTTGTGCACCCCTCGCGGGGAATACAGGCGCTTTTTTCCACGGTATTACTCACCCTGGAGTAAGGTCCGCGGTTCAGGTGGTGGCCCAGGGCGCTGCTGATGGCCAGCGGTACCGCATACCTCGGCTTGCCGAGAGTGTAGCTGGTGCTGGCCGGGCCCGTGGTAGGGCTATATATACCCCGCGCTCTACCGCGGTGCCTGCTCCTGGTCAAACCAGTGATATTCTCATGCCGGTGCTGTCAGGCCCGCATGTTTTCCCTGGCTTGCCAGGTGTATCAGCGTACCCGCCGTCAAGCTCTACTGCTTGCGCTCAGGAGGAAGACGAAGGACCCCGTCTTGTAGAGCGCTCGCAGTTAGCCACGGAGGAGGATTGGTATGACGCTTGCCAGTGGTTGGTGAGCGTTAGGCCTGATCTGCCCGTGGAGCAGTCGGCTAGCCACCGTGTTCACACGCCGTGGTTAGCTGGGAAACCAACTGCTAACGCTATGCCTTCTCTGCCGCTGGCGGAGCATGTCGTTGACATGTTCAAGGCGGCGGAGGCGTCCATTAACACGAGTGGACGTCTCGCGAAGGCCCCTCGCGAGGTGGCCAGGCGTTGTCGCATCGTGCCCCTGGACTACCAGCGGTACGGTGTGGTACCCAAGCCCAGCGTGGATGACCGCGCGGCTTTGGGTGAGGATACGCGGCCAGGCTCCCGTTCTGACGCGGGGGTCTTGTGCGCGAACGCGTTGCGTTCGGCGAATACCGCGTTGCGTGATGCGGAGGAGAGTGGGAGGGCTTCGATTGCCGCTCTGTCCCACGTCTCCCAGCTGTTACAGGGGGTAGTAACGGCATCCGCATCGCGCCAGCCAGGCCCGCTCGCGGTCCAGCGAACCATCCAGGATGGTATTAACCTGGCGCTGGACTGTATGACGCGGGCGGTGACCAGGAGTGTCAGGGCAAGACGCACATTTGCCCTGGACAATCTGTGCCCGTCTCAGGACCTGTATAATAGGCTACTCCGTACGCCTATGACGGGTCCTGGTCTTTTTGGAGGTGAGGGATGTCGCCACCTCCAGGAGACGGTCACCCTGGTGAATAACCAGAGGGCGCTGCGCGAACAGTTTGAGGTACTGCGTCGTGCTAACGTTCGCGCCGCGGCCCCTGCGTATCGTCCCCTGCAGGCTCGAGGTGATGTTGGCCAAGTCAGAGGCCAGCCGCCGTCGCAGCGCCGGCCTCGGCCGCGTGCGATTCGGCCAGCAGTGAGGGGGGCGCAGGCTCCTCAGCCGCCGTCAGCCAGGCAGCCGCCCGTGCACCGAGGTGCGCGCGGGGCGGGGCGGGTCGCGCGAGGATCTGGGCGTGGTTATCGTTCCTGACAGGGCGCTTACCGCGGTAAGGACCACGCCGGTGTGTATGGCGACGGAGACAGTGCCGCTCTTGCATGCCTTGTGTCCACCGCGGTCCCTAGGTGGACCGGTGGGAGGCCGGCTAGCCGACCACATGCAAGAGTGGGAACGGTTAACTCAGGACCGTTTAGTCTTGCGATGGCTTTCCGTGGGGTATCATCCAGAGTGGATGACAGGCCCGCCGTCGCGACTGTCTCTGGTGCCAGTCTGGACTCCCATTCCGAGAGATCCAGGTCAAAGGTTGTGTATCGAGGAGGAGATAAATTCCCTCGTACAAAAAGGAGCTATTCAGCCGGCACAAAGGTGTCCGGGCTTCTATTCAACCCTGTTCTTGGTAACAAAACGCACCGGTGGGTGGAGACCGATTCTCAACCTCAAGCCATTGAACAAGTTCATCGAGACGCCCAGTTTCAAGATGGAAACGGTGCGCTCGGTGTTGGCGGGGTTGGAGAGGGGGATGTGGACGGCGTCGATAGATTTGAAGGACGCTTATTTCCACATCCCCATCCACAGGAGTTTCTGTCGCTTCCTGAGATTTGCATTCCAGGGCAGACAGTGGGAATTCAGGGTGTTGCCCTTCGGAATTTCCACGGCTCCTCGGGTTTTCACCCGTGTGGTTCTTGCGATCACAGCATACCTCCGCAGGAGAAGCATAGCAGTCCACACGTACATAGATGACTGGCTGTTGAAAGCGCACACCCGGGAAAGTTTGTCCGCCAATCTGGAGATTGTTTTGAAAATTCTCACAGACTTGGGCTGGATGATCAATTTCCCAAAATCAGAGCTGACTCCATCCCAGAAGTTTGTTTACCTGGGGATGTTCTTCGATCTGGAGACAGGATATGTGTATCCTACTCAGGAGAGAGTTCAAATACTCATCTCGTTGATTCAGTCAGTGTGCGACAGTCGTCATGTCCTGGCACGGGTTTACTTGAGAATGCTGGGGTTGATGGTTTCGTTGGAACCAGTCATTCCTCAGGCCGCCTTACGCAGGCGGCCGATCCAGTTGTTTCTCATGACACAATGGACCCAGAGTACAGGTTCGCTGGACTCGAATGTGTCAGTGTTGGCGCCTCTGATTCACCACCTGCAATGGTGGTTGAATACAGAGAATCTCTTACCGGGGGTTTTGCTAACCCCTCCCCACCCTCAGGTGACTGTGTATACAGATGCATCGATGGAGGGCTGGGGAGCTTGCCTGGAAGAATCCACGATATCAGGGCTTTGGAATCTGGAACAGTCACAGGAACATATAAATCTACTGGAGCTAAGAGCAGTAGTCCTGGGCCTGGAACATTTCTTACAGAAAGTTCAGGGCAAGATTGTTCTTATTCGTTCAGACAACTCAACAGTTGTGACTTACATAAACCGCCAGGGCGGAACGAAGTCGCCCAGTCTCTGTATGATGACATGGAAACTGCTTTGTTGGTGTCTGGATCACCAGATTACCTTGAAAGCAGTTCATATTCCGGGAAGGTTAAACCTGCTAGCAGACTCATTGAGCCGAAGGATGAGTGTTTTACCCACGGAATGGCAACTAAATCAATGTGTGGCGGATCGTCTGTTCGACCATTGGGGGAAACCCAACATCGATTTGTTCGCAACGAAGAAGAATGCGAAGATGACGACGTACGTCTCTCCGATTCCGGATCCAAGCGCTTTCGCAACAGATGCGTTAGCTATCAGCTGGGGGAGAATGTATGCATACGCATTCCCTCCAGCAATCCTGATTCCAAAAATTCTTCAGAAAATCAGACAGGAGGAATGCCAAGTGCTTCTGATCGCCCCGGATTGGCCAAGCCGATCTTGGTATACGGATCTGCTGGACCTTCTGGTCTGCAATCCGGTTCCTCTGCCTCTGATGGACGATATTATCTTCCAGGGCAAGGCCCTTCACAACAATCCGTCAATGTTCAGATTGACTGCGTGGATGTTGTCAAGGAATCTAGAATTAAGGAGGGCTTTTCTGAGCAAGCAGCCATGTTTATGGCCAAAGCCAGGAGGGGGTCAACCTCCAGAGCATATAATTATAAAATCAACAGATTTGCAGAATGGTGCTCAAAAAGATGTATTGATCCAATGGATTCATCTATTCAAGTAGTAGCTGATTTCCTCTGTCACCTCTATGATGCCTATAGCCTCAAGCCTAACTCTATTGCTGGTTATAAGTCAGCATTAATGTCTGTTATTCCTTGCTTGGCTAAGAGGGGAAGTGATGAAGTAAATACATTGAATGTATTAATTAAAGGCATGGGCAATCTAAGACCAAGGAATCCTCCTGTGATTCCGTCTTGGAGTTTATCGCTAGTGCTTCAAGTACTAGGTGATAAGCCTTTTGAACCACTTAGTTCCATTTCTATGAAACTATTAACACTGAAGACTGTGTTTTTAATTGCTGCGGCCTCGGCTAGGCGTAGGAGTGAGATTCATGCCTTATCAGCCGAGGATGACCGTTTTGTGGTTTCAGGGGAAGGCCTTAAGCTGCTACCTAGGATTAATTTCTTGGCTAAAAATCAGTCGTTGAAATATCCAGGTCAACCTATTATTTTGCCTGCTTTAACTAGATATGATCCTAATTCTAAAGCATGGTGTCCCGTCCGGGCGCTGCGCCGGTACAAACAACGTACGGCGGCATGGCGCACCGACCAGTCAGCGTTATGGTTGTCATATATTGAACCCCATGGGAGGGCTTCTAAGGACACCATTTCCAGGTGGATTGTGGAATGCATTCAGTTTTGCCATAAATCCGCCACCGGGAAACAGGTTGACGTGGCCAAGGCTCACAGTGTCCGCGGCGTAGTGACATCCACGGCCCTATTTAATGGGGTCCCTGTGGATGATATTATGTCGGTGGCTCAGTGGCACTGTGAGTCAAGTTTTACAGACCATTATCTCCGTGACACCTCTAATCCTCTCGCCTTGTCGGTTTTGAAAAAATAAATCGGTTTATATTTTTTGAGGTGATTTCCTCATTACTTATATATATCACAATTAATTTATGGAAACACCCACATTTTTGGGCCTGCATCAGTCTTTACCGATGGGAAGATGATGTCAGCAGCCATTGTCAACAAGGTCAGTCTTGTTCATGTGTTGTCCGTTGTTGATTGTATTGTCACGATTACCCGTTATTAATATGGTGATGGTTTGTGTATTTGTGTGGTTCATTGTTGAGAGTTACGAAAATGGAGCTTTTTCGTCTCTGTCCTGTAGTACATGGCACTTGTACGTAGAGAGCGTATAGGACATTGAGGTCAGTCGACTCTTCCTCCCAGGAAGGAGGGGGGGGAGCGCATATGACATTCGGTCATCTCTCATACATCGGTGGTGTTATCCGATGGTTAGTCAAATCCTGACTGTTTTTTCTTACAGTTTCAGAAGTTTAAGTGCCTTAAACGCAGAAAAGCGTATAGGGATGAGCTGGTCTTTTGACCTCGCCTCCCTCCCGCCAGATTCACTTTCGAATTCTGGCAATATCAAAAGTATTAGGGAGGTAAGTATACTCTTGAAGTGAAATAAACGAAATCTAGGATTTCTTTTTTCACGAGAGAGTTGATACTTACCTCCCTAGATACGGACCCGGCCTCTCCACCCCACAGAGGCTCGGTCTTCAGGCTCTTAATAGTTGCATGTGTGTCAGCCAATAATCTAGTCAGAGGAAGTGCTAGTCTGCGCATGCGCGGTGGTGGGGCTGGCATCCGCCAGACTACGCTCTGACTCCCTGCCCAGTAGGGGCACCTAACTGTTTTAAATCTGAGTGTTTATTGAGTGAAAGCCAATATTTAGCAATATCAAAAGTATTAGGGAGGTAAGTATCAACTCTCTCGTGAAAAAAGAAATCCTAGATTTCGTTTAATGTATCTGATGGTTGTGTAGTCGACGTATCCATTCAGCATACAATTCGTCCTTGCACTTGGATGTTTTGTTGGGATCGAATTTTTCCTGTCACGGGATTAATGACATCATAATCAGCCTGGCTATGTATTTATCAGCAATTCAAGTCGCTATGCTGGTTTCTGATGTATATTGATCTTTATGATCGTTTTCCTTCTCTTTGAGTTGGTTTGAGTGTCTAAGCTTAACTAGTTTGCTCATACTCCTTGTCCTTTGCCCTGTTTCAGGGACCGGGTTGCGCGTCCTGTGGACGTTTTCTACATGATAAGTTCTGGCCTCATCTGTGCTATCAATGTAGCCCTTGTGGTCCCTTGGTTAATTGTGACATATGTAAGCACTGGGGGGGCGAGTTAATGTCCGAATTCTTGTGCTGCTTACAGGCGACGGACAAGGTGGTAGAGGAGGAGAAGAAGAGAAGCGGAAACGAGAGGTTGTAAGTAGGAAGGGTAAGGGGAAGGTCTCGTCCGCGGTGGATATGGAGGCCTTCCGGACCGAGATGTTGGGAGAGATGAAGAGGACAATAAAGGATTTGGTTCCAGGGTTGCTTCGTGGCATGCTTCCTGGACCAAATCCTTTACTGTCCTCATCATCGGCTTCGGAGCAGGTAATCCCTGCCTCTGGATCGGTTTTCCTTAGACCGCTTCCGTTGTTCGACGATTCAGAGGTGGCCCCATTAGAGGGGGCGTTCCACGACCCTGGCAGCAGGCTTATTGCCGCGCCGAGAGGGGACCGTGGACGGTTGTCGCTGGAACCCGCGGGCTGCTTATCAGTCCAGGGGTATCCGCACGCCGCGGTGGCCAGTACCTCCTATGGCACCGTTCCTGGTCAGCCCGGGTTAGCTCTCTTTGCTGACCCGGGGTCTAATCTTTCTGACCAGGGTGATGAGGATTACCTGCTAGGGTCGCCGTCTGACGACGTGGACATGGATGAAGACGTTTGTGCACCCCTCGCGGGGAATACAGGCGGCTTCTTCCACGGTTTTACTCACCCTGGAGTAAAGTCCGCGGCTCAGGTGGTGGCCCAGGGCGCTGCTGATGGCCAGCGGTACCGCATACCTCGGCTTGCCGAGGGTGTTGCTGGTGCTGGCCGGGCCCGTGGTGGGGCGGTATATACCCCGCGCTCTGCCACGGTGCCTGCTCCTGGTCAAACCAGTGATATTGTCATGCCGGTGCTATCAGGCCCGCATGTTTTCCCTGGCTTGCCAGGTGTATCAGCGTACCCGCCGTCAAGCTCTGCTGCTTGCGCTCAGGAGGAAGACGAAGGACCCCGTCTTGTAGAGCGCTCGCAGTTAGCCACGGAGGAGGATTGGTCTGACGCTTGCCAGTGGTTGGTGAGCGTTAGGCCTGATCTGCCCGTGGAGCAGTCGCCTAGCCAGCGTGACCACAGGCCGTGGTTAGCTGGGAAACCGACTGCTAACGCTATGCCTTCTCTGCCGCTGGCGGAGCATGTCGTTGACATGTTCAAGGCGGCGGAGTCGTCCATTAACTCGAGTGGACGTCTCGCGAAGGCCCCTCGCGAGGTGGCCAGGCGTTGTCGCATCGTGCCCCTGGATTACCAGCGGTACGGTGTGGTACCCAAGCCCAGCGTGGATGACCGCGCGGCTTTGGGTGAGGATGCGCGGCCAGGCTCCCGTTCTGACATGGGGGTCTTGTGCTCGAACGCGTTGCGTTCGGCGAATACCGCGTTGCGTGATGCGGAGGAGAGTGGGAGGGCTTCGATTGCCGCTCTGTCCCACGTCTCCCAGCTGTTACAGGGGGTAGTAACGGCATCCGCATCACGCCAGCCAAGCCCGGTCACGGTCCAGCGAGCCATCCAGGATGGTATTAACCTGGCGCTGGACTGTATGACTCGGGCGGTGACCAGGAGTGTCCGGGCAAGACGCACGTTTGCCCTGGACAATCTGTGCCCGTCTCAGGACCTGTACAATAGGCTACTCCGTACGCCTATGACGGGTCCTGGTCTTTTTGGAGGTGAGGGATGTCGCCACCTCCAGGAGACGGTCACCCTGGTGAATAACCAGAGGGCGCTGCGCGAGCAGTTTGAGGTGCTGCGTCGTACTAACGTTCGCGCCGCGGCCCCTGCGTATCGTCCCCTGCAGGCTCGAGGTGGTGCTGGCCAAGTCAGAGGCCAGCCACCGTCGCAGCGTCGGCCTCGGCCGCGTGCGATTCGGCCAGCAGCGAGGGTGGCGCAGGTTCCTCAGGCGCCGTCAGCCAGGCAGCCGCCCGCGCACCGAGGTGCGCGCGGGGCGGGGCGCGCGAGGATCTGGGCGTGGTTATCGGTCCTGACAGGACGCTTACCGTGGTAAGAACCACTCCGGTGTGTATGGCGACGGAGACAGTGCCGCTCTTGCATGCCTCGTGTCCACCGCGGTCCCTAGGTGGACCGGTGGGAGGCCGGCTAGCCGACCACATGCAAGAGTGGGAACGGTTAACTCAGGACCGTTTAGTCTTGCGATGGCTTTCCGTCGGGTATCATCCAGAGTGGATGACAGGCCCGCCGTCGCGACTGTCTCTAGTGCCAGTCTGGACTCCCATTCCGAGAGATCCAGAGCAAAGGTTGTGTATCGAGGAGGAGATAAATTCCCTCATACAAAAAGGAGCTATTCAGCCGGCACAAAGGTGTCCGGGCTTCTATTCAACCCTGTTCTTAGTAACAAAACGCACCGGAGGGTGGAGACCGATTCTCAACCTCAAGCCATTGAACAAGTTCATCGAGACGCCCAGTTTCAAGATGGAAACGGTGCGCTCGGTGTTGGCGGGGTTGGAGAGGGGGATGTGGACGGCGTCGATAGATTTGAAGGACGCTTATTTCCACATCCCCATCCACGGGAGTTTCTGTCGCTTCCTGAGATTTGCATTCCAGGGCAGACAGTGGGAATTCAGGGTGTTGCCCTTCGGAATTTCCACGGCTCCTCGGGTTTTCACCCGTGTGGTTCTTGCGATCACAGCATACCTCCGCAGGAGAAGCATAGCAGTCCACACGTACATAGACGACTGGCTGTTGAAAGCGCACACCCGGGAAAGTTTGTCGGCCAATCTGGAGATTGTTTTGAAAACTCTCACAGACTTAGGCTGGATGATCAATTTCCCAAAATCAGAGCTGACTCCATCCCAGAAGTTTGTTTACCTGGGGATGTTCTTCGATCTAGAGACAGGATATGTTTATCCTACTCAGGAGAGAGTTCAGAAACTCATCTCATTAATTCAGTCAGTGTGCGACAGTCGTCATGTCCTGGCACGGGTTTACTTGAGAATGCTGGGGTTGATGGTTTCATTGGAACCAGTCATTCCTCAGGCCGCCTTACACAGGCGGCCGATCCAGTTATTTCTCATGACACAATGGACCCAGAGTACAGGTTCGCTGGACTCGAATGTGTCAGTGTTGGCGCCTCTCATTCATCACCTGCAATGGTGGTTGAATACAGAGAATCTCTTGCCGGGGGTTTTGCTAACCCCTCCCCACCCTCAGGTGACTGTGTATACAGATGCATCGATGGAGGGCTGGGGAGCTTGCCTGGAAGAGTCCACGATATCAGGGCTTTGGAATCTGGAACAGTCAAAGGAACATATAAATCTACTGGAGCTAAAAGCAGTAGTCCTGGGCCTGGAACATTTCTTACAGAAAGTTCAGGGCAAGATTGTTCTTATTCGTTCAGACAACTCAACAGTTGTGACTTACATAAACCGCCAGGGCGGAACGAAGTCGCCCAGTCTCTGTATGATGACATGGAAACTGCTTTGTTGGTGTCTGGATCACCAGATTACCTTGAAAGCAGTTCATATTCCGGGAAGGTTAAACCTGCTAGCAGACTCATTGAGCCGAAGGATGAGTGTTTTACCCACGGAATGGCAACTAAATCAATGTGTGGCGGATCGTCTGTTCGACCATTGGGGGAAACCCAACATCGATTTGTTCGCAACGAAGAAGAATGCGAAGATGACGACGTACGTCTCTCCGATTCCGGATCCAAGTGCTTTCGCAACAGATGCGTTAGCTATCAGCTGGGGGAGAATGTATGCATACGCATTCCCTCCAGCAATCCTGATTCCAAAAATTCTTCAGAAAATCAGACAAGAGGAATGCCAAGTGCTTCTGATCACCCCGGATTGGCCAAGCCGATCATGGTATACGGATCTGCTGGACCTTCTGGTCTGCAATCCGGTTCCTCTGCCTCTGATGGACGATATTATCTTCCAGGGCAAGGCCCTTCACAACAATCCGTCAATGTTCAGATTGACTGCGTGGATGTTGTCAAGGAATCTAGAATTAAGGAGGGCTTTTCTGAGCAAGCAGCCATGTTTATGGCCAAAGCCAGGAGGGGGTCAACCTCCAGAGCATATAATTATAAAATCAACAGATTTGCAGAATGGTGCTCAAAAAGATGTATTGATCCAATGGATTCATCTATTCAAGTAGTAGCTGATTTCCTCTGTCACCTCTATGATGCCTATAGCCTCAAGCCTAACTCTATTGCTGGTTATAAGTCAGCATTAATGTCTGTTATTCCTTGCTTGGCTAAGAGGGGAAGTGATGAAGTAAATACATTAAATGTATTAATTAAAGGCATGGGCAATCTAAGACCAAGGAATCCACCTGTGATTCCGTCTTGGAGTTTATCGCTAGTGCTTCAAGTACTAGGTGATAAGCCTTTTGAACCACTTAGTTCCATTTCTATGAAACTATTAACACTGAAGACTGTGTTTTTAATTGCTGCGGCCTCGGCTAGGCGTAGGAGTGAAATTCATGCCTTATCAGCCGAGGATGACCGTTTTGTGGTTTCAGGGGAAGGCCTTAAGCTGCTACCTAGGATTAATTTCTTGGCTAAAAATCAGTCGTTGAAATATCCAGGTCAACCTATTATTTTGCCTGCTTTAACTAGATATGATCCTAATTCTAAAGCATGGTGTCCCGTCCGGGCGCTGCGCCGGTACAAACAACGTACGGCGGAGTGGCGCACCGACCAGTCAGCGTTATGGTTGTCATATATTGAACCCCATGGCAGGGCTTCTAAGGACACCATTTCCAGGTGGATTGTGGAATGCATTCAGTTTTGCCATAAATCCGCCACCGGGAAGCAGGTTGACGTGGCCAAGGCTCACAGTGTCCGCGGCGTAGTGACATCCACGGCCCTATTTAATGGGGTCCCTGTGGATGATATTATGTCGGTGGCTCAGTGGCACTGTGAGTCAAGTTTTACAGACCATTATCTCCGTGACACCTCTAATCCTCTCGCCTTGTCGATTTTGAAAAAATAACTCGGTTTATATTTTTTGAGGAGGTTTTTCCTCATTACTTATATATTTCACAATTAATTTATGGAAACACCCACTTTTTTGGGCCTGCATCAGTCTTTACCAATGGGAAGATGATGTCAGCAGCCATTTTCAACAAGGTCAGTCTTGTTCATGTGTTGTCCGTTGTTGATTGTATTGTCACGATTACCCGTTATTAATATGGTGATGGTTTGTGTATTTGTGTGGTTCATTGTTGAGAGTTACGAAAATGGAGCTTTTTCGTCTCTGTCCTGTAGTACATGGCACTTGTACGTAGAGAGCGTATAGGACATTGAGGTCAGGCGACTCTTCCTCCTAGGAAGGAGGGGGGGGGAGCGCATATGACATTCGGTCATCTCTCATACATCGGTAGTGTTATCCGATGGTTAGTCAAATCCTGACTGTTTTTTCTTACAGTTTCAGAAGTTTAAGTGCCTTAAACGCAGAAAAGCGTATAGGGATGAGCTGGTCTTTTGACCTCGCCTCCCTCCCGCCAGATTCACTTTCGAATTCTGGCAATATCAAAAGTATTAGGGAGGTAAGTATACTCTTGAAGTGAAATAAACGAAATCTAGGATTTCTTTTTTCACGAGAGAGTTGATACTTACCTCCCTAGATACGGACCCAGCCTCTCCACCCCACAGAGGCTCGGTCTTCAGGCTCTTAATAGTTACATGTGTGTCAGCCAATAATCTAGTCAGAGGAAGTGCTAGTCTGCGCATGCGCGGTGGTGGGGCTGGCATCCGCCAGACTACGCTCTGACTCCCTGCCCAGTAGGGGCACCTAACTGTTTTAAATCTGAGTGTTTATTGAGTGAAAGCCAATATTTAGCAATATCAAAAGTATTAGGGAGGTAAGTATCAACTCTCTCGTGAAAAAAGAAATCCTAGATTTCGTTTATTTTCTATATAGACGAAAAAATAAGCTGCATGGTGTCCCACAATAAAGTACGGAGTTGGCATATTCCTATATAATGTAGAGCGTGGTGTTCCTATTATGCATTATACTTTTGCCCGTCAGTAATGATAGACTAAATTGCATCGCATGTAAAAGAAATTATGTTTTGACTTGTTTATTAGCAGCAAGCACTAACACTAACACCAAGACTTGACCTCAACACGGTGTTAACCTCTAGAGGTTAGTGTTAGCATCAAACTAGATAAATAATAGTAGATATAGCTATAAATGTCTCAATTTTCATCTGCCAGTGAAAAGGTAAGCTAATAACTCATTCATATCAAGTAAATTAAGCTTATTTTATGCTGATTTGAATATCTGTTCCAGTTTTATTCGCTAATGACTTATGTGAAAATGAAGGCAAAAGCAGGGGTTGATATTAACACTAACACTAACACAATATTTGGTGTTAACACCAGGCGCTAACACTGTGTTAACACTAAATCTGGTGTTAACACTAACACGAATGTTGAGGTCAAGTCTCGGCGTTATCTCAGTGTTAGTGTTGCACTAACACAACACTAACACCCAGACTTGACCTCACCCATAGTGTCACATATGCAGAAATCTGAATGACAACTGAGTTAGCATTAATCTCTGACAGTCCATGGACATCAGAGCCTATTACCAAACTACATGTGCTAACAACGGGCCTCGAAATTTGACAAATTTGCATAGCCTAACGATAAGTCAGGATAATTTTCTCTGCATAACCTATTGTTCAGCTACACAAATTTGTTACGCCAATTTCACTAGGCATAATTCATGCAATGAAAATATATGTACTGCGTGTTGTTGGGTGGTGTGGAAACAACATGAATGGAATCATCAAGTCTATATGACCAGATTCAGGTAAGAATAATTCACAAATGCCTGCTGTCATGGCTGTGCTTTAAATCCATTAAAATTTGTAGCACATGGCCCTTACCAAGCACACACCACATCTCTACTTTCAACAGTATTAACCCTCAAATTTGTTTAAGAAAGTTTCTACTTTCTCAGAGAAAATATCCAGTTGCAGACCAAGAGAAAATAATTTTTGAAAATTTATCACTGGAATGACTGACTCGATTATAGAGCCAGTCATTCTAGTGGTAAATTTTCAGAAATAGTCATCTCTTGGTTTGCAAATTGACATTTCCCTAGACCACTGCAGAAGCCATTTTGGCCGGCTTTAGTGTTAAAGGGTTAAACTAGTCACACCCCACACACACCTCCATGTTATTTCCTACGGTCAGCAAGCTGTCAAATTTAGTCATTACAGTTACATGTCATGGTTGGGATATGGTGTTTGGGATTCATTGCTATTAATCAACTAACTAGTCAGTCATGCCGACCAAATTTTAATTCTGAATGAAAATATATTTTTATATCAAAAATTTGTTTATTTTAAATCTAGCTGTGTTATGGCACATACACAATTAGCCTATAGAGATACACTAGCATTCTAAAGACTGTTAATTCTGGAAAATGAATACATAGTAGAGCTGGGCGGTCTGACGGTAGTACCGTGAGGACCGCGGTATACAGTGAACCGATATCGTGACCGTTGACATTTCCAAATACCGTGAATACCATCCATAATGTTTGAGCAATATTTGAGAAATAGATCCATAAAATCTGACTTGACTATTAGCCGAGTCGAGGTGAAAGAGTCGTTGTAAAAACAAACATCAAGACGTCAATTACAAAATAATGACAGGCAGAATTGTATGGCAAACGTACGTCTTGAAAGTCTCATGGTAAAATTGCTTTATTTAAAACATCTAAACTCATTCTCTGGCCGTCCGCTGGTAGTAATTACACTATAATCTATTCCCTATTCCCGTTTCTATTATTTGCAATTTATTACTCCAAGCATTTTGTCACCGAATAAACAAGCTAGAATAACAAAATTACATACAAACTGTGTGCTATTCAAACACAACAGCAATCTCGCAAAGACGTATCTGATTGGTTGTTTATGAACTAGACCGTGGGAAAATACATTGCTGAATTTATCAATGAAAATTGACTAAAACGTAGTATTTGTTCGCGCCATTTTGATTACGTACTAATTTATTAACAACGAGCAGCTTTGAAGTCGTTATTTTTTATTTTTCTGGCTTGTTTTAAGAAATTTCTTTAAGGATTAAATCCGGTTTAAGTAACGACACCTTTATATAGTTTTACCTTTATTTACCAAAATTATAGTGTTTTAGTTTTTGTAATTAATTTTCCAACTGGCTACACGTCGGAAGTTCGCGGAAATAGCTTTTTACACGCATTGTTCACATGAAGCATGGCGAGTAACGAGTCTGCACATCAGGTACTCGGTAATTATCAGAAGCTCTGGAATCGGCTATATTCAATGTCGTGTTATATGTATGTGTATAGGCCTGTTTTTGCGAGTAACCGAATATACGACTCCAACAGAAATAAAAGAGTACAACACTGGCCTTGTTTAAATACTCGCAGATTTTGTCTGGACTTGTCTGTTTATCAATGCGCTCGACTGCCAAAATAAAATTTACCGTTTGCTGGTCACACGCATTAATAGCAAGAACAATCCAGATTGAAAATAGCGCGCTCCAATGTCTCAAACAGCAGGTTATAGTTAGCAAGTCGACCATCCACTTTGACCGATATTCCCGTGAATGATATTATCTCAATAAAAATAGTGACCTAATAAAGTCGTGAAACTAAACAGTCGCAATAGCCATAATGTTTTTCTTCTCTAAATCAGAAAGCCGATTTATTTATTTTACCTATATTTACCATTGTTTGGAGATGGAAATGAAAAGGAAATGAACAAAATTTATTCTAATTTCGTGGCATGCCTCAACCTCAGATGACGGTATACCGTGGTACCGCAGTATTTTTTTCATGGTACCGATACTGTCATGTAAATGTCAATACCGCCCAGCTCTAATACATAGTATTGGTATAATAATACTTGTCATTCTGAATTCTGAGATTTGTTTTAAAGGAGGCAAATTTAGAAGCTAGTTTGACTGAAAGAAATTGCAGACAGAAATTAATCATTTTCAAGTTAGTCAGATTGTTTTAAAAACAATTAGCAGAGCTTCAACTATAACATACATTAATGAAATATTCACAATTGAAAAATCTTCCATCTTCACTCATATGTTATCCTTAATTACAGAATGCAATATAAGATATGCCTTCGTGGAGATTCAGAGTGTCTGAAAGACAAACTTGAATTAAATTGTTGCAGTCGAGTATGCTCTGTGACTAGCATGTTGATTCCCATTCGTGTAATTAAGTAGGCTATATTTGATAACGGCAACAGACCAGTACGGCAGTTTAATACACCGACGCGTACCGCATTTACATGAGGCATACATGGTATGCATGAATATTTAAATGTTTGCGTACATGGATGATTTGTATGTGTACAGTATGCTTGTACGCATCTTATCTGGAGCACTCGCCAAGCCTGGTTGAAATTGCTCAAGCAGTTAACGAGCAGCGCTTTAAATAATTTCTCGCTATTTTTTGGAAAATTCAAGATGGCCACCGAAAAAATGGACCATTCAAAATTTGGTGTACAAGTTCTGAAGCATACCACGCTAGAGTTATTTCATCCGAGTTTAACTGAAATCTACCTAACAGTTATCGAGTAGGCGTTTAAATGATTTCCAGAAATGTTCAGAAAATCCAAAATGGAGGCCGGAAAAATTGACCAATTAAAATTCTGTATATAAGTTCTGAACCATACCAGCATACTATCCTCCCAGCTAAGTCTGGTTGAAATTGCCCTTGGAAGCAATTAATGAGGAGTAGCATTTTAAACATTTTTGGGAAATTTGAAGATGGGTGTGGAAAAAAATTGACCAATAAAAATTCTGTAAATAAGTTCTAAAACTTACCACCATATGATCATTCATGCCAAATTAATTAGAAATCCACTAAGCGGTTAATGAGGAGTAGTGTTTTTAAGCAAAAAGACAGACAGACAGATGACTGAAGGTCGGCATGGCATAAGATCACTTGGTCATTCCGGTCAGGTGAGCTAATAATTGTAATCGTATGTTCCTTAAATCATGATATTACATTGTATTGTCAGCAGCCCATTAACATCAGTTACAACAGTTACTAGTATTGTTCACCGCCCATTAGATTACACAGATTACACTTAGCATTGAAAACAGACAATTAGTTTACACCTGTTATTGACAACAGCCTGTTAGCTTACACGTGACACCCATTAGCCCACCAACCTGCCTGCCCTCCCGTCCACCCACCCGCGCATGTGCACGCACACAAACACACACATGAAAGTCAGACTTTTTGCAGACCAGGCACCTTTGCTTCAAGCAAGTGATACTTACTTCAGCTCAGGCACACTCACCTCTGACAAGCCACACCCGCTTCAAACAAGCCACACCCACTTCAGACAAGCCACACCAACTTCATGCAAGAAACATTTACTTTAGCGAAGACAAGCCACACCTATTTCAGACAAGCCAAGGCACACCTACTTAAGGCAAGTCAAGCTGCACCTAGTTCAGACATGCCACACACACATACACTAGACAAAACAAGCCATACCTACTTCAGACAAGCCACACCTACTTCAGACAAGGCACACCTCCTTCAGACAAGTGGTAAACGTTTCTGACAAGCCACAACCTCATCAGACAAGCCACATATAGTTCTTACAAGCCAGAGACACTTCAGACACGTCACACCTTCCATATTTGAATCATCAGAAAAAGTCATAAACTGGAAGAGACACAAATGGACAGACCTTTAGTTGGTTGTGATTGTGCTGGCATTGGTGTTGTAGTCTGCATCGGTGTCGTAACAAGTACGGGGGTAGTAATTGGCATCTGTGTTGTGACCGGTGTCACCTCAATGGGTTTCCCTTCTTTACAAGCATGGAGACATTGATCTTCTGTTTCAAAATAGTTGCCACTGTCTATACAGCCGCCATACCAGAAGCGATCACACCGAGCCTCGGCCAAATTATAATACCACTGAACAGAATATTCAGTGCATAATTCTTCACTACGAGACTTGTCACATGCATTCACTGTAATAATAATAATAATAATAATAATAATAATAATAATAATAATAATGGCTCCACAAACAGCTCATAATACCCCGCCATGATAACAAACCAATGAATGAGAGCTATCAGAAAATAGTGATTTCTTCCTCAGACCTAGACCAGTCATCCTGTGAAGTTTCAAAGCGTTCAGCTAAATGGTCATTGAGTTATCATCTAGAAACCAATTTTCAAGATGGCTGCCCTTGGCTGGTGGCCATCTGGGATTTTAGATTATCGTCAGTTTTGATAGATTTTTTTCTCCAGACGTAGTCCAACCACCCTATGAAGTGTCAAAGCAATCCGATAAACTGCAAAGAGCTATCATCCGGAAACCAATTTACAAGTTGGCCACTGGTGGCTGTCGGCCATCTTGGATTTTGGATCATCTTCTTCTTCCATTCACATTTGACTACATTTGAAGGTATGAGATGAGTATTTTACATGAAGCTGGCTGTGATAGCGAGGTTGTTTGCATCCCCATACAGTTTGTCATTGAGCGATGTTGTTGATGACCAGTAGCTGTGCTGCTGCTGATTGAAATGTGGCCAATCCTGTAAGAACTGTTTCTTGGCTGGTGCCACAGGGGCACATTGCAGATGTGCCAATCTTCAGCTTGTTGTACATGTGAGCATGCAGCCTGCAGTGTCCTGAACGGAGACAAAAGATGTTCACTAGTTTTCTTCTGGACAGCTGATTATGGATGGATGCCGATTCATGTGTTGGATGCCCATCTCTCCATTTTTTTTAATGCTTGAATGAGCACCATCCTGACCTCGTTGAGTGTGCAGTGATCATGGTGTTCTTCTTTAGGTGACCCCGCTTTTACTAAAACATGAGCTCTTTCATTTCCCGAGATGGTACAATGAGATGGGATCTGGCATTGAGAGACAATTGCTGCAACTTGTTAGTCAAATCAGTTAATTCCAAGCTTTGAGAGTTGAGAGCTTGTAATACAGAGTGCATCAGTGAGGATCATCATAAATTTTGAGGTTTCTTCCCCAGACCTCATCCAACCACCCTATGAAGTTTCAAAGTGATCCGATAAACGGTAACAGAGTTACCATCCGGTAATCACTCTACATTACAAGTAGCAATGCCCGTGTTCCAAGCATTCCATTGGCGTTAGAAGTGCCCAATGCACAGCATATTTACATATAATTATTGAGTTGTCGTGAACAAACATGAATTGCCCGTTATCACTAAGTATATTCCCCAATTTCTAGGTTGATATTTCCAGCGGTTCAAGTTAATTGTTTTGTAATTTATGATGTCATCGAGATGGCTGCTAATCCTCTTGGAACAGAAAATGTCCTCAATCAAATCAGATTCTACTCGAAGCATACATAACATTTTCCAATAATCAAGGGAAAGGCCATGAAACATCAAATACCCAAGAAATTTACAATGTTAGTCGAGGGTTGGATTTGGATCACAAACAGAACATTACAGGCAAATCTAAGATTCTCAATCAGATTGTATGGATGAAGGGAGGTAATCTAGTCAAAATACTAAAGCAGCTATCCGGTATAATTGGATCCAGCATGCGTGATATGCCTATGGTAAAGCTTTCAGGAAAACGCCCTGAAGTGTCAAATATTCAAGAAATCTGCAAGGTTTGTGGGTGGTGGGGTGGAGTCAGAATTTTACATTTTATTCAATCTAAGATTCTCAATTATCTTATATGGGTAAAGGGAGGTAATCTATACCTAAAACGAAAACTGGTATCTTGCTTCTCAGCTGGGTGACCTTGACCTTGTGGTCGGATCACTCCAAAACCATCACCATTGGATCCGGCATGCATGATATACTATCGGTAAAGCTTTCATGAATATCAAGGAAAAAGCACTGAGGTGTCAAATAACCGAGAAATCAGCAAAGTTTGTGTGGGCTGGCATCGATTCAAAATTTAACATTTCATTCAATCTAAGACTCACAATCATCTTTTATGGGTAAAGGGAGGTAATCTATGCCAAAAACAAAAACTGGTATCTTGCTTCTCGGCTGGGTGACCTTGACCTTGTGGTCAGATCGGTTGCGATAGAGCTCGGATCTGGAATTGGAGACATACATCGTCATCTTTGCTTTCTTCTTCATTACGAACAAATCTATGTTGGGTTTCCCCATGTGGTCGACCAGACGATCCACCACACATTGATTTAGTTTCCATTCCGTGGGCAAAACACTCATCCTTCAGCTCAATGAGTCTGCTAACAGATTTAGGCTTCCCGGAATATGAACTGCCTTCAAGGTGATCATATGATCTAGGCTCCAGCAAAGCAGTTTCCAAGTCATCATACAGAGACTGGGCGACTTCATTCCGCCCTGGCTGTTTATGTAATGCACTATTGTTGAGTTCTCTGACCGAACTAGAACTATCTTGCCCTGAACTTTCTCTATGAAATGTTCCAAGCTTAGTAATACTGCTTGTAATTCCAGTAGATTGATATGTTCTTGTGACTGATCCAGGCCTGATACTGTGTCCTTTTCCAGGCAAGCTACCCATCCCTCCATTGATGCATCTGTGTACATCGTTACTTGAGGGTGGGAAGGGGTGAGCATCAACCCCCCCCCCCCGGCCAGGTTTCCAGAGAAACCATCAACACCAGCATTCTCAAGTAAACCTGTGACAGTACATGACGACTGTTGCACACTGAATGTATTACTGAGATGAGTATTTCTACTCTCCCCTGAGTAGGATAAACATATCCTATCTCTAGGTCGAAGACCATTCCCAGGCAAACAAACTTCTGAGATGAGTCAGCTCGGAGTTCTGAAAGTTGATTATCCAGCCTAAGTCTGTGACAGCATTCAAAACTATCTTCAGATCTGCTGATAAACTTTCCTGATTGTGTGCTTTTAACAGCCAATTGTCTATGTAAGTGTGGACTGCTATGCTTCTCCTGCAGAGGTATGCTGTTATTGCAAGAACCACCCTGGTGAAGATCCGAGGAGCCATGAAAATTCCAAATGGTAACACCTTGAATTCCCACTGTCAGCCCTGAAATGTGAATCTCAGGTAACGATGAAAACTCTTCGCAACTGGAATTTGGAAATAAGGATCCTTCAGATCTATTGATGCTGTCCACATTCCTTTCTCCAACCCTGCCAACACCGTCTTGATCATTTCCATCTTGAAACTTGACGTGTCTATGAACTTGTTTAATGGCTTGAGGCTGAGAATTGGTCTCCACCTTCCAGTGCTCTTTGTCACCAGAAATACGGTTAAATAGAAGCCTGGGCAATTTTGTGCAGGTTGAATTGCTCCATTTTGTATGAGTGAATTTATCTCTTCCTCGATACACAACCGTTGATCTGGATCTCTTGGAATTTGAGTCCAGATCGGAACCAGAGACAGGTGCGATGGTGGGTCTATCGCCCAGTTGGGCTGGTACCCGGCTGAATGCCATCGCAAGACTAAGCGGTCCTGGGTTAACCGCTCCCACTCCTGCTTGTGGAGGGCCAATCAACCTCCCACAGGTCCACCTATTGAGATTCGGAAATAAGCAGTGCAAGACTGGGACTGTCTCTGGTTCTAGCATTAGTGTGGTTCCTGTGGAAATTGGCCCATCAGGCGCGATTACCATGACCAGATCCTCGCGCGCCATGCCCCGTGCCTCGCGCACCTCGGTGCATGGGTGGCTTTGCAAGCCGTCCATTAGGTCTAATAAACATCACGTCTCTACCATAGTGAACATATCAATGATATGCTCTTCCAATGGCAGAGATGGCATAGCGGTATTTGTCGGCTTTCCAGCCAACCATGGGCGTTGATCCGCTGGCTTACCGACTGTTCCACATTGAGTTCTGGCCTGACACTTACCAGCCATTCGCATGCGTCAGACCAGTCCACCTATGTGGCCACCTGTGAGTGCGCCTTCCTCATCCTCTACAGCACTCGCAGGTGTAAACATGGCTGGAGCCGTGGATACACCTGTCAAGCCAGGGAAAGCATGCAGGCCCGAGAGAGCAGGCATGTTTTGCACCGTCGCTAAGCCAGGAACCAGTGCCATGGAAGCATGTGGGATGTAATTCACCACACCATGGCCCGGACCAGCCACCGTCATATCCTCGGCAAGCCGAGGTATGCGGTAACGGTGGTCATCTGCTCCAACCCGGACCACCCCTTGAACCATGAAGCCTACCCATGCGGGAGTAGACCCATGGAAATGTTCGCCCATGCTCCCCGTGATGGGTGCATGTTCGTCCATTTCCATGTTCATGGCTTCAACGGGTGAACCCAGCACCCTGTTCCACCTGGCCATGATAGATTGCCTCTGGGCTAGCAACGAGCGCTAACATGGGCTGGACAGGGAAAGTACCATAAGAGGAAGCGGTAGCTTTGCGGTGCGGATACTACAGGCGCAAACCTGGGTCCAGCGGACCCGGCCCAAGATCCACCTACGAGGTAAGCCTCCAGCCTGGGATCATTTAGGCCCACTTCAGGATTCGTTGGCAAGGCGGCAGTCCCTCCAAGATCTACTGAAGGCACCACTGATTCTTGAACATTTTCGGACCATGGACCACGACGAACACCAGAATCAGCGGTGGAGATTTTCTGCTCGGGCACAGATGAAGAAGACAATAAAGCACCTAGCCCAGGGAGCATGCTGTGAAGCAGCTCTGGAACCAGATCTTTTATTGTTTTTCATCTCCCCCATCATCTGATTCATCTCTAACCTGAAAGTCTCCATTTCTGAAGAAACAGAGGCCTTTCGCTTACCCTTGCCACTTACACTGTTTTTTACACACTTTTCCTCTTCCGACGCCTTATCCTTCACCTGTAACTACAAGAATTCAGAAAATAAGTGCCTCTCCCCCCCACTGTTTACAGACATCATATTTTAACAATGGACCACAAGGTGAACACGTTACACATAGATGAGGAGCAAACTTAGGCTTAATACAGCGGTTACAACCAAAACAAGAAGGATTCTGAAAGAAGGCATAAGATGAAGATAATGAGTTTATAGTTAATTAACTAAATAAACCAACCCATTCAAAAAGGAGATTAACAACAGGCCTATGAAAGGAATGGTTGTAAGGAAGACGAACAGCCTACACTCAAGGTGGTTATTAGTAATAACATGGCTGATTATGATGTCAAGAAATTTCCCTAAAGAAAAACTGATGGAAGAAACATCATCCAGGTGTAAAGATGAATTGTATTCAAAATACTCAACAGTACAAGAACATGGCAATAGCTTAAGATAATGATACAGTTAAACAGCATGACAAAATATTGGCAGCAAATAATCATAAATATCTTCGAATATTTTAAAGTGCCATAAAGCATAACTAGAGTACCTGCGTCTTTAGCAAAGGCATACTACCACGTCCTGCTCTTGGAAACCCCAACAGATGAACCATGCCTCTTCACCACTCATTTACTTATAAGGGGAGGGGTGGGACCAGAGGGCGGAATGACAAGCTCGCTCTTATGGGAGCCTCTATCCCTCTGGCAGTCTATTTTTCCTCTACATTTTATAAGGAAATCGTGGAGACAAACCCTCTTAGATGTGTACAAACCTCCTGACAGGAACCTGTGAATAGAAACATAGAGAGATTAGTATTTCATGGTGCCAGATAATAATATACCAGTTTTCTGGGTGCCCATCATATCTATACCGCGTCATGGAAATAGGTAACACCACATAATTAAGACGTAATTAAGACAAAATTGCAATAGAATTCACCTGATAACTTGGTCCTGCAGAAGCCTCAGATGAATTATGATGGTCAGACATGTCTAACAATAAAACAACTTCAAAGATAATTGAGCAAAAACTAAGCAAGCACAAAATGTAAACAAGCATGTGGTTAGGGTCAATAGTCAAGAATGAGGCAGTTTCAGTCTGCGCATGCACAAGGTTGGGGCTGGCATCCGGCAGACTGTCGCCTGTCTACCTGCCCAGTAGGGGGCACCTTTCCTTTTAAATCTGGGGTTATTGAGTCTACGTTGACATTTAGGAAATATCATAGTGTTATGGAGGTAAGTATATCTCTTGAAGTAAAATCTCCTGACTATGGGAATGTGAAAATATGCATTCTTTAAATGCAATTTTTTCAAAATTGCTAAAGCAAGAGGGCTACTCATGTCACATAAATAATGGTCAGTAAAACTTGACTCACAGTGCCACTGGGCAACCGTCATAATGTCCTCGACAGAAACTCTGTTGAATAGAGCCACTACACCATGGACACTGCGAGCCTTGGCCGAATCTACTTGGCTACCTGTTGCAGATTTGTGGCAAAATTGAATACATTCCACAATCCACCTTTAAATGGTGTCCCTGGATGCCCTGCCATGGCATTCAATATAGAACAACCATAGAGAGCTGCGGTCCATCTGCCATTCCTCTATACATTCTTTGTAATGAATCAATGCCTGGATAGGACACCAGGCTTTTGAGTTTGAAATCTCGTTAAACCAGGCAATATTATTGGCTGACCAAGGTATTTCAGACTGGTTTTAGCCATAAAATTATGTCTAGGTAGAAGATTATGGCCTTCCCATGTCACCAGAAAGCGACTAGGTTCAGCTGACAAAGTGTGAATTTCACTTCTTCATCTAGTTGAGGTTGCAATGATATGAAATACAGATTTAAGTGTTAACAGTTTCATAGAAATAACACATCAGTTCAAAGGGTTTCTGAGCTAATACTTGTAATACTAGAGATTCCTTGGTCTCAGGTTACCCATGCCTTTAATTAATCTGCGATCTATCGCAGATTATTGTTTTTTCTCAGGATCTTTCTTCCTCTTCTTCTTATTATTATTATTCTCAAGGATTTTCACAACCTATCTCCTCCTACAGTTTTGATCTGATCAACTTCAAACTTGGTCAACTTGTAGTACCCCTTGGGATCTGGTTTGCTATTACTTTTCTTCTCGATCGGGTGTATGGTTTCCGAGATATCCGAGATATCCACATTTCCGCGGGCAAAATGTCCCATAGGAAATGTATGGGAGCAATATTCGGACAGCGACTACTCCTAGAGTTTTTGCTCAATCATCTAGAGGTCTAGCATGTGTTGATCTGCATCTCCACCCAAAATATGTTTTGGGTACGGTGACCAGTTTTGGAGAAAACCGGCATAAGCCAAATTTTTTGGAATCAAGATACTTCATATTTCTAGGGCAGTCAGATGGTTGACATTTGGCATATACGTAGATATATTATACTACTCTTGATTAATGAAATAAAATCGTTAGCGAACATGTTAACCATTCAGAACTCTGCATTTTCATGCCCACCATGTCCCCATAGGAAATGTATGAGAGCAATATTTGGATACTGACTGCTCATAGAGTTTTGCTTCTATCATCTTGAAACTGGAAAAACATCTAGCATGTTGACCCAAAATAATTTTTGGGCCCAGTGACCCATTTTTGAGAAAATCCGGCATAAGCACAATTTTTTGGAATCAAGATAATTCATATTTCTAGCTTGGTCAGATGCTTGATATTTGGCATATACGTGGATACATTATACTACCCTTGATTAATAAAATAAAATCATTGGCGAACACATTAACCTTTCAGAAAGCTGCATTTCCGTTCCCAACATGCCCCATAGGGAATGTATAGGAGCAATATTCGGTCAGCGACTGCTCCTAGGATTTTTCCCCGATCATCTTGAAACCTAACATATTTCTAGGATCTTTTGACCTGCAAGTTGAGCAAAAAAATCTTTACGGTTCAGTGACCAGTTTTTGAGAAAATGTTGCATAAAAACAATTATTTGACATCATGAGAATTCTTACTTCTGTCCCTGTCAGAGGGTTGACATTTTTGACATCCCTAGATACAAGAGGCTACTATTGCTTACTAAAATAAAATTGTTAGTGAACATATTAACATTTCTATTTTTGCAAATCTGCACACTAAACAATATTTCATTGATATGCTGATAGATGACAGAATCATGGTCAGGTTTCAGCATTTAGATAACTTGGGACACTTTCAGTACCCCTTAGGGCCTGGGATGCTTTTATTTTTCTTTTGGATCCCGTGAATAATTTCCGAGGAATACGCTTATCCGTGCCCAAAATGTCCCATAGGAAATGTATGAGAGTGATATTCTGATAGTGACCCCCCTTAAGGTTTCTGCAGATCATGATGAAACTTAACATCCTTCCAGAATCCATAGTCACACATCCGACCCAAAATCAAGGAAAACGCCATCAAATGTCAAATAAAGGAGAAATTATTAATTCAATCAACTTCAATAGGTAAAGGGAGACAATTCATCCCAAAAACTAAAATGGTCAGTTTTTTTGCATGAATTGCCTCCCTTTAATGTTAATTCATTAATTTCACCTTTATTTGCCATTTAATGGCCTTTTCCTTGATTTTGGTAAAGATTTCACTACAGCAAATCAGGACACATTATTTTATACTTTAGGGTCAAGGCTATCGGTATTCAAGAAATCAGCTTTTCCATACCCTGTGTAAAACTATGGGAATTTCAACTATTGATTTTTGAACTGCGACAACACTTTTTATCAGATCAGCATCAGACATGTTCAATGATCATGTGAGAAGAGGGCTTATAATACTCCTTAATGCCCAGTCATCACAGATTTACAGTTACTTCAGTAAATGTGTTCTAGTTAAGATATTTAAGCTAGATAAATCTTCAATTCCCCTATTAGCCAAGCAAGGAATAACATTCATTAACTTGAATGCTGACTTGCATCCAGCTATAGAGTTTGGCTGGAGGTTATGAGTATCATATAGATAAGAGGAAATCAGCCACTACCTGAATAGATGCTTCCAGTGGATTAATATATCTTGTTGAGCACCATTCTGAAAATATGTTGATTTTATAGCTATATGCTCTGGAGGTTGACCCCTTCTGGCATTTACCATGAAAATGGTGGCTTGCTCAGAAAAGCCCTCCTTAATCGCAGATTCCTTGATAACATCCATGAAGTCAATTGGAACATTGCTGGATTGTTGTGCAGTCTTGCCCTGGAAGACTATGATGTCCATCAGGGGCTGAGGAATCGGATTGCAGCCCAGAAGGTCACGCAGATCCGTATACCATGATCGGCTTGGTCAATTCGGGCAGATCAGAAGCATGGGGCATTCCTCCTGTCTGCCCTTCTGAAGTATTTTTTGGAATCAGGATTGCTGATGGATATGCGTATGCATCTTCTTCATTATGAATAGATCTACGTTGGGCTTGCTCCAATGGTTGAACAGACGATGCACCTCACATTGATTCAGTTACCATTCCGTTGGCAGTATGCTCATCCGGTGGCTCAAGGAGTCCACTAGGAGATTTAACCCTCCCGGAGTATGAGCTGATTTCCGGATACCCCATGATCTAGGAACCAACAAAGCAGTTTCCATCTGGCAGTTGACATAAGTCACTGCTGTTGATTTGTCTGAACGAACAAGAACGATCTTTCCCTGGCTTTTTCGTGAGAAAATGTTCCAGTGGTAAGATTACTCTTCTCATCTCTAGCAGACTGATGTGTTCTGTTGACTGTTCCAGATTCCCTGATATTTTGGATTCTTCCAGGCAAGCTACCCATCCCTCCAATGATACATCATGAATTGAGGGTGACTGGGAGGGGACATCACCCTGCCAGATTCTCTCTCTTCATCCACCATTGAAAGTGGTGAATAAAAGGTTCCAGCAATGACACCTTTGAGTACAGTGAACATGTACTCTGGGTCCACTTTGTAATGAGAAATAACTGGATAGGCCGCCTGTGTAAGGCTGCCTGTGGACTGCTCCCCATCCCTCCATCGATGCATCAGTATACACCATGAACTACGGGTGACTGGGAGGGGACATCACCCCACCAGGAGACTCTTTTCATCCACCATTGAAGGTGGTGAATAAGAGGTTCCAACACTGACACCTTTAAGTACAATGAACCAGTACTCTGGGTCCACTGTGCCATGAGAAATAACTGGATGCCTGTGCAAGGCTGCATGTGTGCCTACAAAGACCATCAACCCCAGCATTCTCAAGTAGACCTGTGCCAGGACATAGTGACTGTTGCATACTTGCTGAATTTGTGAAATGATTGTTTCCACTCTTTCCTGAGATGGATAAACATATCCTATTTCTAGATTGAAGAGCATGCCCAGGTAAACACACTTCTGGGATGGAACCAGATCAGATTTCTGGTAATTTATTATCCAGCTCCAGTTTGTCAAAGTTTTGACAACTGTCTGAAGATTGGCTAATAAACGCTGTTTCGTGTGTGTTTCTAGCAGCCAGTCGTCTATGTACATGTGGACTACCATATTTCTCCTGTGGAAGTATGTTGTGATAGCAAGGACCACCATGGTAAAGACTTGGAGCTGTCAAAATTCTAAATGGGAGTATGTTGAATTCCCATTCGCGGCTCTGGAATGCAAATCGCAGGTACAGTCAGAAACTCCTGTCTATGTGAAAATATCCATCCTCTAAACATATGGATGCTGTACACATTCCTTTTCTAAATCCTGCCAACATCATCTTTACTGTTTCCATTTTGAAACTTGGTGTGAGAATTAACTTGTTGAGTCGCTTTAGATTGAGAATTAGTCTCCACCAACTGGTACTCTTTGACACCATGATCACGGTTGAATAGAATACCAAAATATTTGACTGGCCAGGCTGAATTTGTGAGTCAGTATGAGGGATTGCATTTCTTCTTCTATACACACTCGCTGATCTGGATCTCTTGGAATCTGAGTCCAAATAGGAACTGGAGATAGCATCAGTGGTGGCTGATTGCCTAACAAGGCGGGATTTTACCAATTTTAAAGACACAGCAAGACTAAGCGGTCCTGTGTTACCCACTTCCACTCTTGGATGTGGTTGGCCACACGGCCTCCTACAGGTCCATCTGGGGGCTGAGGAAGAACACAACAATCCAAAAGCGGTGCTAACTCCAGAGCTGCTCCTGATGGTACTGTGGTCCTCGCAGGAGAATTGTGCCTTCAGGCAAGATTCCTATAAGCAGAGCCACACCATCCCCTGATAGTGCTTTTCCCACCTCGCTGTGCGGGATGCCTTGCAGGTTGCAGGTGTGGAGCTTGCTACCCCCACTTGTGGGAGCAGGGAACACTGCATTTATACATTCTCTGTGGGGTACTTCAAATTGCTCCTGCAGTGCCATCTGGTTGTTAACCAGAATTACCATCTCATTGAGATGCTTGCATTCTTCGCCCCCAAAAATGCCAGGGCCCACCATAGGCGCACTCATGATTCTATTGTTGAGCTCCTGGGATGGACACAAGTTGTCAACGGCAAACTTGCGCTTCGCCCGGAACATCCTCATCAAACAGTCCAAAAACAAGATGATGCCGCCTTTTATGGCTCTTTGGACTTAGAAGATTGTCAAGTGGTGCCCGGATGCAGAGGCCACCTCTCATACTTTTCTACGCATCACAGAGCGCAGTATTTGCAGAACACATAGCGTGTGCACACAATGATTACATGTGAGACTGGGAACCTTGATGTATTTTGTGAATTGCTTTGATGAAATATGCCACCACCATAAAACTTTGTGCTGAGCCGTGGCGAGTTTCTTCTGTGCTTTGAAACCTTCCTCTGCCTGGCTGAACATGGAGATTGAGCATTCAGCATAAAGCAGAGACGGCACCTTGGTAGCCATACAGCAGTTCCTGAGATTTCATTTTTGGAGAACAAGATGGCCATTGGAACAAGCAGTTAATGAGGAGTAGCGTTTTTAAATGATTTCCAGCAATTTTTCGGAAGATTCAAGAAGGCCACTGAACAAATTGACCAATAAAAAGTCTGTATACAAGCTCTGAAGCACATCACTTTAGGGTCCTTCTAGATGAGTTTGATTGAAATCGTTAAAGTGGTTAATGGGGTGTAGTATTTCAAACTGATTTCCCAAAATTTTCAGAAAATGCAAGATGGCCACCGGAAATTTTGTATACAAGTACTAAAACCTACCAGCCTATTATCCTTCCAGCAAAGTGTGGTTAAAATTTCCCAAGCAGTTAATGAGTTTAAACAATTGGCCGACATTTTTCGGAAAATTCAAGATGGTGCCAAAAAAATCGATCCATCAAAATTCTGCATACATGTTCTGAAGCATACCACTCTAGGTAGTTTGCTTGAAATCGTTCAAGCCATTAATGGAGTCGCATTTTAACTGATTTAGCGAAATGTTCAGAAAAGATGGCCACGGGAAAAATCTAACAATCAAAATTCTGTATACAATTTCTGAAACCTACCAGACAAGTATCCTTCCAGCCAAGTCTGGTTGAAACTGCCCAAACAATTAATGAGTAGCATTTAAGATGATTTCCCGCTATTTTTCAGAAATTTCAAGATGGCCGCAAAAATAGAAAAATTTATCAATAAAATATTTTGTATACAAGTTTTGAAGAATACCATGTTAGGGTCCTTCCAAACGAGTTTGCTTGATATTGGCCATGTGGTTAAAGAGCAGTAGGCTTTTAACTGATTTGCAAAAATATTTTGAAAATCCAAGATGGCTGCCGGAAATATAGACTAATCAGAATTCCCGTTACAAGTGTTGAAGCCTACCAGCATAGAATTAGTCCACGCAAGTTTCGTTGAAGTCCAGCCATTTCCCAGAAATTTTCAGAAAATCCAAGATAGTGACCAGAAAAATTGTCCAATCAAAATTCTGTATACATGTTCTGAAACCTAGCAGCCTAGTATCCTTCCTTAAAATTGCCCAAGCAGTTAATGAGGGGTAGCGTTTTAAACGATTTGACAACATTTTTCGGCAAATTCAAGATGGACGCCAAAAAAAATAGATCAATCAAAATTCTGTATACAGTTTCTGAAACATACCGCTCTAGGGTCCTCCCTGTATTCAATATCTGAAACCTACCCACCTAGAATACTTCCAACTAAGTCTGCTTGAAATTGTCCAATCAATTACTGACGAGTCACATTTTAAATGATTTCCTGACATTTTTTTTTAATTCAAGATGCCCACCAAAAAATAGACTAATGAAAAATCTGTAAAGAAGTTCTGAAGCTTACCACTCTAGGGTCCTCTCAACCGAGTTTGCTCGAAATCGGCTATGTGGTTAATGAGTAGGCCTTTAATTGACTTCCAGAAATTTTTAGAAAATCCAAGATGGCCACCGGAAATATTGACCAATCAGAAATCTCGTTAGAAGTGTTGAAGCCCATAGACCATAGACTTAGTCCACCCAAGTTTTGTTGAAGTCAGGCCATTTTTATTTGAGGAATAGAGTTTTAAATGAGTTCCGAAAAATGTTCAGAAAATCCAAGATGGTCACCAGAAGATTAAAATTTCTGCAGCCTACGATGATAGAATCCTTCCAGGCAAATCTGGTTGAAATTGGTCTAAGTATAAATGAGACTAAATGAAATAACAGATTTATTTTTTCATGAGAGAGTTGATACTTACCTCCGTAACACTGTTTGATATTCCCAAATATCGACTCACTCAATAAACACTTAGGTGCCCCTAATGGGCAGGTAGTCAGATGGCAGTCCGGCAGATGCCAGCCCATACCTCGCGCATGCGCAGACTAGAACTTCCTCTGACTAATTTATTGGCTGACGCAATGCAACTTTAGAAAGCCTGAAGACTGAGCCTCTGTGGGGCGAAGAGGCCAGGTCCATGTTAGGGAGGTAAGTATCAACTCTCTCGTGAAAAAAGAAATCCGTGATTTCGTTTATTTCACTTCAAGCATACACTTACCTCCCCAACACTCTTTGATATTGCCATAATTCCTAAGAGAATTTGGCGGGAGGGAGGCGAAGTCAAAAGACCAGCTCTTCCCTATGCGCTTTTCTGCGATTAAGGCACTTAAACTTCTGAAATTGTGAGAAAACACAAACAGGAAATGATTTGAACATCGGATAACACAACCGATGGCTGAGAGAAGACCATATGTCAAATGCGCTCTCCCCAACCCCTTTCTTGGGAGGGAGACAGAATGACCTCAATGTCCCATACTCTCTCTACATACAAGGGCCTCGTACTATAGGACATTAGATGAAAAAAGCTCCATTTTCGTTTACTCTCAAGAATGAACCACATAAAACATGTACCATCACCATATTAATAACGAAGGGTCACGTGACAAAACAATCAACAATGAACAACACATAAACACTGACCTTCTGAATTGTTTGATGCTGTAATCATCTGCCCATTGGTGATGACTGATGCAGTCCATACAAGTGGGTGTTTACATTGATAAATTGTGATATACATAAAAAATGAGAGAACCTCATCAAAATATGTACACCTAAATTATTTTTTTCAAAATCGATAAGGCGAGAGGATTTGAGGTGTCACGGAGGTAATTGTCGGTGAAACTTGACTCACAGTGCCACTGGCCTACCGACATAATGTCATCCACAGGGACCCCATTAAATAGAGTGGTGGAAGCCACTACGCCGTGAACACTGTGAGCCTTAGCCATGTCAACTTGTTTACTTGTGGCGGATTTATGACAAAATTTAATACATTCTACAGTCTACCTGGAAATGGTGTGCTTGGAAGCCCTACCATGAATTTTAATATACGGCAACCATAATGCTGTTGGGTCTATCAGCCATTCCTGGGTACGTTGTTTGTACCGGTTTAAAGCGCAGACTGGACACCATGCCTTTGAATTAGGATCATATCTAGTCAAAGCTGGTAAAAATATGGGTTGACCTGGATATTTCAAAGACTGGTTTTTAGCCATGAAATTTATCCTAGGTAGAAGCCTAAGGCCTTACCCTGTAACTACATAACGGTCTGCCTCGGCTGATAAGGCATGAATTTTGCTTCTTCGCCTAGCCGAGGCCGCAGCAATTAAAAATACAGTTTTAAGAGTCAACATTTTCATAGAAATGGAACTTAGTGGTTCAAATGTCTTATCAGCTAATACCTGTAGCACTAGTGATAAACTCCAAGATGGAATCACAGGGGGATTCCTTGGTCTTAGATTGCCCATGCCTTTAATTAAAGTATTTAATGTACTTACTTCATCACTTCCCCTATTAGCCAAGCAAGTGATAACTGTCATTAAAGCTAACTTGTAGCCAGCAATAGGCTTGAGGTTATAGGCATCATACAGATGACAGAGGAAATCGGCTACTACCTGAATAGATGAATCTATTGGATTAATACATCTTTTTGAGCACCATTCTGCAAATCTGTTGATTTTATAGTTATATGCTCTGAAGGTTTACCCCCTTTTGGCTTTTGCCATAAACATGGCTGCCTGCTCAGAAAAGTCGTCCTTAATTCTTGATTCCTTGACAACATCCACGCAGTCAATCTGAACATTGACGGATTGTTGCGAAGGGCCTTGCCCTGGAAGATAATATTGTCCATCAGGCAGAGGAACCGGATTGTAGACCAGAAGGTCCAGTAGATCCATGTACCATGATCAGCTTGGCCAAGTTGGGGCGATCAGAAGCATTTGGCACTCCTCCTGTCTGATTTTCTGAAGAATATTTGGAATCAGGATTGCTGGAGGGAATACCTATGCATACATTCCCACCCAGCTGATAGCTAACGCATCTGTTGTGATAGCGCTGGGATCTGGAATCGGAGAGACATACGTCATCATCTTCACATTCTTTTTCGTTGTGAATAAATCTACGTTGGGTTTCCCCCAGTGGTTGAACAGACGATCCACCACACATTGATTTAGTTGCCATTCCGTAGGTAAAACACTCATCCTTCAGCTCAATGAGTCTGCTAGCAGATTTAACCTTCCCAGAATATGAACTGCTTTCAAGGTGATCCTGGCACCAGCAAAGCAATTTCCATGTGATCATACAGAGACTGGGCGACTTCGTTCCATCTTGGCGGTTTATGTAAGTCACTACTGTTGAATTGTCTGATCGAACCACAACAATCTTGCCCTAAACTTTCATTAAGAAATGTTCCAGACCCAGTACTACTACTCGTAATTCCAGTAGATTGATATGTTCTTGTGACTGATCCAGATTCCAAAGCCCTGATACTGTGGCTTCTTCCAGGCAAGTTCCCCATCCCTCCATGGATGCATCTGTATACATTGTTATCTGAGGGTGGGGAGGGGTGAGCATCACCCCCACCAGGAGATTCTCTCTTACCATCCACCATTGAAGGTGGTGAATACGAGGCTCCAATACTGGCATATTTGAGTTCAGTGATCCTGTACTCTGGGTCTAGTGTGTCATGAGAAACAACTGGATAGGCCGCCTGCGTAAGGCTGTCTGTGGAATAACTGCTTCCAATGAAACCATCACCCCAGCATTCTCAAGTAAACCCATGCCAGGACATGATGACTTGCACACCGACTGTATTAATGAGATGAATACTTGTACCCTCTCCTGAGTAGGATAAACATATCCTATCTCTAGATCGAAGAACATTTCCAGGTAAACAAACTTCTGGGATGGAGTCGGCTCTGATTTTTGAAAGGTGATTATCCAGCCTAAGTCTGTGCAAGTTTTTAGAACTATCTCCAGATTTGCTGATAGACTTTCCTGATTGTGTCCTTTTAACAGCCAGTCATCTATGTACGTATGGACTGCTATGCTTCTCCTGCAGAGGTATGCTGTAATCGCAAGGACCACCCTGGTAAAGACCCGAGGAGCTGTTGAAATTCCGAAGGGTAAGACCCTAACTTCCCACTGACAGCCCTTGAATGCAAACCTCAGGTACCGGCGAAAACCCCTCGCCATTGGAATGTTGAAATATGCATCCTTCAAATCTACTGACGCCGTCCACATTCCTTTCTCAAACCCTGCCAACACCAATTTCACTGTTTCCATTTTGGAACTCGGCGTGTCTATGAACTTGTTCAGTGGCTTGAGGTAGAGAATTGGCCTCCACCCTCCAGTGCTTTTTGTCGCTAGGAATACGGTTGAATAGAAGCCTCGACAATTTTGTGCTGGTTGAATTGCTCCTTTTTGTATGAGGGAATATTTTCCGCCTCTATACACAACCATTGATCTGGATCTCTTGGATTTTGAGTCCAGATCAGAACCAGAGACAGCTGCGATGGCGGGCCAACTATCCAGTCGGGATGATAACCGACTGAAAACCATCGTCAGACTAAGTGGTCCTGAGTCAACCGCTCCCACTCTTGCCTGTGGTGGGCCAGCCGGCACCCCAACTTGTCCACCTAGGGAGAGGTGGATATGACAAATGCAAGAGTGGCACCGTCTCTGGATCCAGAAGCACTGGAATGGTTCTTACTGTAGCAACCGGCCAATCAGGCACGGTTACCACGACCAGATCCTTGCGTGCCACGGCCCGCACCGCATGCACCTCAGTGCGCGGGCAGCTGCCTGGCTAGCTGCGCTGGAGGGGCCTGTGCACCCCACGCTGCTGGCCGGAGCTCGCGCGGCCGTGGCCGGCGCTGCACTGGTAGCTGGCCTCTGACTTGGCCACTGCCATCCCATGCCTGCAGGGGATGATACGCAGGGGGTGCTGCGCGAACACGCTCTCTGCAGAGCACTTCAAATTGCTCATGCAAAGCCCTCTGGTTATTGACCAGGGTTACTGTCTCCTGGAGGTGCCTACATCCCTCACCTCCAAAGAGACCAGGACCTGTCATAGGCATATGCAGAAGCCTATTGTACAAGTCCTGGGATGGGTCAGGTTGTCTAAGGCAAACGTGCGCTGCACCCGGACACTCCTGGTCACAGACCGGGTTAGAGAGTCCGGAGCCAGGTTAATACCATCCTGGATGGCTCTCTGAACTGTCACCAGACTAGGCTGGCACGATGCGGATGATGTTACTATGCCCTGTAACAGCTGGGAGACATGTGAAAGCGCTGCAATAGACGCTCTCGAACTCTCCTCCACATCGCGCAATGCGGTATTTGCTGAACGCAAAATGTCAGATCGGGAGCCTGGCCGCGTATCTTCGCCTAAGGCAGCACGATCATCCGTGCTCGGCTTAGGCACCACACCGTAACCCTGGTATTCAGCAGGTACAATGCGGCATCGCTTTGCCACCTCATGAGGGGCCTTCGCGAGATGTCCATTCGCCTTAATGGACGTCTCTGCCACTGTAAACATATCAACAATATGTTCCGCCAGTGGCAGAGATGGCATCGCGGTAGCAGTCGGATCACCAGCCCGCCACGGGCGTTGGTCCCGCTGGCTGGCTGACTGATTGTCAGCAAGATCTGGCCTGACGTTTATTAGCCAATGACAAGCATCAGACCAGTCTTCCTCTGTGGCCACCTGTGAATGCTCGACTAGGCACGGGCCTTCGTAATCCTCTAGAGCATTCACAGGTGATTGCGTGGCTTGAGGAACCAATACTCCTGGCAAGCCAGAGAAAGCATGCGGGCCGGACAGAGCAGGCATGCTAAACACACTGGCTTTACCAGGAGCAGGTGCCATGGCATTGCGTGGGGAATGAAAACTTGCCACACCACGGCCCTGGCCAGTTATCATCAGTTTGTTCTGAACCCGTCTGGCAACCGACGGGTCTACCAGGAGTTCTGGCTTGACACCTACTAGCCATTGACATCAACCCAATCCTCCTCTGTAGCCACCGGGACCTCTCGATGAGCCGTGGCCCAGACTTGTCGTCTTCCGTGACCCTTTTGAAGAACCCAACAACCCAGGTAGTAAAGCAGTTGCCATCACGGAAACTCCTGAGTAGCCAGGCAAGCTATACAGCATGCGGGGTGAATGGCATGAAACCACGATACGTGCCTTTCATAACAAATCTTTGTTTTTCCCTGAGGGATTTGATATGGCTGGCCATCCACATCAACCCGTTGAGCTGTGAAGGTTACCAATCCTTGAGTTACTCCATGGAAATGGTCACCTATAGGCCTCTAATGAGGCCTTCAGGTATCAACATCCATGGTCTCCGGCTCAAAGGTTTGGTCACCGTGCAGAAGTTCCTCTTCTTCAATGGACCTTTCCAGAGTAATGACATCTTATCAGTTAAGCGGCATGTAGGATGACATCATAATCATTACATCATAAATGATTCTATACGCCTGTCTTTAACTCTTAATAGTCCGACACATTGTAAGAATTGTATCTAATAAACATGCTGTTGAATATTTTGAAACTAATTTGACTGGGCACCCAGTCAAATTTATTTCAAAATATTCAACAGCTTACCTGTATAGTTTTCTGGAAATTGATAGTCAGGAAGCTCAGAGAGAGATCGATCTTAACACAAGGGAGGAGTTGGTGGAGCTTAGCTAGAGATGGGCGGGGCATAGCTAAAAATGGAAAGGTCCATTGGAAGCCAATATCTAGGAAAGAGAACAAGTCACTCTGCGCATGCACATCATTGGTCCCGCTTCTCCATAGAGTAACAGATGTGTAACCTGCCCAGTGGGGGCAGGTTTCTTATTCTATGTAATATCGTAGCAAGATGGATATTTAGGTAATATCAATGAGTATCAGGATGGTACTTGAAGTGAAATAATGTATTACTCTACAATCCGGAAAATAATCAGATCATTATCCAGCATTCTCACGCAAACATTCATTTGAGATCCTTGTTCCTATTAAGGATAGACCTGAATTTCAAAAGACCAATACTTTACCATCATAACAAAGCAGGAAAGAAGGTTAGGGAGTCAAAATACTTTAAAATTTTCAAATATTTTGTATGCCCTTCTGCGACCTCCCTATCTAATTTGAACATCTCCAGTGTTAGCCTACACTTAGATACTGCATCTGTGCGAAAGCCGCCAGTATAAATCTCTGCCCAGCTTCTGGAACAGGAGGTCCAAGTGCAGAGAGATGTAAGGGTTTCTTTCACATACCATTACCACGTCCCTGAATACAAACTAATGACTAACATTGGATTTAGGAAACCGGCGGCAAATACAAACCACTTTGTGGGGTCTGAAAAATATAAAACAACATGGGATTAGCTAATCGTTACCTCAAAAATTGTGGAAACATTACAATTTGACGAAATTCAACAAATGAATCAATTTTGACCAAGCAAAGCTAAAGAGTAATGATAGGAAAAAATTTACTATATTGTCAGTCAATATCTAGCAAAAGTGGCTGGCCATTCTGCGCATGCACGCCATTGGGCCCTGGATGCGCCGAGTTTGACAGTTGTGTAACCTGCATAATAGGGACAGTTTAAGTTTAAAATCTGTGTAATATTGAACGAGAAAGTTATATTAGTATATATTAAACAATATCAGGATGGTAAGTACGCTTGATATGAAAATATGACCAAAAACAAGATTTTGAACAATCTCGAAAACTGGTGTCACAGACATGATACCTCTCATATTATTTCACTGCACCTGTGGAGGATGCACATCTACGACATCATCACTGGTACAGTGTAAAGTGTCCATATTATCATTATGTGCCTAGCTTCATTACAAAATCTATCACAAATTAACTTTCAAGAACTCTGGTCAGAAAATGTGGACTAATTGGAAGGCAATTTAATAGCAGTGATGTTTCAGATGGCGCATGCCTGGATGAGCTTCCAGCTGCACCATTTCCGACAACTGAGTAACCTGTCTATTAGGGGTAGGTTTCTTGTTAATTCTGTGTATAATTCAGCCAGTTGGATATATTAGCAGATATCAAGTGTTCTTTATGGTAAGTATACTCTTGATGGGAAATCTTGTACTATGGCTTGCCAATGCTCTTAGTGACCACATGACTGAGATATTTGACCATTTGATCTCAAACAGAAAGCATCCACAAGATGACAGGATATGTAAATTCTGGTGCTTCAAGATTCTTGCATACTAAACGAAATCTAGGATTTCTTTTTTCACGAGAGAGTTGATACTTACCTCCCTAATACTTTTGATATTGCTAAATATTGGCTTTCACTCAATAAACACTCAGACTAAAACAGTTAGGCGCCCCTACTGGGCAGGGAGTCAGAGCGTAGTCTGGCGGATGCCAGCCCCACCACCGCGCATGCGCAGACTAGCACTTCCTCTGACTAGATTATTGGCTGACACACATGCAACTATTAAGAGCCTGAAGACCGAGCCTCTGTGGGGTGGAGAGGCCGGGTCCGTATCTAGGGAGGTAAGTATCAACTCTCTCGTGAAAAAAGAAATCCTAGATTTCGTTTATTTCACTTCAAGAGTATACTTACCTCCCTAATACTTTTGATATTGCCAGAATTCGAAAGTGAATCTGGCGGGAGGGAGGCGAGGTCAAAAGACCAGCTCATCCCTATACGCTTTTCTGCGTTTAAGGCACTTAAACTTCTGAAACTGTAAGAAAAAACAGTCAGGATTTGACTAACCATCGGATAACACCACCGATGTATGAGAGATGACCGAATGTCATATGCGCTCCCCCCCCCTCCTTCCTGGGAGGAAGAGTCGACTGACCTCAATGTCCTATACGCTCTCTACGTACAAGTGCCATGTACTACAGGACAGAGACGAAAAAACTCCATTTTCGTAACTCTCAACAATGAACCACACAAATACACAAACCATCACCATATTAATAACGGGTAATCATGACAATACAATCAACAACGGACAACACATGAACAAGACTGACCTTGTTGAAATGGCTGCTGACATCATCTTCCCATTGGTAAAGACTGATGCAGGCCCAAAAAAGTGGGTGTTTCCATAAATTAATTGTGAAATATATAAGTAATGAGGAAAAACCTCCTCAAAAAATATAAACCGAGTTATTTTTTCAAAATCGACAAGGCGAGAGGATTAGAGGTGTCACGGAGATAATGGTCTGTAAAACTTGACTCACAGTGCCACTGAGCCACCGACATAATATCATCCACAGGGACCCCATTAAATAGGGCCGTGGATGTCACTACGCCGCGGACACTGTGAGCCTTGGCCACGTCAACCTGCTTCCCGGTGGCGGATTTATGGCAAAACTGAATGCATTCCACAATCCACCTGGAAATGGTGTCCTTAGAAGCCCTGACATGGGGTTCAATATATGACAACCATAACGCTGACTGGTCGGTGCGCCACTCCGCCGTACGTTGTTTGTACCGGCGCAGCGCCCGGACGGGACACCATGCTTTAGAATTAGGATCATATCTAGTTAAAGCAGGCAAAATAATAGGTTGACCTGGATATTTCAACGACTGATTTTTAGCCAAGAAATTAATCCTAGGTAGCAGCTTAAGGCCTTCCCCTGAAACCACAAAACGGTCATCCTCGGCTGATAAGGCATGAATTTCACTCCTACGCCTAGCCGAGGCCGCAGCAATTAAAAACACAGTCTTCAGTGTTAATAGTTTCATAGAAATGGAACTAAGTGGTTCAAAAGGCTTATCACCTAGTACTTGAAGCACTAGCGATAAACTCCAAGACGGAATCACAGGTGGATTCCTTGGTCTTAGATTGCCCATGCCTTTAATTAATACATTTAATGTATTTACTTCATCACTTCCCCTCTTAGCCAAGCAAGGAATAACAGACATTAATGCTGACTTATAACCAGCAATAGAGTTAGGCTTGAGGCTATAGGCATCATAGAGGTGACAGAGGAAATCAGCTACTACTTGAATAGATGAATCCATTGGATCAATACATCTTTTTGAGCACCATTCTGCAAATCTGTTGATTTTATAATTATATGCTCTGGAGGTTGACCCCCTCCTGGCTTTGGCCATAAACATGGCTGCTTGCTCAGAAAAGCCCTCCTTAATTCTAGATTCCTTGACAACATCCACGCAGTCAATCTGAACATTGACGGATTGTTGTGAAGGGCCTTGCCCTGGAAGATAATATCGTCCATCAGAGGCAGAGGAACCGGATTGCAGACCAGAAGGTCCAGCAGATCCGTATACCATGATCGGCTTGGCCAATCCGGGGCGATCAGAAGCACTTGGCATTCCTCTTGTCTGATTTTCTGAAGAATTTTTGGAATCAGGATTGCTGGAGGGAATGCGTATGCATACATTCTCCCCCAGCTGATAGCTAATGCATCTGTTGCGAAAGCGCTTGGATCCGGAATCGGAGAGACGTACGTCGTCATCTTCGCATTCTTCTTCAAATCGATGTTGGGTTTCCCCCAATGGTCGAACAGACGATCCGCCACACATTGATTTAGTTGCCATTCCGTGGGTAAAACACTCATCCTTCGGCTCAATGAGTCTGCTAGCAGGTTTAACCTTCCCGGAATATGAACTGCTTTCAAGGTAATCTGGTGATCCAGACACCAACAAAGCAGTTTCCATGTCATCATACAGAGACTGGGCGACTTCGTTCCACCCTGGCGGTTTATGTAAGTCACAACTGTTGAGTTGTCTGAACGAATAAGAACAATCTTGCCCTGAACTTTCTGTAAGAAATGTTCCAGGCCCAGGACTACTGCTTTTAGCTCCAGTAGATTTATATGTTCCTTTGACTGTTCCAGATTCCAAAGCCCTGATATCGTGGACTCTTCCAGGCAAGCTCCCCAGCCCTCCATCGATGCATCTGTATACACAGTCACCTGAGGGTGGGGAGGGGTTAGCAAAACCCCCGGAAAGAGATTTTCTGTATTCAACCACCATTGCAGGTGGTGAATCAGAGGCGCCAACACTGACACATTCGAGTCCAGCGAACCTGTACTCTGGGTCCATTGTGTCATGAGAAATAACTGGATCGGCCGCCTGCGTAAGGCGGCCTGAGGAATGACTGGTTCCAATGAAACCATCAACCCCAGCATTCTCAAGTAAACCCGTGCCAGGACATGACGACTGTCGCACACTGACTGAATTAATGAGATGAGTTTCTGAACTCTCTCCTGAGTAGGATAAACATATCCTGTCTCTAGATCGAAGAACATCCCCAGGTAAACAAACTTCTGGGATGGAGTCAGCTCTGATTTTGGGAAATTGATCATCCAGCCTAAGTCTGTGAGAGTTTTCAAAACAATCTCCAGATTGGCCGACAAACTTTCCCGGGTGTGTGCTTTCAACAGCCAGTCGTCTATGTACGTGTGGACTGCTATGCTTCTCCTGCGGAGGTATGCTGTGATCGCAAGAACCACACGGGTGAAAACCCGAGGAGCCGTGGAAATTCCGAAGGGCAACACCCTGAATTCCCACTGTCTGCCCTGGAATGCAAATCTCAGGAAGCGACAGAAACTCCCGTGGATGGGGATGTGGAAATAAGCGTCCTTCAAATCTATCGACGCCGTCCACATCCCCCTCTCCAACCCCGCCAACACCGAGCGCACCGTTTCCATCTTGAAACTGGGCGTCTCGATGAACTTGTTCAATGGCTTGAGGTTGAGAATCGGTCTCCACCCTCCGGTGCGTTTTGTTACTAAGAACAGGGTTGAATAGAAGCCCGGACACTTTTGTGCCGGCTGAATAGCTCCCTTTTGTACGAGGGAATTTATCTCCTCCTCGATACACAACCTTTGCTCTGGATCTCTCGGAATGGGAGTCCAGATTGGCACTAGAGACAGTCGCGACGGCGGGCCTGTCATCCACTCTGGATGATACCCGACGGAAAGCCATCGCAAGACTAAACGGTCCTGAGTTAACCGTTCCCACTCTTGCATGTGGTCGGCTAGCCGGCCTCCCACCGGTCCACCTAGGGACCGCGGTGGACACGAGGCATGCAAGAGCGGCACTGTCTCCGTCGCCATACACACCGGAGTGGTTCTTACCGCGGTAAGCGTCCTGTCAGGACCGATAACCACGCCCAGATCCTCGCGCGCCCCGCCCCGCCCCGCGCGCACCTAGGTGCGCGGGCGGCTGCCTGGCTGACGGCGCCTGAGGAACCTGCGCCCCCCTCGCTGCTGGCTGAATCGCACGCGGCCGAGGCCGACGCTGCGACGGTGGCTGGCCTCTGACTTGGCCAGCACCACCTCGAGCCTGCAGGGGACGATACGCAGGGGCCGCGGCGCGAACGTTAGCACGACGCAGCACCTCAAACTGCTCGCGCAGCGCCCTCTGGTTATTCACCAGGGTGACCGTCTCCTGGAGGTGCCGACATCCCTCACCTCCAAAAAGACCAGGACCCGTCATAGGCGTACGCAGTAGCCTATTGTACAGGTCCTGAGACGGGCACAGATTGTCCAGGGCAAACGTGCGTCTTGCCCGGACACTCCTGGTCACCGCCCGAGTCATACAGTCCAGCGCCAGGTTAATACCATCCTGGATGGCTCGCTGGACCGTGACCGGACTTGGCTGGCGTGATGCGGATGCCGTTACTACCCCCTGTAACAGCTGGGATACGTGGGACAGAGCGGCAATCGAAGCCCTCCCACTCTCCTCCGCATCACGCAACGCGGTATTCGCCGAACGCAACGCGTTCGAGCACAAGACCCCCGTGTCAGAACGGGAGCCTGGCCGCGCATCCTCACCCAAAGCCGCGCGGTCATCCACGCTGGGCTTGGGTACCACACCGTACCGCTGGTAATCCAGGGGCACGATGCGACAATGCCTGGCCACCTCGCGAGGGGCCTTCGCGAGACGTCCACTCGACTTAATGGACGACTCCGCCGCCTCGAACATGTCAACGACATGCTCCGCCAGCGGCAGAGAAGGCATAGCGTTAGCAGTCGGTTTCCCAGCTAACCACGGCCTGTGGTCACGCTGGCTAGCCGACTGCTCCACGGGCAGATCAGGCCTAACGCTCACCAACCACTGGCAAGCGTCAGACCAATCCTCCTCCGTGGCTAACTGCGAGCGCTCTACAAGACGGGGTCCTTCGTCTTCCTCCTGAGCGCAAGCAGCAGAGCTTGACGGCGGGTATGCTGATACACCTGGCAAGCCAGGGAAAACATGCGGGCCTGACAGCACCGGCATGACAATATCACTGGTTTGACCAGGAGCAGGCACCGTGGCAGAGCGCGGGGTATATACCGCCCCACCACGGGCCCGGCCAGCACCAGCAACACCCTCGGCAAGCCGAGGTATGCGGTACCGCTGGCCATCAGCAGCGCCCTGGGCCACCACCTGAGCCGCGGACTCTACTCCAGGGTGAGTAAAACCGTGGAAGAAGCCGCCTGTATTCCCCGCGAGGGGTGCACAAACGTCTTCATCCATGTCCACGTCGTCAGACGGCGACCCTAGCAGGTAATCCTCATCACCCTGGTCAGAAAGATTAGACCCCGGGTCAGCAAAGAGAGCTAACCCGGGCTGACCAGGAACGGTGCCATAGGAGGTACTGGCCACCGCAGCGTGCGGATACCCCTGGACTGATAAGCAGCCCGCGGGTTCCAGTGACAACCGTCCACGGTCCCCTCTCGGCGCGGCAATAAGCCTGCTGCCAGGGTCGTGGAACGCCCCCTCTAATGGGGCCACCTCTGAATCGTCGAACAACGGAAGCGGTCTAAGGAAAACCGATCCAGAGGCGGGGATTACCTGCTCCGAAGCCGATGATGAGGACAGTAAAGGATTTGGTCCAGGAAGCATGCCACGAAGCAACCCTGGAACCAAATCCTTTATTGTCCTCTTCATCTCTCCCAACATCTCGGTCCGGAAGGCCTCCATATCCACCGCGGACGAGACCTTCCCCTTACCCTTCCTACTTACAACCTCTCGTTTCCGCTTCTTCTTCTTCTCCTCCTCTACCACCTTGTCCGTCGCCTGTAAGCAGCACAAGAATTCGGACATTAACTCGCCCCCCCAGTGCTTACATATGTCACAATTAGCCAAGGGACCACAAGGGCTACATTGATAGCAAAGATGAGGCCAGAACTTATCATGTAGAAAACGTCCACAGGACGCGCAACCCGGTCCCTGAAACAGGGCAAAGGACAAGGAGTATGAGCAAACTAGTTAAGCTTAGACACTCAAACCAACTCAAAGAGAAGGAAAACGATCATAAAGATCAATATACATCAGAAACCAGCATAGCGACTTGAATTGCTGATAAATACATAGCCAGGCTGATTATGACGTCATTAATCCCGTGACAGGAAAAATTCGATCCCAACAAAACATCCAAGTGCAAGGACGAATTGTATGCTGAATGGATACGTCGACTACACAACCATCAGATACATATAGATAACTCTTTTCTGGCAAAAATGTTAATTATCTCCCTTTGCTTACTATAATTAACATCACCACATTATCAATAACTAGATACCTGACACTTTGTATAGACAAACCATCCAACGTGACGAACCGGAGAACTCCACCATCTGCACGCCTCTTAACTCTCTCCACCTCATGGGGAAGGAATTGGATCAAGAGGGCAAAGTGAGAAGACCTTTATACTAGGCCTCCAACTCACTGGACATAATTTTTCATTTGGTTAGATAACCTAACAGTGTTAGTAGGAAATGGAACCATGGTGGAGAGAAAACTAACTCTCTGCTGCTGTGATGCCACCACCTAGCGTCATACAGACCTGTGGACATAAACAGAAAGAGAAATTAGCCTTAGGTAGCACCGAGTTGACATAAACCAACTAACCAAGGCGCTTATCACGGTAAACGCGAGTCCCGGAAACACAATACACCGGGTAGAAAACTCGCTAATTTTACTAGAAGTCACCTGATTTAAAGGTCCTAAGTCCCCCTTTGGCGAAGTGATCCTTCCTGCCATCCAAATCAGTGACTATCACTAAAAAATAACACCACTTAAACAGTTTAAGAGTAAGAAAAAGCTTTTGCACAAAAAGACATGTGTGATCTCTCTGCCAATAATCTAGCAAAGAGGAAGTGCTAGTCTGCGCATGCGCGGTGGTGGGGCTGGCATCCGCCAGACTACGCTCTGACTCCCTGTCCAGTAGGGGCGCCTAACTGTTTTAGTCTGAGTGTTTATTGAGTGAAAGCCAATATTTAGCAATATCAAAAGTATTAGGGAGGTAAGTATACTCTTGAAGTGAAACGGAGATATGACGAAAAATGTGCATTCCAGTATACACACAAACAGACTGACATACACTCACACACTGACCTTCGGTGGAATGAACAATTATAATAACTCTTCTCAATTCAAGTTTTCCTTCACGTTTTCTGTAAGTCCAACAATGGTCACACCAAGATGGATTCCCAGTCAGCTAGGGATCATTAACACTGACATAGGCTCATTGACATTGACATAATAGGCTCATTAACATTGACATCTAGGCTCATTATCATTGACATAGGCCCATTCACATTGACATTTAGGTTCATTACCATTGACATCTAGGCACATTATCATTGACATAGGCTCATTCATACTGACACAGGCTCATTAACACTGCCATCTAGGTTCATTAACATATAGGCTCATTATCATTGACATATTGGCTCACTAGCATTGACATCTAGGCTCATTATCATTGACATATTGGCTCATTAGCACTGACATCTAGGCTCATTATCATTGACACCTTGGCTCATTAACATTGACATTTAGGTTCTGTATCATTGACATAGGCTCATTCATACTGACACAGGCTCATTAACAACATAATACTCATTAACACTGACATAATAGACTCATTAACATTTATTGACATCTAGGCGCATTAATCATTATCATTGACATCTAAGCTCATTAACACTGACATAGGCTCATTCATACTAACATGGGCTCATTAAAGCTGACATAATAGGCTCATTAACATTAACTGGACATACCTTTAATTGTCCGTGGTTTCACTGTAGTAACTGGCATCTGTGTTGTCACTGGTGTCACATCTGCTGGTTTCCTTTCTTTACAAGTACTGAGACATTGCTCTTCTGTCTCAAAATGGTTGCCACTATCTGTACAGCCGCCATACCAGAAGCGATCACACCGAGCCTTGGCCGAATCGTAATACCACTGAACAGAGTAGTCAGTGCATAATTCTTCACTACGAGACTGGTCACATGTATCCACTGCAGATGATATAATTACAGAATATGTGTAAACAGTTAATGTTGAAAAAAATTGACCAAGAATATAAATCTTCTTCATAGAAACTAGTAGATCAAGTTGCAATTTTTATCTTGTTTTGCAAAAGGATATTTCTCAAGACCACAATACGGCAGACTTGACCAGTAATGGTGGCCAGATGTCAGAAAATACCCAGGGTGTTTCAATGTTTAAATATATGCAGCTTGTAATATTAATTTATAAACACGGAAGCTATCACATCTCAACTTTTAATATAATTATTTTGCTTCTTACATCAAACATTAAAACTGACACAATACATCTTCTCGCATCAATGAAGTTGTGTGCTAGAGTTTGCTTTCTCTATTATTTGGTTTGGTAAATAGCTCTGTGGATTATCGTTAAGCAATGCACATGTTTATCAAAACTTCCATAGTGTGTTAATGGATCCAGACAGAGATTACTGCATTGACCTTTGACCTTCTGATCTGAGACTTCAAAGGAATATGCCTCTTCCTTAGCAATATGCTCATGATATAGTGACTGGTTACAGGGTACCTTAAAACTAGAGCAGAAACTAACCTTTGCATCAAGGTCATTGTTACCTTGACACTTTCTCTCATGCTTTACTAAATAACATTGAGCAACAAGAGGCCAAAATGTAGTTTGAAATGATTAACCAAAAAAAAATTAATATGGAACACAACTAAATTATCAAAGCTGAAGGTAACTGCATATTTGATCGCATGACGTGTCATTATTCTAATAATGCTTAGCATACTGGACTTTGACTGAGGAGAGACTTCGTTTTGTAGCAAGGTTATAATGACATTGAACTTTGACACGATGACCTTACTCTGGTGTATTTCCCTGTCAAAGGTTGGTTTGACAAAAGCAGAGCTAGGCAAATCACCGTAACTGTTGACCACACAGATTTGCATAAGCATGACCATAGCCTTTGCAGTAGTGACATGATTGTCCAACTGATGGTCGCTAAGCTTCAATCCAAATAGATGTAACTTAAGCATAAAATGTTAAATAAGCTATATAAGATATAGCCGAAAGGCACAAACTAGCATATGAATGAAAAACAGAATAACATTGTTTTCTTCGGCTGAGCATGCAAGCGGAAGCAGACTATAAACCCAAACTATACCTATATATATACATGTACATAAGGTGAGACACAGAGCTAAATGCAAAGTATTAATCACTTAGCATCACCAATGACACCATCAGAAAGATGAGCCATACACTTCATTTAGCTTGACCAATGATGCCATCAGAAAGAAAGGTCATCCTACACTTTACTTAACTTCATGAATGATGCCGTCAGAAAGTTGATCCCGCCATTTCACTTAGCATTACCAATGACACCATCAGAAAGAAAGGTGATCCTACAGTTCACTTAGCATCACCAATGATGCCGTCAGAAAGGTGATTCCTCCACTTCATTTAGCATCCCCAATGACACTATCAGAAGAGTGATCCCTACACTTGACTTAGTATCACAAATGACGCTGTCAGAAAGGCTATCCCTAGACTTCATTTAACATCATCAATGATGTGGTCAGAAAGGTGATCCCTACACTTCACTTAGCATCACCAATGACACAAGCAGAAAGCAAGGGGATCCCTCCAATTCACTTAGCATCACCAATGGCACTGTCAGAAAGGTGATCCCTTCACTTCACTTAGCATCACCAATAGCACTGTCAGAAAGGTGATCCCTACACTTCAATTAGCATCACTAATGGTGCTGTCAGAAGGGTGATCCTACACTTCACTTAGCATCATTAATGACACTCTCAGAAGGGTGATCCCTAAACTTCACTTAGCATCATCAATGACGCTGTCATATAGATAATCCATAAACTTCACTTAGCATCACCAATGATGAGGTTAGAAAGGTGATCCCAACACTTCACTTAGCATCACCAATGGCGCTGTCAGAAGGGTGATCCCTACACTTCACTTAGCATCATCAATGACGCTGTCATAAAGATGATCCCTACACTTCACTTAGCATCACCAATGGTGCTGTCAGAAGGGTGATCCTACACTTCACTTAGCATCATCAATGACGCTCTCAGAAGGGTGATCCTTACACTTCACTTAGCATCATCAATGACGCTGTCATAAAGATGATCCCTACACTTCCCTTAGGATCACCAATGATGCGGTCAGAAAGGGGAAAAGGTAAAAAGTTTTAGTTAGTTAATGCCCATTTGCCAGCCAAGAGAAAAGCATTTTTGAAAATTTACATTAAGTCCACTTAAACGATTTCAGAGGAGTTGAATTAATCAATTTCATGACCTTTGGACCCCATCCCCTACCCACTCGGGGTGGGTCCAAATGTAAATGTGCTCATCCACTCCACATTGATATGGGTAACTGACATACTAAATTTGGTTGAATTCCGTCCAACAGTGTCAGAGGAGTTGCATTACAATCAATCTTTTGACCATTTGACACCCCCCACCCACCTCCGAGGGTGGGGTCAAATGTACATGTGCTCATGTACTCCACATTCACATGGGTAACTGACCTACCAAATTTGGTTGAATTCTGTCAAACAGTTTCAAAGGAAATGTGTTACAATCAATTTCCCCACGTTAATATTTTACCTTTTGACCCCTCCCCCACCCCTTCTTGCAATCATATGGGTAACTCAGATATCAAATTTGGTTGAGTTCCATCTAACAATTTCAGAGGAGTTGCATTACAAGTGGTTTAATCTTTTGATCCCTGCCCCACCCCGCTGGGGGCGGAGTAAAATCTAAATATTGTCCTGCAAAGTGGAATCATATGGGTAACTCTCATACCAAATTTGATTTAATTCCACCCAACGGTTTGGGAGGAGACAGCGTGATGGGTGGATTGACGGACAGATGGATGGAGGCGATTACAATATCCCAAAGTTTTTTTAAAACATGGGGATAATAATGGTGACGATGGGCCTAATAATTTAGTTGTAGCATAGCAAAAGGAGACTTAGCCTGTACCCAGAATTTCACCAGAAATGACAAAATTTCTATGCTCGGAACACAGGTGAGAATGGTATAAATACATTGACGTATTGATCTAGATGCTGAAAACACACGTGAAAATGATGTCTTATAGTATTGATCTAGATGTTGAGAACACAGGTGAGAATAATACCTTATAGTATTGATCTAGATGCTGAGAACACAGGTGAGAATAATACATTGTAGTATTGATCTAGATGCTGAGAACACACCTGAGAATGATACATTGTAGTATTGATCTAGATGCTGAGAACACACCTGAGAATGATACTTTGTAGTATTGATCTAGACACTCAGAACACAGGTGGGAATGATACATTGTAGTATTGATCTAGATGCTGAGAACACAGGTGGGAATGATACATTGTAGTATTGATCTAGATGCTGAGAACACAGGTGAGAATGGTACATTGTAGTATTGATCTAGATGCTGAGAACACACCTGAGAATGATACATTGTAGTATTGATCTAGATGCTGAGAACACAGGTGAGAATGATACATTGTAGTATTGATCTAGACACTCAGAACACAAGTGGGAATGATACATTGTCGGATTGATCTAGATGCTGAGAACACAAGTGAGAATGATACATTGTCGTATTGATCTAGATGCTGAGAACACAGGTGGGAATGATACATTGTCGTATTGATCTAGACACTCAGAACACAAGTGAGAATGATACATTGTAGTATTGATCTAGATGCTGAGAACACAGGTGAGAATGATACATTGTAGTATTGATCTAGATGCTGAGAACACAGGTGTGAATGATACTTTGTAGTATTGATCTAGATGCTGGGAACACAGGTGAGAATGATACATTGTAGTATTGATCTAGATGCTGAGAACACAGGTGAGAATGATACATTGTAGTATTGATCTAGATGTTGGGAACACAGGTGAGAATGATACAATGTAGTATTGATCTAGATGCTGAGAACACAGGTGAGAATGATACATTGTAGTATTGATCTAGATGCTGAGAACACAGGTGAGAATGATACATTGTAGTATTGATCTAGATGCTGAGAACACAGGTGAGAATGATACATTGTAGTATTGATCTAGACACTCAGAACACAGATGAGAATGATACAATGTAGTATTGATCTAGATGCTGAGAACACAGGTGTGAATGATACTTTGTAGTATTGATCTAGACACTCAGAACACAGGTGAGAATGATACATTGTCGTATTGATCTAGATGCTGGGAACACAGGTGAGAATGATACATTGTCGTATTGATCTAGATGCTGGGAACACAGGTGAGAATGATACATTGTAGTATTGATCTAGACACTCAGAACACAGGTGAGAATGATACATTGTCGTATTGATCTAGATGCTGGGAACACAGGTGAGAATGATACATTGTAGTATTGATCTAGATGCTGAGAACACAGGTGAGAATGATACATTGTAGTATTGATCTAGATGCTGAGAACACAGGTGAGAATGATACATTGTAGTATTGATCTAGATGCTGAGAACACAGGTGAGAATGATACATTGTCGTATTGATCTAGATGCTGAGAACACAGGTGGGAATGATACATTGTCGTATTGATCTAGATGTTGAGAACACAGGTGAGAATGATACATTGTAGTATTGATCTATACACCTGTGCAAAAGTTAAGCACCAGCAAAAACAATAGAACGTAGAAACATGATGGTACAACTAGGCTGCCATACTTTTTGTCCCCGCGTTAGCTGACATAATTCCAAGTACGAAATGCACATGCATGCATGACTTCACGCCGCTTGATGTCCGTGCGTGGCGGGAAACAGCACACGTGTTCAGTTATGTAAAAGTCCAGTTTGAGGTGTAGAACATTACATACAGATTTAGGCGACAAGATTAGGAATTTTGTGTTCATGACCGTGGTTTATTTGTACAGAGAGAATTAGCTCTTGATTGTGAACCGCTATGGCAAGACGAAGGTTAAGTGATCGTGTGAAATGGCAAATCATAGGCATGCATACCACTGGTATGTCATGCAGAGAGATTGGCAGACAGCTGAACATTAACCATACTGTAATCAGTCGTTTGATTGCAAAACATGGGCAAACTAACGAGGTGAAGGACAGGCCTAGATCTGGAAGACCGAAGAAGACTACTTCCCGTGATGATCGAGCCCTAGTACGCCTTGTTAGGAGATCTCCATTCACCAACAGCAGAGTGCTCAGCCAGCAATGGGAAACGCGCAATAGAGTGTCAATGTCTACCGGCAAAAGGAGACTATGCTGCTGGCATGAAAGCTAGGAGACCTGTCAGACGTCCTCTCCTCACTGCACACCACAAAGAGGAGCGTCTGAGGTGGTGCAACGAAAGAAGACACTGGAACATGAGATCCTGGAGACGGGTACACTGGGTCGATGAAAGTCGGTTCCTGCTTCATGCCACAGATGGTCGAACTCGTGTATGGAGGTCCAGACGCACGGCGTACGACCAACGTAACATCATGGAAGAAGTTCCATTTGGTGGAGGTTCCGTTATGATATGGGGGTGCATCTCATTTGATTGTAAGCTGGATCTGTTGACTGTACCTGGAACACTAAATGGACAAAGATATCAAGATTCCATACTGGATAGAGTTGTGGTCCCTCATTTTGTAAATCATGCACCTGGAACCCACCCTATATTCATGGATGACAACGCCCAACCACATCGTGCTAGAGCTGTGCATGAATACCTCCGCCAGAATGCCATCGAAACCCTACCATGGCCAGCAAGGAGCCCTGACATGAAACCTATTGAGCATATCTGGGACATTCTGGGAAACATGGTGAGAAGGAGGGATCCTCCTGTGCAGAACCTACAGGAATTAACAGACGCACTCCATCTTGAATGGCAACGAATACCACAATGGCGTATCAGTCGGTTGGTGACCAGCATGAGACGTCGTGTCCAGGCCGTCATCCAGGCACAAGGTGGATATACCCGGTATTAATAATGACAGTCTCAAACTCGTGCACAGATGTTAAACTTCGTTTTCAGACACCATTAATGACAATCTAGCCACGTGTGTCAACTGTAGGGCAATAGTTGTCAGTTGTGTCAACGTAACCATATTCAGGCCTCATTTTCAAGTTCAAACAAAAACATACAGTGTTTCCCCACCATCATAATCAGCATTCCTCTAGTTGCATTATTACCTCTTGCACTAAGATGGATGGGTACATAAATGTTTATGCTATTGCTTTCTTCATAGCACATGAATATACCCTCGCATGTGCGTAAAAATATGGTGGTGCTTAACTTTTGCACATGTGTATAGATGCTGGGAACACAGGTGGGAATGATACATTGTAGTATTGATCTAGACACTCAGAACACAAGTGAGAATGATACATTGTAGTATTGATCTAGATGCTGAGAACACAGGTGAGAATGATACATTGTAGTATTGATCTAGATGCTGAGAACACAGGTGAGAATGATACATTGTAGTATTGATCTAGATGCTGAGAACACAGGTGAGAATGATACATTGTAGTATTGACCTAGACACTCAGAACACAAGTGGGAATGATACATTGTAGTATTGATCTAGATGCTGAGAACACAGGTGAGAATGATACATTGTAGTATTGATCTAGATGTTGGGAACACAGGTGAGAATGATACATTGTAGTATTGATCTAGATGCTGAGAACACAGGTGAGAATGATACATTGTAGTATTGATCTAGATTCTGGGAACACAGGTGAGAATGATACATTGTAGTATTGATCTAGACACTCAGAACACAAGTGAGAATGATACATTGTAGTATTGATCTAGACACTCAGAACACAAGTGAGAATGATACATTGTAGTATTGATCTAGACACTCAGAACACAAGTGAGAATGATACATTGTAGTATTGACCTAGATGCTGAGAACACAGGTGAGAATGATACATTGTAGTATTGATCTAGTTGCTGGGAACACAGGTGAGAATGATACATTGTCGTATTGATCTAGACACTCAGAACACAAGTGAGAATGATACATTGTAGTATTGATCTAGATGCTGAGAACACAGGTGAGAATGATACATTGTAGTATTGATCTAGATGCTGAGAACACAGGTGAGAATGATACATTGTAGTATTGACCTAGATGCTGAGAACACAGGTGTGAATGATACATTGTAGTATTGATCTAGATGCTGAGAACACAGGTGAGAATGATACATTGTAGTATTGATCTAGATGCTGAGAACACAGGTGAGAATGATACATAGTAGTATTGATCTAGATGCGGAGAACACAGGTGAGAATGATACATTGTAGTATTGATCTAGATGCGGAGAACACAGGTGAGAATGATACATTGTAGTATTGATCTAGATGCTGGGAACACAGGTGAGAATGATACATTGTAGTATTGATCTAGATGCTGAGAACACAAGTGAGAATGATACATTGTAGTATTGATCTAGATGCTGAGAACACAGGTGAGAATGATACATTGTAGTATTGATCTAGATGCTGAGAACACAGGTGTGAATGATACATTGTAGTATTGACCTAGATGCTGAGAACACAGGTGAGAATGATACATTGTAGTATTGACCTAGATGCTGAGAACACAGGTGAGAATGATACATTGTCGTATTGATCTAGACACTCAGAACACAGGTGATAATGATACATTGTAGTATTGATCTAGATGCTGAGAACACAGGTGAGAATGATACATTGTAGTATTGATCTAGACACTCAGAACACAAGTGGGAATGATACATTGTAGTATTGATCTAGATGCTGAGAACACAGGTGAGAATGATACTTTGTAGTATTGATCTAGATGCTGAGAACACAGGTGAGAATGATACATTGTAGTATTGATCTAGATGCTGAGAACACAGGTGTGAATGATACTTTGTAGTATTGATCTAGATGCTGAGAACACAGGTGTGAATGATACATTGTAGCATTGATCTAGATGCTGAGAACACATGTGAGAATGATACATTGTAGTATTGACCTAGATGCTGAGAACACAGGTGAGAATGATACATTGTAGTATTGATCTAGATGCTGGGAACACAGGTGAGAATGACACATTGTCGTATTGATCTAGATGCTGGGAACACAGGTGAGAATGATACATTGTAGTATTGATCTAGATGCTGAGAACACAGGTGAGAATGATACATTGTAGTATTGATCTAGATGCTGAGAACACAGGTGAGAATGATACATTGTAGTATTGATCTAGACACTCAGAACACAAGTGAGAATGATACATTGTCGTATTGATCTAGATGTTGAGAACACAGGTGAGAATGATACATTGTAGTATTGACCTAGATGTTGAGAACACAGGTGAGAATGATACATTGTCGTATTGATCTAGATGCTGGGAACACAGGTTGGAATGATACATTGTCGTATTGATCTAGATGCTGAGAACACAGGTGGGAATGATACATTGTCGTATTGATCTAGACACTCAGAACACAAGTGAGAATGATACATTGTAGTATTGATCTAGATGCTGAGAACACAGGTGAGAATGATACATTGTCGTATTGATCTAGATGCTGGGAACACAAGTGAGAATGATACATTGTAGTATTGATCTAGATGCTGAGAACACAGGTGAGAATGATACATTGTAGTATTGATCTAGATGCTGGGAACACAGGTGAGAATGATACATTGTAGTATTGATCTAGTCACTCAGAACACAGGTGAGAATGATACATTGTAGTATTGATCTAGATGCTGAGAACACAGGTGAGAATGATACATTGTCGTATTGATCTAGATGCTGAGAACACAAGTGAGAATGATACATTGTAGTATTGATCTAGATGCTGAGAACACAGGTGAGAATGATACATTGTAGTATTGATCTAGATGCTGAGAACACAGGTGAGAATGATACATTGTCGTATTGATCTAGATGCTGAGAACACAAGTGAGAATGATACATTGTAGTATTGATCTAGATGCTGAGAACGCAGGTGAGAATAATATAAATACACTGTAATATCGATCTAGATGCAGTACTGAAACTTTATATATATATATATATATATATATTAATTATGTAATGCTTGTGACCCATGGTCTGTTTAGTTTTTTTATGACAGAGAGCTAAATGCAAAACTTAAACCAAAATTGAACACTGCACATGGTATCACATTTGCTCTTCTGCTCTCTGAACAGGACAGCTAAAAAGCAGTCTTCACTTGGCAGGCTGCAAATGGACATTTCTTATAATAATAATAATAATAAGTACATTTATAAAGCGCTGAATCCATGACAATGCGTGCTCTAAGCGCTAGTGCGTAATAGCTATATCTACTGAGAATATGCTCGTTTGAAAAGGGTGGTTTTCAGTTGTGATTTGAAAATATCTAATGATGCTGAGTTTTTTAGACTAAGTGGTAGTCTTGCAGGAGACATTTTAGGTGGTTTGAGCATGTACGAGTTATGGTGAAGGGCAACATGCTATATACATCCCTCAATGGACCTTTCCAGTTTTAGCTATGCCCCGCCCATCTCTAGATAAGCACCATCTACATCTATGGCAGCAACAGCGCCCAGTCAAATTAGTTCTTAAATAACAAAGACATACAATGTGTCGGACTATTAATTTCCAGAAAACTAAACTATGGCAGAAACAGCACCCAGTCAAATTAGTTTCAAAATATTCAACAGCATGTTTCTTAAATAGAAAAAACGTACAATTTGTACAACGTGTCGGACTATTAAGCGTTAAAGCCAGGCTTAATCGAATTACTCATGTCAGCATACATATCGCATAGTTGATTTTGATGGCATATGATTGAGTGAGGAAATGGATTCATGAATCCTAAGCTGACCTGTCCCGCCACCGTCACTGCCATCACATTTTGCTTCACATGCCTCCACTGTTGCAAACCTATTTTCATTGCCATTGCATCCACCGTAATGAAATATTTGACATTTCTTTGTTTTGATATCAAAGTACCAGCGTCTCAATTTTGCTCGACATCGACCCATCACAGGAGGCAGGAAACAAATCTGCTCATCCCCTGGAGGCAGAAATATGCATGCAAAAACAGCAATAAAACAAAGCCAAAAACACAATAAAAAAATAGCAGTTATTATGTTGTGCAATTATGTTACTGGGTTATCAGTTGGTAAACATTCATCAGCACCATATATGATCGACACGACCAAACTTCTACGATAAAAATGCATATATTGGGTATCATTATCCTCAACCTGCAATAGGGCATTTCACTTTGGTCTTCCATTTATTTGTTTGTCTGTTCAAAGAAGTGACTGATCCAATACAAAAGACCAGTAACAAAATTGCTTCATGCCAATCCCAAAACCTGTTATAATGTGACTGTTATGCGTTGAAATTTTCATTTCATATAGGCGCAAATTAGAGATGACAGAAAACTCACATAACATTAACCTTTTTATCACCTCACTCGTATATGGTGCAGAAAAAACTCCAAGCAAAATGCAATTTGTGTTAGTAAAAGAATCATTTTAATTGTACATTAAAAGCTATTATTTACATTTAGTCCATGTTTAATTGAGGCAAAAAATGGGTACATATTGTCAGTTAAATACATCATACATTCCAGCATGATAACCCGCACAACATTCAAACCTGTCTTAAGCTACCACCTACTCTTAAGTGACCATCTGTCTTAAGTGACCATATGTCTTAAGTGACCACATGTCTCAAGTGACCACATGTCTTATGTGACCATCTGTCTTAAGTGACCACCTGTCTTAGGTGACCCACTGTCTAACGTGACCACATGTCTTAAACTACCACCTGTCTTAAATGACTACCTGTCTTAGGTGGCCACCTGATAGAGCACCAACAATTGGTCACTAACGGCAGGTGGTCTTGGCACCCTTTAACCCTTAGCACACTGATGTCAATATTCTATCTTTTACTGCATCAATAGTAAAGAAACTGGTTTTTAATTTACAACAATTTTGGTGGACGATGTTGCTGTCTATGACAGCACCATCTTCCACCAAATTTGTTGAAATCTTTTACTGCATCAATAGTAAAGAAACTGGTGTTTACTTTACAACAATTTTGGTGGACGATGTTGCTGTCTACGACAGCACCATCTTCCACCAAATTTGTTGAAAAATAAACACCAGTTCATCTTTTACTTCAATTTGAAAATTAAAAATTTTGACAGAATGGTAAGGGTTAATAGTTCAGATTCATCAGGAAAATCTGATATTTGCTCATGCAATGTCAATTTCCAGGCCAAGAGAACACTAATTCCAAAAGTTTACAATTGCAATGACTGGGTCGATTATTGAACCAGGAATTCAAGTGTCATATTTTCAAAAACTATTTTCTCTTCTCCTGGCAATGGACATTCCTCAAGACCACTACAGAGGCCGGATTTGGCCAGCTTGACCATTACAGTGTTAATACAAGTTACTTATGATAGTATAGGCCTTTGGGTCACATGACAGTGGCTCTTTAAGAGAAATGGTCTTTGGGCATCACACAGTGGTGGTTCTTTAAAACATATGGGCTTTTTGGCGCTCACCTGATGAGGGTTCTTTAAGACAAACCATCTTTTAGGGTCACATGCTAGTGGTTCTTTAAGACACATTGTCTTTTGACATCACACAGTGGTGACTTATTAAGACAAATGGTCTTTAGGGGTCACATAGTGATGGTTCTTTAAGACACCTTTTTTCGGGCTTACATCATGGTGGTTCTTGAAGACATGTTGGGGTCCATATGATGGTGGGTTTTTAAGACACATGTTGGGTTTTTTTAGGGGTGTCGCATGATGATGGTGGTTCTTTAAGACATATGGTCTTTTGTGGGTCACATGATGTTGATTCTTTAAGACACATGGTCTTTTGGGGTCACATGATAGTGGCTCTTTAAGACAAATGGGCTTTTTGGGGCTCACCTGATGAGGGTTCTTTAAGACAAATCATCTTTTAGGGTCACATGCTAGTGGTTCTTTAAGACACATTGTCTTTTGACATCACACAGTGGGGACTTATTAAGACAAATGGTCTTTAGGGGTCACATAGTGATGGTTCTTTAAGACCACATTTTTTTCGGGCTCATCATGGTGGTTCTTGAAGACATGTTGGGGTCCATATGATGGTGGGTTTTTAAGACACATGTTGTTGGTTTTTTGGGGGGGTTTGGGGTGTCATATGATGGTGGTTCTTTACAACATATGGTCTTTTGGGGGTCACATGATAGTGGTTCTTTAAGACAAATGATATTTTGGGGGGGTTACATGCAAGTGGTTTTTTAAAGACACATTGTCGTTTGGGGGTTATATAATGGTAGTTCTTTTTTGGTGTAAAGGTGGTTCTTTAAGAAATGATAAAGGTTCTTTAAGACACATGGTCTTTTGGGGTCACATGATGGTGGTTCTTTAACACAAATGATCTTTTGGGGTCACACAGTGGTGGTTTTTAGGACAGATGGTCTTGTGGGGTCACAGAGTGGTGGTTATTTAAGACGCATTTTTGGGAGGTTTGGTGGTTCTTTAAGACACATGGTCTTTTGGGGGTCACATGACGATGGTGGTTTGCTAAGACACATGGTATTTTGGTGGTCATATGATGATGGTGGTTCCTTAAGACAAATGGTCTTTGGAAGGAGGAGTCACATAGTGGTGGTTCTAGAAGACACTTGGTTTTGGGGGCCTCACATAATGGTAGTTCTTCAAGACATATGGTTTTTTAGGGGTCACATGATGATGGTGGTTCGCTAAGACACATGTTCTTTTGTGGATCACATGAGTTGTTCTTTAAGACACATGGTCATTTTGGGGCTAACATGATGGTGGTTCTTTAAGACAAATTATTTTTTGGGGCCACACAGTGGTTGTTATTTAGGATACATGGTCTTTTGGGGTCACATGATGGTGCTTCTTTAAGACACATTGTCTTTTGGGTCACACAGTGCCTGTTTTTTTAGGAAAGATGATCTTTTAGGGGTCACGCACTGGTGGTTCTTTAAGGCATATTGTCTTCTGGGGGTCATAGAGTGGTGGTTATTTAAGACAGGTTTTTGGGAGGCTTGGTGATTCTTTAAGACACACAGTTTTTAGGAGGGTCACATGATGATGGTGGTTCGCTAAGACATGGTCTTTTGTGGATTACACGACAGTGGTTCTTTAAGATACATGGTCCATTGGGGATCACATTATGGTGGTTCTTTAAGACACATGCCCTTTTGAGGGTCACATGATGGTGGTTCTTTAACACACATGGTACATGAAGTAACACATTTAGGTAAGTCAGCCACACACATGCATGCATGCAAACACACATACATACACGCACATGCACACACGTACACACGCATGTATGCACACACTATTATGATGCTTACAGCATAGGTAATGTCATCTCTTGTTATGATGTAAGCATAAGTAATTCATTCTGCTCCAAAAATGTAAGCATAAGTAAAGGAAATCTGCTGACACGTGGTTCATTCAGGTTAATTTCAAGCCTTGAACAATGTAAGTGAGGGTAATTCAAAATGTTTAAATAAATTTTTTTACACACATACTGTCAGCTTGAGGACAATTCAGTTGTTCGGGTCCACTGGCCGCGGTGATGCCATCAATACAGCATCCATACTGAGTGTCCTGCGAGAAAATAAACCACAAAATCAAGAACAGATAAAATATCAAGACTTCGAACGCAAGAGATTAAATTATAAAAAAATCATTGACAATGTAAGAGAGTATTTTCATGGGAGCTGTTGATGCTTACTGCAGCAGTATGTTCCAACGTGTTTCAGTCACATTCGTCTCAAAATATTCAACAGATGACATGAATGCTTGGCTTCAAATGTAGAATCAGACATTTCTGCGTCAGTAATGAATAACTTTTGATTCATTAAATAATTAATTCTCTAAACTGAAATAAAATAAGCGTGAATGGACCACAGATGTGATTTTTGTCTTTGGTAGAAATGTGACCTATATCCTGGCATGCTAACTGTCAGTCGCAGCTAAACATTTAAATATGAACATGAAGAATTCAAATCATTGATAGCTGATATTGTAAGATTTCAGTTCATTGATAAGTATGCTAAAAATATGTTGATTCAGTCTCATCCAACTGAATGAACCACAAACTCAGAGTATGATAAGTGAACTCGTAATCTAAAACACACTCACTGGCACAAGCATGCACACACGAACACACACTGACATCACTTACCTCACATGATAATTTCTGTGGTAGACATGGCACACCATGATTACACTTCTTCACACTGTCAGGCCGGACGCCAGATACTCGGACACAAGCGGTATCACGGATAGTGGAAGTGTGACCATCTCCTGTGGTAAGTGTACAGTGTACAGTACGCATCTTCAGTCCACTGCCACATGAACGTGAACATGCACTCCACTCCTCCGCATGCCAGCTGAAAACAAGGGCAGATAACCAGAGCTTGAAATTAGCCTAGATGAGATGCATTAACCAAGAGAGCTTGAAATTAGTCTGGATGAGGTGCTAGCCAGCAGGGTTTGAAATTAGCCTGGATGAAGTACTAGCCAGCAGGCCCTGAAATTAGCCTGGATGAGGTACTAGGCAGCAGAGCTTGAAATTAGCCTGGATGAGATGCATTAACCAAGCGAGTTTGAAATGAATCTGTATGAACAACTAGCCAGTAGGGCTTGAAATTAACCTGAATGAACCACTAGCCAGCAGAGCTTGAAATTAACCTGGATTGAACCACTATACAGCAAAGTTTGAAATGAACCTGGATGAACGATTAGCCAGCAAAGCTTCAAATTAACCTGGATGAACCACTAGCCAGCAGAACTTGAAATGAACCTGGATTAACCACTAGCCAGCAGAGCTTGAAAGAACCTGGATGAACCACTAGCCAGCAGAGCTTGAAATTAATCTGCTTGAACCACTAGCCAGCAGAGCTTGAAATAAACCTGGAAGAACCACTAGCCAGCAAAGCTTGAAATGAACCTGGATGAACCACTAGCCTGCAGAACTTGAAATTAACCTGGATGACCCACTAGCCAGCAGAATATTATTAGTCACTAGCCAGTAGAGCTTGATATTAGGTCAGGATGAGGCACTAGCCAGTAGAGCTTTAAATTAACCTTGATAAGCCACTAGTCAGTGAGATTTGACATTAACCTGGATGAGCCACTAGTCAGCAGAGCTTGAAATTAACCTTGATGGAACACTAGTCAGCAGAGATTGAAATTAACCTTGATGGAAAACTAGCCGATAGAGCTTTAAATTAACCTTGATAATTTACTAGTCAGTGAGGCTTGACATTAACCTGGATGAGCCACTAGTCAGCAGAGCTTGAAATTAACCTTGATGGAACACTAGTCAGCAGAGCTTGAAATTAACCTTGATGGAACACTAGTCAGCAGAGCTTGAAATTAACCTTGATGGAACATTAGCCAGTAGAGCTTTAAATTAACCTTGATAAGTCACTAGTCAGTGAGGCTTGACATTAACCTGATTGAATCACTAACCAGCAGAGCATCAAATTAACCTTGATGGACCACTAGGCGAGGCTTGACATTAACTGGGATGGACCACTAACCAGCAGGACTTGTGACAAATTAATTCGGTTATGTCTTTTTGCTATATACACATGCTCAAAATTTAAGCACCACGAACTTCCTTCAGCCACATGGACAGGCCATCTTGTGCTACGAGAATACCAATAATATCTAATATGTTGTACGCATGCGCGAAGAGAGAGGACGTAGTTTTCATTTCTCTGTAATAAGATAGTAAAAAACCCATTCTCATAAATATTTAGATCAGAATTATAGCTTATTTGTTATATACAATTGCTAACAGACCCAACAAACAGGAGAGTATGATCCAATTCACCAGGAAATAATAACGCACCAATTTTTGTGTAAACACATACAACAAAAATAGAATATGGCAGCAACTATGGTGATTACCATGACGACGGTGTGGTAAACACAAACCTAGCTAGCATATGCATCACTTGTTAAATACTACTACTGGCAAGGAATAAACGAAATCAAGGATTTCTTTTTTCACGAGAGAGTTGATACTTACCTCCCTAATACTTTTGATATTGCTAAATATTGGCTTTCACTCAATAAACACTCAGATTAAAACAGTTAGGTGCCCCTACTGGGCAGGGAGTCAGAGCGTAGTCTGGCGGATGCCAGCCCCACCACCGCGCATGCGCAGACTAGCACTTCCTCTGACTAATTTATTGGCTGATACACATGCAACTATTAAGAGCCTGAAGACCGAGCCTCTGTGGGGTGGAGAGGCCGGGTCCGTATCTAGGGAGGTAAGTATCAACTCTCTCATGAAAAAAGAAATCCTTGATTTCGTTTATTTCACATCAAGAGTATACTTACCTCCCTAATACTTTTGATATTGCCAGAATTCGACAGTGAATTCGGCGGGAGGGAGGCGAGGTCAAAAGACCAGCTCATCCCTATACGCTTTTCTGCGTTTAAGGCACTTAAACTTCTGAAACTGTATGAAAAAACAGTCAGGATTTGACTAACCATCGGATAACACCACCGATGTATGAGAGATGACCGAATGTCATATGCGCTCCCCCCCCCCTTCCTGGGAGGAAGAGTCGAATGACCTCAATGTCCTATACGCTCTCTACGTACAAGTGCCATGTACTACAGGACAGAGACGAAAAAACTCCATTTTCGTATACTCTCAACAATGAACCACATAAATACACAAAACCATCATCATATTAATAACGGGTAACGTGACAAGACAAACAACAATGGACAACCCATACACAAGACTGACCTTGTTGAAATGGCTGCTGACATCCTCTTCCCATTGGTGAAGAACGATGCAGTCCCAAAAAAGTGGTTGTTTCCATAAATTAATTGTGAAATATATAAGCAATGAGGAAACCCCATCAAAAATATATGCCGAGTTATCTTTTCAAAATCGACAAGGCGAGAGGATTAGAGGTGTCACGGAGATAATGGTCTGTAAAACTTGACTCACAGTGCCACTGAGCCACCGACATAATATCATCCACAGGGACCCCATTAAATAGGGCCGTGGATGTCACTACGCCGCGGACACTGTGAGCCTTGGCCACGTCAACCTGCTTCCCGGTGGCGGATTTATGACAAAACTGAATGCATTCTACAATCCACCTGGAAATGGTGTCCTTAGAAGCCCTGCCATGGGGTTCAATATATGACAACCATAACGCCGACTGGTCGGTGCGCCACTCCGATGTACGTTGTTTGTACCGGAGAAGCGTCCGGACGGGACACCATGCTTTAGAATTAGGATCATATCTAGTTAAAGCAGGCAAAACAATAGGTTGACCTGGATATTTCAACGACTGATTCTTAGCCAAGAAATTAATCCTAGGTAGCAGCTTAAGGCCTTCCCCTGAAACCACAAAACGGTCATCCTCGGCTGATAAGGCATGAATTTCACTTCTACGCCTAGCCGAGGCCGCAGCAATTAAAACCACAGTCTTCAGTGTTAATAGTTTCATAGAAATGGAACCAAGTGGTTCAAACGGCTTATCACCTAGTACTTGAAGCACTAGCGATAAACTCCAAGACGGAATCACAGGGGGATTCCTTGGTCTTAGATTGCCCATGCCTTTAATTAATACATTTAATGTATTTACTTCATCACTTCCCCTCTTAGCCAAGCAAGGAATAACAGACATTAAAGCTGACTTATAACCAGCAATAGAGTTAGGCTTGAGGCTATAGGCATCATACAGGTGACAGAGGAAATCAGCTACTACCTGAATAGATGAATCCATTGGATCAATACATCTTTTTGAGCACCATTCTGCAAATCTGTTGATTTTATAATTATATGCTCTGGAGGTTGCCCCCTCCTGGCTTTGGCCATAAACATGGCTGCTTGCTCAGAAAAGCCCTCCTTAATTCTAGATTCCTTGACAACATCCACGCAGTCAATCTGAACATTGACGGATTGTTGTGAAGGGCCTTGCCCTGGAAGATAATATCATCCATCAGAGGCAGAGGAACCAGATTGCAGACCAGAAGGTCCAGCAGATCCGTATACCATGATCGGCTTGGCCAATCCGGGGCGATCAGAAGCACTTGGCATTCCTCTTGTCTGATTTTCTGAAGAATTTTTGGAATCAGGATTGCTGGAGGGAATGCGTATGCATACATTCTCCCCCAGCTGATAGCTAACGCATCTGTTGCGAAAGCGCTTGGATCCGGAATCGGAGAGACGTACGTCGTCATCTTCGCATTCCTCTTCGTTGCGAACAAATCGATGTTGGGTTTCCCCCAATGGTCGAACAGACAATCCGCCACACATTGATTTAGTTGCCATTCCATGGGTAAAACACTCATCCTTCAGCTCAATGAGTCTGCTAGCAGATTTAACCTTCCCGGAATATGAACTGCTTTCAAGGTAATCTGGTGATCCAGGCACCAACAAAGCAGTCTCCATGTCATCATACAGAGACTGGGCGACTTCGTTCCGCCCTGGCGGTTTATGTAAGTCACAACTGTTGAGTTGTCTGAACGAATAAGAACAATCTTGCCCTGAACTTTCTGTAAGAAATGTTCCAGGCCCAGGACTACTGCTCTTAGCTCCAGTAGATTTATATGTTCCTTTGACTGTTCCGGATTCCACAGCCCTGATATCATGGATTCTTCCAGGCAAGCCCCCCCAGCCCTCCATCGATGCATCTGTATACACAGTCCCCTGAGGGTGGGGAGGGGTTAGCATAACCCCCACCAAGAGATTCTCTGTGTCCAACCACCATTGCAGGTGATGAATCAGAGGCGCCAACACTGACACGTTCGAGTCCAGCGAACCTGTACTCTGGGTCCATTGTGTCATGAGAAATAACTGGATCGGCCGCCTGCGTAAGGCAGCCTGAGGAATGACTGGTTCCAATGAAACCATCAACCCCAGCATTCTCAAGTAAACCCGTGCCAGGACATGACGACTGTCGCACACTGACTGAATTAATGAGATGAGTTTCTGAACTCTCTCCTGAGTAGGAAAAACATATCCTGTCTCTAGATCGAAGAACATCCCCAGGTAAACAAACTTCTGGGATGGAGTCAGCTCTGATTTTTGGAAATTGATCATCCAGCCCAAGTCTGTGAGAGTCTTTAAAACAATCTCCAGACTGGCCGATAAACTTTCCTGGGTGTGCGCTTTCAACAGCCAGTCGTCTATGTACGTGTGGACTGCTATGCTTCTCCTGCGGAGGTATGCGGTGATCGCAAGAACCCCACAGGTGAAAACCCGAGGAGCCGTGGAAATTCCGAAGGGTAACACCCTGAATTCCCACTGTCTGCCCTGGAATGCAAATCTCAGGAAGCGACGGAAACTCCTGTGTATGGGGATGTGGAAATAAGCGTCCTTCAAATCTATCGACGCTGTCCACATTCCCCTCTCTAACCCCGCCAACACCGAGCGCACAGTCTCCATCTTGAAACTGGGCGTCTCTATGAACTTGTTCAATGGCTTGAGGTTGAGAATTGGTCTCCACCCTCCGGTGTTTTTTGTTACTAAGAACAGGGTTGAATAGAAGCCCGGACACCTCTGTGCCGGCTGAATAGCTCCTTTTTGTATGAGGGAATTTATTTCCTCCTCGATACACAACCATTGCTCTGGATCTCTCGGATTCGGAGTCCAGATCGGCACTAGAGACAGTCGCGATGGCGGGCCTGTCATCCAATCGGGATGATACCCGACTGAAAGCCATCGCAAGACTAAACGGTCCTGAGTTAACCGTTCCCACTCTTGCATGTGGTCGGCTAGCCGGCCTCCCACCGGTCCACCTAGGGATAGAGGTGGACATAAGAAGTGCAAGAGCGGCACTGTCTCCTTTGCCAGAAACACCGGCGCGGTTCTCACCGTGGTAACCGTCCCATCAGGAACGATTACCCCGCCCATATCCTCGCGCGCCACGACCAGCACCGCGCGCACCTCGGTGCGTGGGCGGCTGCCTGGCTGACTGCGCCTGAGGAGCCTGCGCCCCCCTCGCTGCTGGCCGAATCGCACGCGGCCGAGGCCGACGCTGCGATGGTGGTTGGCCTCTGACCTGGCCACCACCACCTCGAGCCTGCAGGGGACGATACGCAGGGGGTGCGGCGCGAACGTTAGCACGACGAAGCACCTCAAACTGCTCGCGCAGCGCCCTCTGGTTATTGACCAGAGTAACCGTCTCCTGGAGGTGCCTACATCCCTCACCTCCAAAGAGACCAGGACCTGTCATAGGCGTATGGAGTAGCCTATTGTACAGGTCCTGGGACGGGCACAGATTGTCCAAGGCAAATGTGCGCCTTGCCCAGACACTCCTGGTCACCGCCCGCGTCATACAGTCCAGAGCCAGGTTGATACCATCCTGGATGGCTCGCTGGACTGTGACCGGACTTGGCTGGCGTGATGCGGATGCTGTTACTACCCCTTGTAACAGCTGGGAGACGTGGGACAGAGCGGCAATCGAAGCCCTCCCACTCTCCTCCGCATCACGCAACGCGGTATTTGCTGAACGCAATGCGTTCGAACACAAGACTCCCGTGTCAGAACGGGAGCCTGGCCGCGCATCCTCACCTAAAGCTGCGCAGTCATCCACGCTCGGCTTAGGTACCACACCGTACCGCTGGTAATCCAGGGGCACGATGCGGCAACGCCTGGCCACCTCGCGCGGGGCCTTAGCGAGACGTCCACTCGACTTAATGGACGTCTCCGCCGCCTCGAACATGTCGAAGGCATAGCGTTAGCAGTAGGCTTACCAGCTAACCACGGCCTGTGATCACGCTGGCTAGCCGACTGCTCCACGGGCAGATCTGGTCTAACACTCACCAACCACTGGCAAGTGTCAGACCAATCCTCCTCCGTGGCTAGCTGTGAGCGCTCTACAAGACGGGGGCCTTCATCTTCCTCCTGAGCGCAAGCAACAGAGCTTGACGGCGGATACGCTGATATCCCTGGCAAGCCAGGGAGAGCATGCGGGCCTGATAACACCGGCATGCTAATCTCACTGGCTTGACCAGGAGCAGGCGCCGCGGTAGAGCGCGGGGCATATACCGCCCCACCACGGCCCCGGCCAGCACCAGCGACACTCTCGGCAAGCCGAGGTATGCGGTAACGCTGGCCCTCAGCGCCCAGGGCCACAGTCTGAACCGTGGATTCTACCCCTGGGAGAGTAGAACCGTGGAATAAGTCGCCTGTATTCCCTGCGAGGGGTGCACCGGCGTCATAATCCATGGCCACGTCCTCAGACGGCGACCCCAACAGGTAATCCTCATCCTCCTGGCCAGACAGATTAGACTCCGGGTCAGCAAAGAGAGCTAACCCGGACTGGCCAGGGAAGGTGCCATACGAGGTACTGGCACCTGCGGCGTGCGGATACCCCTGGACTGATAAGCAGCCCGCGGGTTCCAGCGACAACCGTCCACGGTCCCTATTCGGCGCGGCACTAAGCCTGCTGCCAGGGTCGTGGAACGCCCCCTCTAATGGCGCCACCTCTGAATCTTCGAACAACGGAAGCGTACTAATGAAAGGTGATTCAGAGGTGGGGATTACCTGCTCCGAAGCAGATGATGAGGCCAGCAAAGGATTTGGTCCAGGAAGCATGCCACGAAGCAACTCTGGAACCAAATCCTTTATTGTCCTCCTCATCTCTCCCAACATCTCGGTCCGGAAGGCCTCCATGTCCACCGCGGACGAGGCCTTCCTCTTACCCTTCTTACTCACAACCTCTCTTTTCTGCTTCTTCTTGTCCTCCTCCACCACCTTGTCCTTCGCCTGCAAGCACAAGAATTTGGACATTAGCTCGCCCCCCCCAGTGCTTACATATCTCGCAATTAAGCAAGGGACCACAGGGGCTACACTGATAACAGAGATGAGGCAAAAACTTGTCCTTCAAAAATCGTCCACAGGACGCACAACCAGGTCTCTGAAACAGGGCAAAGGACGAGGAGTACCAGCAATCTAGTTAAGCTCAGAAACTCACCAACTCAAGAGAAGGAAATGATCATAAAGATCAATATTAAACAGATAACCAGCTTCGGACAACTTTAATTTTTAATAAAGAGCAAGGCTGATTATGACGTCATTAATCCTATGACAGGAAAAAATCGATCCCCAACAAACATCCAAGTGCAAGGACGAATTGTATCTCTAACCAGAACATGTGCAGAATGGACATTTCGACTACACAACCATCATATATATACTGATAACAATGGCAAATACTGTTAATTATCTCCCTTTCCTCTAAATAATTAACATCACCTCATATCAATAATTAGATACCTGACACCTTGTATAGACAAACCATCCAACGTGATGAACTGGAGCACTCCACCAACTGAACGGCTCTTAACTCTCTCCACCTCTAGGGGTAGGAATTGGATCAAGAGGGCAAAGTGAGAAGACCTTTATACTAGGCCTCCGACTCACTGGACATAAAATTTTTGGTTAGATAACCTAACAGTATTAGTAGGAAATGGAACCATGGTGGAGAGAAACAACCTCTCTGCTGATGTGATGTCCATTACATGTCGTTACACAAACCTGTGGACATAAACACAAAGAGAGATTAGTATGATATAGCACCTGGTTGAAATAAACCAACTAAACAAGGCGCCTATCACGGTAAGCGCGAGTCCCGGAAACACATTACACCGGGGACAAAACTCGCTAATTTTACTAGAAGTCACCTGATTTAAAGGTCCTGGGCCCTCCTCTGGCGAAGTCATCCTTCCTGCCATCTTTATCAGGGATAAACACTTCCAAATTTTCACAAAAACACTAAGAATTGAGCCAAGAAAAGCACTAGCACAAAAACATGTGTAGACTCTCTGCCAATAAATTAGCAAAGAGGAAGTGCTAGTCTGCGCATGCGCGGTGGTGGGGCTGGCATCCGCCAGACTACGCTCTGACTCCTTGCCCAGTAGGGGCACCTACGTGTTTTAATCTGAGTGTTTATTGAGTGAAAGCCAATATTTAGCAATATCAAAAGTATTAGGGAGGTAAGTATACTCTTGATGTGAAAAAGGTCTGTATGAGCTTTGTCATTACTTCTAATATCATTTCACTGCTACTGTAGATTCTATTGATTGGTACTGCGCAATGCCGTTCAATTATGGCACCGGGTGATTTAAACGAAATCTAGGATTTCTTTTTTCACGAGAGAGTTGATACTTACCTCCCTAATACTTTTGATATTGCTAAATATTGGCTTTCACTCAATAAACACTCAGATTTAAAACAGTTAGGTGCCCCTACTGGGCAGGGAGTCAGAGCGTAGTCTGGCGGATGCCAGCCCCACCACCGCGCATGCGCAGACTAGCACTCCCTCTGACTAGATTATTGGCTGACACACATGCAACTATTAAGAGCCTGAAGACCGAGCCTCTGTGGGGTGGAGAGGCCGGGTCCGTATCTAGGGAGGTAAGTATCAACTCTCTCGTGAAAAAAGAAATCCTAGATTTCGTTTATTTCACTTCAAGAGTATACTTACCTCCCTAATACTTTTGATATTGCCAGAATTCGAAAGTGAATCTGGCGGGAGGGAGGCGAGGTCAAAAGACCAGCTCATCCCTATACGCTTTTCTGCGTTTAAGGCACTTAAACTTCTGAAACTGTAAGAAAAAACAGTCAGGATTTGACTAACCATCGGATAACACCACCGATGTATGAGAGATGACCGAATGTCATATGCGCTCCCCCCCCCTCCTTCCTGGGAGGAAGAGTCGACTGACCTCAATGTCCTATACGCTCTCTACGTACAAGTGCCATGTACTACAGGACAGAGACGAAAAAACTCCATTTTCGTAACTCTCAACAATGAACCACACAAATACACAAACCATCACCATATTAATAACGGGTAATCGTGACAATACAATCAACAACGGACAACACATGAACAAGACTGAGCTTGTTGAAAATGGCTGCTGACATCATCTTCCCCTTGGCAAAGACTGATGCAGGCCCAAAAAGTGGGTGTTTCCATAAATTAATTGTGAAATATATAAGTAATGAGGAAAAACCTCCTCAAAAAATATAAACCGATTTATTTTTTCAAAACCGACAAGGCGAGAGGATTAGAGGTGTCACGGAGATAATGGTCTGTAAAACTTGACTCACAGTGCCACTGAGCCACCGACATAATATCATCCACCGGGACCCCATTAAATAGGGCCGTGGATGTCACTACGCCGCGGACACTGTGAGCCTTGGCCACGTCAACCTGCTTCCCGGTAGCGGATTTATGGCAAAACTGAATGCATTCCACAATCCACCTGGAAATGGTGTCCTTAGAAGCCCTCCCATGGGGTTCAATATATGACAACCATAACGCTGACTGGTCGGTGCGCCATGCCGCCGTACGTTGTTTGTACCGGCGCAGCGCCCGGACGGGACACCATGCTTTAGAATTAGGATCATATCTAGTTAAAGCAGGCAAAATAATAGGTTGACCTGGATATTTCAACGACTGATTTTTAGCCAAGAAATTAATCCTAGGTAGCAGCTTAAGGCCTTCCCCTGAAACCACAAAACGGTCATCCTCGGCTGATAAGGCATGAATTTCACTCCTACGCCTAGCCGAGGCCGCAGCAATTAAAAACACAGTCTTCAGTGTTAATAGTTTCATAGAAATGGAACTAAGTGGTTCAAAAGGCTTATCACCTAGTACTTGAAGCACTAGCGATAAACTCCAAGACGGAATCACAGGTGGATTCCTTGGTCTTAGATTGCCCATGCCTTTAATTAATACATTCAATGTATTTACTTCATCACTTCCCCTCTTAGCCAAGCAAGGAATAACAGACATTAATGCTGACTTATAACCAGCAATAGAGTTAGGCTTGAGGCTATAGGCATCATAGAGGTGACAGAGGAAATCAGCTACTACTTGAATAGATGAATCCATTGGATCAATACATCTTTTTGAGCACCATTCTGCAAATCTGTTGATTTTATAATTATATGCTCTGGAGGTTGACCCCCTCCTGGCTTTGGCCATAAACATGGCTGCTTGCTCAGAAAAGCCCTCCTTAATTCTAGATTCCTTGACAACATCCACGCAGTCAATCTGAACATTGACGGATTGTTGTGAAGGGCCTTGCCCTGGAAGATAATATCGTCCATCAGAGGCAGAGGAACCGGATTGCAGACCAGAAGGTCCAGCAGATCCGTATACCATGATCGGCTTGGCCAATCCGGGGCGATCAGAAGCACTTGGCATTCCTCTTGTCTGATTTTCTGAAGAATTTTTGGAATCAGGATTGCTGGAGGGAATGCGTATGCATACATTCTCCCCCAGCTGATAGCTAACGCATCTGTTGCGAAAGCGCTTGGATCCGGAATCGGAGAGACGTACGTCGTCATCTTCGCATTCTCCTTCGTTGCGAACAAATCGATGTTGGGTTTCCCCCAATGGTCGAACAGACGATCCGCCACACATTGATTTAGTTGCCATTCCGTGGGTAAAACACTCATCCTTCGGCTCAATGAGTCTGCTAGCAGGTTTAACCTTCCCGGAATATGAACTGCTTTCAAGGTAATCTGGTGATCCAGACACCAACAAAGCAGTTTCCATGTCATCATACAGAGACTGGGCGACTTCGTTCCGCCCTGGCGGTTTATGTAAGTCACAACTGTTGAGTTGTCTGAACGAATAAGAACAATCTTGCCCTGAACTTTCTGTAAGAAATGTTCCAGGCCCAGGACTACTGCTCTTAGCTCCAGTAGATTTATATGTTCCTTTGACTGTTCCAGATTCCAAAGCCCTGATATCGTGGATTCTTCCAGGCAAGCTCCCCAGCCCTCCATCGATGCATCTGTATACACAGTCACCTGAGGGTGGGGAGGGGTTAGCAAAACCCCCGGCAAGAGATTCTCTGTATTCAACCACCATTGCAGGTGGTGAATCAGAGGCGCCAACACTGACACATTCGAGTCCAGCGAACCTGTACTCTGGGTCCATTGTGTCATGAGAAACAACTGGATCGGCCGCCTGCGTAAGGCGGCCTGAGGAATGACTGGTTCCAACGAAACCATCAACCCCAGCATTCTCAAGTAAACCCGTGCCAGGACATGACGACTGTCGCACACTGACTGAATCAACGAGATGAGTTTTTGAACTCTCTCCTGAGTAGGATAAACATATCCCGTCTCTAGATCGAAGAACATCCCCAGGTAAACAAACTTCTGGGATGGAGTCAGCTCTGATTTTGGGAAATTGATTATCCAGCCCAAGTCTGTGAGAATTTTCAAAACAATCTCCAGATTGGCGGACAAACTTTCCCGGGTGTGCGCTTTCAACAGCCAGTCGTGTATGTACGTGTGGACTGCTATGCTTCTCCTGCGGAGGTGTGCTGTGATCGCAAGAACCACACGGGTGAAAACCCGAGGAGCCGTGGAAATTCCGAAGGGCAACACCCTGAATTCCCACTGTCTGCCCTGGAATGCAAATCTCAGGAAGCGACAGAAACTCCCGTGGATGGGGATGTGGAAATAAGCGTCCTTCAAATCTATCGACGCCGTCCACATCCCCCTCTCCAACCCCGCCAACACCGAGCGCACCGTTTCCATCTTGAAACTGGGCGTCTCGATGAACTTGTTCAGTGGCTTGAGGTTGAGAATCGGTCTCCACCCTCCGGTGCGTTTTGTTACTAAGAACAGGGTTGAATAGAAGCCCGGACACCTTTGTGCCGGCTGAATAGCTCCTTTTTGTACGAGGGAATTTATCTCCTCCTCGATACACAACCTTTGCTCTGGATCTCTCGGAACGGGAGTCCAGACTGGCACCAGAGACAGTCGCGACGGCGGGCCTGTCACCCACTCTGGATGATACCCGACGGAAAGCCATCGCAAGACTAAACGGTCCTGAGTTAACCGTTCCCACTCTTGCATGTGGCCGGCTAGCCGGCCTCCCACCGGCCCACCTAGGGACCGCGGTGGACACGAGGCATGCAAGAGCGGCACTGTCTCCGTCGCCATACACACCGGAGTGGTTCTTACTGCGGTAAGCGTCCTGTCAGGACCGATAACCACGCCCAGATCCTCGCGCTCCCCGCCCCGCGCGCACCTCGGTGCGCGGGCGGCTGCCTGGCTGACGGCGCCTGAGGAACCTGCGCCCCCCTCGCTGCTGGCCGAATCGCACGCGGCCGAGGCCGACGCTGCGACGGTGGCTGGCCACTGACCTGGCCAGCACCACCTCGAGCCTGCAGGGGACGACACGCTGGGGCCGCGGCGCGAGCGTTAGCACGACGCAGCACATCAAACTGCTCGCGCAGCGCCCTCTGGTTATTCACCAGGGTGACCGTCTCTTGGAGGTGGCGACATCCCTCACCTCCAAAAAGACCAGGGCCCGTCATAGGCGTACGCAGTAGCCTATTGTACAGGTCCTGAGACGGGCACAGATTGTCCAGGGCAAACGTGCGTCTTGCCCTGACACTCCTGGTCACCGCCCGAGTCATACAGTCCAGCGCCAGGTTAATACCATCCTGGATGGTTCGCTGGACAGTGACCGGACTTGGCTGGCGCGATGCGGATGCCGTTACTACCCCCTGTAACAGCTGGGAGACGTGGGACAGAGCGGCAATCGAAGCCCTCCCACTCTCCTCCGCATCACGCAACGCGGTATTCGCCGAACGCAACGCGTTCGCGCACAGGACACCCGTGTCAGAACGGGAGCCTGGCCGCGCATCCTCACCCAAAGCCGCGCGGTCATCCACGCTAGGCTTGGGCACCACACCGTACCGCTGGTAATCCAGGGGCACGATGCGACAACGCCTGGCCACCTCGCGAGGGGCCTTCGCGAGACGTCCACTCGACTTAATGGACGACTCCGCCGCCTTGAACATGTCAACGACATGCTCCGCCAGCGGCAGAGAAGGCATAGCGTTAGCAGTCGGTTTCCCAGCTAACCACGGCGTGTGAACACGCTGGCTAGCCGACTGCTCCACGGGCAGATCAGGCCTAACACTCACCAACCACTGGCAAGCGTCATACCAATCCTCCTCCGTGGCTAACTGCGAGCGCTCTACAAGACGGGGTCCTTCGTCTTCCTCCTGAGCGCAAGCAGTAGAGCTTGACGGCGGGTATGCTGATACACCTGGCAAGCCAGGGAAAACATGCGGGCCTGACAGCACCGGCATGAGAATATCACTGGTTTGACCAGGAGCAGGCACCGTGGCAGAGCGCGGGGTATATATAGTCTCACCACGGGCCCGGCCAGCACCAGCAACACCCTCGGCAAGCCGAGGTATGCGGTATCGCTGGCCATCAGCAGCGCCCTGGGCCACCACCTGAGCCGCGGACTTTACTCCAGGGTGAGGAAAACCGTGGAATAAGGCGCCTGTATTCCCCGCGAGGGGTGCACAAACGTCTTCATCCATGTCCACGTCGTCAGACGGCGACCCTAGCAGGTAATCCTCATTACCCTGGTCAGAAAGATTAGACCCCGGGTCAGCAAAGAGAGCTAACCCGGGCTGACCAGGAACGGTGCCATAGGAGGTACTGGCCACCGCGGCGTGCGGATACCCCTGGACTGATAAGCAGCCGCGGGTTCCAGCGACAACCGTCCACGGTCCCCTATCGGCGCGGCAATAAGCCTGCTGCCAGGGCCGTGGAACGCCCCCTCTAATGGGGCCACCTCTGAATCGTCGAACAACGGAAGCGGACTAAGGAAAATCGATCCAGAGGCGGGGATTACCTGCTCCGAAGCCGATGATGAGGACAGTAAAGGATTTGGTCCAGGAAGCATGCCACGAAGCAACCCTGGAACCAAATCCTTTACTGCCCTCTTCATCTCTCCCAACATCTCGGTCCGGAAGGCCTCCATATCCACCGCGGACGAGACCTTCCCCTTACCCTTCCTACTTACAACCTCTCGTTTCCGCTTCTTCTTCTTCTCCTCCTCTACCACCTTGTCCGTCGCCTGTAAGCAGCACAAGAATTCGGACATTAACTCGCCCCCCCAGTGCTTACATATGTCACAATTAACCAATGGACCACAAGGGCTACATTGATAGCACAGATGCGGCCAGAACGTTTCAAGAATAAAACGACCACAGGACGCGCAACTCGGTCCCTGAAACAGGGCAAAGGACAAGGAGTATGAGCAACTAGTTAAGCTTAGAAACTCAATCCAACTCAAAGAGAAGGAAATGATCATAAAGATCAATATACATCAGAAACCAGCATAGCGCTTAAATCGCTGATAAATACATAGCCAGGCTGATTATGACGTCATTAATCCCGTGACAGGAAAAAAATTCGATCCCAACAAAACATCCAAGTGCAAGGACGAATTGTATGCTGAATGGATAAGTCGACTACACAACCATCAGATACATATAGATAACTCTTTTCTGGCAAAAATGTTAATTATCTCCCTTTGTTTGTTTACAATAATTAACATCACCACATTATCAATAACTAGATACCTGACACTTTGTATAGACAAACCATCCAACGTGACGAACCGGAGAACTCCACCATCTGCACGCCTCTTAACTCTCTCCACCTCATGGGGAAGGAATTGGATCAAGAGGGCAAAGTGAGAAGACCTTTATACTAGGCCTCCAACTCACTGGACATATTTTTCATTTGGTTAGATAACCTAACAGTGTTAGTAGGAAATGGAACCATGGTGGAGAGAAAACTAACTCTCTGCTGCTGTGAAGTCACCACCTAGCGTCATACAGACCTGTGGACATAAACAGAAAGAGAAATTAGTCCTAGGTAGCACCGAGTTGACATAAACCAACTAACCAAGGCGCTTATCACGGTAAACGCGAGTCCCGGAAACACAATACACCGGGAAGAAAACTCGCTAATTTTACTAGAAGTCACCTGATTTAAAGGTCCTAAGTCCTTCCGTGGCGAAGTGTATCCTCCCGCCATCTAAATCAGACACTAACACTCCAAAATAACACTAATAAAACAGTTTAAGAGTAGAAAATCTTATGACAGAAAAAGACATGTGTGTTCTCTTTGCCAATAATCTAGCAAAGAGGAAGTGCTAGTCTGCGCATGCGCGGTGGTGGGGCTGGCATCCGCCAGACTACGCTCTGACTCCCTGCCCAGTAGGGGCACCTAACCGTTTTAAATCTGAGTGTTTATTGAGTGAAAGCCAATATTTAGCAATATCAAAAGTATTAGGGAGGTAAGTATACTCTTGAAGTGAAACAAGGAAGGAGTCAACAAGCTCCTTTCCAGGAGGCAATGACAGGAGGGCATCAAACAGTGTTTCACCTTGCGATATATGCACATATGATGTAAAGATGACTGACAGCTGCAATTCTTGGTACCATACAAAAATGCCAGGATATAACCAACACTGACTACAAAGTTCTACAGAAGAAAAACCTGGGCTTGACCTGGCACTGCACACTTTGCAGATGTGGGGCAACGAGTAAGGTGAGGGACGATGACAGATTGAGCAAATTAGGGCAAAAAATTGATCAAATGTTAGCAATAATGGAGCAGCAAATTTCACTAAAAATGAGCAAGTCAAAAGGATAGACGAGCAAATAGAAAAGACAATCGAGAATAACGTTAAGGAAAGCTTTGAAGAATTACTCGATCAACAGAGTAGAAAAAGAAATGTCATCATCATCAATATTGATGAGAGCGAGCAGAGTGATGACACGACGAAGAGATTTGACGATAAAATTAAAATTGATCAGGTAGTGCAGGAAATGGCTGATGTGGATCCTAGTGAAGTATAATCATTCTATCGCCTGGGAAAACGAACTGATAGATCAAGGCCTATCAAGGTCATTTTGAAAACCGAAGAAGGTAGAGACAAGTTACTGCATGGCGAGATCAAGCACAACAAAGCTAAAAAAGACAGTGGTAAGCGGATTTACATAACCCCAGATCGTACACTGCAAGAGTAAGAATTACACAGTAAACTAAGGAAACAACTGACAGAGCAAAGAGAAGCCAACCCACAGGATATAATATTTATCCAGGATGGGAAAATTATTAAAATTTACCCGAACGAGAGAGGATTGAGGCAATGGCAAGGTCAGAAGCCTCGTGACATACATGTATATAGACACTCTTCATCTTACACCTCAACCTGTACATATAATACATTTGGAAATGATTTCACCTCTGGAGATAACCCATTATACAACCCTTCTTGCCTATACACAAACAGTGACAGTCTCATTAATAAAAGGCAGGAACTTGAGGTTCTAGTAGAAGACATTCATCTAGCTGTAATTTGTATAACTGAAGTGATGCCAAAAAAAAACAAACCCAGTCATCTGTTAAGGAAAGTGAACTGCAACTAAAAAACTATGATCTCTGTGAATACCAGAATTAACAGAGGAACAATCATATAGTCACACAAATTTCTCAGTGCACAGGCATGTGATTCCCTTAACAACTCTGACTTCAACGAATCAGTATGGTGTCACTGGATAACAGGAAACTGTGGCATATGAAATATACATGTAAATAAATTTTGATATTGATTTTTGATTATGTTGTATATAGACATTAATTATTGATATATTTTTATTTTGAGATGGCTTGTAAACAGATAGTAATTATAACTTTACTGTTTAAATTTTTTGTTTGAAAAGCAAACAGAAATGATTCAAGATTCTTAAAATTTTGTATATCTATAACAGCCTATTGGCAATGGCTTAGATTCTTTTAGGCACATGCATTTTGTTAAGATAGCCCCTTTGTTTAGATTCTTTTGATTGTGGTTATTAGTAAACAGTGTTCAGTTTATGACACAAACACTGCCAACATGTCTACCTATTATCTGAAATAAGCACATCTTAACAGTACTTAGAAGTCTTTCACTAAATTCCTGAGTCGCTCATGCACACATCTAATGTTATTTATTATACAGGGCAGCGTTTTACTAACACATGGCTTATTCAATACATTGTCCATTTTATTACATGAATCTGGATAACTTTGATATTCCTATCAATTATAAGTAATAAAATCCATTCCCTACATTTAGGAAACACAATCCTAAGTTAGAATACATCATGACAGATACTGACAATCATCTAAAAATTCTTCATACCGAATGTGAAAAGGACCTTGGCATAAACATTGATGAAAAGCTGAACTTTGACAAACATATCAACACAATCGTAAACAAAGAAAATTGAATAATTGGTGTCATAAGGAGAACATTCACCTATACGGATCCCACTATGTTCCTGTCACTGTATAAAACCTTGGTTAGACCTGTAATAGAGTACTGTAACACTGTGTGGTGACGACATCTACTGAAGCAATCAACGGCAATCGAGTGTTCAGCGTTGAGCCACCAGAATAGTCCCTGAGATAAAGCACCTCAGCTATGAGGACAGACTGAGATCATTAAAACTTTTCTCACTAAAGTATCGTAGAACCTGGGGAGATTTAATCAAAGTATATAAATTCATGAACAACATCTATAACGTAGACAAACAAAACCTCTTCAGCAAACCATCAACAAGCATTACCCGTGGACACAATCTTAAAATAGGAATTCAGCACTGAAACACGAACAAAAGAAAATTCTTCTTCACAAAGTGTACTCTGAAAACCTGGAATGCTCTACCTATACACATAGTCGAGGCAGAGAATATTGACAACTTCAAGAGCAGACTGGATTGCTATCTGAGTGATATTATATACCACTTCGCCTAGTACCTAGAAGCAGATTGTAATAGCACTGACTAAGGGATAAAGTATAAATTAAATGTAAATAGTCACTGACCTAAAGACATACTGTACAAGAAAGTGCTGATATATGTAACTAAGTTTAGCGGGGGTGTAATCTGTTTTTTAAGCATAAGCGGCACACCCCAGCTGACTCTTGAACCAGCTTCTAGTAGCTGTAGGCAGGATACCGCGGCTGACAGCTCTTAGGCATACGCTTAGTTTATTGGTTAAACCTGTATAATAGATGTTGATGCATAAACAACTACATGTAAGCATATATGTGTATAGTGTACAAGTAAAGGAACTGTGTATATATTGTACCTAAATCATAAATCATATAATGGGTGCGTAAACGGGTTTCAAGTGTAGGCGGCACACACCGCAGCTAACTTTTGAGACAATGTCTAGCAGCTGTAGGCGGCACACCGCAGCTAGCGGCCGTTGGGCATGCACACCCTAAATTGTAAGTAACACAAAAATTGTACTATTTGAAGTAAAACTAAGAATAAACTAAGAGTAGAATTAAAATTAGGCTACAACCTTTCTTTTCCGTATAGCACAAAGTAAAATTGAAATAATTTTCGGGACTTGAAGAAAAGCCTAAAGGCTTCTGTCTTGAGAAAGTGATGATGATGATGATGATGATGATGATGATGATGATGGTATATCTGGTTGCAATAGATAACAAGAACAACAATCAGAGACTGGTAAAGTATGCCACCCATTCCACCAAGCAGAACCACCCACCCAAGATTGTCACCATGACCTTGACCGTTGACACCAAAATCAATAGGGTTCTTCAAAACACCAAGGACAACCGCCCACCCAAGATTAGCAATGATCCCTTCAATCGAACTTGAGTTATCATCCGGAAACACAATATTACATCATTAATTAGGTCACAGTGACCACGACCGTTGACTTGAAATTCGAGGGGGTTCTTTGGAAAACCAAGGAAAAAGCTCCCATGCCAGATTGGTAAAGATCCCTTCAATAGAACTTGAGTTATCATCTGGAAACGCAAAATTACGAGATTAATTAGGTCACTGTGACCTTGACCGTTGATCTCAAAATCAATTGGATTCTTCAGACCACCAAGGAAAAAGCTACCACGTCAAATTGGCAATGATCCCTTGGATAAAACTCAAGTTAGCATACGGAAACGCAAGATTACGTCATTAATTAGGTCACCGTCCAAGGTCCCAAGCTAGATTGGTAACGATCGCCTTCAAGAAAACTTTAGTTAGGATCCGGAAACACAATATTTCCTCATTAATTAGGTCACCATGACCTCAACCGTTGACCCCAAAATTGATAGGGCTTTTGGAGTACCAAGGAAAAAGCTTGCACACCAGATTCGTAAAGATCCCTTCAATAGAACTCGAGTGATCATCTGGAAACAAAATATTATGCAATTAATTAGGTTACCATGACCTTGACCTTTGATCGTTTGGCGCAAAAATTGATAGGGTTCTTCGGACAACAGTAGTTATAAAATAAGGGTTTCAGAACAGAGGGTGGTGGGAGCTGTGGATCACGGATCGGCGGCTACAGGAGGGAGGCGGGCTGTCAGAACAGAGACGTGATAACATTGCAGCAGCTTATGACTTACATACGTTCCACACATTCTAACTTGGGATTGTGTCCTGAGAAAATATGCGATGCACCTAAGCACACAAAATAGCTAATGCTTAAAACACTATCTCGCTATTGTTATCTGTTAGATGTAATATGCCAGTTATCAGTAGGTCTGTGGCTAATAACTAGGAAATAACATCTTATCTAGTCGGTGTTATAGCATACCACACTAGTGATTGAATGTCAGTCTGTCTGTCTGTCTGTCTTCTGTCTGTTTAGTGGTCTGTCTGTCTGTATATAATCTTCTGCCCCCCCCCCCCCCCCCAGGTCGGCCCCCACCAGCATGTGATACCATCAAAATCCCCTTATTAGAGAAATGCAACTGGATAGGTATACACGTCTGCGGTGTTGACATGAACATAAAAAACCCATATTAGAGAAACGCAACTGGATAGGTACACACATCTGTTATGGACATTGATGAAGTACTTCAAAATTTGGTGAGATTGTTGCAGCAGGGACTTAATAGCCGTACCACTTATGCCGAGAACCTGGCAGCTCTCCTTCCAGAGAAGCCAACCCCAGCCCCACGCAGGAAGCTGCCAACCACTCCCGAGAAGCCAACCCCAGGCCCATGCAGGAAGCGGCCAACCACTCCCGAGAAGCAAACCCCCGCCCTCTGTTCCAAGAAGCCCCCTCCACCCAGAGCTAGAAACCCCACCCAAGTTCACAGATGAGGAGATTGACAGGTTTCTTGATGCTATATTCCAGGAAATGAGAGACATACTCCCAGGATTTGTGAAGGTCCCACATGCAATCCAGAACTATCTGCGGGGATAGGAATTTCCTGGACATGGGGGGAAAAGATCCAACAGCTTTCCTGGATAAAAACCTGGACAAGATCGAGAGGAAGTTGGTGGAAGAGGTCCTCGACCTGAAGGGGGTGAAGTTCTGGCTTGCTCTCAAGATCACCCTCCACAAGAAGAAGAACGACGGGACAGAGGTCACCACAAATCCCCTGTTCTGGTCTAAGCAGCATGCCATCCTGAAGGCAAGCGATATTAGCGAGGCTGTGAAGGAGGCCAAAGATAAGGTGCTGCAAAGCTTTAAGAATTACAACCGTGAGGGGTCTGGCTGGGAAGTCGACCAGGTCCATGCATTGTACCTCAACATCGCCAGATATCAACCACAACGTGGTGGGTCATACATTGATCTCCCCCCCCCCCTTCGATTAAGCGAAAACGTGCCATGATTAATGTCCAGAACAAAGATGATGACCACTGTCTTCGCTGGTCTCTCTTGGCTGCTGCTTATCCTGCAGAGAGTAATTCCCAGCGGACATCGAAGTATTTAGGGCACTGGGACATGCTTGACTTCAGCGGTGTAGACTCTCCAACCCCTCTCCACCAGCTTAAGCATGTTGAGCGGCAGAATGGCCTAGCCATTAATGTATTCAGGCATGACAAGGGTGTCTACCCACTGCATCTGAGTGAGGCTGATCCCGTCATTCCAAGGACAAATCTGCTGCTTATCGAGAAGGGTGGCAAGCAACACTATACCTGGATTAAGGACCTGAATCATCTGCTCTATGATCAGAGTCAGTATAAAGGGAGAAAGCGCTTCTGCGAGCGGTGTCTCCACTGTTATTCTCGCGAAGACCTTCTCATCAAGCACAAACCAGAGTGCTGCGGCATCAGTGACAGACCAATGTGCATAAGAATGCCTACAGAGGACAGGAAGATGCTACAGTTCACCAACCACCGCAAGCAACTCAAGGTGCCAGTCATCATCTATGCCCACTTTGAAGCCCTAACAAACACGATTGAGGGGACAGAGGTGAATCCGGCTCAGAGCAGCACAGAGAAAACGCAACACCATGAGATCTGTGGGTTCTCATACATTGTGGTCCACTGTGAGGGTGTCAGTGAACCACCAGTGCTGTATCGAGGAGAAGATGCAGCTAAGCACTTCTTGGATCGATTGGCATGGGAAGAGAAGATAACAGCCATGCTTGCCCACCCTAGGCTGATGGAGATGGCTAGAGAGGACTGGCAAGCTCATAAAACTGTGGTTAGTTGCCATGTGTGCGACAGACCATAAGATGGGGACAGTGTCAGAGATCACTGCCACATCACTGGTCTCTACCAATGCACACAATGTGTGTAATCTAAAGCTGAACCTCAACCCTAAAACCACCACCATCCTGGTTGTGTTCCACAACCTGCATGGGTACGATTCCCACCTCATCATGCAGGCCATCTCCCAAACAGAGAGACAGATCAACTGCATCACCAACAATATGGAGAAGTACATCTCCTTCAGCCTCCGTCGGTTGCGGTTCATCGACTCGGCCCAGTTCCTCCCAGCATCACTTGACAAGCTGGTTGCCAGTCTCACAACGTTCCCACTTACAAAACAGTATGAGCCTAACACTGCCAAGTATGAGCTCCTGCTCCGCAAGGGAGACTATCATGACCTCTATCTGCGGTCTGACACTCTGCTCCTTGCAGATGTGTTTGAGAACTTCCGTATCACATGCCTCCAGCAGTAGCGTCTGGACCCAGCACACTATTACACAAGCCCAGGGTTGAGCTGGGATGCACTTCTAAGGAAGACAGGTGTGGAGCTGTAGCTCCTCACTGCCTACGACATGCATCTCTTCATAGAGAAAGGACTCAGGGGTGGTGTATCAATGGTCAGCAAATTCTATGCTAAGGCAAACAACCCATACATAGCTGGCTATAATCCACAACAACTGACAAGCCACATCATGTATCTGGATGCTAACAATCTCTATAGCTGGGCAATGAGCCAACACCTGCCGAATGGGGTGTTTGAGTGGGTAGAGGACAATGATGTCAAAAAGATTACACAACACCCCAATCATGATGAAAAGGGCTATGTCTTAGATGTTGACCTTGAGTACCCACAAGAGCTGCATGACATGCACAATGCCTACCTGCTGATGCCTGAATGGATGCAGGTGAAGGGAGAGTGGCTCTCAGAGTATCAGTGTGCATTGGGCAAGTCGATAGTGAAGACGGCAGCAGAAAAACTGGTGCCTAGCCTGAGAGACAAAGAACAGTATGTTCTTCACTACCGCAACCTGAAGTTCTACCTTAGCCTGAGTATGAGGTTGAAGAAGGTGCACAGGGTTCTACGCTTCAATCAGTCACCGTGGATGGAGCCTTACATCCGACTAAACACAGAGCTCCATAAGAAGGCCAACAGCGACTTTGAGAAGGATCTCTACAAGCTGATGAATAACGCTGTCTTCGGTAAGACCATGGAGAACTTGCACAAGTGAGTGGATGTCAAGTTAGTGTGGTTATCCGAGGAGGACAAGCTGCGCAGCCTAATAGCCAAGCCCAACTTCTCCCGGGCGAAGGTGTTCGATGATGATCTAGCTGCTCTCCACATGTGCAAGACGAGCCTGCTGCTGAACTGCCCTGTCTATGTGGGAATGTCCTCCTGGACCTCTTGAAGCACCTCATGTATGACTTGTACTACAATGAGGTGAAGCGACTATATGGTGCTCACTGTGAGCTCCTGTAGACAGACACTGACAGCCTCCTGCTGGAGGTTCAGACAGAGGATGTCTTTGCTGATATGGCTGTGAGGAGCGACCTCTATGACACAAGCGACTACCCAGTAACACACCTGCTGCACAGTACTGCCAACAAGAAGGTCCAGGGCAAGATGAAGGATGAGTGTGCCGGGGTGCCAATCCAGATGTTTGTTGGCCTGCATCCGAAAATGTACTCCATCAAGCGGTTGGATGAACAGGAAGTCAAGACGGCAAAGGGTGTGCGCAGGGCTGTGGTTAGACAGATTCACCATGAGCAGTACAAGGAATGCCTCTTCGAGTGAAAGGTCTTCCACCATAGTATGAACATGCTGTGAAGTGAGGGTCACCACCTCTATGTTGTCTACCAAAACAAGACAAGCCTCAGCCCCTCAGACACAAAGCGATGGATCACTCCCAATGGTATTCACACCCTGGCTTATGCTCACAAGGATGCCATCACTCCAATGGATGTCGAAGAGCTGCTGGGTAACGTATGAGCATCATGTGACATCAACCAACAGTCAAGGCTCGGTGTGGACACCATCTGGAGGATGTCTACTAAATGTAAGCACTCCTGGTGGAGGTAGCTGGATGTCTGTAGGGATAAGCTGGAGCGCCTCTCGTACAAACGGCCACCTAGGACTGCTCTTCGACTGTGCCATGTAGTATAGCGTAGGCTGTCCAGCTGTATCCACATACCTGTCAATCTTGTGTACATATATCGACCAGTTGGGGTCAGTCGCCCGCCTACGTTCACCCTCCAACTCGCCAGACTCATACAAATACCAAACCAGGGAAGCGAACGGAAGTCTGTCCTCCGAGCACAGATCTTGAACAGAGCATAGTCATTCCGACTGTTGGGTCACAGAGGATCGCTGAATGGCATTGACTGGCTTCTGTCCTATCAGCCTAGTAACCTTAGCATTGGATCTCTCCAGCACAATGGGCAACCCTCTCATACATCATACTGATGTGGGAACAGCCTCTCTGCCAGCAGTGTCCGGTTCCACCGCTCGACAATAGCCTGGGCATGGTGATGTCCCACCACCGCTCGACAATAGCCTAGGCACGGTGATGTCCCACCTCACCTCGCATAATCGGCACACCATGTTTCCGCATGATGGCTGCAGTTTCACCTCTGAACCCCTTACCCTCATCCACTTGCAGCAACTCTGGCCACTAGAGGGGATTTTGTGGGTCCTCATAAGTACTCTGGAACCCGGCCACCACCTGACCCGCAGACTTATCCGTGAGAGGCACTGTCGCTTTGTACCTGCTGGCTACATCGATGATGGTGATGGCGTACTTATAGGGTTTGCATGTTCCTCTGGAACAGACCCGATCATGTGGAAGGAACAGCACATCAGCCTTATGGACTCTGTTCGGGATAAGTTCATCGAAGTGTGCATACTGAATGTGTCGTGGACGAGGTCTGTATATCTGCCACATCGCCTGCCTGGTGAGCCACTGGCTACCCATCTCCAAGGTGAATCTATGACCCTTGCGACGTGCAGCCTCGAGCAGCTGGTGAGGCTCACAGTAATATCCACCAGGTTGGTAGTACAGGGTCTCAAGAGGGGCGGTTGATGAACTCTCGGACTTCATCTCTGATGTCGACACCTGTCCTCTCCTGTACAGCTCTGGCAAACTCTACACAGATGAACAGATGAACGTCAATCATCCGACAGTGGTCCCCGCGGCTGAACACCTCTTTGAATCCCTGTGAACACTGCTGTCTAATCTCTACAGCGCTGGCGTCATCACTGAAAGGAAGCTTATCGACAAAGGCTTGCCAGTTATGGGACTTGACCAGGTCATAGAGAGAAGCCATCTTATATAGCACGTCTTAAATGTTCGGCAGCCCAGATGACTGCGAGTGCTATCGCAACATACATGAGCTATGGACCGGCAACGCCAAAGAATGTGCTTACCACTGAGGCAATGGCTGGGATAACCTCAGAGATCTTCTCAACTCCGTGGAGAGCATTGTTGGCGATTTTGTGGAGCGTCTCGCCAGCCTTCATCGTGAACAGAGCAATCAGAGCCCCAACTGCCACTAGTGGGCCAAGAGAGCCCTTCACATATGTACGATAAATTCCCTTGGCTCGGTGGATTAGTCAGTGGGATTCCAGCTCTACATCTTCACCATAATAGTCCTCATCATAGGTGTCCTCACCACAGTCGTCATCATTGTCCTCGTCTTCATCAGTCATCCTCATCATAGTCCTCAACTGGATCCTCAAATGCTTCCAGTTCATACCTTGCTTGTAGTTCCTGCTGACTATATGGTGAATTTAAATCACCTGTATAGACATGGCATCTGCAATCTTGAATGCAGGCGTCTTTGCATTGACAAACTGGGGTTTCAGCTTCGCTGACCATAAGGTGGCGGAGGTAGAGAGAAAACGCCCTAAGCAGGCAATGGAGAAGCTGTCTAAGGAGAAGATTGAGTACAGCAAGGCACTCAAGTATATGCACCAAAAGGAGGCACGCCGATGGCAACAAAGGGCTCAAACCACACAGAACATCTAAGATGCTGATGCGAGTCTCGATGAGTACTACGAGGTTGTAAAGCTCTATGAGCCAACACTGGACTATGAGGCATTAGGAGGTCAGGAGATGGCCGAGGTCATAGTAGTAGTGGCTGCTGTAGCAGCAGTGGTAGCTGGGGCAGCTGCTGGAGTTATGCTCTATGTTCGTTTAAGCTGAATACCAGTGGTGTGTGATACACTAACCTTTGCATATCCAAAGTACAGCACCGTTACTCCGACCAGGCGAGTGCCCCCTCGCTCTCCGAAGAGGTTCCCAATATGAAAGCTGAGTTGGTTGCCATGGTTAGGCGGGATGTCCCTTCCTCCGAGGTGGCACTGACCTTCGAGTGCCAACTCGAGATCCTCGTGGTCACTGGTCAGGCGGAGTAGGGCATATGGCTTTGTTTTCTGTCAACAGAGACAGCAATCATTGGTCCCAGCCACCACAAGCTTGAAGTCGTCTAGCTCCCCCACCTCCTGGACCACCCCTCCTTTCTGAACCAAGACTGCTACAGCTATGCAGGCTGAGGGACCTCGTTGCAATGTCAACTCTAGACGCTGGTTAGCCGTGGCCTGGGCCTGCTGATGCTCTTGCTCTACATGTAGGATTCGTTGACTAGAGCCCGCACGTTTTAGTTCCTGGTCATTCTCCTTAGGGCTGGGCGGTTCGGCCTAAAAGCAAACAGGTGATGGTATCACTAATAAAACCGGTATTAACAAAATACCGGTTTAAGGGGTTAGAATGATCGAAAATAATTTGAAATATGAAAATATGCCGTTTTCATTAGCTACAGTACATGTATTTTGTGATGTGACAACTGACGTAAATTGCCATGAAATTAGAATGGTAACTACGTACGACTGCTCACTTCAACGCTATCTATCTCAAAATAGTAGTTAAAATAAATAAAATAAATAAAATAAATAAAGTCTGGTTCATGTGATGTCGTGAAAATAACACTCTAACTACTAAAATGTTGATTTTCAACACTGTTAGTATTTTGGAAAGCATAGTAAAATCTAACACGTGTAAGTAGGAACTCGGATATGAGAGCGAGCTTAGGCTCCTAGTAGAGTACCGTACATATGGTTAGAGTTCGTATAACCACCTACAGTATGATCTAGTCTAGTAAGTCATGTGTTTGTATTCGAGTACTCGGTATTTAGTAATACTCCTCAATAAACTGTCGTTCAAGCGGGTGAATGTCATTCAGCACATAACTAAAGAGTAGTCATTTCCCGGAAATTATGCCCCAAGAATTCTCACAAAAAATGTGTTTGACTATTTTTCGTATAATAAAGAGATTATGATAATTTGACAACATAAACGCAATGATTCGTGAATCTAACTTAAATCTACTTAAATCAACACTCCGTACTTGAAGATATACAAAGACGAAAAAGACCGGGCCATAAAACAAAACGAGGTGATTCTAACGCCTATCAAGCAGAAAAGTCATGTGATAAAAATACTACAAATTTCACTCATAAAATTGATAGTAGCGAATATCCCGCCGGAAGAATTTATTAACAACCAATCACATTACGCCTGCTTGTATTTGAGAGGTTAAGAGGTGTATTTTACTTGTAACTACTCTGCCAACGTAAGAAGCGACTTAATCGTTTTCATTTCTCGGGCATTCAAGCAATTTGTCTCATATGTCTTACTCCGTGATGGATCATTTTATGTTTGTCGAAATCAATGATTTGTTTGGATTGGGAGTTCATTGTATAGCGTCGTTGTTTTCGCAGCGCGTTTCTTGATTTTCTTTGTATCATGTCAGATTTGGAATCCCAATTAAACATAGTACAAACTCGAATTTAAAAAAGGATTATTTGTTGCAAAGAAGAAATTTAGATTTTCAAATTATTCAATCTTACATTGAACCCACAGAGCTTACGTTATGGAAAATTCATTGCTGGCAAATCAAATCATATTTGCCGAGGGTCGTCCTCGGCTGATTTGTTGGGATTTCACCTACACCCTTGCTTTCCCACGGTTAATAGTTATAGATGACTGTACTTTATGTCTAGTAACAAATGGTTACACTAGATGATACTATTAAACTGCAAGTCAAGAACAAACTAGTTTAGGACAGTCACCAGATTTTGCGCATTGGCGATCTTACGGACGGTTTTTCGTTTTTTTATTTTCGTAATGGTTTTTAAACCATCCCCATAAAAATCCGTGAGACAGTGTGAAACCGGTATACTGCCCAGCCCTAATTCTCATCATGCCAGACCTGAAGTCACGGAGAGGTCATCATTATATCTGTAAGATATTCAGTGTACACCCGAAGGAACAGTTTGTCCTGCATCAAGGCCGGGTTCATGTGTGTGTTCTCGAGGAGGGAGAAGAGTGGCACCGCGACAGGTATTTCTACATCTGGTTGTAAGTCGAATTCTGTGAAGCCGTTATTACATCTGACGGCATAGTATACTTTTCCGTTCAAATAGGTGGTGTCCAGGGTGTTATTGCTCTGCATAATCTCCCACCTGCGGGAGCTCTACCTTCTTGGCCTCTGTGCTCTTGAGCTTGAACTTGAGCGTCATGCTCCTAATCTCATGGATCTGTCCCAAGAGGGTGAAGTTGATGAACTTCCCCGGTGTGGATAGAGGGTTTGCATCATGGATACTAGGACTGTCAAACAGTCCTTCCAAGAATCAGTGTGGTGTGAGGCCACACGTTCAACTGCCCCATCTGGATGCTGTACATACTGCTGCATGTTTAAACATCTGTATATACAGGTTTTTAAATGGTGATGTTTGGTAAAGTTCTCCAGCAGATCATCTTTGGAGAGCAGAAGAAACCTGTATCACCATCCAAGAAGAAACCAGTATAGCTGCGCATTGACAGGGTCTGACAACTACTTCGTGACATCAACATTATCCACGAGGGAGCCAAGGTCCAACCTCCATTTGATGCGGAGATACTGACTACTGTAGAGGAAACGACACCCGCCCATAGTACGAATGAATTATTGACTCAGATGCTCTACCAGAAGCTTGACAGCGCCCAGGGCAGGTCACTAGACATCTCCCCAGGACACCCACTAAGAGTTCTGTAATTCTAGCTCTCCAGATCTCCTAATAGTAGGGAAGTGGGCTGGCGTATTCAGCCTCCACACTGATGATGAACACTGGATGTTGGATGCTGGATGCTATACACTATACAGGCTGGGGCCACAGATTACGTCTGAGAGGAGATCGGTGCAGCCGTGACTGAGGGCCATGAGGCTGGGCATGCCACTGGTCACACCGAAGGTAGAGAGGAGGGGTTGGCCGCCGGCCACAAGGAGGCCATTGAGCACATCTTCAACGAAAGAGGTGCGAGCGGCTCACGAGAAACGAGGCAGCATTTAGAATATTCCCTGCTGAGAACTATCAGGACTACCTCATCAAAACTGTTCTCAAGGCAGATGCTAAGAAGTCATGGCTGAAGTGGGTCTTCCGCGAGAGGTTTCAGAAGAAGAGAGTCATAGCATCTGATCCTCAGTGGATAAAGTTTCAGAAACATTCTCAAGAAGCTCATGAAGTTCCTCAAGCTTCTGACGAAGTTCCTCAAGCTTCTGATGAAGTTCCTCGACCCTGAAAAAGCGTCACCACCACTACTACTGTCGCGGCTCAGCTTCCTGGGCTAACGCTTTTGCTTTAGCTTCCTGGCTGGATCCAGCTTGTAGCTGAAGTTTTCTGCTTTCTCCAGAGAAGGCTTGAAGCGGGACAGCTCACCTGTCTCCTTGTTGCTGAAGATGAAGAGGTATAGAGCTGCGACATTCTGCACACCTGCGATGAAGTCTTGCTTGGTCTCCTTGAGGGTCAGGCTGTCATATATTGTCTCAGGAAGGGCACGAGCACTCTTCGAGCTAAAGTACAGGAGCCTCGCATTGTGCCGGATATCTGCCGATATCTCACGGGTGCACTTCTGAAAGCAGATGAAGACAGTGATCTTGGTGTGCCGAATGCATCTGGTGATGTTGCTGAGGTATGTGACTGTCTTCTGGTCCATCGCGGGGTCGTCGATAACTATAACAAGTGGTTCAGTTAGTCGAGCCACGAGCAGCTTTTCCATCAGCGCTTGCAGGTTGTGCGTCTTGGTGATTGGACCACTGTACCACTGATTGTTATTGTTGACCGCCTCAGCGGTGGAGTCGGACACCAGGAGGATGTAGCGAGACTGAAGATGTTCGGCGAGCAGGGCCCACAGCAAGATGTTTTTCCCATGTCCTGATGGGGCAATGATCAGCACCACCTGACTGGCATCATCTGGTCTACTGCTGTATGGCACTGACATGTTGCCTGTGTGTGTGTGAAGGATGGTCAGCAGCTCTTCAGCCGTAGCCTCGTCTATATCTGGGAGACTAAATTACAGTACTTCCTGTACCAGCACATTTGCCTGCTGTGTGGGTAGCATTGTACCACCGGCGGCTATGAAGGATGCGATAGAGGCATCAAGCATGAAATCCCAACAAAAGCTGAGAAGGTAACGCAGAGGGCCTGTTTCAGTGCCCTCAGTGTCTAGTACCTTGAGTGTCCATATGATGCAAGCTTGAGCAGCCATGCTTATTGTGTGATCTTAAACAGCAGGACAAAGAATCACGACTTCTTCACCTCGGGTAGTTGGAGCTTTGCTGTTGCATTCGCTTGGCCATCCACCGTGATATGGCTCAGGCCGATGGTGCCTACCTTGAGATTCTCCCCATCTTGTTGGTATGAGCTCTGTGGTTTCAGGAGATCCTTAACCAGGTACTATGCGTAGCACTCGATCATAACCTTGATGGCACCAGCCTCACCGACTCCGAGTATACGTCGCATCACTGCCCTGTCTTTGATGCCAATCCCCGTGTATACAGTCTTGGCCTTGTTTATGGCTGATTGTCTTACCGTGTCTGTTTCCGATGAGATCTCTGGCTGGGATGGTACCTCGGATCTCTCCAGGTTCTCCATTCTCATCGAAGTCTAGGAAGGAGATGGGGGCAACAGTCTCATCTGAACCGAGGCATGCCTTGCCCAAGTGAGCGAGATCACCCAGCTCTTTGCTCTCTAGGTCTGTGAGTGACAGACACATTGTTGGTGTATACATATGTCTTAAACCTAGTCATATCCCCAGTGGAATAGGTGGGCATAGGTAGACCATGCGGTGGGCCAAAGAAATAGGTAGCAGTACTCAGGATACTGGCCCTCCCTGCAGGGGCATGCCTTGTAGGCTGACCACCATTTCTGGGAATTGCAAAACCTCAGTCCATGTGATCGACTATGCGCTACCGACTCTGGCATAGCCCGCCATGCCTCATAGGCTACTGTTGTGTCATGGACCTGCCAAGCTTCCATTATATATAGCATCTTAAAGCTGACCTGGGCCGTGATGATCTCGGCCATAGCACTCGTCGCTAGCCCTAGAACCGTGGCTTCCATTAGAGGGATGCGTTCGCCCATGATCTTGGCGGCAACAGTATAGGAGGCGCCACTGATGACGATCTTTGGAATTGAACATGTTATTCCTAGAGAGTGGTCGACAACCATACTCGCCACTGTAGCGAGGACAGCGGCTCTAGCGGGAGGAATAACCTCATCAACACCCGTCATCTTCACCACGGCCACATTCGTCACCATGTTACTGGCGACATGAATGGCCAGGGGCATAGCCTCTGTCAGTAGCTACTGGGTCTTGCTTTTGAGCAGGTTCTCCACCTTCTGGAGATTCGCCTGGCTCCCCGGGAGTTGCTTTACAATCTGTACCGTTGACGTCATCGTTTAAGCTCTGAGTATACAATGCGTTTAAACGTATACGTTCTACCTCGAGAGCACTAAGCAGCTCTAACCAGTCTGCATCTGTCAGCTGCTTAGATTGGTACTCGGGAATATCCATAACAGTATACATAGCAGCTTAAAACCATGGACCTATGCCTCAGGTACTATGATGTCTTCCGCACCGAATTGAAGGGCTACAAGAAGAAGTCACCAGATGAGCTCGCCCAGCTCTCTAGCGCTGAGGTAACAGAGGAGCTGACAGCTGTAAAGCTCTACCTAGGATTTGGTAAGGGGCATATCTGTTTCGTTAAATACCTCATTATGGGCGGCAGTATCGTCGAGCAGCTCCTGCATCCTAAGGGATTCTACAAGGATCGGCAGTATCTGTCGGATGTGTTCCAGCAGTTGCAGGCATCCATGGCATCCCCTGAATGAGTTGAATAAGGCTCTGCGCTACTACAAGCTTGAAAATGGCTGTACCACTGAACCATACAGTCCTTGGGTATGTATGCTGACAGCGTGTTTGGGTGCTGTCAGGCAGGCCAAGCTAGTTCAGGCAATCTCATTTGCCATGACCCCGCACCGGAAGATCTATTGCTCGAAGAGCTTGAACTACTAGTGGCGGAGAAGACGGGTGATGAGCACAGCAATAGCCAAACCTGACACCACTCGTAGGGCTATCATCCTGCTAGAACTGCCAGGCGGGGTGGTGGGTGTCAGCACGGGTCGCCGTTTGTCGTCCAGCACTCCTGCTGTTCCAGCGGTCGGAACGATGTTAGCACTGGCCCTCGTAGTAGACCATGGGGACCTAGGTGTCATGGGCATAGGGATGACATGCACAGCTGCGTTGATGTCAGTGTTAAACCCAAGGTGCACACCTGGGAAATTCCCCTCAACTATCATGTTATTGTAGTCCCTGACCTTTAGATCCTCAACATTCATGATCATATTGCTCGGAATAAGTCGTAGGTGTGGTGATATAGCAAAATCGAGCCTCAACGGGCCTTCTGTAAGGCTTGCTGGAACTTGGCAATGAGGCTACTGGGATCTGCAACAATGATCATGTCCTCAACGAGACTGCTAAACATGGCCTGCACCTCTTTTCCGCTCACCCCATCTATGGAGTGGTGCAGCTTGGTCTGGGCTGTCAGGAGACAATACCATAAGGACTGGTTGATATGAACGAGCCCTGCTGGTGTGAGCCCTGAGGTTGTGTATGTGACAAAGTATTTCCACGCCTCTGGATGGTCCTGCCTGATTCCAGTGATATGCATATTCTGCACCCTCGCTCCGGGCTCTGAGTCTGGATTGAATGAGAATGTCGCTGTCTTCCAACGACCAATTATTTGGGGTGTTTGATAGGGGAAGCCTGAGTAGTCTCATCTTGGGTCGCCCTACATAATGCCTAGACCGCTGTTGTCTTCACCATGGAAACGATAGTCTGAGTGGGCGTTGAACTCTCGCTGGAGTCTACTGGCTGCTGAGAGGCTGTAGCTAGCGGTGCCAACCGGCTGCGGCTCAAAATCATTCATATCAGGCAGGCTTGCGCCCAGCTCGTGGAGGATTCATCTCACTGTGTAGTACACATGGAATCTGAGACACCTGGCAATGAGCACAGCTTCGGGGGTACCAGAATACAAGTGCAGCAAACCAGCGCCGATGCCGCATCCCGCTGTGGCACACCACACAGCAAAGTTCAGCTGTTGGTTCCACAACGAGAGATTCGGGCCTGCCATCCACGTAAGAGCTTTCTTCGCATCCTTGATGGTGATTGCAAGGTTGGTCAGTGGTCGTGGATTGATGGAGCTGATGCAGGAATGCCCGTCGACTGTGATCGAAATAGGTGTTAGGTCCGGTATGTCATCCAGGAGACCACGTGGTCCAGCTCTTGAGCGGGTCCAGAGTGTACCCAGGAGGGGCGGTTGGCTCTGGTCGATTGTCGTGAGGTTCATCGGGGATGCCATCTATAGTAGTCATCTTAAAGTCACTGTTCCAGCCGCAGACGCAACATACTATTTGACACCGTAGAGAACTTCGTTGCGGCCCCGCCGCAGCATCTCGTTTTTTAACTCCTCCATGTCCACCCACCTGCTGGAGCCTTTGAGGTATAGCTGGCCAACTTTGGGTTTCTCTGTGCGGTACAGGGTTTGGAGCTTCAATATATGGTGGTACTCATCATCACTGACCTGCCCATCCTCGAGAGTTTTGCTGACAGACTTGTCGATAGCCCATTGGCTGCTCTGTGCCAGTGTTACACACTTAGCATGTGTCTCTAGCTTCCTGGTGATCTGATGCTGTCCAACTGCCAAGCCGGTGGCCAGGACAGTACCAGAAAATGGTCACACCACCCTGTGGGATAGCGACGATAGCACCCACCCCTGTAGCAAGGGTGGCAATGGCAGCCACACCAGCACTGTCTCCAATCACACCTGCAGTTGTGGTTGTGCGTGCTAGACTGTTGTGGACTGTTTTAGATCGCCTGCGTGTTCTGCTGTACTTTTCTGTCTCATGAACAAGATTCTGTCTGATGATGTCAATCTGGTGGAGCCGCCACCCGTGTACTGTACCACCCTCCTCAGCTGCCAGAGCGGGATATAGTTCAGACTGCTTCCACCACTCCGATTTAGCCATGGTATACCTAGTTCTTAAACTTGTACCATCACCTGTAGGATCTGACTATGAGTCATTGTGGGATTCATCTTGGAGAGCCTGGCGAACCGAACCAGCTTATTCGTGTGGAGACATACCTCCCTCAAACACCCCTCATCCAGCATAATGTCAGGGGCCAGTTGCTTTCACAGCCATGACATCTGGAACTTCACCTTGTCACGCTGATAGTAAGCTCGCCGTTGGTAGGCTTTCTTGGATTTATACTCCACCCTCTCCTCTTCCAATTGCAAGACTTCTATAGACTCATCACACTCGTCATCCGAGAAAGCATACAAGTTTGGCCCTATGATGCCTTCCTGCCGGATGAGGCTCTCCCATTCTTGGCCAGAGCTGTAGTCCCTTCGTCTCCTTGCCTCTTTGGCATTCTGTTCATACCAGCTCACCTGCTGCAGTCGCTCGCCCTCTTGTCGACAACGCATTTCCTGTACCGCTATATCTACCATCCCTGAGAAGGTGTGTGGCAGCTCCTTTTTCAACATCTCGGTGAAGGCTTGATAGGTCTGATATGATGTCATGATGGGGATAGGTCAATAAGTAGCAGCACCATAAACTCTAATTAGGCATCCGACAAACCATCCTTGTTGGCATATAGGTGGATCTGTCAAACAGGTGATTTATGTGGGTGAACATGTTGGGGCTGATCGCTTTCCACAGGTTGCTGGTGGCTCCTGGCAGATATACTATCACGCTCTAACCCAACTTCAGTCAGTGAGCTGTGGTAGGTACTCTCGGGTGGCGGATGTAACACATCGGCATGTACGTACGTGGTGGAATGCTGAGCTACCTTGAAGAGAACCCATTCTATGCGATACTGAACTAGTCTACCAACTAGAGATGGTCTGATGACATTGTCCCCATTTTGGAGTAGCAATCGGACAATCGGCATGGCTATACATCCCGTTTAAACCCCTATATAGATATACAATGGAGCCTATAGTTGCTCACTAGACAGGTCTGGCCGATCTCGTGGACGTGTACGATGTTGATGCTGCCAAGGTTAAGAAAAGTGATGGCAAGTCGTTTGTCCTCCAATATGGAGCAGAATCCAAGACATTCTCCCTCCATCCTGTCGGTGGAGATGGTGTAGAGGATGTCTTGAAGGAACGTCTGGGTCGAGAGAGGGATGGGGACAAAATAGTGTTCCGTTATGACTTCCCGTAGAAGAAGCTCATCCTCAACCCCCTGATAGAACAGTCACTAGACAAGGTTAAGGATGTTAACACCTTGGATGCTGACCTCAGCTTTCATGTCTTAGAGCCGACTGTGAAGCATGCCCCACTGATGTCAAATGATGGTGTGGTGTTGACCCTGGCAAAACAGCTGCAGGTAGTCTTCGAAAAGAATGTGGTGTGGTATCGCGTTGAACCTGATAGTAACTGCCGAATGTGGGTGCCACTATATAGACCTCCAGCGGTTATTGACCTGGAGGTCAACCCACTCTCCACCACTGTGAAGAAGGATGGCATGGTCCGAAAGCAATATAACCGGGGGACATCTTTCCTGACCTATATAGGACAGGGCACAACCCTAGTTGCAGTTGGTCCTAGGATTGGGGTCACTGGAGGAAAGCTCTTGCTGCATCGCCCCATGAGGAAGCCATCAATATTCAGGATGCTATCCTGCGGATTAAATTTCTTTTTTCACGAGAGAGTTGATTCTTACCTCCCTAATACTCTTTGATATTGCCAAATATCGACTTTCACTCAATAAACACTCAGATTTAAAAAAAGTAAGGTGCCCCTACTGGGCAGGTAGTCAGATGTCAGTCTGGCGGATGCCAGCCCCAACCTCGTGCATGCACAGACTAGTACTTCCTCTGACTAAATTTATTGGCTGACACTATGAAACTTTAAGAAAGCCTGAAGACCGAGTCTCTGTGGGGCAGAGAGGTCGGGTCCGTATTAGCGAGGTAAGTATCAACTCTCTCGTGAAAAAAGAAAACCGTGATTTCATTTATTTCACTTCAAAAGTATACTTACCTCCCTAATACGCTTTGATATTGCCAGAATTCGTCAGAGAATTCGGCGGGAGGGAGGCGAGGTCAAAAGACCAGCTCTTCCCTATGCGCTTTTCTGCGTTTAAGGCACTTAAACTTCTGAAATTGTGTGAAAACACAACCAGGGATAGATTTGAACATCGGCTAACACAACCGATGGCTGGGAGATGACCATAAGTCATATGCGCTCCACCCCCCCCCCCCCCCCCCCACCCCTCCTCTTGGGAGGAAGACTGAATGACCTCAATGTACCATACGCTCTCTACGTACAAGTGCCATGTACTATAGGACATTAAACGAAAAGGCTTCATTTTCGTATACTCTCAATAATGAACCACATAAAACACGTACCATTACCATATTAATAATGAAGGGTCATGTGAAAATACAATTAACAATGAACAACACATAAACAAGACTGACCTTGTGGAAGTTGGCTGCTGTCATCATCTCCCCATAGGTGAAGACTGATGCAGTCCAAATAAGTGGTTGTTTCCATTGATTAATTGTGAAAATATATAAAAAATGAGGATACCTCATCAAAATATGTACACCTAGATTAGCTTTTCAAAATCGATAAGGCAAGAGGATTCGAGGTGTCACGCATATAATGGTCGGTAAAATTGACTCACAGTGCCACTGATATAATGTCATTCACAGGGACACCATTAAACAGGGCAGTGGAAGCCACTACGGCCCGGATACTGTGAGCCTTGGCCATGTCAACCTGTTTACCTGTGGCGGATTTATGACAAAATTGAATACACTCTACAATCCACCTGGAAATGGTGTCCTTTGACGCTCTGCCGTGGGGTTCAATATACGACAATCATAATGCTGTTGGGGGCCATCCGCCATTCCTGAGTACCTTGTTTGTACCGGTTTAATGCTCGGACCGGACACCATGCTTTTGAACTAGGATCATATCTAGTCAAAACTGGCGAAAATATGGGTTGACCTGGATATTTCAGACTGATTTTTAGCCATGAAATTTATCCTAGGTAGAAGCTTAAGGCCTTCCCCTGTAACCACAAAATGGTCTGCCTCGGCTGATAAGACATGAATTTTACTTCTACGCCTAGCCGAGGCTACAGCAATTAAAAAACAGTTTTAAATGTCAACATTTTCATAGAAATGGAACTAAGTGGTTCAAAAGGCTTATCACCTAGTACTTGAAGCACTAGAAATAAACTCCAAGACGGAATCACTGGGGGATTCCTTGGTCTTAGATTGCCCATGCCTTTAATTAAAGTATTTAATGTACTTACTTCATCACTTCCCCTATTAGCCAAGCAAGGGATAACTGTCATTAAAGCTGACTTATAGCCAGCAATAGAGTTAGGCTTGAGGCTATAGGCATCATACAGGTGACAGAGGAAATCGGCTACTACCTGAATAGATGAATCCATTGGATTAATACATCTTTTGGAGCAGCATTCGGCAAATCTGTTGATTTTATAATTATATGCTCTGGAGGTTGACCCCCTTCTGGCTTGTGCCATGAACATGGCTGCTTGCTCAGAAAAGCCCTCCTTAATTCTAGATTCCTTGACAACATCCATGCAGTCAATCAGAACATTGACAGATTGTTGTGAAGGGCCTTGCCCTGGAAGATAATATTGTCCATCAGAGGCAGAGGAACCGGATTGCAGACCAGAAGGTCCAGCAGATCCGTATACCATGATCGGCCAATTTGGGGAGATCAGAAGCACTTGGCCCTCCTGTCTGATTTTCTGAAGAATTTTTTGAATCAGGATTGCTGGAGGGAATGCGTATGCATACATTCCCATCCAGCTGATAGTTAACGCATCTGTTGCAATGGTGCTCGGATCTGGAATTGGAGAAACGTACGTTGTCATCTTGTCATTCTTCTTCGTTGCGAATAAATCTATGTTGGGTTTCCCCAATGGTTGAACAGACGATCCGCCACACATTGATTTAGCTGCCATTCCATAAGTAAAACACTCATCCTTCGGCTCAATGAGTCTGCTATCAGATTTAACCTTCCCGGAATATGAACTGCTTTCAAGGTAATCCTGTGATTCAGGCACCAGCAAAGTAGTTTCCATGTCATCATACAGAAACTGGGCGACTTCAATCCACCCTGGCGGTTTATGTAAGTCACTACTGTTGAGTTGTCTGATCGAACTAGAACACTCTTGCCCTGAACTTTCTCTAAGAAATGTTCCAGGCCCAGGACTACTGCTCGTAATTCCAGTAGATTTATATGTTCTTGTGACTGATCCAGATTCCAAAGCCCTGATATTGTGGATTCTTCCAGGCAAGCTCCCCAACCCTCCATCGATGCATCTGTATACATTGTTAACTGAGGTTGAGGAGGGGTTAGCATCACCTCCACCAGGAGATTCTCTGTCTTCAACCACCATTGCAGGTGGTGAATTAGAGGCTCCAGCACTGACATATTTGAGTCAGGTGAACCTGTACTCTGGGTCCATTGAGTCATGAGAAATAACTGGATCGGCCGCTTGCGCAAGGCTGCCTGAGGGATGACTGGTTCCAGAGAAACCATCAACCCCAGCATTCTCAGGTAAACCCGTGCCAGGACATGACGACTGTTGAACACTGACTGTATTAATGAGATGAGTACCTGTACCCTCTGCTGAGTAGGATAAACATATCCTATCTCCAGATCGAAGAACATTCCAAGGTAAACAAACTTCTGGGATGGAGTCAGCTCTGATTTTTGAAAATTGATTATCCAGCCCAAGTCTGTGAGAGTTTTAAAACTATCTCCAGATTTGCTGATAAACTTTTCTGATTGTGTGCTTTTAACAGCCAGTCGTATATGTACAGTCGTCTATGTACGTGTGGACTGCTATGCTTCTCCTGCGGAGGTATGCTGTTATCGCAAGAACCACTCTGGTGAAGACCTGAGGAGCCGTAGAAGTTCTGAAGGGTTTTCCCTGAATTCCCACTGTCTGCCCTGGAATGCGAACCTCACGAACCGACGAAAACTCCTCGCTATTGGAATGTGGAAAAAAGCATCCTTCAAATCTATTGAAGCCGTCCACATTCCCTTCTCCAACCCTGCCAATACTGATTTCACTGTCTCCATTTTGAAACTGGGTGTGTCTATGAACTTGTTCAATGGCTTGAGGTTGAGAGTTGGTCTCCACCCTCCAGTGCTCTTCGTTACCAGGAACACGGTTGAATAGAAGACAGGGCACTTTTGTGCCGGTTGAATTGCTCCTTTTAGTATGAGGGAATTTATTTACTCCTCTATATACAACCGTTGATATGGATCTCTTGGAATTTGAGTCCAGACTGGCACCAGAGACAGTCGTGATGGTGGGCCTGATATCCAGTCGGGATAATATCCGACTGAAAGCCATCGCAAGATTAAACGGTCCTGAGTCACCGTCCCCACTCTTGCATGTGGTTAGCCAATCGGCCTCCTACTGGTCCACCTAGGGAGAGGTGGACATAAGAAGCACAAGAATGGCACTGTCTCTTGGTGCAGATGCACTGGAGTGGCTCTTATTATGGTAATCGATCCTTCAGGTACGATTACCATGACCAGATCCTCGCGCGCCATGGCCCACACCGCGCACACCTCGGTGTGCGGGTGGCTGCCTGCGCCCCCCCCCCCCCGCTGCTGGCTGAAGCGCACGTAGCCATGGCCGGCGCTGCACTGGTGGCTGGCCTCTGAACTATCCACCACCACCTCGAGCCTGCAGGGGATGATATGCAGGGGGTGATGCGCGAACGCGCTCAATGTGGAGCACTTCAAATTGCTCGCGCAACGCCCTCTGGTTATTGACCCGGGTAACCATCTCTTGGAGGTGCTTACATCCCTCACCTCCAAAGAGACCAGGACCTGTCATAGGCGTATGCAGTAGGCTATTGTACAGGTCCTGGGATGGGCACAAGTTGTCAAGAGCAAATGTGCGCCTCGCCCGGACACTCCTGGTCACCGACTGCGTTAAACAGTCCAGAGCCAAGTTAATTCCATCTTCGATGGCTCTCTGGACAGTCACCAGACTAGGCTGGCACGATGTGGATGCTGTTACTATCCCCTGTAACAGCTGGGAGATGTCGGCTTACCTGCCAACCCCGGGTGCTGGTCCCGTTAGCTGGCCGACTGATCGACAGCGAGACCGGGCCTGACGTTTATTAGCCACTGACAAGCGTCAGACCAGTCTTCCTCTGTGGCTACCTGTGAATGTTCTACAAGACGAGGGCCTTCGTAATCCTCCTGAGCAATCGCAGGCGTGTGTGTGCCTGGAGGAACTGATACGCCTGGCCAGCCAGAGAAAGCATGCAGGCCTGAAAGAACAGGCATGCTAAACTGACTGGCTTGACCTGGAGAAGGCGCTGTGGTATTGCGTGGGGAAAAGTTTGCCACACCACGGCCCTGGCCAGCACCAACTACACCATCGGCAAGCTGAGGTATGCGTTAATACTGGCCATCAGATCCAGTCCGGGCTACCCTCTGTGCCGTGAACGCTACTCCTGTGTGAGTAGTTCCATGGACAATGTCGCCCGTATTCCCTGCGAGGGATGCACGAATGTCAATGTCCATGACCACGGCGTCAGAAGGAGAACCCAGCAGATAACCCTCTTCTTCCTGGCCAGAAAGATTAGACTCCAGGTCAGCGAAGAATGCTAACCCGGACTGGCCAGGAAAGGTACCATAGGAGGAAGTGGTACCTACAGGGTGCGGATATTCCTGGCCTGATAAGCAGGCACCAGGCTCCAGCGACACCTGTCCACGAACAACCGGCGTGGCAAGCCTGCTACCAGTGTTCTCATAGTGGATTTCGCCCTCTAGTAGGGCCACCTCTGAATCACGGACGAAAACTGGTAGGTCCCTAGGTAGCACCGATTCAGAGGCAGGGATTATTTGCTCCGAAGCAGACGAAGAGGACAACAAAGTATTTGCAGGAAGCATGCCACAAATCAACTCTGGGACAAAATCCTTAATTGTCCTCTTCATCTCTCCCATCATCTCAATGCGGAAGGCCTCCATATCCATAGTGGATGAGGCCTTCCTCTTACCCTTCTTACCAGAACCCTCCTTCTTCAACTTCCTCTCCTCCTCTAGAACCTTCTCTTTGGTCTGTAAAGATAGAAACTCAGACATTAGCTCTCCACCCCCCCCCCCACCACACTTTTTACAGATCTCGCAATTAAGCAATGGCCCACATGGGCTGCGCTGGAAACATAAGTGGGGGGCGAATCTATCCTCTAAATACCTTCCACAAGAAGGACAACCAGGTTTCTGAAACAAGCCAGAAGACGAAGACAATGAGTATTTTAGTTAATTGAATTAGTAACTCACAACCAAAATAAAAAAGGAGGGTGGGGCCATAAAGACCCCAGCTAATAATCGACCAGCGTTGGACAAAACTTGATAAATGTTAGTAAAGTGCAAGGCTGATTATGATGTCATAACTTCAAAAATAAGAAGTTAAATCAATCCGAAACAAACATCCAGGTGTAAGGACAAATTGTATTCATATCCAGAACATCCTAACTGGAAAGGATAGTATATACAGACTATACAAACATCAGATAAACAATGATAAAATGGCAGCAGATTTCATAAATATTTTCAAATATAATTGAAGTGCCTCATATCATAACTAGAATACCTGAGTCTTTAGCATAGACAAACCATCTGATCTGATGAACTGGAAGGTCCACCAACACTATGACCTCTTAACTCTCTCAACCTATAAAGGGAAGGAAGTGGACCAAGAGGGCAAAGTGAGAAGGCCTTCTTCCGAGGTCTCCTACTCACTGGGCATAGATTTTGGTTAGATAACCTAACAATGTTAGTAGGAAATGGAACCTTGGTGGAGAGAAAAACAAACCCTCTGACGATGTGCTGTCCTGTTCAATCATATATAGATACCTGTGGACATAAACACAAAGAGGGATTAGTATTTCATAGCGCCATTTTGAAATAAACCCGTTTTCTAGGCGCTGATCACGTCTAATCGCGAGTCCCGGAAACACATTACATCGAAACTAAAACGCTAAATTAGACAAACATTTAATAGAAATCACCTGATAACGTGATTCTGGTCCTTCCTCAGAGGTTTTGGGATGATCAGACATGATTTTTTGATGGATAAAGTATGTATTGCGCGAATGAGCAAAGAGAAATTTTCTTTGCAGATAAAAGCTTAAAGCATATGTCTCTTTGAGCCAATAAATTGGTAAAGAGGAAGTACTAGTCTGCGCATGCGTGAGGTTGGGACTGACATCTGACTACCTGCCCAGTAGGGGCACCTTACTTTTTTTTAAATCTGAGTGTTTATTGAGTGAAAGTCGATATTTGGCAATATCAAAGAGTATTAGGGAGGTAAGTATACTCTTGAAGTGAAAAGAGGGTGTCGCACTCCTCGAAGGCGAAGGGCTCATAGAAGTTGCTTGAGCGTGTCAGGCTTACAAGTTCGCAAACAGCCCATATTGTGCTAGAGCTGCGGCTTCTAGCCGGTGGTAAAGTGAAGCAGCTAAGACCTGTCCCTGAAGGCATGAAGATCAGCATCGAGGCCGGCAGAGGGCTTGATCTGACACAGGTATTTCTCGAGGAGTTCACCTTATTCGGTTTAACCCTCCATGTATAGGATGCTGGATATACTACTGCCCATACTTGTGGTGGTTGCCTCACAGACAGCCATGATATTAGATGCCAAGTGGGCCCACTTCCAAGACGAGCCTTGGTACAATCCCTTCCACGACCATCTGCGGAAAAATATCGACGACCGAATTCACTCATGTGAGGTCTGTCTGTCACTTCTATGGTGTAGAAAGGTCTTGATATGGTTGTCTGCAGCCGATGCAGCACCAGATCCTCTGTGTCACCTGTGAACATGCCAGAGTCTGTCATGGTGCAGATGGTAGGCACTTTAGCATTCTGCCAAGTGCACATTGCCAAGGCAACTGGAAAGGCTTGTGGGTAATCCCATCATGCCGATGTGACACTGGTCATGACTATGTGTTTGTCTGAGCAGCCTCGTCGAGATGTTCTTGGTCTAACTCGATAGCATCACTGTAGACCACATCATGTAAATACTTCCATAATTCCGTTAATGCCATTTCTGTCAGTGGTTAGCTTCTTAACTCCTGTATTGTTGGTGGATTGCAGACGAGTAACTTGTCTACTACTGTTGGGATTATTAGGTCAGGAGAAGCGCTCCAGAACTGAAGCGATTTATTTGCAGTCGCCCAGGTCATGTAATGATCTTGCCACTTTTTCCCGCCATGCCGCACAGCCTAAACCATGCATGTAACTCCATAGTTCTTAGGGGTAACCCATGGTACACAACGTTGCTCAGATTCGTCTCTGGAAGAGTAGCCCCTGTAATGTGTGGTTGATCACAGGTGATCAGTATACCATGTAGAATGTGTGTCTCTAAATGTGCATTCGAACCATGTAATGTGTGGTTGATCACAGGTGATTGGTATACCACTAAGGATGTGTCTCTAAATGGGTGTTCGAACAAGCTGCTGCAATATTATCATGCCTCTGTTCTCACAGCCCACCACCCTCGGCCGGCCTGGCTGGCAGACAGACAGACACAGAGAGACAGACCACTGACAGACAGACAGACCACTGACATTCAATCACTAGTGTGCTACGCTATAACACAATCTAGATAAGACGTTATGTCCTAGTTATTAGCCGCAGACCTACTGATAACTGGCATATTACATCTAACAGATAACAACAGCGAGATAGTGTTTTAAGCGCTAGCTATTTTGTCTGCTTAGGCGCATCGCATATTTTCTTGGGACACAATCCCGAGTTAGAATGTGTGGAATGTATGTGGATAATTACTGTATCCCTCTGTTCTGACAGCCCACCTCCATCCTTTTGCCGCCGATCCGCGGTTCCCACCACCCCGTTCTGAAACACTTATTTTATAACTACTGACCACCAAGGATCATCCAGAAACTCAAAATTACATAATTAATTAGGTCTCTGTGACCTTGACCATTTGATGCCAAAATCGATAGGGTTCTTCGGATCACGAAGAAGAAGCTCCCACGCCAGATCGGTAATGATCCCTTCAATAGAACTCGAGTCATCATCCGGAAATGAAAGCCCGAATGGACGGACAAAGCAAAAGCTATATAACCACATATATTTATATGAATGGCATAATAATGTAAATAAAGAAATGCTGATGCTGATGTTATGTACCCACTGAAGGATGCTATTACCACTTGAACAAGTGACATGAAAATGAGCATTTCCTTACACCTATTGCTCCATGCTTTTCGGTGTTCCGGTTAGAGCTCCTCACAGGCCACAATATTTTTATTCACTACTGATCTGGGTGGTACTTAACTTTTGCGCAGGTGTATAATGTTCCAGGCATTGCTTGGCAGCAACATACAAGACTTTATACTAAAATTGCAACAGATGCCTACTGTCAAGTATTTTCTGCAGAATAAGACTTTGTTTGGCGGCTAACTAAACAAAATAAACGAAATCTAGGATTTCTTTTTTCACGAGAGAGTTGATACTTACCTCCCTAATACTTTTGATATTGCTAAATATCGGCTTTCACTCAATAAAACACTCAGATTAAAAACAGTTAGGTGCCCCTACTGGGCAGGGAGTCAGAGGTAGTCCGGCGGATGCTCGCCCCAGCACCGCGCATGCGCCGACTACTACTTCCTCTGGCTCATTTATTGGCTAACACATGCAACTACCAAGAGCCTGAAGACCGAGCCTCTGTGGGGCGGAGAGGCCGGGTCCGTATCTAGGGAGGTAAGTATCAACTCTCTCGTGAAAAAAGAAATCCTAGATTTCGTTTATTTCACATCAAGAGTATACTTACCTCCCTAATACTTTTGATATTGCCAGAATTCGAAAGTGAATCTGGCGGGAGGGAGGCGAGGTCAAAAGACCAGCTCTTCCCTATACGCTTTCAAGCGTTTAAGGCACTTATGACGTCTGAAACTGTGTGAAAACACAGTCAGGATTTGATAAACCATCGGATAACACAACCGATGTCTGAGAGATGACCGATTTGTCATATGCGCTCCCCCCCCCCTTGGGAGGAAGATTAAATGACCTCAATGTCCTACACGCTCTCTTCGTACTAGTGCCAAGTACTATAGGACAGAGACGAAAAGGCTCCATTTTCGTATACTCTCTCTAAAGAACCACAACCCACATAAACCATCACCATATTAATAACACTGGGTAACGTGACAATACAACACAATGAACAACACATGAACAAGACTGACCTTGTTGTACTAGGAAACTGTCATCACGATTCCAGTAGAGAAGGATGATACAGTCCCGACAAGTGGTTGTCACCGTCGCTGAATGGCGAAGTATATAAGCAATGCGGAAGCACTCTTCACAACATAAAGCGGTTATTGTTTCAAAATCGACAAGGCGAGAGGGTTAGAGGTGTCACGGAGGTAATGGTCTGTAAAACTTGACTCACAGTGCCACTGAGCCACTGACATAATATCATCCACAGGGACCCCATTAAACAGGGCAGTGGATGTCACGACACCGCGGACACTGTGAGCCTTGGCCACGTCAACCTGTCGCCCGGTGGCGGATTTGTGACAAAATTGAATACATTCCACAATCCACCTAGAAATGGTGTCCTTAGACGCCCTACCATGGGGTTCAATATATGACAACCATAACGCTGACTGGTCGGTACGCCACTCCGAAGTACGCTGTTTGTACCGGAGCAGCGCCCGTACGGGGCACCATACTTTAGAATTAGGATCATATCTAGTTAAAGATGGCAAAAAAATAGGCTGACCTGGATATTTCAATGACTGATTTTTAGACAAGAAATTAATCCTAGGTAGAAGCTTAAGGCCTTCCCCTGTAACCACAAAACAGTCAACCTCGGCTGATAAGGCGTGAATTTCACTCCTACGCCTCGCCGAGGCCGCAGCAATTAAAAATACAGTTTTAAGAGTTAACATTTTCATAGAAATGGAACTAAGTGGTTCAAAAGGCTTATCACCTAGTACCTGGAGCACCAGTGATAAACTCCAAGACGGAATCAGTGGAGGATTCCTTGGTCTTAGATTGCCCATGCCTTTAATTAATACATTTAATGTACTTACTTCATCACTCCCCCTATTAGCCAAGCAAGGAATAACAGTCATTAAAGCTGATTTATAACCAGCAATAGAGTTAGGCTTGAGGCTATAGGCATCATATAGGTGACAGAGGAAATCAGCCACTACCTGAATAGATGATTCCATTGGATCAATACATCTTTTTGAGCACCACTCTGCAAATCTGTTGATTTTATAATTATATGCTCTGGAGGTTGACCCCCTCCTGGCTTTGGCCATAAACATGGCTGCTTGCTCAGAAAAGCCCTCCTTAATTCTAGATTCCTTGACAACATCCACGCAGTCAATCGGAACATTGACGGATTGTCGTGAAGGGCCTTGCCCTGGAAGATAAGGTCGTCCATCAGAGGCAGCGGAACCGGATTGCAGACAAGAAGGTCCAGCAGATCCGTATACCACGATCGGCTTGGCCAATCCGGGGCGATCAGAAGCACTTGGCACTCCTGCTGCCTGATTTTCTGAAGCACCTTTGGAATCAGGATTGCTGGGGGGAATGCGTATGCATACATTCCCTCCCAGCTGATAGCTAACGCATCTGTTGCGAAAGCGCTTGGGTCTGGAATCGGAGAGACGTACGTCGTCATCTTCGCATTCTTCTTCGTTGCGAACAAATCTATGTTGGGTTTCCCCCAATGGTCGAACAGACGATCCGCCACACATTGATTTAGTTGCCATTCCGTGGGTAAAACACTCATCCTTCGGCTCAATGAGTCTGCTAGCAGATTTAACCTCCCCGGAATATGAACTGCCTTCAAGGTGATCCCATGATCCAGGCACCAACAAAGCAGTTTCCATGTCATCATACAGAGACTGGGCGACTTCGTTCCGCCCTGGCGGTTTATGTTAGTCACTACTGTCGAGTTGTCTGAACGAATTAGAACAATCTTGCCCTGAACTTTCTGTAAGAAATGTTCCAGGCCCAGGACTACTGCTCTTAGCTCTAGTAGATTGATATGTTCCTTGGACTGATCCAGATCCCAAAGCCCTGATACTGTGGACTCTTCCAGACAAGCTCCCCACCCCTCCATCGATGCATCTGTATACACAGTCACCTGAGGGTGGGGAGGGGTTAGCAAAACCCCCGGCAAGAGATTCTCTGTATTCAACCACCATTGCAGGTGGTGAATCAGAGGCGCCAACACTGACACGTTCGAGTCCAGCGAACCTGAACTCTGGGTCCACTGTGTCATGAGAAACAACTGGATCGGGCGCCTGCGCAAGGCGGCCTGCGGAATGACTGGTTCCAAAGAAACCATCAAGCCCAGCATTCTCAAGTAAACCCGCGCCAGGACATGACGACTGTCGCACACCGACTGTATTACCGAGATGAGTATTTGAACCCTCTCCTGAGTGGGGTACACATACCCCGTCTCCAGATCGAAGAACATGCCCAGGTAAACAAACTTCTGGGATGGAGTTAGCTCTGATTTCGGGAAATTGATCATCCAGCCCAAGTCCGAGAGAGTTTTCAAAACAATCTCCAGATTGGCTGACAACGATTCCCGGGTGTGTGCTTTCAACAGCCAGTCGTCTATGTACGTGTGGACTGCTATGCTTCTCCTGCGGAGGTATGCAGTGATCGCGAGAACCACACGGGTGAAGACCCGAGGAGCCGTGGAAATCCCGAAGGGTAACACCCTGAATTCCCACTGCCGGCCCTGAAATGCGAATCTCAGGAAGCGACGGAAACTCCTCTCTATGGGAATGTGGAAATAAGCATCCTTCAAATCTATGGAAGCGGTCCACATTCCTCGCTCCAACCCCGCCAATACTGAGCGCACAGTCTCCATCTTGAAACTGGGCGTCTCTAAGAACTTGTTCAAAGGCTTGAGGTTGAGAATCGGCCTCCACCCTCCGGTGTTTTTCTTCACTAAGAAGAGGGTTGAATAGAAGCCCAGGCACCTCTGTGCCGGCTGAATGGCTTCTTTTAGTATGAGGGAATTTATTTCCTCCTCTATACACAACCTCTGATCCGGATCCCGTGGAATAGGAGTCCAGATCGGCGCGAGAGACAGTCGCGATGGCGGGCCTGTCACCCAGTCGAGACGATACCCGACGGAAAGCCATCGCAAGACTAAACGGTCCTGAGTCAACCGCTTCCACCGCTTCCACCGGTCCACCTAGGGATAGAGGTGGACATAAGGAGTGCCAGAGTGGCACTGTCCTCTCGGCGTGAAACACCGGAGTGGTTCCCACCGCAGTAACCAGGCCATCAGGCCCGATTGCCGCGACCAGATCCCCGCGCGCCCCGTCCAGCGCCGCGCGCACCACGGTGCGCGGGCGGCTGTCTGGCTGGGTGCGGCTGGGGAGCCTGCGCCCCCCTCGCTGCTGGCCGAATCGCACGTGGCCTAGGCCTACGTTGCGACGGTGGCTGGCCTCTGACCTGGCCAGCACCACCTCGAGCCTGCAGAGGACGATACGCAGGGGGAGCCGCGCGAACACACTCCCGCCGGAGCACCTCAAATTGTTCACGCAGCGCCCTCTGGTTGTTAACCAGAGTGACCGTCTCCTGGAGGTGCCTGCATCCCTCACCTCCAAAGAGACCAGGACCTGTCATAGGCGTCCGCAGCAGCCTATTATACAGGTCCTGGGACGGGCACAGATTGTCAAGCGCAAACGTGCGCCTCGCCCGGACACTTCTGGTCACCGCCCGCGTCAAACAGTCCAAAGCCAGGTTGATACCATCCTGGATGGCTCTCTGGACTGTTACCGGGCTTGGCTGGCGTGATGCGGAGGCCGCTACCACCCCCTGTAGCAGCTGGGAGACGTGGGACAGAGCGGCAATCGACGCCCTCCCACTCTCCTCCGCATCACGCAGCGCGGCATTCGCCGAACGCAACGCGTTCGAGCACAAGACTCCCGTGTCAGAACGGGAGCCCGGCCGCGCATCTTCGCCTAAAGCCGCGCGATCATCCACGCTTGGCTTTGGCACCACACCGTACCGCTGGTATTCCAGGGGCACGATGCGGCAACGCTTCGCCACCTCGCGAGGGGCCTTCGCGAGACGTCCATTAACCTTAATGGACGCCTCCGCCGCTTCGAACATGTCCACGACATGCTCAGCCAGCGGCAGAGATGGCATAGCGGTAGCCGCCGGCCTACCAGCTAACCACGGCCTATGGTCACGCTGGCTAGCCGGCAGCTCCACGGGTAGATCGGGCCGAACACTTACCAGCCACTGGCAAGCGTCCGACCAATCCTCCTCCGTGGCTAACTGCGAGCGCTCTACTAGACGAGGGCCTTCGTCTTCCTCCAGAGCACTCGCAGTTGACGTCGACGGCGGATAAGCTGTTACCCCTGGCAAGCCCGGAAAAGCATGCGGGCCCGAGAGAGCAGGCATGCTAAACTCCGCGGCTTGACCAGGAGCAGGTGCCGTGGCAGAGCGTGGGGTAAACACCGCCCTACCGCGGCCCTGACCAGCACCAGCGACACCATCGGCAAGCCGAGGTATGCGGTATCCGTGGTCAACAGCACCGCCCGGGGACACCTTCTGGACCGTGAAATCTACTCCTGCGAGAGTAGAACCACGGAACACGTCGTCTGTATTCCCCGCGAGGGGTGCACAGACGTCGTATTCCATGGCCACGTCCTCAGAAGGCGACCCTAGCAGGAGATCCTCTTCCTCCTGGCCAGAAAGATTAGACTCCGGGTCAGCAAAGAGAGCTAACTCGGACTGGCCAGGAAAGGTGCCATAGGAGGCTTTGACACCCGCGGCGCGCGGATACCCAGGGTCTGATGAGCAGACCGCGGGTCCCAGCAACAACCGTTGTCCACGGCCCCTCGGCGCGGCGCCATGCCTGCTGCCAGGGTCTTGGACTGCCCCCAACAAAGGGGCCACCTCTGAATCCACAAACGGACCGGACCTAAAGAGACCGGATTCAGAGGCGGGGATCACCTGCTCGTAAGCAGATGCCGAGGACAACAAAGGAGCTGGCCCAGGGAGCATGCTGCGAAGCAACTCTGGGACCAAATCCTTTATTGTCCTCTGCATCTCTTGCAACATTTCGGACCTGAAGGCCTCCATATCCACCGCGGATGAGGCCTTCTTCTTACCCTTCTTACTACCCTCCTTCTTCTTCTTCCTCTCTTCCTCCATCACCTTCTCCCTTGCCTGCAATGAGAGAAAATCAGACATTAGATCTCCCCCCCACTGCTTACATACATCGCACTTCAGCAACGGTCCACAGGGACTGCAGCTGAAGCACAAGTGCGGTACGAATCTATTCTTCAGAAACCTCCCGCAGGACGGGCAACCAGGTCTCTGAAACAGGACAAGGACAAGGACAATGAGCAAGATAGTTAAGGTTAGCGAACTCAAAACCAACTAAAAAGAGAGGGACAGGATCCTCAAGATCGCAAGTCAAGAAGAACCAGCCGTGGACAAAACGTTAAATGTTAATAAAGGCCAAGGCCGATTATGACGTCATCAATCCCGTGACCAAAATAATCGATCCGCAACAAGCACCAAGTGCAAGAACGAATTGTATAAGTAACCGGAACATTTCCGTTGAATTGGCATTTCGAGTACACAACAATCAGATATACAGAGATAACTCCTTCCAATTCTAGCATTGGCAAAAAAGGAAATTATCTCCCCTTTTGTTTATCAATAATTAGATACCTGACACTTGTACAGACAAACCATCCAACGTGATGAACCGGAGAACTCCACCATAGTACGCCTCTACATTCTCTCCACCGAAGGGGAAGGAATTGGATCAAGAGGGCAAAGTGAGAAGACCTTTATAATAGGCCTCCAACTCACTGAATATAGATTTTTTGGTTAGATAACCTAACAGTATTAGTAGGAAATGGAACCGTGGTGGAGAGAAACATATCCTCTTGTGCCGAGAAGTCCATCAAAGCTTCTACGTGATACCTGTGGACAAAAACACAAAGAGAAATGAGACTTATGAAGCACCATGTTGTAAAAAACAAACATAAACAGGCGCTAATCACGGTAAGCGCGAGTCCCGGAAACACATTAAACCGGGACAAAACACGCTAGCATATCAAAGAAGTCACCTGATAAAGAGATCCAGCTCCTTCCAAAGGTGAGTCCTCTCTTTCCGACATGCCACGAACGTACAACAATCGTCAAATCAGTGAAAAACAAGGTAAACGCGCAGAAAATGTAGAGTAGCACAAAACCGCATGTAACCCTTAGCCAATAAATGAGTAAAGAGGAAGTAGTAGTCGGCGCATGCGCGGTGGTGGGGCGAGCATCCGCCGGACTACCTCTGACTCCCTGCCCAGTAGGGGCACCTAACTGTTTTTAATCTGAGTGTTTTATTGAGTGAAAGCCGATATTTAGCAATATCAAAAGTATTAGGGAGGTAAGTATACTCTTGATGTGAAATCTAGGATTTATTTTTTCACGAGAGAGGTGATACTTACCATCATGAATAATCTATGATATATGCCAATATATCTAACTGGCTCAATTCAACACAAAACTAAAATTAAACATGCCACTAATAGGCATATAGCCTAACTGTCAAACTGGCACAAGTGGAAGCCGAGCTCTGCATCCGCAATACACAATGAGAATGAACATTGGTTACAATTCAGCAACTGTGTAATAAGACGTATTCGTACGGTAAGTATCGACTCTGTCGTGAAAAAAGAAATCCTAGATTTCATTTATTTCCCTTTAAGAGTGTACTTACCATCAGGAATACTCTATGATATAACTAGAATTTGTTGTAAGTGAATTCGTAGGGAGGCAGGTTTGGTCAGATGATGCACTCTTCCCTGATAAGGTTCTCTTATATTTGGAGGCACAAGAGTAACTGAAATCGCCGGAACAGCGAAGTAAGCAAACGATCAGTGGATACGGATGCTTAGTGCGAGATCGTCGCTTCGCAAAATGCATTCCCCTCCTTTTTAGTAGTGAACATCAAATCGCTATAAAATCTTATACACTCTCCGTACTAGTGCCATAGTACTATACGAAATCGAACAAATTTGCTTTGCCTTTATCTAAAACTAAAATTAGACCCATATAAAACACAAATCATCACCAGATAGTACGAAAAGCTGGCACGTGACAAAAAACACAATAAATTAGAACCTTTTATTTTGTGGATGCTAACATCTAGGGTTATAATGAGGAGCACGAATATGTGAGTGCGCCTTGATCTCAGGTGTAACACATGTGATCAATGGCTATTATATACAATATTTACAATTATGATTCATTTTTATCAAATCACTGAATTAAGATGGTTAATCATGTCACGTAAATAATGGTTGGTAAAACTCGACTCACAGTGCCACTGGGCTACCGTTATGTCCTCGATGGAAACTCCATTTACTAATGCTGTGGAGGCTACTACGCCATGGACACTGTGAGCCTTGGTCAAATCTACTTGCCTACCAGTTGCAGATTTGTGACAAAACTGGATACATTCCACAATCCACCTTGAAATGGTATCCCTGGACACCCTGCCCTGGGGTTCAACATAAGATAACCATAATAAGCTGGGGTTCAATCGCCATTCTTCAATACGTTCTTTGGAATGGATCAATGCTCGGACCGGATACCAGGCTTTTGAGTTTGGATCAAATCTCATTAAAGCAGGCAATATTATGGGCTGACATGGCCAGGGTATTTCAAAGACTGGTTTTTAACCATACAATTTAGTCTAGGTAAAAGCTTAAGGCCTTCCCCTGTCATCACAAAGCAACCAGATTCAGCTGATAAGATGTGAATTTCACTTCTTCATCTTGCTCAGTCTGCAGCGATAAGAAACACAGTTTTAAGTGTTAACAATTTCATAGAAATAGCAGTTAAAGGTTCAAAGGGTTTATCAGCTAATACTTGTAATACAAGTGATAAACTCCAAGATGGAATCACTGGCGGATTCCTCGGTCTCAAGTTACCCATGATTAAGATATTTAAACTAGATAACTCTTCACTTCCCCTATTAGCCAAGCAAGGGATAACAGTCATTAAAGCTGACTTGTATCCAGCTATAGAACTAGGCTGAAGGTTATGATTGTCATATAGGTAACAGAGGAAATCAGCTACTACCTGAAAAGATGCTTTCAGTGGATTAATACATCTTGTTCTGTAGCATTCTGAAAATCTATTGATTTTATAATTATATGCCCTGGTGGTTAACCCCCTTCTGGCATGGACCATGAAATTGACTGCTTGCTCAGAAAAGCCCTATTTAATTGCAGATTCCTTGACAACATCCATGCAGTCAATTGGAACATTGACGGATTGCTGTGAAGGGGCTTGCCCTAGAACATTATATTGTCCATCAGTGTCCACTCTACTGCTCTCATTTCCAGCAGGTTGATGTGTTCTTGAGACTAGTCCAGATTCCAAAGCTCTGATAATTTGGCTTCTTCCAGGCAAGCTCCCTAGCCCTCAATCGATGCATCTGTATACATCGTGACTTGAGGGTGGGGAGGGGACAACATCAACCCCGCTAGCAGATTTTCTCTTATCGTCCACCATTGAAGGTGCTGAATAAGAGGTTCCAACACTGATGCTCCCGAGTACAGAGATCCTGTACTCTGGATCCACTGTATCATGATACACAACTGAATAGGCCGCCTGCGCAAGGCTGCCTGAGGAATGACTGAACCCATCAAGTCCAGCATTCTCAAATAACCCCCTACCAGGAGATAGCGACTATTGCATACTGACTGTATTACAGAAAGGAGTGATTGCACACTTTCCTGAGATGGATGGACATATCCTATCTCCAGATTGAAGTACATGCCCCGGTAAACAAATATCTGGGATGGTGTCAGCTCTGATTTCTGAGTTTATTATCCAGCCTAAATCTGTCAGTAGTTTGACAACTATCTTCAGATTGGCTGATAGACGTTCTTGGTTGTGTGCTTTTAACAGCCTGTTGTCTATGTACATGTGGAATGTTTCTCCTGTGGAGGTATGCTGTAATAGCAAAGACCACTCTGGTGAAGACCCAAGGAGCCGTCGAAATAGCGAATGGGAGAACTTTGAATTCTCATTGGTGACCCTGGAACGCAAATCTCATATACCGACGGAAGCTCTTCGCTATTAGAATGTGGAAATATGCATCTTTTAAGTCTATTGATGCTGTCTACATTCCTTTGCTCAACCCTGTCAACACCATTCTTACTGTTTCCATCTTGAAACTCAGTGTGTAAATAAACCTGTTTAGAAGTTTGAGGTTGAGAATTGGTCTCCATCCTCCAATGCTGTTCGTTACTAGGAAAATGGTTGAATAGAAGACCAAATAATTCTGAGCCGGCTGAATTGCCTGTTTTAGTATGAGGAAATTTACTTCCTCCTCTATCCACAACCGCTAATCTGGATCTTTTGGATCGTGAGTCCAGATCGGTACCAGAAACAGGAGCGATGGTGGATTGTTTATCCAATCGGGACAGTATCCGACTGAAAGCCATCGCGAGACTAAGCCATCCTGTCATCCGCTTCCATTCTTGGACGAATGAGGCCAAGCGGCCTCCCACTGGACCACTTCGGGCAATGTTCCTCATTTGCATCCCTTTGCGTGTATAGACACATAAAATCTTCCCTGGGACACATAATGTTGGACCCCATGCATCCCAGGGAACATACAGAAAATTTGGCATGAAAATTGATAATACTACAGTCCACCGCAAGTTTCTAACATTTTTCCGGGAGTTGTGTACGAATTATAAAATTAGAATAATTATCGACAATTTTCGTCAATTGGCTACCGGTTGAAGGCTATACTAAAGTAGTTAGTATCAGGAACCAGCTACTACTTGGTAATTTTTATCAGTGATTCCGATCAATTTTATTCCACACTTTGTGTAATACCAAGAATCAGGAACTGGGAACTCACTATACTGAACATAGAACTTGTGACCTACTCGGTAAGTCTCATCGCTAAAAGAATTTGTCATGCGATGTATGTTAAAAGGACTAGTTGGCATTAGAATAACATGATTTTATCTTGACCACAAGATATTTTAATGTTTCACAACGTCTACAGTACAGGCCATGTTTTTACGCATTGGCGAGTGTGCCATTCTTTTGTTGTAGATCATATATTTGTCCTGTAATCTCGCTATTCTGCAGATCTCACTGCTTTGGTGGTTTGCAAAAAGTAAAATGCGAAAGCAACCATTTATGAAGGATCACATGTCCTCGGGGAATTCCCTTAGCACAATCATATGAGAAACTCTTATTTTTACCAGCTATTAGCAAGCGTCAAGCCAGTCCTCCTCAGTAGCCAGCTGGGAATGTTTGACGACCTAGTGCCTTCATCGTCTTCTGTAATATTCTCAAGTGGATACCCCTGGATATCCAGGCAAGCCATATGGACTTGCTAATGTCGGCATGGCTTCAGCCATGGCTACACCATGAGCCGGAGCCGTGGCACCATGCGGGGTGCAATGCATGTTACTGCAGTTCATGTCTTCCACACCGAACCCGTTTGCAAGCCGAGGCATTCTATATGGCCAACCATCCGCACCAACTAGGCCAATCTGCTGGGGCGAGAATTTTATCCCTGAATGGGTAACTCCATGGAAACAGTCACCTGTATGGCCCGAGGGAGGCCATCGGCTCATCACATTGGCGTAACAAGAATTCCTCTTATTTCTGATCAGACAGACTAGACACCAGATTACCAAAGGGAGACAAACCAGCCTGAGCAGGAAAGACGATTTTTGGGTCTTGATGCTGAAGAATGGCTGATCAGCGGGCACTCTTAGCCACAGAACACCGTCCCCGGGCATGAAACATGAAGCATGCTGTGAAGCATTTCTTAAACCATGTATTTCAGGGTCTTCTTCATCTTCCCCATCATTTCCAAATGGAAGGCTTCCATGTCTGGCATGGTAGCCTTGTATTTACCAAAATCCTTCTTACAGCTTCTTCTTTCACCTTCTCTAACTCTTGTAATCTCAAGAACTCAAGGAATAGATCATCTGACCCACGCTCACAGATATGACATCTATAAACCTGGTCACATGTGCCACACCTTGTGCACTCATGTCGGGCAAACTTAATCTTGGTGTAACGATGACACACTGGACAGTCCACCACTGACTTGTGAAATGACACATACGACCACAATTAGTTTTTAGTCGCTTAGAGTAATAATAAATTTTGAGAAAACAAGGCAACTAAGAAACTTTGAAACCTTATGAAAGGAAGCTGCATAGAAAATAATAAAAAAACAATTATCTAAGAAAATCAACTAGCAAGGGTCGATTATGATGTCATTTTCTTGAGCGGGGACATAGCGTTAATGAATAACAATGTAATATAGTTTCCTTTCCAACAAATTGGAAAATAATCAGATTGTATCCAGCACTCTCATGCATACATACATTCCCTCTGAATGATTTTGCATAGACCAATACTTTACCATCAGAGAAAACAGGAAAAAAGGCTAAGCAGTACAAAAATTGTGAAAATAAAAATAAAAATTGAGAGCCACGTGCCATTGGGTTAGATGTCAGATGTATAACCTGCCTATTGGGGGCAGTTTCCTTTTAAAGTCTGTGTAATACTGAAGCAAGCATATTTAGGAAATATCAATGAGTATCAGGATGGAAAGTATACTCTTAAAGTGAAAACATAATTTCTATGTCCAACATCTAATTTGTGATAGAGGAATATCTGTTGCAAGCAGAAAATTGAGTGGCCCAGAAGCTTTCTCAGAAACAATATCTTAGACCCCATGAAAAATAAAACTAGTAGCATCCTGGACTCAATGCATTATTGATTATCTGACTGCTGAGTTTTTGCAGATGACACATTTCATGGGTTATAGCTCTGGACTTGCGTAATATTTTGAAAACAATTTGACTGCATGTAACAACATTCCTTTCAGGCAAATTGTTTTCACAATATTCAACAAGTTAAAAGTTTTTGCTCATTGAAATTATTGTCTGGTGGCTTGCAGCAGTGAGATGACAAAATCCAGTTAAATGGAGAACTACGTCACCACAAATGACAACTGTTTATCAATTAATATGTCTATCTTAACCCTTTAACCCTCGAATTTATTCAAGAAAATTAAAATTTTCTCATAGAAAATGTCCATTTGTAGACCAAGAGAAGACTATTTTTGAAAATTGACCACTGGAATTCCAGTGGTAAATTTTCAAAAATAGTCTTCTTTTGGTTTGCAAATGGACATGTCTCAAGACCACTGCAAAAGCTGTTTTTGAGTGATATGAGTGTTAAAGGGTTAAACAGAGACTACTTTTATATCGCACAATGCCTCTCACCGAAATGTCTCACATCTTTTAGTGTTGCATTGTCGCTTGTGACGTGGCTTATTAAAGCTGCTACAGCGATGCTGCTTCACCACGCTGTCTACACGCGTATTGAAACAACTGACATGCCGTCTTTGTGAACCTGGAAAATAAATATATATGGACATAATTATATGACCAAATATTGAAACATATATTGAAACGTAGGTATATCAGGTAAATACAATGAGAAATGCAGGTCTATGGCTTATAGCTTTGATTCTTAGTGGAACACAGAATGAAAATAACGTCATCAATGAAATAACCTAACACATAATCCTGCTCAGTCGCAGTAGATAGGGATCCACATCCTTATAGTAAACAAGAGGCACAAGGGGCCTGTATCATTCACCTGGATCAAAGGCATTTCAACTAGAAAGACAATCAGCTATAAGTAAAACCCTAAGGAGTTGAGCAGAATTGTAAGAAGTTTGTTTATATATCAACTTCTCTTGAACAAACTTTAATGGCTCTTAGTCACTAATCATATATCCCAAATTTCAGCCCAATCTATTCAGCGGTTCTGGAAATGAAGTAATTTTCCTGAAAAGCAGGTCATCCAAGATGATTGCTAAATCATTAGGCCAAGTTAGTCCAAGTAAGCTACCTTGAACAAACATGGTTCAGCTGTTGCCCTAGATACCAGTCATGAGTTTTGAATCGACGGCCCCCCCCCCCCCCCCCCAACGCAGATTCGGAAAAGAAAACTTTTAAAGGCATTTAAAAAAAAATCAGCCAAAATCCAAAATTAACCTAAGGATGCTTTCTGCCAAATATACTTGAAATCGGCCCAGTGCTTCTTGAGAAGAGATTGTAAATTTCCTATTGCTCTAGTACATGGGAGTTTCTGGTTGGAAATTGATCCATGATGGGCGTTAAACTGTTTATCTGACAGTTTCAAAAATGGCAAATTTGAAATCATAATACCCATAAAAACAAATTTGGCTTCAGAATCTATCAAATAAAAGAAATCCAATATGCCAGCCAAACACGTCACATTTTAATTGGCAGATGGTGGCCATGTTTTTTTACTTCCCTTGAATAAACTTTAATGACCCTTAGTCCCTAATTATATCTCCCAAAATTTTGGCCTGATCCATTCAGTGGTTCTGAAGAAGTCGTTTTGGCAAAAAAATACATCATCCAAGATGGCCGCCGAAACATCTGACCAATCAAGTTCCCTTGAACAAACTTGGTTCAACACTTGCCCTAATGATATTTTATGAGTTTTAAATCAATCCTCCAAATGGTATCGGAGATTTTTATTGACATTTATAAAAATCAGGCAAAAATCCTAGTTGGCTGTTGGCCAATCGTCTTTGCTCGAGAACATATTTAAATTTCACATTGCTTTAGTATGAGAGCTTCAGGTGGGAAAACGATCCAAGATGGCAACCAAACCGTTTATCCGACAGTTTCGAAAATGGCAGTTTTAAATCTGAATACCCAAAAACTTATATAAAAACAATTTCGGCTTAAAAATCCATCAAATAAAAAAACCAATATGGCAAACAAACATGCTACATTTTAATTGTTGGATGGCAGCCACGTTTTTTGACGTATCAATTTCCCATGAGCAAATTTTAATGACCCTTAATCGCTAATCATATCTCCCTTGAACAAACTTTAATGACCCTTAGTCCCTCATCATCTCCCAAATTTTGGCCCTATCTGTTCAGCGATTCTGGAGAAGTTGTTTTCGCAAAAAATAGGTCATCCAAGATGGCCGCCGAACCATTTGGCTAATCAAGTTCCCTTGAACTAACTTCAGCTCCTGCCCAGAATAATATTTCATGAGTTTTAAATCAATCCCCCAAACGGTTTTGGAGAAGATTTTTAGACGTTTATAAAAATGGACCAAAATCCAAGATGGCCACTGGCCAAATTGGCCGATCAGCTTCATTTGAACAAACTTGGCTCTTTATACCATATGCATGCATCCTGCCAAATATAATTGAAATCAGCCCAGTGGTTCTTGAGAAGACATTTTAAATTTCCCATTGCTTTAATATGGGAGCTTTTGGCGGGAAAATGATCCAAGATGTCTACCAAACCGCTTATCCGACGGGTTCGAAAATGGCAAATTTGAAAACAGAATACCCAAAAACCTATATAAAACAAATTTCGCCATCAAAACCCATTAAATAAAAAATCCAATATGGCCGCCAAATAAACGAAATCTAGGATTTCTTTTTTCACGAGAGAGTTGATACTTACCTCCCTAATACTTTTGATATTGCTAAATATCGGCTTTCACTCAATAAACACTCAGATTAAAAACAGTTAGGTGCCCCTACTGGGCAGGGAGTCAGAGGTAGTCCGGCGGATGCTCGCCCCACCACCGCGCATGCGCCGACTACTACTTCCTCTGGCTCATTTATTGGCTAACACATGCAACTACCAAGAGCCTGAAGACCGAGCCTCTGTGGGGCGGAGAGGCCGGGTCAGTATCTAGGGAGGTAAGTATCAACTCTCTCGTGAAAAAAGAAATCCTAGATTTCGTTTATTTCACATCAAGAGTATACTTACCTCCCTAATACTTTTGATATTGCCAGAATTCGAAAGTGAATCTGGCGGGAGGGAGGCGAGGTCAAAAGACCAGCTCTTCCCTATACGCTTTCAAGCGTTTTAAGGCACTTATGACGTCTGAAACTGTGTGAAAACACAGTCAGGATTTGATAAACCATCGGATAACACAACCGATGCCTGAGAGATGACCGATTTGTCATATGCGCTCCCCCCCCCTCCCTTGGGAGGAAGATTAAATGACCTCAATGTCCTACACGCTCTCTTCGTACTAGTGCTAAGTACTATAGGACAGAGACGAAAAGGCTCCATTTTCGTATACTCTCTATAAAGAACCACAACCCACATAAACCATCACCATATTAATAACACTGGGTAACGTGACAATACAAACAATGAACAACACATGAACAAGACTGACCTTGTTGTCCTAGGAAGCTGTCATCATGACTCCAGCAGAGAAGGATGATACAGTCCCGACAAGTGGTTGTCACCGTCGCTGAATGGCGAAGTATATAAGCAATGCGGAGGCACTCTTCACAAACATAAAGCGGTTATTGTTTCAAAATCGACAAGGCGAGAGGGTTAGAGGTGTCACGGAGGTAATGGTCTGTAAAACTAGACTCACAGTGCCACTGAGCCACTGACATAATATCATCCACAGGGACCCCATTAAAAAGGGCAGTGGATGTCACGACACCGCGGACACTGTGAGCCTTGGCCACGTCAACCTGTCGCCCGGTGGCGGATTTGTGACAAAATTGAATACATTCCACAATCCACCTAGAAATGGTGTCCTTAGACGCCCTACCATGGGGTTCAATATATGACAACCATAACGCTGACTGGTCGGTACGCCACTCCGAAGTACGCTGTTTGTACCGGAGCAGCGCCCGTACGGGGCACCATACTTTAGAATTAGGATCATATCTAGTTAAAGATGGCAAAAAAATAGGTTGACCTGGATATTTCAATGACTGATTTTTAGACAAGAAATTAATCCTAGGTAGAAGCTTAAGGCCTTCCCCTGTAACCACAAAACGGTCAACCTCGGCTGATAAGGCGTGAATTTCACTCCTACGCCTAGCCGAGGCCGCAGCAATTAAAAATACAGTTTTAAGAGTTAACATTTTCATAGAAATGGAACTAAGTGGTTCAAAAGGCTTATCACCTAGTACCTGGAGCACCAGTGATAAACTCCAAGACGGAATCAGTGGAGGATTCCTTGGTCTTAGATTGCCCATGCCTTTAATTAATACATTTAATGTACTTACTTCATCACTCCCCCTATTAGCCAAGCAAGGAATAACAGTCATTAAAGCTGACTTATAACCAGCAATAGAGTTAGGCTTGAGGCTATAGGCATCATATAGGTGACAGAGGAAATCAGCCACTACCTGAATAGATGATTCCATTGGATCAATACATCTTTTTGAGCACCATTCTGCAAATCTGTTGATTTTATAATTATATGCTCTGGAGGTTGACCCCCTCCTGGCTTTGGCCATAAACATGGCCGCTTGCTCAGAAAAGCCCTCCTTAATTCTAGATTCCTTGACAACATCCACGCAGTCAATCGGAACATTGACGGATTGTCGTGAAGGGCCTTGCCCTGGAAGATAAGGTTGTCCATCAGAGGCAGCGGAACCGGATTGCAGACCAGAAGGTCCAGCAGATCCGTATACCACGATCGGCTTGGCCAATCCGGGGCGATCAGAAGCACTTGGCACTCCTGCTGCCTGATTTTCTGAAGCACCTTTGGAATCAGGATTGCCGGGGGGAATGCGTATGCATACATTCCCTCCCAGCTGATAGCTAACGCATCTGTTGCGAAAGCGCTTGGGTCTGGAATCGGAGAGACGTACGTCGTCATCTTCGCATTCTTCTTCATCGCGAACAAATCTATGTTGGGTTTCCCCCAATGGTCGAACAGACGATCCGCCACACATTGATTTAGTTGCCATTCCGTGGGTAAAACACTCATCCTTCGGCTCAATGAGTCTGCTAGCAGATTTAACCTCCCCGGAATATGAACTGCTTTCAAGGTGATCCCATGATCCAGGCACCAACAAAGCAGTCCCCATGTCATCATACAGAGACTGGGCGACTTCGTTCCGCCCTGGCGGTTTATGTAAGTCACTACTGTTGAGTTGTCTGAACGAATTAGAACAATCTTGCCCTGAACTTTCTGTAAGAAATGTTCCAGGCCCAGGACTACTGCTCTTAGCTCTAGTAGATTGATATGTTCCTTGGACTGATCCAGATCCCAAAGCCCTGATACTGTGGACTCTTCCAGACAAGCTCCCCACCCCTCCATCGATGCATCTGTATACACAGTCACCTGAGGGTGGGGAGGGGTTAGCAAAACCCCCAGCAAGAGATTCTCTGTATTCAACCACCATTGCAGGTGGTGAATCAGAGGCGCCAACACCGGCACGTTCGAGTCCAGCGAACCTGAACTCTGGGTCCACTGTGTCATGAGAAACAACTGGATCGGACGCCTGCGCAAGGCGGCCTGTGGAATGACTGGTTCCAAAGAAACCATCAAGCCCAGCATTCTCAAGTAAACCCGTGCCAGGACATGACGACTGTCGCACACCGACTGAATTACCGAGATGAGTACTTGAACCCTCTCCTGAGTGGGGTACACATACCCCGTCTCCAGATCGAAGAACATGCCCAGGTAAACAAACTTCTGGGATGGAGTTAGCTCTGATTTCGGGAAATTGATTATCCAGCCCAAGTCCGAGAGAGTTTTCAAAACAATCACCAGATTGGCGGACAACGCTTCCCGGGTGTGTGCTTTCAATAGCCAGTCGTCTATGTACGTGTGGACTGCTATGCTTCTCCTGCGGAGGTATGCAGTGATCGCGAGAACCACACGGGTGAAGACCCGAGGAGCCGTGGAAATTCCGAAGGGTAACACCCTGAATTCCCACCGCCGGCCCTGAAATGCAAATCTCAGGAATCGACGGAAACTCCTCTCTATGGGAATGTGGAAATAAGCATCCTTCAAATCTATCGATGCTGTCCACATCCCTCGCTCTAACCCCGCCAACACCGAGCGCACAGTCTCCATCTTGAAACTGGGTGTCTCGATGAACTTGTTCAACGGCTTGAGGTTGAGAATCGGCCTCCACCCTCCGGTGTTTTTTGTTACTAAGAACAGGGTTGAATAGAAGCCCGGGCACCTCTGTGCCGGCTGAATGGCTTCTTTTAGTATGAGGGAATTTATTTCCTCCTCTATACACAACCTCTGATCCGGATCCCGTGGAATGGGAGTCCAGATCGGCGCGAGAGACAGTCGCGATGGCGGGCCTGTCACCCAGTCGGGACGATACCCGACCGAAAGCCATCGCAAGACTAAACGGTCCTGAGTCAACCGCTTCCACTCTGGCAAGCGGGCGGCCAAACGGCCGCCCACCGGTCCACCTAGGGATAGAGGTGGACATAAGGAGGGCCAGAGTGGCACTGTTCTCTCGGCCTGTAACACCGGAGTGGTTCCCACCGCGGTAACCAGGCCATCAGGCCCGATTACCGCGACCAGATCCCCGCGCGCCCCGCCCAGCGCCGCGCGCACCACGGTGCGCGGGCTGCTGTCTGGCTGGGTGCGGCTGGGGAGCCTGCGCCCCCCTCACTGCTGGCCGAATCGCCCGTGGCCTAGGCCTACGTTGCGACGGTGGCTGGCCCCTGACCTGGCCAGCACCACCTCGAGCCTGCAGAGGACGATACGCAGGGGGTGCCGCGCGAACACGCTCCCGCCGGAGCACCTCAAACTGTTCCCGCAGCGCCCTCTGGTTATTAACCAGAGTGACCGTCTCCTGGAGGTGCCTGCATCCCTCACCTCCAAAGAGACCAGGACCTGTCATAGGCGTCCGCAGCAGCCTATTATACAGGTCCTGGGACGGGCACAGATTGTCAAGTGCAAACGTGCGCCTCGCCCGGACACTTCTGGTTACCGCCCGCGTCAAACAGTCCAAAGCCAGGTTGATACCATCCTGAATGGCTCTCTGGACTGTCACCGGGCTAGGTTGGCGTGATGCGGAAGCCGCTACCACCCCTTGTAGCAGCTGGGAAACGTGGGATAGAGCGGCAATCGACGCTCTCCCACTCTCCTCCGCATCCCGCAGCGCGGCATTTGCCGAACGCAACGCGTTCGAGCACAAGACTCCCGTGTCAGAACGGGAGCCTGGCCGCGCATCTTCGCCCAAAGCCGCGCGATCATCAACGCTCGGCTTTGGCACCACACCGTACCGCTGGTAATCCAGGGGCACGATGCGGCACCGCTTCGCCACCTCGCGAGGGGCCTTCGCGAGACGTCCATTCACCTTAATGGACGCCTCTGCCGCTTCGAACATGTCCACGACATGCTCAGCAAGCGGCAGAGATGGCATAGCGGTAGCCGCCGGCCTACCAGCTAACCACGGCCTATGGTCACGCTGGCTAGCCGGCAGCTCCACGGGTAGATCTGGCCGAACACTCACCAGCCACTGGCAAGCGTCCGACCAATCCTCCTCCGTGGCTAACTGCGAGCGCTCTACTAGACGAGGGCCTTCGTCTTCCTCCAGAGCACTCGCAGTTGATGTCGACGGCGGGTAAGCTGATACCCCTGGCAAGCCTGGAAAAGCATGCGGGCCCGAGAGAGCAGGCATGCTAAAATCCGCGGCTTGACCAGGAGCAGGCGCCGTGGCAGAGCGCGGGGTAAACACCGCTCTACCACGGGTCTGACCAGCACCAGCCATACCATCGGCAAGCCGAGGTATGCGGTATCCGTGGTCAACAGCACCGCCCGGGGACACCCTCTGGACCGTGAAATCTACTCCTGCGTGAGTAGAACCATGGAACACGTCGCCTGCATTCCCCGCGAGGGGTGCACAGACGTCGTATTCCATGGCCACGTCCTCAGACGGCGACCCCAGCAGGAGATCCTCTTCTTCCTGGCCAGAAAGATTAGACTCCGGGTCAGCAAAGAAAGCTAACCCGGACTGGCCAGGAAAGGTGCCATAGGAGGGTTTGGCACCTTCGGCGCGCGGATACCCGGGGTCTGATGAGCAGACCGCGGGTCCCAGCAACAACCGTTGTCCACGGCCCCTCGGCGCGGCGCCATGCCTGCTGCCAGGGCCTTGGACTGCCCCCAACAAAGGGGCCACCTCTGAATCCACAACCGGACCGGACCTAAAGAGACCGGATTCAGAGGCGGGGATCACCTGCTCGTAAGCAGATGCCGAGGACAACAAAGGAGCTGGCCCAGGGAGCATGCCACGAAGCAACTCTGGGACCAGATCCTTTATTGTCCTCTGCATCTCTTGCAACATTTCGGACCTGAAGGCCTCCATATCCACCGCGGATGAGGCCTTCTTCTTACCCTTCTTACACACTTTCTCCTTCTTCTTCCTCTCTTCCTCCATTACCTTCTCCCTTGCCTGCAATGCGAGAAAATCAGACATTAATTCGCCCCCCCATAGCTTACATACGTCGCACTTCAGCAACGGTCCACAGGGACTGCAGCTGAAGCACAAGTGCGGGACGAAGCGGCTTTTCAGAAACCTCCCGCAGGACGGGCAACCAGGTCTCTGAAACAGGACAAAGGACAGGGACAATGAGCAAGATAGTTAAGGTTAGCAAACTCAAAACCAACTAAAAAGAGAGGACAGGATCTCAAGATCAGAAATCAAGAAGAACCAGCCATGGACAAAACGTTAATTGTTAATAAAAAGGCCAAGGCCGATTATGACGTCATCACTCTCGTGACCAAATTAATCGATCCGCAACAAGCACCAAGAGCAAGAACGAATTGTATAAGTAAAAACGGAACATTTCCGTTGAATTGGCATTTCGAGTACACAACAATCAGATACAGAGATAACTCCTTCCAATTCTAGTATTGGCAAAAAGGGAAATTATCTCCCCTTTTGTTTACATTATAATTAGATACCTGATCCTTGTATAGACAAACCATCCAACGTGATGAACCGGAGAACTCCACCATAGTACGCCTCTACATTCTCTCCACCTCAGGGGAAGGAATTGGAGCAAGAGGGCAAAGTGAGAAGACCTTTATAACAGGCCTCCAACTCACTGAACATAGATCTTTTGGTTAGATAACCTAACAGTATTAGTAGGAAATGGAACCGTGGTGGAGAGAAAACATATCCTCTTGTGCCGAAAAGTCCACCAAAGCTTCTATGCGATACCTGTGGACAAAACACAAAGAGAAATGAGACATATGAAGCACCATGTTGTAAAAACCCAACATAATCAGGCGCTAATCACGGTAAGCGCGAGTCCCGGAAATACATTAAACCGGGACAAAACACGCTAGCATATCAAAGAATTCACCTGATAAAGCGATCCCGCTCCTTCTAGAGGCGAATCCTCCCTTTCCGACATGCTTCCACCAAAAATAAACGTCAAACGTGAGCGAAAAACAAGGCAACGCGCAGAAAAGTATGAAAACAACAAAACCGCATGTAACCCTTTGCCAATAAATGAGCAAAGAGGAAGTAGTAGTCGGCGCATGCGCGGTGGTGGGGCGAGCATCCGCCGGACTACCTCTGACTCCCTGCCCAGTAGGGGCACCTAACTGTTTTTAATCTGAGTGTTTATTGAGTGAAAGCCGATATTTAGCAATATCAAAAGTATTAGGGAGGTAAGTATACTCTTGATGTGAAACACATTACATTTTTGATTGGCCCACGGCGGCCAAGTTTTTTTCAACTTCAATTGAACAAAGTTTAATGGCCCTAAGTCGCTAATCATATCTCCCAAATTTTAACCTGATCCATTCACAGGTTATGGAGAAGTCGTTTTCACGAAGACTAGGTCATCCAAGATGGCTGTCAAACTGTTTGGCTAATCAAGTTTTGAATCGATCCCCAAAGCGGTATCGGAGATTTTTAAAGACATTTTTAAAAATTGGATAAAATCCAAGATGACCTCCGGCCAAATTAGCTGATCGGCCTCGTTTTAACAAACTTGAATCTCTCTGTCCTATGGATGCTTCCTGCCAAATATAATTGAAATCGTCCCTGTGGTTCTTGAGAAATTGTTTAAAGAAAGAGTTGACGGACGGATGGTCACCACAGCATAAGCTCCCAGGTGAGTTACAAATGTGACTCAAATCTGTGCACAAGTCTTATAGATGTGCATAACAGACATTAAAATTTTGAACAAATGCCCAAAACATAATGTTTAAATGAAAATTGGTAACAGCACATACACATCGCTAATCAGCCAGTTATAATCCTTGTACATCTTAATAATCAGGGTTGTTCCATATTTCACTGGTCAATTAGTAAATGAATATCATTAATTAGTCACCTACCGGTACATGTATGATCCTTAAATATTTTTGCATATTTTTGCAACATAATCAAGTTTGTTCCATATTTTAGACCGCTTTGATTGATAAATTCTCTGAAAAATCTGTTGTGTTTATGAGATTGGTTCTACTAGCAGCCATACACTAGAGATTCTCAAATCAAAATTGGGAGAATCACGAAGAAAAAGAAGTACTAATCAAAATTCAGGATATTTTCTCTTGCTAAACAATCAGTGGGGTTTAATTGTTTTCTTCTAAAATTTGTCAGTCTATGTTTTCACTGGCGCGTATGGCAAAAACATTTCAACGTTATCCAATCAAAACTCAGAATCATATTTTCTGTGAATATTTTTAGCACTTCGTGTGGTGTGATTGCTAAGGGAATTCATGCTGTGTTCACATGAACAATTTTGTCGGGGGAATTGTCCTCATCATCGTAAAAAATGCTGGATTTCAACACTTTGATGATTTAGTTCTTACTAATTTAACACAGTTTGAAGTCATGTTAAATATTCACACAGGTTTGTACCACGTTTGAGTTATTATAAGTTTGTTCCCAACCCGATGCCATTTTCTCATGTGATTTAAAAAAAAATAGAAATAAAATCTCCAGCGAGATTTACCTGCAAGTTTTCATTGCTGATGTGTTCAGAATTTGAAATTTGGTAGCATATCTAATTAGGCTTGCACGATTTTTCGATCTAATCGTGAAGTTAGATTTATTTTTAAGATCGCGATTTTTACGATGTAATTGAGGAAAAATCGGAAATCATCAAAAATTTCATGTTTGTTTAAAATCTGAAGTGTGTACTTTTCCATCGCATTTTATCAGTTACATGAGTATGATTATAATCGATTCACGCCTGTGTTCATTGTGTTTATATCCCGCCATGCAATGTACCTGTCGAATAATTACTAATCACAACACAAAGCGCTACGATAAACAAGCTAACAATAGCGAGGTAACACCTTTGTCATTGAGAAAACCAGCCAGTTACGCCACTGAATCTCTATATAATTTTCTTTCTTTCGCTGCAGAACTGTCGTGAAATACCAAGTATATACTTAGTTGCAGAGTGATAGGCAATAATCAGTGAACATAATTGTTTTTAATTCTAGAGTTAGCAATTTCAGGCGGTGTAATAACTTTTCCTTTTTGATTCGGTTGTCATGCCTAATTATAGAAAACAAAGCAACAGCATTCCAGATTGTTGTAATTTGAACTGTGTGTTACCCCTGTTTATAGTTTTTGGAATTTAGATCTACGATTTAATCGAAAATCAAGATTTTTTTACAAAATCAATCACGATGTTTCAAAGCAAAAATCATGCAAGCCTATATCTAAGTGTTTATAATTATTGAACACATATGTTCTGGTAACACAGGTTGTGGATGCACGCTTAATACAATATTAAGGAATGACACCTACGCCAGTTTTCTGTTATCACATTTTTTACTCAGAATTTTCTGACTGGGTGCTGATATGACCTAAAACTTTGAGCTTAAAAATATGGACAACATATATATCCTAGTCTACAGTATGCAAACCCCTTCTTGGCCTGAGTAAATTGATTAAAAATAAGATTAAAAATATGTGTGTTACACATTAACCCTATAACACTCATATCAGCCAAAACAGCTTTTACAATGATCTTGTGACATGTAAATTTTACCGCCATGTTGGATTAGATGTTTATAGATTCTACTGCTGTTGCTGTTATCACTGCTATTGCCACTGCTACTGCTACCACCTGATACAGCAATATTATCATATTTTAAATAAGATATTAAGCCACTGATACTGCAGACAGTTAACTATGCACATATGCATGCATGCACAGTTACACACATACATGAGCGCACACACTCACGCATGCGCTCTCTCTCCCTCCCTCCCCCCTCCCTCCCTCCCTCCCTCTCTCTCTCTCTCTCTCTCTCTCTCTCTCAGTCAGTCAGTGCCCCCCCCCCCCCCCACCTCACTCACTCACTCACTCACCCACCCACCCACCCACCCACCCACCCATCCCCCACCCACCCACCCACCCACCCACCCACTCACTCACTCACTCACTCACTCACTCACTCACTCACTCACTCTCATTGAGGATGAGGCTTAATATTAACCGTTGAACCAGGGGTGTACCTAAGACCAGTGATTGAAGCTTAATCTAGGATCCACAGATGAGTCTTAATCTGAAACCTGATCTATGGCTGACCCTGGGACCAGCGAGTGAGGCTAAATCTCAAAACATACGACCAGGGGGCGACCATCAGATCAGTGTGAGGCTTAATCTAGGACCAGTGAGGCGACCCTCAGACCAGGGAGCGAGGCACAATCTCAAACCTTGGACCAGTGGGCTACACTCGGAGCAGTGAGACTTACTCTCAAGCCTTGGATCAGTGGCCATCCCTTGGACCAGTGTGTGAGGCTTAATATTAAACCTTGGACCAGTGGCTGATCCTCAAACCAGTGTACGATATTTACTCTCAAACCTTGGACAAGTGGGAAACCCTCGGACTAGTGTACGCGGCGCAACCACAAATGTTGGCCAAGTGGGTGACCCTCGAACCAGTATATGGGGCTTAATGTCAAACCGTAGACCAGTAGATGACCCTCGGACCACTGAGTGAGGAACAATCTCCAACCTCAAATTAGTGGGCAACCCTCGGACCAGTGTATAAAGCATAATCTCAAACTGCAAAACAGTGGGTTATCCTCGGACCAGTGATTGAAGCTTAATCTAGGACCAGTGTTGACAATATTTTACTCAGTTTAACATACCCCCTCCACAAGCTTTAGAACATCTTCTCCAGGCACCCGGCCTCCACACATACTCTCCGACCTCTACTCTGTAGCCATCTTCAGCGGGCTCTGTCTCATATCTCAGTGATTCGTCTCCTGATTTTACCACGCCATCATGGTTATATGGCTCTATATAAGACTTGGATGGCTGTGTTTGAGTACTGGACTGTGCCACAGGACTGTACTGTGTAGGAGGACTGCTAGTAGCGGTGGTAGCAGATGTTCCAGTATGTAGCGGCATGAAGTATCGATAGTGAACTGTGTCACCTGATCCAACCATTGTGTATAATAGCTGTGATTGAAAATAACAATGATAACACTTTAATGCTAAAATTTGTCAAAGAAAATTTGAAATTTTTCACAGAAAATTTCCCTTTGCAGACCAAGAGAAGACAATTTTTACAAGTTCCCTATGTAGTAGGTAGTAATTTTATTCAAAGCGTTCATTTTATTGCAGACCAAGAGAAGACAATTTTTACAATTTCCCTATGTAGCAGGTAGTAATTTTATTCAAAGCCTTCATATTATTGCAGACCAAGAGAAGACAATTTTTACAATTTCCCTATGTAGTAGGTAGCAATTTTATTCAAAGCCTTCATATTATTGCAGACCAAGAGAAGACAATTTTTACAATTTCCCTATGTAGTAGGTAGCAATTTTATTCAAAGCCTTCATATTATTGCAGACCAAGAGAAGACTATTTTTACAATTTCCCTATGTAGTAGGTAGTAATTTTATTCAAAGCGTTCATTTTATTGCAGACCAAGAGAAGACTATTTTTGACAATTTCCCTATGTAGTAGGTAGTAATTTTATTCAAAGCCTTCATTTTATTGCAGACCAAGAGAAGACTATTTTTACAATTTCCCTATGTAGTAGGTAGCAATTTTATTCAATGCCTTCATATTATTGCAGACCAAGAGAAGACTATTTTTGACAATTTCCCTATGTAGTAGGTAGCAATTTTATTCAAAGCCTTCATATTATTGCAGACCAAGGGAAGACTATTTTTGACAATTTCCCTATGTAGTAGGTAGTAATTTTATTCAAAGCCTTCATATTATTGCAGACCAAGAGAAGACTATTTTTACAATTTCCCTATGTAGTAGGTAGTAATTTTATTCAAAGCCTTCATTTTATTGCAGACCAAGAGAAGACTATTTTTACAATTTCCCTATGTAGTAGGTAGCAATTTTATTCAATGCCTTCATATTATTGCAGACCAAGAGAAGACTATTTTTGACAATTTCCCTATGTAGTAGGTAGCAATTTTGTTCAAAGCCTTCATATTATTGCAGACCAAGAGAAGACTATTTTTGACAATTTCCCTATGTAGTAGGTAGCAATTTTGTTCAAAGCCTTCATATTATTGCAGACCAAGAGAAGACTATTTTGGACAATTTCCCTATGTAGTAGGTAGCAATTTTATTCAAAGCCTTCATATTATTGCAGACCAAGAGAAGACTATTTTTTACAATTTCCCTATGTAGTAGGTAGCAATTTTATTCAATGCCTTCATATTATTGCAGACCAAGAGAAGACTATTTTTGACAATTTCCCTATGTAGTAGGTAGCAATTTTGTTCAAAGCCTTCATATTATTGCAGACCAAGAGAAGACTATTTTTGACAATTTCCCTATGTAGTAGGTAGCAATTTTGTTCAAAGCCTTCATATTATTGCAGACCAAGAGAAGACTATTTTGGACAATTTCCCTATGTAGTAGGTAGCAATTTTATTCAAAGCCTTCATATTATTGCAGACCAAGAGAAGACTATTTTTTACAATTTCCCTATGTAGTAGGTAGCAATTTTATTCAATGCCTTCATTTTATTGCAGACCAAGAGAAGACTATTTTTGACAATTTCCCTATGTAGTAGGTAGCAATTTTATTCAATGCCTTCATATTATTGCAGACCAAGAGAAGACTATTTTTGACAATTTCCCTATGTAGTAAGTAGCAATTTTATTCAAAGCCTTCATATTATTGCAGACCAAGAGAAGACTATTTTTGACAATTTCCCTATGTAGTAGGTAGCAATTTTGTTCAAAGCCTTCATATTATTGCAGACCAAGAGAAGACTATTTTTGACAATTTCCCTATGTAGTAGGTAGCAATTTTGTTCAAAGCCTTCATATTATTGCAGACCAAGAGAAGACTATTTTGACAATTTCCCTATGTAGTAGGTAGCAATTTTATTCAATGCCTTCATATTATTGCAGACCAAGAGAAGACTATTTTTGACAATTTCCCTATGTAGTAGGTAGCAATTTTATTCAATGCCTTCATATTATTGCAGATCAAGAGAAGACTATTTTTGACAATTTCCCTATGTAGTAGGTAGCAATTTTATTCAAAGCCTTCATATTATTAAAAAAAAAAAAAGTAAAAAAGTAAAAAGAATATAAAAAAGAAAAAGAAAATAAGGAAATTTTCACCCAAAATCCTGGACCTATGAAGTTGAATCCTCCACCTCTACCCATCATAACGAAGCGACCTGCTAAGTCTTATTAAATTATTTTAAGGGATTCTGTATGTTATGCTGTTTACGAGAATGTTGACAAAAATCATGAGTTTTTGTATTAAAAAGCCAATTTTCAGCCAAATTTTGGACTTATGAAGGTGAATACTTCAAAAGGAACATCTACCCATCATTAAGAAGCCACCTGCAAAGTTTTATTAAATTATTTTAAGCGATTCCATATGATATGTCGTTTACGAGAATATTGACAAAAATCGTGAGTTTACATTTACCAAAAATCATAGTCCAACAAAGGTGAATCCTTTAAAAGGCGCATCTACCCATTATAAAGAAGTCACCTGCCAAGTGTCATTAAATTATCTGAAGTGGTTCTGTATGATGTGATGTTTACGAGAAAATGTACACAATTTTTTAGTTTTTGCATTAAAAGACCCATTTTCATCCAACGTATATTGGACCTATAAATGTGAATTCCTCAAAAGCCCAATCTGCGTATCATAACTGAGGCATACACCAAGTTTCATTAAAATATCTGAAGCAGTTCTGTATGATATGCTGTTTACAAGATATTGTGGACTGATGGACAGACAGACAGACAGATGGACAGATAGACAGACTCTGTGATTGCTTCCACCCGGGGTGCATGTCGCTAATAAGCAAAATTTCCAACCCACCATGGTATAAAACAAAATGTCTAAATATGCCAAGATGTGCCACATTATTGTCTTTCTCCACTGACTCCAATAATGGAGAAAATGGTGAAGGATTAACCCTTTTACCCTCGAATTTGTTCAAGATAATTTTACCAAATTCGATGGTTAAGGTGTTAAGGTATGAAAGACTTCAATCCCATGATCAGTGATCACACAGGCATACATAAAGTAGACTTCAATGTCGTGATCACACAGATATACATAATGATAAAGTAAACTTCAATCTCATGATCACAAACACATACATAAAGTAGACTTCAATCTCATGATCACACAGACATAAATAAAGTAGACTTCAATTTTATGATCACATGGATATATATAAAGTAAATTTCAATTTCACTCTCAGTACTCACAAGGACTGCTAATGGTTCAATGATTGGTCCACCTCCAGTGAGCACTTCTTCCTTCTTTATGCCACTCATGGTGACATCACTACTGTATGTGAAGATTGTTCCTACAGCTGCGAGCCTCTTACTCGACTCTGGACGCCAGTTGCCATTTAAATAGTAGCTTCCATTTTCTGATTTTAAGGCTGGATGTGGACAAAAACAAGAAAACAGGCTCTTTAAGGCTGATTATGGATAGACTACATGACTTAAAAGGATACTCCCCTTATCTTATACTATCCACTAAGGGTATAGAATATGGCATCCAAAAAATTATGCATGTCATTTTTAGATTTCTATCATGCCATTAAAAAAGATAGTTAGGTTTTAATAGGTAAACGTTGATAGATTGCAACAGTGTCTAAAGGCTGCCATGATTTACTTTCCAACCAATCAGAAAAAGCCCATGTAGTTTGCTTCAGAGAGTAATGGCCATTATGTAACATGTGCTAATCCCCTCCCTTTAAAAATGGTGGAGCAACGAACACCAATGTCTCTAAGTACTACTGCCAAAGTAATATAGGGCATCGGACGAAATACTTCAATTTTGTATACTATCAATAGATTGAACCACATAACACGAACCATCACGATAGTAGTACTGATAACATGACAAAATAAAAACACCACAAGTAGTGGACTGACCTTGTTTGTTGGCAACATCCTCTTCATATGGGCGAACAGCGAGGTAGCACTGGATAGTGAGTGTCCCCCCAAAAAATTTTAACTCATAATATGCGAATAATGGCCTTATATACACAATTTACAATTTTCTTTTTCAAAACCGATACTGTGAGCCTTGGCATGTTAACTTGCTTGCCTGTGGCAGATTTGTGGCAGAATTGTATGCGTTTGACAATCCACCTGGATATAGTAGCCTTAGAAGCTCTGCCATGGGGTTCAATGTAGGATAGCCATAGAGAACTGGGGTCTGTCCACCATTCTTTCATGCATTGCTTATAACGGGTTAATGCGCGGACTGGACCCGAAGCCTTTGAATTTGGATCAAATCTTGATAAGGCAGGCAAAATTGTGGGCTGACCAGAAAACTTCAGACCGGTTCTTAGCCATAAAATTAATCCTAGGTAGAAGCCTAAGGCCTTCCCCTGTAACCACAAAATAGTCTGGCTCGGCTGACAAAGCGTGACTATCACTTCTCCATCTAGCCCAGGATGCAGCAATAAGAAATACAGTTTTAGATGTTAACAAGAACAAGAGATAAACTCCAAGATGGAATCGCTTGGGGATTCCTTGGTCTTGGATTACCCTGCCTTTGATTATTAAGACTACAGACTTCATCACTTCCCCTAATAGTCAAGCAAGGGATAATAGACATTAAAGCTGACTTATACCCAGCAATAGAGTTAGGCTTGAGCCATTTGGTATCATATAGGTAACAGAGGAATTTAGCTACTACCTGAATAGATGCATCCATTGGATTACGACATGTTTTGAGCACCATTCTGCAAATTCGTTGATTTTATAATTATATGCTCTGGAGGTAGACTCCCTTCTGGCATTGACCATGAACATGGCTGCTTGCTCAGAAAAGCCCTCCTTAATTACAGATTACTTGACAACATCCGTGCAGTCAATTGGAACATTAACGGATTGTTGTATGGGGTCTTGCCCTAGTAGACTATATTGTCCATCAGAGGCAGAGGAAGGTCCAGCAGAACCATATACGATGGTCGGTGTGGCAAATTCCGGCCAATCAGAAGCACTTGGCACTCCTGCTGCCTGGATTTTTGGAATCAGGATTGCTGGTGGGAATGTGCATGCATACATTTCCTCCCATCTGTTGTGATAGTGCTCGTATCTGAAATCGGAGAGACATATGTCGTCATCTTCAAATTCTTTTTCGTTGCAAATAAATCTATGCTGGGCTTGCACCAGTGGTTGAACAGACGATGTGCCACACATTGATTTAGTTGCCATTCCATAGAAAGAATACTCATTCGATGGCTCAATAAGTCTGTTAAGAGGTTTAGCCTTCCCGGAACATGAGCTACTTTCAGGGTGATCCCATGATCTAGGCATCAACAAAGCAGTCTCCATGTCATCATACAGAGACTGGGCGACTTCGTTCCACCTTGGCGATTTATGTATGTCACTACTGTTGAGTTGACAGAATGAACCAGAACTATCTTGCACTGATCTTTTCTAGGAAATGTTCCAAGGCTAAGACTAAGGCTCACATTTCTAGCAGATTGGTGTGTTCCTGTGACAGTTCCAGATTCAAAAGCCCTGATATCTTGCCTTCTTCCAGGCAAGCTCCCCCAGCCCTCCATCGATGCATTCGTGTACACCGCTATTTGATGGTGGGAAGGGGACAGCATCACCCTGCTACGAGATTCTCTCTTTTCATCCACCATTGGAGGTGGTGAATAAACGAAATCTAGGATTTCTTTTTTCACGAGAGAGTTGATACTTACCTCCCTAATACTTTTGATATTGCTAAATATCGGCTTTCACTCAATAAAACACTCAGATTAAAAACAGTTAGGTGCCCCTACTGGGCAGGGAGTCAGAGGTAGTCCGGCGGATGCTCGCCCCACCACCGCGCATGCGCCGACTACTACTTCCTCTGGCTCATTTATTGGCTAACACATGCAACTACCAAGAGCCTGAAGACCGAGCCTCTGTGGGGCGGAGAGGCCGGGTCAGTATCTAGGGAGGTAAGTATCAACTCTCTCGTGAAAAAAGAAATCCTAGATTTCGTTTATTTCACATCAAGAGTATACTTACCTCCCTAATACTTTTGATATTGCCAGAATTCGAAAGTGAATCTGGCGGGAGGGAGGCGAGGTCAAAAGACCAGCTCTTCCCTCTACGCTTTCAAGCGTTTAAGGCACTTATGACGTCTGAAACTGTGTGAAAACACAGTCAGGATTTGATAAACCATCGGATAACACAACCGATGCCTGAGAGATGACCGATTTGTCATATGCGCTCCCCCCCCCTCCCTTGGGAGGAAGATTAAATGACCTCAATGTCCTACACGCTCTCTTCGTACTAGTGCTAAGTACTATAGGACAGAGACGAAAAGGCTCCATTTTCGTATACTCTCTCTAAAGAACCACAACCCACATAAACCATCACCATATTAATAACACTGGGTAACGTGACAATACAAAACAATGAACAACACATGAACAAGACTGACCTTGTTGTACTAGGAAGCTGTCATCATGAATCCAGTAGAGAAGGATGATACAGTCCCGACAAGTGGTTGTCACCGTCGCTGAATGGCGAAGTATATAAGCAATGCGGAGGCACTCTTCACAAACATAAAGCGGTTATTGTTTCAAAATCGACAAGGCGAGAGGGTTAGAGGTGTCACGGAGGTAATGGTCTGTAAAACTTGACTCACAGTGCCACTGAGCCACTGACATAATATCATCCACAGGAACCCCACTAAACAGGGCAGTGGATGCCACGACACCGCGGACACTGTGAGCCTTGGCCACGTCAACCTGTCGCCCGGTGGCGGATTTGTGACAAAATTGAATACATTCCACAATCCACCTAGAAATGGTGTCCTTAGACGCCCTACCATGGGGTTCAATATATGACAACCATAACGCTGACTGGTCGGTACGCCACTCCGAAGTACGCTGTTTGTACCGGAGCAGCGCCCGTACGGGGCACCATACTTTAGAATTAGGATCATATCTAGTTAAAGATGGCAAAAAAATAGGCTGACCTGGATATTTCAATGACTGATGTTTAGACAAGAAATTAATCCTAGGTAGAAGCTTAAGGCCTTCCCCTGTAACCACAAAACGGTCAACCTCGGCTGATAAGGCGTGAATTTCACTCCTACGCCTCGCCGAGGCCGCAGCAATTAAAAATACAGTTTTAAGAGTTAACATTCTCATAGAAATGGAACTAAGTGGTTCAAAAGGCTTATCACCTAGTACCTGGAGCACCAGTGATAAACTCCAAGACGGAATCAGTGGAGGATTCCTTGGTCTTAGATTGCCCATGCCTTTAATTAATACATTTAATGTACTTACTTCATCACTCCCCCTATTAGCCAAGCAAGGAATAACAGTCATTAAAGCTGACTTATAACCAGCAATAGAGTTAGGCTTGAGGCTATAGGCATCATATAGGTGACAGAGGAAATCAGCCACTACCTGAATAGATGATTCCATTGGATCAATACATCTTTTTGAGCACCATTCTGCAAATCTGTTGATTTTATAATTATATGCTCTGGAGGTTGACCCCCTCCTGGCTTTGGCCATAAACATGGCCGCTTGCTCAGAAAAGCCCTCCTTAATTCTAGATTCCTTGACAACATCCACGCAGTCAATCGGAACATTGACGGATTGTCGTGAAGGGCCTTGCCCTGGAAGATAAGGTCGTCCATCAGAGGCAGCGGAACCGGATTGCAGACCAGAAGGTCCAGCAAATCCGTATACCACGATCGGCTTGACCAATCCGGGGCGATCAGAAGCACTTGGCACTCCTGCTGCCTGATTTTCTGAAGCACCTTTGGAATCAGGATTGCTGGGGGGAATGCGTATGCATACATTCCCTCCCAGCTGATAGCTAACGCATCTGTTGCGAAAGCGCTTGGGTCTGGAATCGGAGAGACGTACGTCGTCATCTTCGCATTCTTCTTCATTGCGAACAAATCTATGTTGGGTTTCCCCCAATGGTCGAACAGACGATCCGCCACACATTGATTTAGTTGCCATTCCGTGGGTAAAACACTCATCCTTCGGCTCAATGAGTCTGCTAGCAGATTTAACCTCCCCGGAATATGAACTGCTTTCAAGGTGATCCCATGATCCAGGCACCAACAAAGCAGTTTCCATGTCATCATACAGAGACTGGGCGACTTCGTTCCGCCCTGGCGGTTTATGTAAGTCACTACTGTCGAGTTGTCAGAACGAATCAGAACAATCTTGCCCTGAACATTCTTTAAGAAATGTTCCAGGCCCAGGACTACTGCTCTTAGCTCTAGTAGATTGATATGTTCCTTGGACTGATCCAGATCCCAAAGCCCTGATACTGTGGACTCTTCCAGACAAGCTCCCCACCCCTCCATCGATGCATCTGTATACACAGTCACCTGAGGGTGGGGAGGGGTTAGCAAAACCCCCGGCAAGAGATTCTCTGTATTCAACCACCATTGCAGGTGGTGAATCAGAGGCGCCAACACTGACACGTTCGAGTCCAGCGAACCTGAACTCTGGGTCCACTGTGTCATGAGAAACAACTGGATCGGGCGCCTGCGCAAGGCGGCCTGCGGAATGACTGGTTCCAAAGAAACCATCAAGCCCAGCATTCTCAAGTAAACCCGTGCCAGGACATGACGACTGTCGCACACCGACTGTATTACCGAGATGAGTATTTGAACCCTCTCCTGAGTGGGGTACACATACCCCGTCTCCAGATCGAAGAACATGCCCAGGTAAACAAATTCTGGGATGGAGTTAGCTCTTATTTCGGGAAATTGATCATCCAGCCCAAGTCCGAGAGAGTTTTCAAAACAATCTCCAGATTGGCTGACAACGATTCCCGGGTGTGTGCTTTCAACAGCCAGTCGTCTATGTACGTGTGGACTGCTATGCTTCTCCTGCGGAGGTATGCAGTGATCGCGAGAACCACACGGGTGAAGACCCGAGGAGCCGTGGAAATCCCGAAGGGTAACACCCTGAATTCCCACCGCCGGCCCTGAAATGCAAATCTCAGGAAGCGACGGAAACTCCTCTCTATGGGAATGTGGAAATAAGCATCCTTCAAATCTATTGACGCTGTCCACATTCCTCGCTCTAACCCCGCCAACACCGAGCGCACAGTCTCCATCTTGAAACTGGGCGTCTCTATGAACTTGTTCAATGGCTTGAGGTTGAGAATCGGCCTCCACCCTCCGGTGTTTTTCGTTACTAAGAACAGGGTTGAATAGAAGCCCGGGCACCTCTGTGCCGGCTGAATGGCTTCTTTTAGTATGAGGGAATTTATTTCCTCCTCTATACACAACCTCTGATCCGGATCCCGTGGAATAGGAGTCCAGATCGGCGCGAGAGACAGTCGCGATGGCGGGCCTGTCACCCAGTCGGGACGATACCCGACTGAAAGCCATCGCAAGACTAAACGGTCCTGAGTCAACCGCTTCCACTCTGGCAAGTGGGCGGCCAAACGGCCGCCCACCGGTCCACCTAGGGATAGAGGTGGACATAAGGAGTGCCAGAGTGGCACTGTTCTCTCGGCGTGAAACACCGGAGTGGTTCCCACCGCGGTAACCAGGCCATCAGGCCCGATTGCCGCGACCAGATCCCCGCGCGCCCCGCCCAGCGCCGCACGCACCACGGTGCGCGGGCGGCTGTCTGGCTGGGTGCGGCTGGGGAGCCTGCGCCCCCCCTCGCTGCTGGCCGAATCGCACGTGGCCTAGGCCTACGTTGCGACGGTGGCTGGCCTCTGACCTGGCCAGCACCACCTCGAGCCTGCAGAGGACGATACGCAGGGGGTGCCGCGCGAACACGCTCCCGCCGGAGCACCTCAAATTGTTCACGCAGCGCCCTCTGGTTGTTAACCAGAGTGACCGTCTCCTGGAGGTGCCTGCATCCCTCACCTCCAAAGAGACCAGGACCTGTCATAGGCATCCGCAGCAGCCTATTATACAGGTCCTGGGACGGGCACAGATTGTCAAGCGCAAACGTGCGCCTCGCCCGGACACTTCTGGTCACCGCCCGCGTCAAACAGTCCAAAGCCAGGTTGATACCATCCTGGATGGCTCTCTGGACTGTTACCGGGCTTGGCTGGCGTGATGCGGAGGCCGCTACCACCCCCTGTAGCAGCTGGGAGACGTGGGACAGAGCGGCAATCGACGCCCTCCCACTCTCCTCCGCATCACGCAGTGCGGCATTCGCCGAACGCAACGCGTTCGAGCACAAGACTCCCGTGTCAGAACGGGAGCCCGGCCGCGCATCTTCGCCTAAAGCCGCGCGATCATCAACGCTTGGCTTCGGCACCACACCGTACCGCTGGTAATCCAGGGGCACGATGCGGCAACGCTTCGCCACCTCGCGAGGGGCCTTCGCGAGACGTCCATTAACCTTAATGGACGCCTCCGCCGCTTCGAACATGTCCACGACATGCTCAGCCAGCGGCAGAGATGGCATAGCGGTAGCCGCCGGCCTACCAGCTAACCACGGCCTATGGTCACGCTGGCTAGCCGGCAGCTCCACGGGTAGATCGGGCCGAACACTTACCAGCCACTGGCAAGCGTCCGACCAATCCTCCTCCGTGGCTAACTGCGAGCGCTCTACTAGACGAGGGCCTTCGTCTTCCTCCAGAGCACTCGCAGTTGACGTCGACGGCGGATAAGCTGATACCCCTGGCAAGCCTGGAAAAGCATGCGGGCCCGAGAGAGCAGGCATGCTAAACTCCGCGGCTTGACCAGGAGCAGGCGCCGTGGCAGAGCGTGGGGTAAACACCGCCCTACCGCGGGTCTGACCAGCACCAGCAACACCATCGGCAAGCCGAGGTATGCGGTATCCGTGGTCAACAGCACCGCCCGGGGACACCTTCTGGACCGTGAAATCTACTCCTGCGTGAGTAGAACCATGGAACACGTCGCCTGTATTCCCCGCGAGGGGTGCACAGACGTCGTATTCCATGGCCACGTCCTCAGAAGGCGACCCTAGCAGGAGATCCTCTTCCTCCTGGCCAGAAAGATTAGACTCCGGGTCAGCAAAGAGAGCTAACCCGGACTGGCCAGGAAAGGTGCCATAGGAGGCTTTGACACCTTCGGCGCGCGGATACCCGGGGTCTGATGAGCAGACCGCGGGTCCCAGCAACAACCGTTGTCCACGGCCCCTCGGCGCGGCGCCATGCCTGCTGCCAGGGCCTTGGACTGCCCCCAACAAAGGGGCCACCTCTGAATCCACAAACGGACCGGACCTAAAGAGACCGGATTCAGAGGCGGGGATCACCTGCTCGTAAGCAGATGCCGAGGACAACAAAGGAGCTGGCCCAGGGAGCATGCCGCGAAGCAACTCTGGGACCAAATCCTTTATTGTCCTCTGCATCTCTTGCAACATTTCGGACCTGAAGGCCTCCATATCCACCGCGGATGAGGCCTTCTTCTTACCCTTCTTACAACCCTCCTTCTTCTTCTTCCTCTCTTCCTCCATCACCTTCTCCCTTGCCTGCAATGAGAGAAAATCAGACATTAGATCTCCCCCCCACTGCTTACATACGTCGCACTTCAGCAACGGTCCACAGGGACTGCAGCTGAAGCACAAGTGCGGAACGAAGCGGTTTTTCAGAAACCTCCCGCAGGACGGGCAACCAGGTCTCTGAAACAGGACAAAGGACAGGGACAATGAGCAAGATAGTTAAGGTTAGCGAACTCAAAACCAACTAAAAAGAGAGGGACAGGATCCTCAAGATCGCAAATCAAGAAGAACCAGCCTTGGACAAAACGTTAATTGTTAATAAAGGCCAAGGCCGATTATGACGTCATCACTCTCGTGACCAAAATAATCGATCCGCAACAAGCACCAAGTGCAAGAACGAATTGTATAAGTAACCGGAACATTCCCGTTGAATTGGCATTTCGAGTACACAACAATCAGATATACAGAGATAACTCCTTCCAATTCTAGCATTGGCAAAAAAGGAAATTATCTCCCCTTTTGTTTATCAATAATTAGATACCTGACACTTGTACAGACAAACCATCCAACGTGATGAACCGGAGAACTCCACCATAGTACGCCTCTACATTCTCTCCACCTAAGGGGAAGGAATTGGATCAAGAGGGCAAAGTGAGAAGACCTTTATAACAGGCCTCCAACTCACTGAACATAGATTTTTTGGTTAGATAACCTAACAGTATTAGTAGGAAATGGAACCGTGGTGGAGAGAAAACATATCCTCTTGTGCCGAGAAGTCCATCAAAGCTTCTACGTGATACCTGTGGACAAAAACACAAAGAGAAATGAGACTTATGAAGCACCATGTTGTAAAAAACCAACATAAACAGGCGCTAATCACGGTAAGCGCGAGTCCCGGAAATACATTAAACCGGGACAAAACACGCTAGCATATCAAAGAAATCACCTGATAAAGAGATCCCGCTCCTTCCAAAGGCGAATCCTCCCTTTCCGACATGCTTCCAACGTACAAGAATCGTCAAATTTGAGTAAAAAACAAGGTAACGCGCAGAAAAGTATAGGTAACACAAAACCGCATGTAACCCTTTGCCAATAAATGAGCAAAGAGGAAGTAGTAGTCGGCGCATGCACGGTGGTGGGGCGAGCATCCGCCGGACTACCTCTGACTCCCTGCCCAGTAGGGGCACCTAACTGTTTTTAATCTGAGTGTTTTATTGAGTGAAAGCCGATATTTAGCAATATCAAAAGTATTAGGGAGGTAAGTATACTCTTGATGTGAAATAAAAGGTTCCAACACTAACACATTTGTGTACATATCCCATACTCTGGGTCCACTGTGTCATGAGAAATAACAGGATAGGTCGCCTGCGTAAGGCTGCCTGTGGAATGACTGGTGCTAAGGAAACCATCAACCCCAGCATTCTCAAGTAAACCCTCTTTCTTGAGATGGATAAACATATTCTATCTCTAGATCGAAGTACATGCCCAAGTAAACAAACTTCTTGGATGGCATCAGCTCTGATTTATGAACGTGTATTACCCAGGCTAGATCTGTCAGAAGTTTGACAACTATCTTCAGATTTGTTGACTTTCTTTATTGTGTGCTCTCAACAGCCAGTTGTCTATGTATGTGTGGACTGCTATGTATCTGCTGCGGAGGTATGCTGTGATTCCAACTGGCAGAACCCTGAATTCCCATTGGCGGCCCTGAAAGGCAAATCTCAGGTACCGATGAAAGCTCTTCATGATTAGAATGTTAAAATATGCATTCTTGAGATCTATCGATGCAGTCCACATTTATTTTCTCAACCCGCCAACACAATTCTTACAGTTTTCATCTTGAAACTCGGAGTGAGGATAAGCCTGTTTAGAGGTTTGAGGTTGAGAATTGGTCTCCACCCTCCAGTGCTTTTTGTCACTAGGAAAATGGTTGAATAGAATCCCAGATAATTTTCCTGGGCTGGCTGAATTGCTCGTTTTAGTATGAGGGATTTTATTTCTTCCTCTATACACAACCGTTGATCTGGATCCCTTGGATTTTGAGTCCAGAGCAGCACCAGAGCCAGAAGTAATGGTGTATTTGATATCCAGTCGAGATGGTATCCAACTGAAAGCCATCACAAGACTAAGTGGTCCTGGGTTACCCGCTCCCAGTGTTGCGTGTGGAAGGCCAGCCGGCCTCGCATGCGATCATCTAAGGAGAGAGATGGATCCGTGAAGTGAAAGAGTGGCACTGTCTCTGGGGCTTGTCCTAGAAACACTGTGGTCCTTCTGAGGGCAGCACCATCAGGTACGGCCCCTGTGACTAGATCCCCGCCCACCTCTGCCTGCGCCACAGACACCTCGATGTGCGGGATGCCTGGAAGGCTGGGTCGGAGGAGCCTGCTAACCCCCACCAACACCCAGCTGCTGGCCTGCTCTGGTGAGGCGTTGGCCTTCATTGCGCTGGTGGGTGGCTCTGACCTGACCACCACCTCTGCTCTGGACGGAAAGCAGGGGGCGCTGTGCGAGTGCGTTCTAAAACTGCTTCTGCAGCATCCTCTGATTATTACCCAGACCTGCCATAGGCGTCCTAAGAAACCTATTAAACAGGTCCTGAGACGGGCATAGATTGTACAGGGCAAACTGTCGCCTCATCCGGAAACTCCGGGTAGCGCTGCCTGTTATGCAGTCCAGAGCCAGGTTAATGCCATCCTGGATGGCTCTCTCAAACGTAATCGGTGACGTTGTGTTCAGTGTAAGGCAGAGATGGCATGGTGTTCATCGTCAGATTGCCCTGAAGCCACAGGCGCTGGTCCCACTGGGAAGCTGATGGCTCTACCTGGAGTTCCGGCTTGATGCTTGCCAGCTATTGGCAAGAGTCAAGCCAGTCTTCCTCAGTAGCCACCTGGGAATGTTCGACAAGCCTAGGGCTGTCATCATCTTCCACTAGATTCCCAGCTGGATAAGTGGTTGGTGCCATTGATACACCTAGATTGCCAGGCAAACCATACGGACCTGCAAGAGCTGGCATGGCTATATCAGTGGCTACAACAGGAACTGGAGACGTGGCGCCATGCAGGGTGCAATGCATGGTTCCACGGTCCATACCTTCTGTAACGAACCTCTCTAATAGTCGAGGGATTTGGTATGGCCGGCCATTATCACCAATCAGGGCGATCCGCTGAGCCGAGAAACTTACTTCCACGGGAGTAATAGTCAACCAGTGGCTCAGAGGGGTGCATACATGTGTCCATATCCAGTCATCGGATTACTGGATGGCCCTGCCAGCAGAATATCCTATTCATCCTGCCCAGAAAGATTAGACATCAGTATAAAATACTAAACCAGCATGGGCAGAATAGGTATTGGCGGAAAACATGATACCTGGAGTTGTTGGCCGCTCTAGAATGTCCGATTAAGCAGGCGTCTGAGGCCATAACTTCCATTCCCAGGTCTACGGGTGAGGCGAACCTCAAGCCTGGACCTGGGGGAAGCACCGCTGGATCATAATCGAAACCTGGTAAGGGCCTACCCGAAAAACCTGATACAGGTGGGGAGATTCTGCTCCAGTGCAGACACATGACACAGAAAGCATGCTGCGAAGCATCTCTGGCATCATGTCTTTCAACGTCTTCTTCATCTCACCCATCATTTCTACACGGAAGGCTTCCATGTCTGGCATGGCAGATGTGGAAGCTTTTCTTTGGGCCACTTTTCACACATAGCACATTTAAACTCCGGAATTGCAATTACTACATCTAGTACATTCATTGTATTGGAACCAGACTTTTGTGAATCGATGACAGAGGGCAGTCCAAACTTTCTGAAACAACATAAAGACGAGGACAATTAGTTTTTTAGTTGTTAGAGAAACACAAAAATTAATGAAAGGCGCAACTTTGATTGAAACATTGAAACCGTTTGATAAAGGGAGTTGTTAAATAAACAAGAATTCTGCAGTATTAAATGTCTTGCCAGTCTCCTGTTTGTCACAGTGGCATTGACCTTTTCCCTTGTGACCTCCGCATGTATTCAAGTTTAGTTCCAATAGGATTAACCCATCCTGAATAGAAATAATTTGCTAAATGGACAAATTTAAGTTGAAAACACATAGGTCAAATAGCAATATTAGAATAGCCTTGACCGTTGACCCTAATGAGCTCACTATCATCATGATGCCACAGTATGGTGAAACCATGTATCCTATGCAATCCTAAACTATAGGCAAAAAAACCCAACTTAATATTAGAAATACAAACATGACAGAAGTGAAATATCAATGCTCTGATGACCTTGACCTTGGATTCAAATATACATGTATTTGATTTGCTAAACAGAAAAACTAAGTTGAAAAACTAGAAGTAAAATAGCAAGATTAGAATGATCTTCACCTTTAACCTGGTGACCTGCATGTCACCATCCTGTATCCTCTTGGTGTAAGCAACCATATACCCAAGTTGTATTCCATTAGGGTTAAGCAATCCCGAAATATAACATGATAAGATTTGCTAAGCCTAAAAACTTAACATTGAAAAATAACAGTTTTGTGGAGGTCAGAATGACCGTGACTTTCGACGTTGTGACTTCAGTGTCAGCATGCTGCTTCCTAACATTATAGGCAACAATGTATCCAAGTTTAGTTCCAATAGGATTAACCAATCCTGAAAGATAAGCCAAAAAGTTTTGCTAAATGCAAAAACTTAACATTGAAAAAACCCTTTTTGACCTTGACCTTGTGATCTCAGTATTATCATACTACTTCCTAACCATATAGGTAACCACATAGTCTAGATTAACTGATCCTGAAATATAAACGAAATCAAGGATTTCTTTTTTCACGAGAGAGTTGATACTTACCTCCCTAATACTTTTGATATTGCTAAATATTGGCTTTCACTCAATAAACACTCAGATTAAAACAGTTAGGTGCCCCTACTGGGCAGGGAGTCAGAGCGTAGTCTGGCGGATGCCAGCCCCACCACCGCGCATGCGCAGACTAGCACTTCCTCTGACTAATTTATTGGCTGATACACATGCAACTATAAAGAGCCTGAAGACCGAGCCTCTGTGGGGTGGAGAGGCCGGGTCCGTATCTAGGGAGGTAAGTATCAACTCTCTCGTGAAAAAAGAAATCCTTGATTTCGTTTATTTCACATCAAGAGTATACTTACCTCCCTAATACTTTTGATATTGCCAGAATTCGACAGTGAATTCGGCGGGAGGGAGGCGAGGTCAAAAGACCAGCTCATCCCTATACGCTTTTCTGCGTTTAAGGCACTTAAACTTCTGAAACTGTATGAAAAACAGTCAGGATTTGACTAACCATCGGATAACACCCCCGATGTATGAGAGATGACCGAATGTCATATGCGCTCCCCCCCCTCCTTCCTGGGAGGAAGAGTCGAATGACCTCAATGTCCTATACGCTCTCTACGTACAAGTGCCATGTACTACAGGACAGAGACGAAAAAACTCCATTTTCGTATACTCTCAACAATGAACCACATAAATACACAAAACCATCATCATATAAATAACGGGTAACGTGACAAGACAATCAACAATGGACAACACATACACAAGACTGACCTTGTTGAAATGGCTGCTGACATCCTCTTCCCATTGGTGAAGATCGATGCAGTCCCAAATTAGTGGTTGTTTCCATAAATTAATTGTGAAATATATAAGCAATGAGGAAACCCCATCAAAAATATATATGCCTAGTTATTTTTTCAAAATCGACAAGGCGAGAGGATTAGAGGTGTCACGGAGATAATGGTCTGTAAAACTTGACTCACAGTGCCACTGAGCCACCGACATAATATCATCCACAGGGACCCCATTAAATAGGGCAGTGGATGTCACTACGCCGCGGACACTGTGAGCCTTGGCCACGTCAACCTGCTTCCCGGTGGCGGATTTATGGCAAAACTGAATGCATTCTACAATCCACCTGGAAATGGTGTCCTTAGAAGCCCTGCCATGGGGTTCAATATATGACAACCATAACGCTGACTGATCGGTGCGCCACTCCGCCGTACGTTGCTTGTACCGGCAAAGCGCCCGGACAGGACACCATGCTTTAGAATTAGGATCATATCTAGTTAAAGCAGGCAAAATAATAGGTTGACCTGGATATTTCAACGACTGATTTTTAGCCAAGAAATTAATCCTAGGTAGCAGCTTAAGGCCTTCCCCTGAAACCACAAAACGGTCATCCTCGGCTGATAAGGCATGAATTTCACTCCTACGCCTAGCCGAGGCCGCAGCAATTAAAAACACAGTCTTCAGTGTTAATAGTTTCATAGAAATGGAACTAAGTGGTTCAAAAGGCTTATCACCTAGTACTTGAAGCACTAGCGATAAACTCCAAGACGGAATCACCGGTGGATTCCTTGGTCTTAGATTGCCCATGCCTTTAATTAATACATTTAATGTATTTACTTCATCACTTCCCCTCTTAGCCAAGCAAGGAATAACAGACATTAATGCTGACTTATAACCAGCAATAGAGTTAGGCTTGAGGCTATAGGCATCATAGAGGTGACAGAGGAAATCAGCTACTACTTGAATAGATGAATCCATTGGATCAATACATCTTTTTGAGCACCATTCTGCAAATCTGTTGATTTTATAATTATATGCTCTGGAGGTTGACCCCCTCCTGGCTTTGGCCATAAACATGGCTGCTTGCTCAGAAAAGCCCTCCTTAATTCTAGATTCCTTGACAACATCCACGCAGTCAATCTGAACATTGACGGATTGTTGTGAAGGGCCTTGCCCTGGAAGATAATATCGTCCATCAGAGGCAGAGGAACCGGATTGCAGACCAGAAGGTCCAGCAGATCCGTATACCATGATCGGCTTGGCCAATCCGGGGCGATCAGAAGCACTTGGCATTCCTCTTGTCTGATTTTCTGAAGAATTTTTGGAATCAGGATTGCTGGAGGGAATGCGTATGCATACATTCTCCCCCAGCTGATAGCTAACGCATCTGTTGCGAAAGCGCTTGGATCCGGAATCGGAGAGACGTACGTCGTCATCTTCGCATTCTTCTTCGTTGCGAACAAATCGATGTTGGGTTTCCCCCAATGGTCGAACAGACGATCCGCCACACATTGATTTAGTTGCCATTCCGTGGGTAAAACACTCATCCTTCGGCTCAATGAGTCTGCTAGCAGGTTTAACCTTCCCGGAATATGAACTGCTTTCAAGGTAATCTGGTGATCCAGACACCAACAAAGCAGTCTCCATGTCATCATACAGAGACTGGGCGACTTCGTTCCGCCCTGGCGGTTTATGTAAGTCACAACTGTTGAGTTGTCTGAACGAATAAGAACAATCTTGCCCTGAACTTTCTGTAAGAAATGTTCCAGGCCCAGGACTACTGCTCTTAGCTCCAGTAGATTTATATGTTCCTTTGACTGTTCCAGATTCCAAAGCCCTGATATCGTGGACTCTTCCAGGCAAGCTCCCCAGCCCTCCATCGATGCATCTGTATACACAGTCACCTGAGGGTGGGGAGGGGTTAGCATAACCCCCACCAAGAGATTCTCTGTGTCCAACCACCATTGCAGGTGATGAATCAGAGGCGCCAACACTGACACATTCGAGTCCAGCGAACCTGTACTCTGGGTCCATTGTGTCATGAGAAATAACTGGATCGGCCGCCTGCGTAAGGCGGCCTGAGGAATGACTGGTTCCAATGAAACCATCAACCCCAGCATTCTCAAGTAAACCCGTGCCAGGACATGACGACTGTCGCACACCGACTGAATTAATGAGATGAGTTTCTGAACTCTCTCCTGAGTAGGATAAACATATCCTGTCTCTAGATCGAAGAACATCCCCAGGTAAACAAACTTCTGGGATGGAATCAGCTCTGATTTTGGGAAATTGATCATCCAGCCTAAGTCTGTGAGAGTTTTCAAAACAATCTCCAGACTGGCCGATAAACTTTCCCGGGTGTGTGCTTTCAACAGCCAGTCGTCTATGTACGTGTGGACTGCTATGCTTCTCCTGCGGAGGTATGCGGTGATCGCAAGAACCACACGGGTGAAAACCCGAGGAGCCGTGGAAATTCCGAAGGGTAGCACCCTGAATTCCCACTGTCTGCCCTGGAATGCAAATCTCAGGAAGCGACGGAAACTCCTGTGTATGGGGATGTGGAAATAAGCGTCCTTCAAATCTATCGACGCTGTCCACATTCCCCTCTCTAACCCCGCCAACACCGAGCGCACAGTCTCCATCTTGAAACTGGGCGTCTCTATGAACTTGTTCAATGGCTTGAGGTTGAGAATTGGTCTCCACCCTCCGGTGTTCTTTGTTACTAAGAACAGGGTTGAATAGAAGCCCGGACACCTCTGTGCCGGCTGAATAGCTTCTTTTTGTATGAGGGAATTTATTTCCTCCTCGATACACAACCTTTGATCTGGATCTCTCGGATTTGGAGTCCAGATCGGCACTAGAGACAGTCGCGATGGCGGGCCTGTCATCCAATCGGGATGATACCCGACTGAAAGCCATCGCAAGACTAAACGGTCCTGAGTTAACCGTTCCCACTCTTGCATGTGGTCGGCTAGCCGGCCTCCCACCGGTCCACCTAGGGATAGAGGTGGACATAAGGAGTGCAAGAGCGGCACTGTCTCCTCTGCCCGAAACACCGGCGCGGTTCTCACCGCGGTAACCGTCCCATCAGGAACGATTACCCCGCCCAGATCCTCGCGCGCCACGACCAGCACCGCGCGCACCTCGGTGCGCGGGCGGCTGCCTGGCTGACTGCGCCTGAGGAGCCTGCGCCCCCCTCGCTGCTGGCCGAATCGCACGCGGCCGAGGCCGGCGCTGCGATGGTGGTTGGCCTCTGACCTGGCCACTACCACCTCGAGCCTGCAGGGGACGATACGCAGGGGGTGCGGCGCGAACGTTGGCACGACGAAGCACCTCAAACTGCTCGCGCAGCGCCCTCTGGTTATTGACCAGAGTAACCGTCTCCTGGAGGTGCCTACACCCCTCACCTCCAAAGAGACCAGGACCTGTCATAGGCGTACGTAGTAGCCTATTGTAGAGGTCCTGGGACGGGCACAGATTATCCAAGGCAAAAGTGCGCCTTGCCCGGACACTCCTGGTCACCGCCCGCGTCATACAGTCCAGAGCCAGGTTGATACCATCCTGGATGGCTCGCTGGACTGTGACCGGACTTGGCTGGCGCGATGCGGATGCTGTTACTACCCCTTGTAACAGCTGGGAGACGTGGGACAAAGCGGCAATCGAAGCCCTCCCACTCTCCTCCGCATCACGCAACGCGGCATTTGCTGAACGCAACGCGTTCGAACACAAGACTCCCGTGTCAGAACGGGAGCCTGGCCGCGCATCCTCACCCAAAGCCGCGCGGTCATCCACGCTCGGCTTCGGTACCACACCGTACCGCTGGTAGTCCAGGGGCACGATGCGACAACGCCTGGCCACCTCGCGCGGGGCCTTAGCGAGACGTCCACTCGACTTAATGGACGTCTCCGCCGCCTCGAACATGTCAACGACATGCTCTGCCAGCGGCAGAGAAGGCATAGCGTTAGCAGCAGGCTTACCAGCTAACCACGGCCTGTGCTCACGCTGGCTAGCCGACTGCTCCACGGGCAGATCTGGTCTAACACTTACCAACCACTGGCAAGCGTCAGACCAATCCTCCTCCGTGGCTAGCTGCGAGCGCTCTACAAGACGGGGGCCTTCGTCTTCCTCCAGAGCGCAAGCAACAGAGCTTGACGGCGGGTACGCTGCTATGCCTGGCAAGCCAGGGAGAACATGCGGGCCTGACAATACCGGCATGCTAATATCACTGGTTTGACCAGGAGCAGGCGCCGTGGTAGAGCGCGGGGCATATACCGCCCCACCACGGCCCCGGCCAGCACCAGCGACACTCTCGGCAAGCCGAGGTATGCGGTACCGCTGGCCTTCAGCGCCCAGGGCCACAGTCTGAACCGTGGATTCTACCCCTGGAAGAGTAGAACCATGGAAAAAGGCGCCTGTATTCCCCGCGAGGGGTGCACAGACGTCATAATCCATGTCCACGTCTTCAGACGGCGACCCCAACAGGTAATCCTCATCCTCCTGGCCAGAGAGATTAGACTCCGGGTCAGCAAAGAGAGCTAACCCGGACTGGCCAGGGAAGGTGCCGTACGAGGTACTGGCACCCGCGGTGTGCGGATACCCCTGGACTGATAAGCAGCCCGCGGGTTCCAGCGACGACCGTCCACGGTCCCTATTGGGCGCGGCAATAAGCCTGCTGCCAGGGCCGTGGAACGCCCCCTCTAATGGGGCCACCTCTGAATCGTCAAACAACGGAAGCGTACTAAGGAACGTTGATTCAGAGGTGGGGATTACCTGCTCCGAAGCAGATGATGAGGTCAATAAAGGATTTGGTCCAGGAAGCATGCCACGAAGCAACTCTGGAACCAAATCCTTGATTGTCCTCCTCATCTCTCCCAACATCTCGGTCCGGAAGGCCTCCATATCCACCGCGGACGAGGCCTTCCTCTTACCCTTCTTACTTACACCCTCTTTCTTCTGCTTCTTCTTCTCCTCCTCCACCTTGTCCTTCGCCTGCAAGCACAAGAATTCGGACATTAACTCGCCCCCCCAGTGCTTACATATCTCGCAATTAAGCAAGGGACCACAGGGGCTACACTGAAAACAGAGATGAGGGCCAAACTTATCCCTCAAAAATCGTCCACAGGACGCACAACCAGGTCTCTGAAAAAGGGCAAAGGACGAGGAGTATGAGCAAACTAGTTAAGCTTAGAAACTCACCAACTCAAGAGAAGGAAAATGATCATAAAGATCATAATTTATCAGAAAACCAGCTTCGGACAACTTTAATTGTAAATAAAGAGCAAGGCTGATTATGACGTCATTAATCCTATGACAGGAAAAAATCGATCCCCAACAAACATCCCAGTGCAAGGACGAATTGTATCTCTAACCAGAACATGTACAGAATGGACATTTCGACTATACAAGCATCAGATATATACTGATAACAATGGCAAATAAAGTTAATTATCTCCCTTTCCTCTAAATAATTAACATCACCTCATATCAATAATTAGATACCTGACACCTTGTCTAGACAAACCATCCAACCTGATGAACTGGAGCACTCCACCACTGACCGCCTCTTAACTCTCTCCACCTCTAGGGGAAGGAATTGGATCAAGAGGGCAAAGTGAGAAGACCTTTATAATAGGCCTCCAACTCACTGGACATAGAATTTTTGGTTAGATAACCTAACAGTATTAGTAGGAAATGGAACCATGGTGGAGAGACACAAACCCTCTGCTGATGTCATGTCCATAATATTTCTTCACACAGACCTGTGGACATAAACACAAAGAGAGATTAGTTTTATATAGCACCTAGTTGAAATAAACCAACTAATCAAGGCGCTTATCACGTTTAGCGCTAGTCCCGGAAACACATTACAACGGGACAAAACTCGCTAATTTTACTAGAAGTCACCTGATTTAAAGGTCCAAGGCCCTCCTGTGGCGAAGTTACTCTTTCTGCCATCTTTCTCAGGTAACAACAGTTCAAAATTGTGTCAAAAACGTTTATAAATGAGTCACAAAAAGCACCAGCACAAAAGCATGTGTAGTCTCTTAGCCAATAAATTAGCAAAGAGGAAGTGCTAGTCTGCGCATGCGCGGTGGTGGGGCTGGCATCCGCCAGACTACGCTCTGACTCCCTGCCCAGTAGGGGCACCTAACTGTTTTAATCTGAGTGTTTATTGAGTGAAAGCCAATATTTAGCAATATCAAAAGTATTAGGGAGGTAAGTATACTCTTGATGTGAAATAAGCTGAGAAGATTTGCTAAACACAAAAACTTAACATTGTTGATGCCGTTGCCGATGCCGTTGGAAAGGTGACGCATATGTCTCGCTTTCTGCCAGCCATTACTTAGGGATTTTAAGTAAATAAACAAGGGATGATTATGACGTCATATCTCTTTGACAATGGGAGATAATCAGTTAACGAATGACAATTCAACATATTTTCTTAGGGTTACAGGTTGAAAATATATTCAGATTGTATCCAGCACCCTCTGAATGATTGACTTCTCCAATACTTGACCATCAGAGAAAGCAGGAAGAAGGCTAGGCAGTCAAAACTAAGTGAAATTTTCAAATAAATTGAGAGCAAACTCCATACCTAACTTGAACATCTCCAGTATTAGCCTACATTAAGATGATGCACAAGAGCAATAACAATCCACCAAGTTCTGCCAGACTAAACGAAATCAAGGATTTCTTTTTCCACGAGAGAGTTGATACTTACCTCCCTAATACTTTTGATATTGCTAAATATTGGCTTTCACTCAATAAACACTCAGATTAAAACAGTTAGGTGCCCCTACTGGGCAGGGAGTCAGAGCGTAGTCTGGCGGATGCCAGCCCCACCACCGCGCATGCGCAGACTAGCACTTCCTCTGACTAATTTATTGGCTGATACACATGCAACTATAAAGAGCCTGAAGACCGAGCCTCTGTGGGGTGGAGAGGCCGGGTCCGTATCTAGGGAGATAAGTATCAACTCTCTCGTGAAAAAAGAAATCCTTGATTTCGTTTATTTCACATCAAGAGTATACTTACCTCCCTAATACTTTTGATATTGCCAGAATTCGACAGTGAATTCGGCGGGAGGGAGGCGAGGTCAAAAGACCAGCTCATCCCTATACGCTTTTCTGCGTTTAAGGCACTTAAACTTCTGAAACTGTATGAAAAACAGTCAGGATTTGACTAACCATCGGATAACACCCCCGATGTATGAGAGATGACCGAATGTCATATGCGCTCACCCCCCTCCTTCCTGGGAGGAAGAGTCGAATGACCTCAATGTCCTATACGCTCTCTACGTACAAGTGCCATGTACTACAGGACAGAGACGAAAAAACTCCATTTTCGTATACTCTCAACAATGAACCACATAAATACACAAAACCATCATCATATAAATAACGGGTAACGTGACAAGACAATCAACAATGGACAACACATACACAAGACTGACCTTGTTGAAAATGGCTGCTGACATCCTCTTCCCATTGGTGAAGATCGATGCAGTCCCAAATTAGTGGTTGTTTCCATAAATTAATTGTGAAATATATAAGCAATGAGGAAACCCCATCAAAAATATATATGCCTAGTTATTTTTTCAAAATCGACAAGGCGAGAGGATTAGAGGTGTCACGGAGATAATGGTCTGTAAAACTGGACTCACAGTGCCATTGAGCCACCGACATAATATCATCCACAGGGACCCCATTAAATAGGGCAGTGGATGTCACTACGCCGCGGACACTGTGAGCCTTGGCCACGTCAACCTGCTTCCCGGTGGCGGATTTATGGCAAAACTGAATGCATTCTACAATCCACCTGGAAATGGTGTCCTTAGAAGCCCTGCCATGGGGTTCAATATATGACAACCATAACGCTGACTGATCGGTGCGCCACTCCGCCGTACGTTGTTTGTACCGGCGAAGCGCCCGGACAGGACACCATGCTTTAGAATTAGGATCATATCTAGTTAAAGCAGGCAAAATAATAGGTTGACCTGGATATTTCAACGACTGATTTTTAGCCAAGAAATTAATCCTAGGTAGCAGCTTAAGGCCTTCCCCTGAAACCACAAAACGGTCATCCTCGGCTGATAAGGCATGAATCTCACTCCTACGCCTAGCCGAGGCCGCAGCAATTAAAAACACAGTCTTCAGTGTTAATAGTTTCATAGAAATGGAACTAAGTGGTTCAAACGGCTTATCACCTAGTACTTGAAGCACTAGCGATAAACTCCAAGACGGAATCACCGGTGGATTCCTTGGTCTTAGATTGCCCATGCCTTTAATTAATACATTTAATGTATTCACTTCATCACTTCCCCTCTTAGCCAAGCAAGGAATAACAGACATTAAAGCTGACTTATAACCAGCAATAGAGTTAGGCTTGAGGCTATAGGCATCATAAAGGTGACAGAGGAAATCAGCTACTATCTGAATAGATGCATCCATTGGATCAATACATCTTTTTGAGCACCATTCTGCAAATCTGTTGATTTTATAATTATATGCTCTGGAGGTTGACCCCCTCCTGGCTTTGGCCATAAACATGGCTGCTTGCTCAGAAAAGCCCTCCTTAATTCTAGATTCCTTGACAACATCCACGCAGTCAATCTGAACATTGACGGATTGTTGTGAAGGGCCTTGCCCTGGAAGATAATATCGTCCATCAGAGGCAGAGGAACCGGATTGCAGACCAGAAGGTCCAGCAGATCCGTATACCATGATCGGCTTGGCCAATCCGGGGCGATCAGAAGCACTTGGCATTCCTCTTGTCTGATTTTCTGAAGAATTTTTGGAATCAGGATTGCTGGAGGGAATGCGTATGCATACATTCTCCCCCAGCTGATAGCTAACGCATCTGTTGCGAAAGCGCTTGGATCCGGAATCGGAGAGACGTACGTCGTCATCTTCGCATTCTTCTTCGTTGCGAACAAATCGATGTTGGCTTTCCCCCAATGGTCGAACAGACGATCCGCCACACATTGATTTAGTTGCCATTCCGTGGGTAAAACACTCATCCTTCGGCTCAATGAGTCTGCTAGCAGGTTTAACCTTCCCGGAATATGAACTGCTTTCAAGGTAATCTGGTGATCCAGACACCAACAAAGCAGTTTCCATGTCATCATACAGAGACTGGGCGACTTCGTTCCGCCCTGGCGGTTTATGTAAGTCACAACTGTTGAGTTGTCTGAACGAATAAGAACAATCTTGCCCTGAACTTTCTGTAAGAAATGTTCCAGGCCCAGGACTACTGCTCTTAGCTCCAGTAGATTTATATGTTCCTTTGACTGTTCCAGATTCCAAAGCCCTGATATCGTGGACTCTTCCAGGCAAGCTCCCCAGCCCTCCATCGATGCATCGGTATACACAGTCACCTGAGGGTGGGGAGGGGTTAGCATAACCCCCACCAAGAGATTCTCTGTGTCCAACCACCATTGCAGGTGATGAATCAGAGGCGCCAACACTGACACATTCGAGTCCAGCGAACCTGTACTCTGGGTCCATTGTGTCATGAGAAATAACTGGATCGGCCGCCTGCGTAAGGCGGCCTGAGGAATGACTGGTTCCAATGAAACCATCAACCCCAGCATTCTCAAGTAAACCCGTGCCAGGACATGACGACTGTCGCACACTGACTGAATTAATGAGATGAGTTTCTGAACTCTCTCCTGAGTAGGATAAACATATCCTGTCTCTAGATCGAAGAACATCCCCAGGTAAACAAACTTCTGGGATGGAGTCAGCTCTGATTTTGGGAAATTGATCATCCAGCCTAAGTCTGTGAGAGTTTTCAAAACAATCTCCAGACTGGCCGACAAACTTTCCCGGGTGTGCGCTTTCAACAGCCAGTCGTCTATGTACGTGTGGACTGCTATGCTTCTCCTGCGGAGGTATGCGGTGATCGCAAGAACCACACGGGTGAAAACCCGAGGAGCCGTGGAAATTCCGAAGGGTAGCACCCTGAATTCCCACTGTCTGCCCTGGAATGCAAATCTCAGGAAGCGACGGAAACTCCTGTGTATGGGGATGTGGAAATAAGCGTCCTTCAAATCTATCGACGCTGTCCACATTCCCCTCTCTAACCCCGCCAACACCGAGCGCACAGTCTCCATCTTGAAACTGGGCGTCTCTATGAACTTGTTCAATGGCTTGAGGTTGAGAATTGGTCTCCACCCTCCGGTGTTCTTTGTTACTAAGAACAGGGTTGAATAGAAGCCCGGACACCTCTGTGCCGGCTGAATAGCTCCTTTTTGTATGAGGGAATTTATTTCCTCCTCGATACACAACCTTTGATCTGGATCTCTCGGATTTGGAGTCCAGATCGGCACTAGAGACAGTCGCGATGGCGGGCCTGTCATCCAATCGGGATGATACCCGACTGAAAGCCATCGCAAGACTAAACGGTCCTGAGTTAACCGTTCCCACTCTTGCATGTGGTCGGCTAATCGGCCTCCCATCGGTCCACCTAGGGATAGAGGTGGACATAAGGAGTGCAAGAGCGGCACTGTCTCCTTTGCCAGAAACACTGGCGCGGTTCCCGTCCCATCAGGAACGATTACCCCGCCCAGATCCTCGCGCGCCACGACCAGCACCGCGCGCACCACGGTGCGCGGGCGGCTGCATGGCTGACTGCGCCTGAGGAGCCTGCGCCCCCCTCGCTGCTGGTAGTCCAGGGGCACGATGCGGCAACGCCTGGTCACCTCGCGTGGGGCCTTAGCGAGACGTCCACTCGACTTAATGGACGTCTCCGCCGCCTCGAACATGTCAACGACATGCTCTGCCAGCGGCAGAGAAGGCATAGCGTTAGCAGTAGGCTTACCAGCTAACCACGGCCTGTGTTCACGCTGGCTAGCCGACTGCTCCATGGGCAGATCTGGTCTAACACTCACCAGCCACTGGCAAGCGTCAGACCAATCCTCCTCCGTGGCTAGTTGCGAGCGCTCTACAAGACGGGGGCCTTCGTCTTCCTCCTGAGCACAAGCAACAGAGCTTGACGGCGGATACGCTGATATCCCTGGCAAGCCAGGGAGAGCATGCGGGCCTGATAATACCGGCATGCTAATCTCACTGGTTTGACCAGGAGCAGGCGCCGTGGTAGAGCGCGGGGCATATACCGCCCCACCACGGCCCCGGCCAGCACCAGCTACACTCTCGGCAAGCCGAGGTATGCGGTACCGCTGGCCTTCAGCGCCCAGGGCCACAGTCTGAACCGTGGATTCTACCCCTGGGAGAGTAGAACCGTGGAAAAAGGCGCCTGTATTCCCCGCGAGGGGCGCACAAACGTCATATTCCATGGCCACGTCTTCAGACGGCGACCCTAACAGGTAATCATCATCCTCCTGGCCAGAAAGATTAGACTCCGGGTCAGCAAAGAGAGCTAACCCGGACTGGCCAGGGAAGGCGCCATACGAGGTACTGGCAGCCGCGGTGTGCGGATACCCCTGGACTGATGAGCAGCCCGCGGGTTCCAGCGACAATAAGCCTGCTGCCAGGGCCGTGGAACACCCCCTCTAATGGGGCCACCTCTGAATCTTCAAACAACGGAAGCGTACTAAGGAACGTTGATTCAGAGGTGGGGATTACCTGCTCCGAAGCAGATGATGAGGTCAATAAAGGATTTGGTCCAGGAAGCATGCCACGAAGCAACTCTGGAACCAAATCCTTGATTGTCCTCCTCATCTCTCCCAACATCTCGGTCCGGAAGGCCTCCATGTCCACCGCGGACGAGGCCTTCCTCTTACCCTTCTTACTTACGACCTCTTTTTTCAGCTTCTTTTTCTCATCCTCCAACTTGTCCTTCGCCTGCAAGCACAAGAATTCGGACATTAGCTCGCCCCCCCAGTGCTTACATATCTCGCAATTAAGCAAGGGACCACAGGGGCTACACTGAAAACATAGATGAGGGCCAAACTTGTCCCTCAAAAATCGTCCACAGGACGCACAACCAGGTCTCTGAAAAAGGCCAAAGGACGAGGAGTATGAGCAAACTAGTTACGCTTAGAAACTAACCAACTCAAGAGAAGGAAATGATCATAAAGATCATAATTTTTATGAGAAACCAGCTTCGGACAACTTTAATTGTAATTAAAGAGCAAAGCTGATTATGACGTCATTAATCCTATGACAGGACAAAATCGATCCCAACAAACATCCCAGTGCAAGGACGAATTGTATCTTTAACCAGAACATGTGCAGAATGGACATTTCGACTACACAAGCATCAGATAAATACTGATAACAATGGCAAATAGTGTTAATTATCTCCCTTTCTCATATCAATAATTAATACCTGACACCTTGTCTAGACAAACCATCCAACCTGATGAACTGGAGAACTCCACCACTGAACGCCTCTTAACTCTCTCCACCTCAAGGGGAAGGAATTGGATCAAGAGGGCAAAGTGAGAAGACCTTTATAATAGGCCTCCAACTCACTGGGCATAGAATTTTTGGTTAGATAACCTAACAGTATTAGTAGGAAATGGAACCATGGTGGAGAGACACAAACCCTCTGCTGATGTCATGTCCTTATTTCTCCTTCACACAGACCTGTGGACATAAACACAAAGAGAGATTAGTCTTGTATAGCACCTAGTTGAAAAAACCCAACTAATTAAGGCGCTTATCACGTTTAGCGAGAGTCCCGGAAACACATTACAACGGGACAAAACTCGCTAATTTTACTAGAAGTCACCTGATTTAAAGGTCCAAGGCCCTCCTGTGGCGAAGTCACTCTCTCAGCCATCTTTGTCAGTTGAAAACGTCTCTTAAATAGTCTTAAAAAGCTTTGAAAAGCGTAAAGAAAGATCCTATCATGAAAGCATGTGTTGTCTCTCAGCCAATAAATTAGCAAAGAGGAAGTGCTAGTCTGCGCATGCGCGGTGGTGGGGCTGGCATCCGCCAGACTACGCTCTGACTCCCTGCCCAGTAGGGGCACCTAACTGTTTTAATCTGAGTGTTTATTGAGTGAAAGCCAATATTTAGCAATATCAAAAGTATTAGGGAGGTAAGTATACTCTTGATGTGAAATTCAAGAATCCATGTCGGGGACACCAAGGGCAGTGCCAAAGATTTTTCGTTTATCTTTATAGCATCTCAATACATTTAAGCTAACTATAATGGGACAGAGACCGGAAGCAAGACACAAACCACATGAAGTGTACCTGAAAGATATAAAACAATATGGAATTAGCTAATATAGGCATTAAACAAGTGTAAATTCATTGCCTAGACCACGTCTTTAGCGAGTCACGGAATTAGGTGACAGCCCGACATTAGCACTAATTTGTAATAAAAGTCACCTGATAACTCGTTCCAGGAAGATCCTCTGGTGTCTTACGATGATCAGACATAGTATTGAGGAAGATTTAAGCTAAAATTAACTAACAAATGAGACTTTAACTGATGTATAAGGCAAAAAACAAAGCAAAAAAGCGTAGAGAATTTCAGAAGCATGGTGCAATGGCGGTCAATATCAAGGAAAGAGGATGTGACACTCTGCACATGCGTGACATTGGGCCGCACATCCGCCGAGCTGTCAATTGCATTACCTGCCTAGCCGGGACAGTGTCTAAGTCTGGGTTATATTGAAGTACAGTTGATATTTAGGAAATATCAATGAGTATCAGGATGGTAAGTATACTTTTGAAGTGAAATGAAGAAATTCATTTAAGCTGCCAATCTGAATGAGTTTGAGTGTTTTCACCAATGAGAAAGCATCTCGTAACGCAGGAGATGCCACACATTTGCTATAGATCACTGCAATCATAGTAGTGTTCAGTGGTATTTACATTGATCTTGGCAGCATTTTAAACAACAAGAGACCAATGGGTCTGTATTGCTCACCTGGAATTATTGGCTACTCGAACTAGGGAACAAAACGAGATGACCACTGGAACAAGATGCCGACTAGCCAAATTCGCCGATCGGAATTGTTTGATCAAACTTGAATTTCTATGCCCTAAGGATTGTTCCTGCCAAATATAATTGAAATCGCCCCACTGGTTTTCGAGAAGAATTTTAAATTTCCCATTGCTTTAGTATGGGAGCTTTTGGTAGGAAAATGATCCAAGATAGCCACCAAACTGTTTATCCGACAGTTTCAAAAATGGCAAATTTGAGATCAGAATAGCCAAAATAAATATCAAACAATTTTCTGCCTCAAAATCCATCAAATACAAAATCCAATATGGCCACCAAACACGCTACATTTTGATTGGCCAACGGCTGCCTTGTTTTTTGATGGATCAACTTCCCTTGAACAAACTTTAATGGCCCTTAATCCATAATCATATCTCCCTAATTTTGGCACGATCTGTTGAACGGTTCTGGAGTTGTTTTCATGAAAACTAGGTCATCCAAGATGGCTGCCAAACTATTTGGCCAATCAAGTTTCCTTGAACAAACTTGATCTTTCTCTAGATCATATTTCATGAGTTTTGAATTGATTCCACAAGCGGTTTAGATTTAAAAATATATTTATAAAAATCGGCCAAAATCCAAGATGTCCGCAGGCCAAATTGGCCAATCAGCTTCATTTTAACAAACCTGAACCTCCATGCCTGAAGGATTCTTTATGCCCAATATAATTAAAATCGGCCCAGTGGTTCTGGAGAAAAAGACATTTTAAATTCTCCATTTCTTTAGTATGCGAGTCTTTGGCAGGAAAATAATCAAAGATGGGCAAATGTGAGATCAGAATACCCCAAAATATACATAAAACCAGTTTCAGCCTCAAAATCCATCAAATAAAAATATTCAATATGGCCACCAAACAGGCTACATCTTGATAGGCCCACAGCGGCCATGTTTTTTGATGGATCAACTTCCCTTGAACAAACGTTAATGTCCCTTCGTCCCTAATAATATTTCCCAAATTTAGGCCTGATCCCCTCAGCGGTTCTGGAGGTTGTTTTCACGAGAACTAGGTCATCCAAGATGGTCACCAAAATATTTGGGTAATCAAGTTCCCTTGAACAAACTTGGTTCAGCTCTTGCCCTTCATTATAACAATGTCCTATCATATATCGTGTATAACTCTCCACTCAGTCATGAGACACCTTATTATCCAGATTTCTTCAAAATTCCTATTATCCCAGTCAGATGTACCAATGACATGACTGATGCAAACAATCATGAAACATCGTCATTCATGTCTTTGAACTTATCCAAGAAGGGCCTCACCCCGCTGAACCCCGTCAAATTAGTTTCAAAAGATTCAACAGCTTACTGTATAGTTTTCTGGAAATTGATAGTCAGGGAGTTCAGAGATTGATCGATCACAACACGTTCGAGGTCTGGGCAGAGCTTAGCTAGAGATGGGCGGGGCATAGCTAAAAATGGTCCACTCTGAATAGATGTTCTGGACCCTATCACAATAAAAGTCTTCCAGCCAAATTTGTTTGTAATCCATCCAGCGGTGAAAGAGATCTGTTTTGATATTTCTGGCCAATCTTTCATAAAATCTAAGTTTCTCACCACAAAAACTGACCACTCAAAATTCTCAATGGAAATTCTGAAGCATGCCACCATTTGGCCCTTCTTGCCAAATCTGTTTGAAATCTGTCAAGCGGCTAAGGAGGCAATATGTTTTGACAATTTCTGGTAAAATTTTTAATAAAATCTAAGATTTTCAGCCACAGACTAATACAAATTCTCAATAGAGGTTCTAGAGCCTACCTCCATCAGATACTCGCAGCCAAATTTGTATGAAATCGGTTAAACCTTTAAGGAGATGTGATTTGAAGGCCGGATGGATGGATGCTATGGCACAAGCTCACTTGGCTCTTCAGGCCAGGTGAGAAATTAAATCAGCATTTGTAATCAAAACCACAATAATTTATGTGTAATCAATGACAATGGTACGCCCTAACCAGATGTTGACTCTTCAGGCCAGGTGAGAAATTAAATCAGCATTTGTAATCAAAACCACAATAATTGATGTGTAATCAATGACAATGGTACGCCCTAACCAGATGTTATGTGTTCAAAACCATATCTCCTCTCCGTGATGATATTACATGGTTATTGTACACGTGGATGCCATAGAGGCGATCATTCTTATTCTCTCATATTCAAAAATATTCTGACACAAAAATGCATGCTGAATATTTTGACACATCAGCACACTGACATACAGGCCATTAATATGGGCCTATTGTAGCCTTACATGCTGTTGCTGTAGTGGCGACCAGAATAGGGATATTATCGTATTTAAAACTAATCTTACATGAACATGTAAACTGCCTGTTGAATATCTTGAAATTAATATGACAGGAACATTTTGTGGTCACAGACTCCTAGTTTCAAAATATTGAGCATAATATTTTTTAAATGCTAATTAGATGGTCTACATTTGAGCCTGACATTTTCTGAGAAACTGAGAAATAAACAACTTACCTAAATACTGTCCTTTATGAGAATTCTTTGTGATTTTAATATTTGTGGCTCCAGCTGGGATGGTAAAGATACCGTTATAACCTGCAACAAAGCATATCTGCGGTGAGGAGCTGTCACATACAGTATATAGAGAAATCTTAAATGTAATGATGAAGATAACCTATAAAATACATAGAAATCTTAATACAACTGTGGAGATGAAGATAACATATAAAACATATAGAAATCTTAACTGTAACGATGAAGATAACCTATAAAACACATAGAAATCTTAACTGTAATGATGAAGACAACCTATAAAACACAGAAATCTTAAGTGTAATGATGAAGATAACCTATAAAACACATAGAAATCTTAAGTGTAATGATGAAGATAACCTATAAACCACATGGAAATCTTAAGTGTAATGATGAAGATAACCTATAAAACACATAGAAATCTTAAGTGTAATGATGAAGATAACCTATAAACCACATAGAAATCTTAAGTGTAATGATGAAGATAACCTATAAAACACATAAAAATCTTAAGTGTAATGATGAAGATAACCTATAAAACACATAGAAATCTTAAGTGTAATGATGAAGATAACCTATAAAACACATAGAAATCCTAACTGTGATGATGAAGATAACCTAAAAAACACATGGAAATCCTAACTGTAATGATGAAGATAACCTATAAAACACATATAAATCCTAACTGTAATGATGAAGATAACCTATAAAACACATAGAAAACTTAACTGAGATAATGAGGAAGCCATTGTTACCTACAAAACATATAGTTTATAAATAGTCCTAAAGTCATGCTTTCAGTTATCATGCATTCAGCCATTCAGTGAACCATGAAACCATAGTCATGTTGCCCTACCATATGTATGCATGCTCGTACATATGCATGCATGCATGCTCTCACACACACATGCATATACGCACGCTACCAGCCGCTCTCCAGTTTTCCCACCTTTAACGTGATGTTTAAGCCTGTATTTCCTGACTAGTCTGTAACACGTAGTGTTGTTGCCACCGCACACCGCACAGTTATCTAGCCGTCTCTCAGAGCCAAGTATCCCATCACATCCTGTTACCTGACATACAAATAATAAAGAAAAAAATATGATAACCATCAAAGCAAAAATCTTTCATCTTTTACCTCAGCCAAAAATTCCTGTGTACACACAGACAACAGAGGTTATGACACACCTATTCAAGTTAAGCTCTGTCCACATTTTTATGTACATGGAAATCGATTTGAAACTTTGAAACCTGAATTTCCAGAATACAAATTCGTGATGGACTGTTCAATTTTTACAACAGAGCTACATCAATTTGATTGTACAACTTCACATCATGTGAAACTCATAGAGAAAAGCCTCGCTCAACTATTAGCCAACAAAAAAATAGATCCTGACGTAACCAGACATCTACTTTCTAATCCCGCAAAAACCACTAGATTCTACCTCCTTCCTAACACACACAAAGACTAGTATATAAATGCTCAATAAATATAAGTGGGGCGATGAGTTGGACAAACGGTCATTATTATATACACGCTCATACGCAATTGAGGAATCCAATTTTAGCTATACCCCGCCCATCTTTAGGTAAACTCCACCCATGCTTTGCCTGTGTTGCCATCAATCGATCCTTGCACTCTCTGAATTTCAATTTTGAGAAAACATTACAGGCAAGCTGTTGAATATTTTGAAACTAATTTGACTGCGTGGCATTGCTGCCTATGGCAGCAACAGTGCCCAGTAAAATTAGTTTCAAAATATCCAACATAATATTTATTAAATAGCAGACATACTATTGGTACAACATAAACAAAATCACACATTTCGTTTTTCATGAGAGAGTTGATACCTACCATCCTAATACTCATTGATATTTCCTAAATATCGGTCATGACTCAAAATAAACCAGACTTTAAAAGAAACTGTCCCCACTGGGTAGGTAACACTACTGCCAGCTGAGCAGATGTGCTGCCCAAAGGCACGCATGTGATAACTGTCACGTCCTCAGACTTGATAAAATTGGTTGACAATTGCAACATAAATAGCCTAATGACCGAGCCTCTGTGGGGTGGAGAGGCCAGGATCGTATCAGGATTGGAAATATCATTGCTCTTGTGAAAAAGGAAATCTGTTATTTCGTTTATTTCACTTCAAGAATAAACTTACCATACTCATTGGCATAGCCAGAATTTGTAAGTGAATTAGGCAGGATGGAGGCGAGGTCAGAAGACCGGCTCATCACCGGAAGAGCAAGCTCTTTTGTGTTTGAGGCACAAAACCATCTGAGATTGTTTATAAGACACAACCAAGAAGTGATTTGAACATCGAATAATACAGCGGATGTGGAGAGTAATGACTGTTGCGTAACATGCGCTTCCCCACACACATACACCCCCACCCTCCTTTTGTGAAAGGAGGAGCAATGACCATCAATTTCCTACACGCTCTCTATGTACTAGTGCCAATGTACTATAGGGCATCGGACAAAATGATTCATTTACATATACTCTCAATAGAATGAACCACATAAAACACGAACGATCACCACATTAGTACAGATAAAGTGACAAATTAATGAAAACACTACAAACAGCGGACTGACCTTGTTTGTTCACAAGATCCTTTCCCCATGGGTGAAGAGTGATGTATCCCTGTAAAGCGAGTGTTTCCTAAAAATTTTAACGCATCATATGCGATTAATGGCCTTATATACACTATTTACAAATTCTTTTGTCAGAATCGATAAGGCTAAAGGGTTGGTCATGTCATGGAGGTAATGGTCGGTAAAGCTACACTCACAGTGCCGCTGAGCAACCGACATAATGTTATGCCCCCAATTGAAGAGAGCTGTGGAAGCCACTATGCCACGGACACTGTGAGCCTTGGCCTGTGGTGGAGTTGTGACAGAATTGTATGCATTCAACAATCCACCTGGATATGGTATCTTGGAAGCCCTGCCATGAGGTTCAATATATGATAATCATAGTATACTGGGGTCAATCCGCCATTCTTCCGTGTGTTGTTTATAATGGATTAATGCGCGGACTGGACACCAAGCCTTTGAATTAGGATCAAATCTTAATTTACGGCAACCAAAATTATGGGCTGACCAGGAAATTTCAAGGACTGGTTCTTAGCCATAAAATTAATCCTAGGTAGAAGCCTAAGGCCTTCCCCTGTAACCACAAAACGGTTTGGCTCGGCTAACTGAGTGAGAATTTCACTTCTCCGTCTAGCCGAGGCTGCAGCAATAAGAAATACAGATTTAAGCGTTAACAATTTCATTGAAATTGAACTTAGTGGTTCAAAGGCTTTATCAGCTATACTTGAAGGACAAGAGAAAAACTCCAAGATCAGCCATGCTTTTGATTAAAGTATTAAGATTACATACTTCATCACTTCCCCTATTAGCCAACCAAGGGATAACAGACATTAAAGCCGACTCGTAGCCAACAATAGAGTTCGGCTTGAGGCTGTAGGTATCATACAGGTGAGAGGAAATTGGCTACTACCTGAATAGATCTATGTATCCATTGGATTAACACATCTTTTTGAGCACCATTTTGCAAATCTGCTGATTTTATATTTATATGCTTTGGAAGTTGACCTCCTCCTAGCACTGTCCATGAGCATGGCTGCTTGCTCAAGAAAGCCCTCCTTAATTGTGGATTCCTTGACAAGATCCATGCAGTCAATTGGAACATTGACAGATTGTTGTGTAGGGAAGATAATATTGTCCATCAAAGGCAGAGAAACCGGATTGCAGACCAGAAGGTCCAGCAAACCTGTATACCATGATCAGCTTGGCCAATTTGAGGCGATCAGAACCACTTGTACTCCTGCTGTCTGATTTTCTGAACAATATTTGGAATCAGAATTGCTGGTGGAAATGCGTATGCATACATTCCCTCCCAGCTAATAGCTAGTGCATCTGTTGCGATGGCGCTCGGATCTGGAATCGTAGAGACGTACGTCATCATCTTCGCATTCTTCTTCACTGCGAATAAATTTGTGTTGGGCTTGCCCCAGTGGGTGAACAGATGGTCCGATTTAGTTGCCATTCCATGGAAAGAATACTCATTCTTTGGCTCAATGAGTCTGCAAGAAGATTCAGTCTTGCTGGAATATGAGCTGCTTTCAGGGTGACCCCATGATCTAGGCACCTACAACGCAGTTTCCATGTCATCATACAGAGACTAGGCAACTTCATTCTGCCCTGGTGGTTTATGTAAGGCACTACTGTTGTGATGTCTGAATGAACCAGAACTATCTTGCACTGAACCTTCTCTAGGAATGTTCCAAGGCTAAGACTACTGCTCACATATCTAGCAGATTGATGTGTTCCTGTGACAGTTCCAGATTCCAAAGCCCTGATATCTTGTGTTCTCCCACACAAGCTCCCCCAGTCCTCCATCAATGCATCCGTGTACATCGTTATTTGATGGTAGGGAGGGGCAGCATCACCCCGCTAGGAGATTCTCTCTTTTCATCCACCATTGGAGGTCGTGAATAAGAGGTTCCAACACTGACACATTTGCGTACAGAGATCCAGTACTCGGGGTCCACTGTGTCATGAGAAATAACCAGATAGGCCGCCTGCATAAGGCTGCCTGTGGAATGACTGGTGGCAAGGAAACAATCAACCCCAGCATTCTCCAGTAAACCCAGGACATGGCGACTGTTGCACACTGACTGTATTAGAGATGAGATTCCACTCTTTCCGGAGACAGATAAACATATCCTATCTCTAGATCAAAGCACATGCCCAGTTAAACAAACCTCTTGGATGGTGTCAGCTCTGATTTCCGAAAGGTGATTATTCAGCCTAAACTATCTCCAGATTTGTTGATGATATACTTTCTTGTTTGTGTGCTTTTAGCAGGCAGTCGTCTAGGTATGTTTGGACTGCTATGTTTCTCTTGCAAAGGTATGCTGTGATAGCAAAGACCATTCTTGTGAAGACCTGAGGAGCAGTCGAGATCCTTAATGGGAGAACCCTGAATTCCCACTGGCGGCCCTGAAAGGCAAATCTCAGGCACCGACGAAAGCTCCTCGCGATTGGAATGTGAAAGTATGCATCCTTGAGATCTCATGATGTAGTCCAGATTCCTTTTCTCAACTCCGCCAGCACCATTCTTACGGTTTCCATTTTGAAACTCGGTGAGTGGATAAACCTGTTTAGAGGTTTGAGGTTGAGAATGGGTCGCCACCCTCCAGTGCTCTTTGTCATTAGGAAAACGGTGGAATAGAAGCCTGGACAATCTACCTGGGCTGGCTGAATTGCTCGTTTTAGTATGAAGGATTTTATTTCTTCATCTATACACAACCGTTGATTTGGATCTCCTGGATTTTGAGTGTAGTCCTGGGTTACCTGCTCCCACTCTTGCATGTGAAAGGCCAGCCGGCCTCCTACAGGTCCACCTAGGGAGAGAGGTGGAGCCGAGATGCGCAAGGGTCTCTGGAGTCAGGCCTAGTAGCATTGGTGTGATCCTTGTGAGGGTTGGACCACCAGGTACAATGCCCATGACCAGATCCTCACGCACCTGTATCAGCGGCGTACATACCTCGATGCGCGGCCTGCCCGAGCTGGAGGAGCCTGCTCCCCCACCACTGCTGGCCTGCACTGGTGTGGCCTTGGCCTAAGCTGCAGCTGGTGGCTGGCCTCGGACCTGGCCACTACCACCTCTGGCCTGCTGTGGATGGAAAGCAGTGAACGTGTTCCCTGCGGAGCACATCAAACTGCTCCCACAGTTCCCTCTGGTTGCTAACCAGAGTTACTGTCTGCCATCACCTCAAAAAAAACCAGGACCTGTAATAGGCATCTGAAGAAGCCTATTATACAGGACCTGGGATGAGCACAAGTGGTCCAGGGCAAACGTGTGCCTCGACCAGAAACTTTGGATAACGGATCGTGTCATGCAGTCCAAACCCAGGTTAATGCCATCCTGGATGGTGATGTGGACTGTTATTGGCGATGGCTTGTGTGACACGGATGCTGCTACCACCAAATGTAGCAGGTGAGAGATGTGTGAGAAGGCTGAAATGGCCACTCTCGTATCTCTTCCGTGTCACACAACGTGCAGTTTGCACCACGCAGAGAATTGGTGCACAAGGGCCCCGTGTCAGAATGGGACCCAGCCCACATGTCCTCGCCCAAAGCCGTGCAGTCATCTGCAAACAGCTTTGAGACACCGCCGTACTTCTGTTACTGATCAGAATATATACGGCAATGCTGTGCCACCTCGTGAGGGGCCTTCGCGAGGCTTCCACCAGGCTTGATAGAAGTCTCTGCCTGGTTGAACATATCAATGATATGTTCAGCATAGGGTAGAGATGGCATGGCATTCATCATCGGCTTACCATGAAACAACGGGTGCTGATCCCTCTGGCTAGCCAACAGCTCCACTTGGAATTCTGGCTTGATGCTTACCAGCCATTGGCAAGCCAGTCATCCTCGTGGCTACCTGGGAATGTTCGACGAGCCTATGGCTGTCGTCATCCTCCACTACATTCGCAGGTGGATAAGCAGCTGGTGCCATTGATAGCCAGGTAAGCCATATGGACCCGCAAGGGCCAGCATGGCATGATCCATGGCTACACCAGGAGCTGGGGACGTGGTATTATGTGGGGTGCAATGCATGGCTCCACAGTCTGTGCATCCAATAGCGAATCTCTTGGATAGCCAAGGGATTCGGAATGGCCGGCCATCAGCACCAAACTGGGCGATCCCCTGAGCCGTGAAACTTACTCCGGTGGAAATAATCACACAGCTGCCCCGAGGGGGGTGGGGGTGGGGGGCATACAGGTGTCCATATCCACGAACATCGGCTCATCGGATGGCCCTGCCAGCAGAATATCCTCTTCATGCTGCCCCCAAAGATTAGATGCTGGATCATTATAGAATAATAACCTGGCCTTGGCAGGATAGGTATCGTGAGAGGAACCGATACCTGGAATTCTTGACTGCTCCAGAATGTCCATTAAGCGGGTGTCCAAGGCCATAACTCCCATTACCTGGTCTACAGATGAGGCAAGCCTCAAGCCCGAACCTGCAGGAATCACCGGTACCCTAACATGAAAAAATTGAGCTAGAGGTGGGGACATTCTGCTCCAGTACAGATGATGCTGAAGCACCTGAACTGGGGAGCATACTGCGAAGCATCTGCGGCACCAGATCTTTCAATGTCTTCTTCATCTCATCCATCATTTCAAGATGGAAGGCTTCCATGTTTGGCATGCCAGGTGTGGAGGCCTTCCTCTTCTTACCACAACCCTTGTTTTCCAGTCATCTCTTTTCGTCATTTGCTGTCCTTTTCAAGCAACCTTCGGAAATAATTAAATAGCTCTACAGACCATTTATCACATATGATGCATTTAAAATTAGGTTTGCAAGAATTACACCTAGTGCATTTGTGATTTGCAAAGCAAATGGTGTCAAGATGGACAGTCCGACTCGAGTACGAGGACCAGCGGACATACCTGGGAGTCACCTATGACAGAAGATTAACATGGAAGGATCACATCCAGAATGCAGAGGCAAAGGCCAGAAGAAAGCTAAACATCATCAGGAAGCTGGCAGGAACAAAGTGGGGTGCCAATGAAAGGATCCTCAAGACCATCTACCTAGGTGCCGTATGACCACACCTTGAGTATGGATCCAGCTCATGGATGACAGCAGCTAAATCTCATCAACAGAACCTCGACAGAGTACAAAACCAGGCATTGCGCATCATCACTGGTGGAATGAGATCAACACCAATAGAAAAAATGGAGCAGACAGCAGGCATCTCCCCTCCCCCCCCCTCCCACTTAGCAAGGGAAGGGAATGCAAAGCACTGATCCAAGCTGCAAAGTTCAAATCGTCCAACAACCACCCGATGAAGATCAGGCAAGCACAGCTGTCATCAGGAAGACTTAAAAGATCAACTTTTGTGAAAGAGACAAAAGCACTTCAAAGGAAACACCAAGAAATGTTGCCAGCACAAATAGAAGACCCAAACCACACCCTTGATCCGCCACCCTGGGAAAACAAACTAGAGAGCATAGCTATTCGCACCACAGTACCTCATCTCACAACCAAAGATGAACACAGTGATGTGAGCAAGAAGACCCTGACCCTAGCCATGCTGGAAGAAATGTACCCTCAGGAGACATGGATAAGGATCTACACAGATGGATCAGCCAAAGATGCAATTAGGAGCAGAGGTGCCGGACTGCACATACAGTATCCAAACGGACAACATGAGTCAGCTGCAATACCGACAGGCAAACACTGCACAAACTACAGAGCTGAAGTCGAAGCACTGGTTCATGCAGCTAATACCATCAGCAGAACAGCAGACCCTATTGCACAGATTGTCTTTTTATCTGATGCCCACTCCGTCCTTGAGGCTATCACCAAAGGTAAACTACCACAACTTGAAGAAGCACTACAAACCATCAAATGCTTTCGGATAGCACTGCAGTGGATTCTCTCACACTGTGGAGTCCAAGGGAATGAGGAAGCAGACAAGATGGCAAAGGTGGGTGTAGAAGAGAATCAGACAGAAAACATGGTTACCCATACAGAGATGAAGACTATCATCAAGTTACTCTATAGAACACCTCAATCAGAAGATGACTACCATCATCTCTCGAGGCCAGAGCAAGTGACTATTTTTTGTCTCAGAACTGGACACAACAGACTAAACCAACACATGTACAGGCGGTTCCACCGTACGACATTGCCCGCTTGTCCTTGTGGAGAAACAGAACAGACCACAGAGCACATACTTCAATGTTGCAGTACGTATCAGCTGCTGAGAGAAGAGATCTGGCCTTTGTCAACCTCTTTTCTTGAAAAGCTGTATGGGCCTGTGGAAGAACTGTAGAAAACTACAGATTTCATCTTGAGAACGGCTCTCCAAGTGTGATACCAGCGATCGAAAAGAAGAAGAAGAAGAAGAAGAAGAAGAAGAACTTTCTGAAACGACACAAGACAATGACAATTAGTCTTCAGTCATTCTACATTGAAAGACTGGACCAGCCTCTCACAAACCCAGATTATCAGTCTCTTGAAGAGCATGTTAGTTACCATCTATTTCATTCAGAATGGCTACTTCTACCACCAAATTCATGGAGTAGCTATGGGCTCATCAGTGTCACCAGTGATCGCAAACCTTTATATGGAATCCTTCGAGCAACAGGCACTTAGCACAGCTCCCCCAAATTTCTGGTACTGGTATGTGGATATGGATGACAGTTTCACATGCCTCCACCACTACAACATCCAACCTTTCACTAATCACCTCAACAGTACCGACCAATGCATCCAATTCACCTGCTAAGTCGAAGAATATGGCCAGATTGCCTTCCTGGACGTCTTGGTACATGTCAGTGATTCCGGAACTACCAAACTTACAGTGTACAGAAAACCGACACATGCGGATCAATATTTAAATTTTCACTCTTAATCAGCATTTGGAACAGAAAAGGTCAGTCATCAAAACTCTATTTCACCGTGCAGACTCCATCATTACAGAAACATCAGACAAAAAAGAACATCATCACATCCAATAGTCTCTCCTAGTCAATGGTTACACTTTGTGGATGAGAAAACCACCTACCCACCTCCTACTAAACAACCAGATGTCAAAAACCTTCCACTAGTTGGGCTTCCGTATATCCAAGGCCTATCAGAACACCTTGGCAGACCCTTCAGACAACACCACATCAAAACTTACCACAAGCCCGTCAACACCGTAAGATCACAATTAGTAAGACCCAAAGATAAACTGACCACAGATGAATGCTCTGGAGTCATCTACAAGATCGAATGTGACCAATGTGAGGGGATATATATATAGGCGAAACCAAAAGGCCTCTTAGCACCAGAGTCAAAGAGCATCTCAAAATCAATTCCAACCCAGCTGTGGCAGAACACACAGAATCCACTGGCCACGTCATCCATGCCAGCAGTGCCTTGGTCATCAACATCGAGACCAAATTATTTAAACGGAAACTTAAAGAAGACATAGAAATCTACAAACATCAACTAACCATGAACCGAGACAAGGGCTACCATATGCCAGCAGTCTACCGGTCCATGTTGTCACGTGACTCCACAAGAACTGACCAGAGTCACATTGTCAGCGACCATCAGTTAGTGCTGAAGAAGTGACCGAGATGGTCACGAAAGCTACACTCAAACCATTTCCACATCCTGGAGACGTAACTAATTTTTCATTATTATAGTTTTTAGTCATTAGAGAAACTAAAACGTAACTGAAAAGGAGCAACTTTGATTTAAAAACTTCGAAACCCTTGAAAGAGGAGTTGCTAAATAAAAAATCAGCCATTAATAATGTGTTAGAGAAAATAAAAAAGGTTGATTATGACGTGATATCTCTTTACATAGGGGAGATAATCGGTGAACGAATAACAATCCAAAACATTTTATGGAAAATATTAGAAATTGTATCCCACACCCCTACGCATACATTCATTCCTCTGAATGATTTAATAAACCATACATGACCATCAGAGAAAGAAGAAAGCAGGAGGCTAGGCAGTCAAAACTTAGTGAAATTTTCAAATAAATTGAGAGCCCTCTTGCAATACTCTATCTTATACCTGAACCTTTCCAGTATAAGCTTACCAATGCTGATGCGGGAGTGATATCCACCAGTCAAGCTCTGCAAGACCTTAAGAATCAACATCGGAGACCACGGGCAGAGTGCGAAGATTTTTCGTTAATCTTCATTGCAGCTCTGAGACATTTAAAACTATTATAAATGACCGAGAAAAACACCAACCACAAGAATAGTAACTGTCAGCATAAAGCACAACATGTGGTTAGCTAATATAGGCATCAAACAAGTGTAAAATCAGTACAATGACGTCTTACCACGTCTTTGATGCATCACAGAAACGCATGACATCACAATATTCCCACTAAATTTTTAATAGAGACACCTGATGAATTGGTCCAAGGAGGTCCTTTGGCGTCTTTGGATGGTCACACATGGTTAGAATTTAATTCTCAGCTAAAATTAGCTATGATTAAGACTTTAATTGATAGAAATTTGGATGATCAAAGCAAAGAAGCTAGCAGAAAAACAGCAGGCATGTTGCAATGGCGGTCAATATCAAGGAAAGAGGATGTGACAGTCTGCGCATGCTCGCCGTTGGGCCGCACAATCCGCCGAGCTGTCAGATGTATTACCTGCCTAGTGGGGGCAGTTTCTTTTAACATCTGGGTTACATTGAGTCAAGGCCAATATTCAGGAAATATGAATGAGTATCAGGATGGTAAGTAGCCAAGTATACTCTTGAACAGTATAATTACATATTGTTAGCTCCACATGCTATTGTAATAGCCTGGATGTAAATAAAGTGAACATGAACATGAACATGAAGTAAAAACGCTTAGTCCGTCATCAACTAAGCATTCGTGAACTTATCTGCATCATTCATGATGTAATTGATTATCACATCATCCTACATGTTACGTACATGTAGTTGATTATGACGTCATATGATTGATGGATAAACTGGAATCCTTCATTGGTTGGCAACTAGTTAAACAACAAGTCATTATATGTACATCAGTCATTAGATAATATATCCATGAACACCCGTTATTATATCAAAAGCAATCGAATTAACCCTTTCACTGATGAATTCCTATATAGGGTTTACTAATGACCTTACTTTTCTATTAACCTGACACTTGTTCTCTATGAACTCTGCAGGTTAGCTCCTTTTATACTCTCCCTTTGGTGGACCGGAAGTAGATTCAAACATGCCCAAATCAGGGCATGTTGGTACCTTATTTGGTGGTGCAAATTTTGGGGCATGCACCGAGTTTGGTGGTAGAAATTTTGGGGGTGCACAAAGTTTGGTGGTGCAAAACATTTTGGCGGTGCACTTATTTGGCGGTGCAGGGTAAATTTCTGGTGCGGCACCCTTTTTGGAGGTGTAAAATATTTTTTGCTGGTGCAGCTTTTAGGCGGTGCATTTATTAATTCTGGGGGTGTTGGCTGTTTTTGCCGGTGCAGTCAGTCTTGGCGGTGCAGTCATTTTTTTTTGCCGGTGTGGCCATAATTTTTTGGGGGGTGTAAAAAATATTTTTTGGGGATGTCAAATTGTTTTTTGGCAGTGCAGAAATTTTTGCCGGTGCAGGATATCCTGTATCCAAAAAGATACGTTTTCTTTTGCGAAAAAAAAAGAGATATGTCCTGGATTTTTAGTTCTTTTAGGACAAGTGTATTAGGTGAAAGAGGTTTGATTTGGTGTATAATGATCTGTGTCATCACAAGTCGTAATGGGGTGCGATTCAGACTTTATCGCGTTTCATTCAAAAGCAGAACTCATCAGAGGCGCAGCTAAATGTCTGCTGGAGGCAGGGTTATATTGGATCCTTGCCTGGTGAGCAGGTGATTTTTTAGGTGGAGGAAAGGATGAGAGGTTATGGTGTGGTGGAGACCTTGGTGGGAGGAGGGGAACAGAGATGAAAATGGTGGATATGCAGAATATGTTTTTAAACGTACATGACCTATGGTAGGTGCATGAAATAGTACTGCTAAAAAGACACATGGAATGTTGGTTGAAATAAACTGTGTTTGAATGTAGTTTTGAAAATATTTTTTGTTTGAAAAAGCTGGTGTCCGATCATGTTGCACTTGGGAGGTGCCTGCTCTGCTGCCTTGTGCAGGTGAGTACTCTGTCCCAGACTGGGTCTGGGGCATGGCTGTTTTGTGTGAGGATGGTAAAGAAACACAGGAGCCAGTCTAGATTAATAACCTGCCAGGCAGTCAAATCGGAAATCAATGCCTCAGCTTTTCCAAGGTCTATACAATGTGACATCGTGTGGTGGGGTGTAGAGCAGTGCAGATGCAGATGTGGATGATGAACTGGTGCTGCTGTCCGATATGGTGTCCAAAAGACTGTGCCAAGATGGTGTTGGTTTTGAAATTGGCAGGATGTAGCTGCAAGATGGGACGTCTATGCTGTGGCGAGCTTACTGGTGAGGGACTGCCAAAGTGTTCCAGATAGGCAGCACTGACACTTACAAGAGGTTTACTTGTGGGTGGCATGATTGGTGTCCCTGGGGCCAGGCGCCGGTTTCCTGGGTCAGATGTGGTTGCCCGCTTTTCTGTACTGGTGGCTAAAAAAAGCATCCGCTTTTCTTTTTACGAGAATTGTTAATACTTACCAGATGTACTATTATGATAATGTCTATTATCTAGTCTAGCTCAAAATAAACAATTAAAAACTCTGCACTCTCCTGGTCCTGCCCATACTGTGTCCAGGAATTACCATAACCCCAGGTACTGAGTCGATTCCCAATCATTATCAGATTCATCTTATATTTGTCTTGACAAACAGCGAAAGCAGCTCAGCCTCAACTCAGCGGAGCGACTGAGGCAGGGCCATAGTACATCTGGTAAGTATTAACAATTCTCGTAGAAACAAAAGCGGATGCTTTTTTTATTCTACTTCGAATAATACTTACCAGATGTACTATTATGATAAACTCTGGATTTCGACAGCCAAGAAATACCGGTGGGAGGAGATGAGGCTTGAAACAGCTCTCATCTACCATCCGACAGTGAAGGTTGTGAAGAGACTAGAACCCTGGCATACGCTTGGGTTCCGCCATCTGACTCATAGAGTGCTAAACTTCCATGGTCTAGACCGTACTCCCCCCTCAGTTGTCCACACAAATTCCAGAGAGCTGTCAAAAACTGGAAGCAACACCCACCAGACCCATGTCAGCCCCAAGTCTCAGCTAGGGCAGTCCAGTAGAGTGCAAAGAAGCTACTACAACTTCTAATTTTGAAAAACTATCAGTATATCGATTAGATTTTCAAATTTGAATGAGTCAAATGTCTGTTGGAATGAATAAGATACTCTTGAACCAGACTGTTTACTTAATCAGTATGGTATTTCGACTGTAAGTAAACTTAATATTAGTCACTTAATTAAAGCAAACACTCACCATTTTCTGAGTGCTTGGTCTTTCTTGATCATCACAGGAATTCCGCCCAATACACGGTCGTTCTCAGATCATGTGCATCACCGTTGCTCAGTGCATGTGGAAGAACCTTGCGATGTATGCGAAATAGTGGTCAGATGTGGCGTTAGCTAAGATTCGATAAATTGGCAACAGCTACCGGATTAAGTGCGCTGGAGATGTTGCGAAGGTAGAACTCAGTAAATGACGACTCGGCATGCCATTGTGCTACAGACATCACCTCCTCTAAAGAGACACCCTTATAAAGGGCCGATGATGCTGCTAGTGCTCGGACTTGATGAGCATTCACATGATCAATCTGCTTTCCTGTAGCGATTTTGTGCAACATCTGAATAGCATCGCCTATCCAATGAGAAATGGTGTCTTTTGAGGCTCGCAAATGAGGAGCTTTGAGACATAACCACAGAGATTTTGGGTCATCTCTCCACTCCTCAGTACGTTTCTTATACATTTTCAGACATCTGACAGGACACCAAGCAGAAGAGTTTAGGTCATGTCTAATTAAACTTGACAAATTGATCAGCTGTCCTGGATATTTAAGTGACTGATTCTTTGCCAGGAAACAAAGACATGGTAGTAGTCTTAAACCATCACCCGTAATGACAAAATGGTCTTGTTCGGCAGAAAGCACATGTATTTCGCTTCTCCTCGCCGATGCTGCTGCAACCAAGAAAACTGACTTAATAGTTAACAGTTTAATATCTATAGATCTAATTTGTTCAAATGGAGCATGTCCTAAAACCTGTAGAACAAGAGCTAGATTCCATGCTGGGATAGGAATTGACTGTCTAGGTCGCAAATTGCTCATTCCTTTAATAACTTCATTTAAAGTGTCGTTCGCCACTCCTACAATGGCCAAACTGCGAATGACTGAAGCTAACGCAGACTTATACGCTGCTAGGATTGAAGGTACAAGTTTGTCAACTTCGTATAAATGAGATAAAATCTGCTACGTGTTGAACAGATGCAGAAAAGGGATTAATATCTCTTCCCTTACACCATTCTGCAAATTTGTTGATTCTATAATTATATGTTCTGGTGGTTGACCCTTTTCTGGCTGAAGAGACAAACTTCGCTGCTTGCTCAGAAAAGCCACCCTTAACTGCACGCTGCTTGATAACATCCATGCAGTCAATTGGAACATCTTCGGTCTGTCGTGGAGATACAGACCCTTGTTCTGAGAGATCAGATCCCTTCTGTCTGGAAGAGGGATTGGATTGCAGACCAGAAGGTCCAGCAGATCCGTAAACCATGATCGGCCCGGCCAATGAGGTGCGATCAGTAGTACTTGGCATATGCGCTCTCTTATCTTTGCCAGAACTTTTGGGATAAGAATCGTTGGACGATATGCATATGCGTACATTCCCTTCCAACTTATCGCCAGTACATCCACTGCTAGAGCTAGTGGGTCCGGCATCGGTGACACGTATGTGGCCATCTTTGCATTTCCTTTCATTGCAAATAGATCCACATTTGGCATGCCCCAATGTTTGAAAAAACCTCCACTACCGATTGGTTGAGCTGGTTGATTCCTTCGACTGAGAACATCCGCTAGAATGTTCAATCTTCCTGGAATGTGTGCTGCCCGAAGAATAATATTCCTCTCTTGGCACCACAGCAGAAGGTTCCAAATCATCACACACAACTCCGGTGATCTCGTCCCACCTTGGCGGTTCAAATAAGACACCACTGTTGAGATGTCTGTCCTTATTAGGACAATCTTGTCTTTGATTAAGTTCTCAAATTTTCGAAGGGCTAACACCACCGCTAATAATTCGAGAACATTGATGTGTTTCTGCGCATTTGTCCGATCCCATTCCCCTGACAGATCATCCAATGCTGCTCCCCAACCTGTTGTCAATGCATCTGTGAAGATGGACATCTGCGGTTGAGGAGGTTGTAGAGGAACACCTCACAGGAGATTCTGTTCTGATAACCACCACTGAAGATGGTATATCAACGGTTCTTTTACTGGAATCCTCAGAGACAACGGATTCATTTTCTGAGACCAGAATGACATTAAGTACATCTGAATCGGTATGTGCCTGAGTGCCGCATAAGGAACCAGCTTCTCCAGAGATACTAGTAAACCCAGTATTCTGAGAAATTGACGCGCCATCAGATAGGCTCCTAGAGAAATTGATCCCAGTACTGCAACCAAACTCTTAACTCTGCTCTCCGCCGGAAAAGCTACACCATCCCTGAGATTAAAATATATTCCCAGATATATATACTCCTGGGATGGAGTCAATTCTGATTTCCCTAGATTCACAATCCATCCTAGGTCCTTTAGTAACGCCAGGACTACCGTAAAATTGTTGTGCAGAATGACTGGATTCCCCGCCTTCAGCAGCCAGTCGTCTATGTTTCTCCTGCGAAGATAAGGAGTCATGGCGAGAACCACTTTGGTGAAGACCCTCGGGGCTGTGGTCAGACCAAACGGAAGTGCATTGAATTCCCAAGCAAAGCGAAGGTATTTCTGAAAAGGAATTAACATTGGAATATGAAAATATGCATCCTTCAGATCTATCGATACTGCCCACATGCCTTTTCTCAGCCCTGTCATCACCGCTGCTACAGTCTCCATCTGAAATGTTGGTGAAAGAATGAATTTTTTCAGCGGTTTGAGTTTGAGAATTGGTCTCCAACCTCCGGTGCGTTTCGGAATGAGGAAAATTATCGAATAGAAGCCCAGGGAGGACTGATTGCGGACTAGATCAATCGCGTTCTTCTGTTGGAGATCTCTGATTTCTGAGCAAATGGCCTCTAGATGATCGGACTCCCATGGAATGGGAGTCCATACGGGAGTCAATGTTAACGGAACTAATGATTGACGGATGAGCCAGTCCGGTTCGTAGCCGTTTCTTAACCAATGACAGACTAAACAATCTTGCACGACCTGTTCCCACTGTTTGAGAACAGCTGAAGTCTGCCTCCGACGGAAGGAATCTGCACACTGGCACCACCGGAATGGGTCTCGCCAGGAACCTGTCAGGACCGTCCCCCCACGGTCACCTCACGGCTTCATGGAATATGACAATCCAGGACCGCCGCCACGGCTATCCTTGCGGTAGCCACCATGACCCGAACCGCCACACTTCCTATCATCCTCATATGGCCTCTTACTAGAGGACTTGTATGAGGATGAACGGCCAGGTCCCTGCGAACCGGATGCCCATCACAGCCAGAAGGATGGAAGGGCGATCTCTGGCGCTGCCTCTGTTGTCCTTGCTGATGCTGGTTGTAGGACTGCTGCGGCTGAGTCCTCTTCATCGACTTCCATGACTTGCCGACTACTTCCTGTTCTGCGACCATTGACGCAACTTTGGATAAAGCTTGCCGTGCCAAGCCGCCAAACAAGCCCAGACCAATGAAGGGCGCAGAAGATAACGCAGACCTCATCTCTGGTCCTGATTCTACGCAATCGAGAACCATTCTACAGTACAGGCGGTTCCACCTTACGACATCGCCCGCTTGTCCTTGTGGAGAAGCAGAACAGACCACAGAGCACATACTTCAATGTTGCAGTATGTATGAGCTGCTGAGAGAAGAGATCTGGCCTTTGTCAACCTCTTTTCTTGAAAAGCTGTATGGGCCTGTGGAAGAACTGCAGAAAACCACAGATTTCATCTTGAGAATGGCTCTCCAAGTGTGATACCAGCGATCGAAAAGAAGAAGAAGAAGAGAACCATTCTCCGTCACTCTGCCAATGATCTGGTGATCACCCTGGCCAGGCAATCCTGCGACAAGCGCATGGTGTCCCGGACAACTCCGGGAGCAACCTCTGGCACTAACCCACCTTCCGCCACACAGGTCAGCATACTCTGCAAGATGGTACAGCCGTGCGAGAGTGCAGCCATGGCCGCTCTCGCCGCATCCTCAATGAGAGTTAACTCATTAAAAGGATCTTTGTTAGCCTGGGAAACGAAATGTCGAGAATGACCCTTAGATTTGCCAGCCAACGGCCTATTCAATGCCTCTCTTTCCCCGACTGAACGCCGAGGAACACGAGCATATTGATGATAGGCCTGCTCCGGAAAGCAGACCCTACTCCTTATCCTTTTAGGGACCTTGGGCAGTGAATAATCTGGCTGAACCAGATGGTACGCCGCAACTTCCAACATATCAGAAGTCTGCATGTCCAAGGGGAGCATTGGCATGGTCGAAGAGCCACTTGACAGAGCGCTAGCCGCTCGTTCTGACATCTGCTCCATCGCCGGATCGCGCTGAGATCCTTGATCCGATGCCAACCCGAGATTGTCGGACATCCAGCCAAGGACCTGCACCCACTCAGCTTTGGTGGAAAATGAGGATTCGTCCATTAACAGACTACAATTCTCATCCTCCTTCTCACCATTGGATGAGTAGGCCACTGACGATCCATGCTGAGAGCCATGGACCACACGTCTTTCAACACGAAGTGGATCCATAGCCCGACTACTCGCAGCTCCAGTATCTAGCGAATCGCTCGATATCGATTCACCGCAATCCATCGACTCCACCATGGGATCCGGGACTACAGCCGCTACTACGACAGGCGATGGAATTCTGAGAGGAGCCGTCCTTACCGCCTCTGTGATGCCGACTGGAGCCGCAAAACACGGCTCCAATGACGTGGCCTGAGCGAAATCCAGGTGAAAGATGCCCGATGGAGCGTCGATATCCCCACCCAGCTGGCAGACCCGTACAAACCCTGTGGGAGACCCGCGGGAGGTACTGGCTCTTGAGCCAAAGCAGGAAGAAGGACAGGTGCTTGTTCCTCCACAGAACTGGCCAGACCACTGATAGGATGTCCTGCACCTGCCTGCATCGTCGGAACCATGGACTCGAAGGACTCGAACATCGCCTTGAATTGGGCCGCCCAAACACCCAAGGCCGAGTCCATATGCTCATTCAGACGTTCTTCAAGACCGTTTACTGATGCCTGATCCGCTTTGGCCGCCTTGTCCCTCGCGATCCTCTCCAAACGTGCACGCCTATCACGATCAAATTCCGCCACCAACTCCGACGACCACTTCGCACATACATCGCAAGAACTCCCAACCTTGCACTTCGCGCAGGCAATGCAGTGATGACCGGAAAACTTCTGTTTCATGAAGCGATTACAGCGCTGACAAAGGGTATCTTGCCCTTCACTTTCTGCGAACACTGAGTAAGAATTAAAATGCTTCACATGATATACGATGATGAGCAACACGCACAATTGACTTGATTGTAATTTAAAATTACTTAGAAACATTAACTTTCTCTTAGATTAATGATAATCAAGTCTTTAGACCGGAAATATTTGAAATTTTTTAGAGTGAAAATTAATAAACACGACTTGGTAATTAACTAACGATAAAATAGCCAGGAAATATAGACCGATCGCTACAAACACCCTCATCAATGAAGCAAGAGCTAAAGAACGGCCTAAAACAGAGTGCATAGACACGCCAAGCCAAAACAAAACGTTAATCATGGGCACCACCATCTTGGCTACGGGCGCATCCATCTTGGAAGGAACCGAGTCACAAGAGAAATTAACCGAGTACCCGGATAAGATTAAACAGTTAACGGGTAACGGAGCGACTCCAACAATGGCTACCATTTTAAAATTGTGTGCCAATTTAAAGAAATTTTAATCAGTCATTACGGCACGAATGTATAAATTCTAGATTGATACAACCTGCCCCTGTGATGACTTTCCATTTCCTTCCATGGAGCCAGCGATGGATAAACGAAAACACGCTTAATTCCGATAAAATTGACACAATTTTAGAGCTAGAAAACATGCGACTTGAAGACAGCAAAATAGACAAATCTGACTGTAATTGGGAATTGACTCGGTACCTGGGGTTATGGTAATTCCCGGACACAGTATGGGCAGGACCAGGAAAGTGCAGAGTTTTTAATTGTTTATTTTGAGCTAGACTAGATAATAGACATTATCATAATAGTACATCTGGTAAGTATTATTCGAAGTGGAAATATGGTTCACCCATTGGCACTTGCATGCTTGTGTTGTGATGCAAGTGACTGTTGCCGATCGCATAAGTGGTTGGTGCATGTGTGGATGTGCGTCCACAGGAGCTGTCTCTGCGAGGGCCCATGCGTTATTAAGCTGGGTGCTTACCGTCACTATTGGTGCAGAGTCCAGTGGTGTGGCAGCAAATGCTTCAGGTGAAAAACACAGGTTTGACGAAATGTCATTGAGGTCGTTTTGGTTTGATAATACTGGCTGTTCCTGTGTGTAAAGTTTGGGGATCTGGAATCCCTTGGGATAAGAAGCCAGAATGTCTCGGACTACCGGCGGTAGGCCTGCAAACCTGGATTTGGCAATTTTTTACTACCAGTTTTCGTTATTATTTTTGCATAGCGGTCAATTCGTCTCAGTTTGATGAGAGGTTCCTCTGGACTTACAATCTTGCCACCCTCTATAAAGATGGCCCTGGCCATGAGGGAAGTATGGCTGCATCTCTCATGCTGTGCCTGAAGTAGAGATATTTCCTTTAATGGTCTGATCCAGTGAAAGGCACCAGGCAAACTTCGCACATCCATGGTTAAACTGTAGAGCGGTGTCCTTCCTGGTGCTGATTAAGAAAACTTTTCATGGTGTAGGTTAAGTTACATTTATTACAGTTAAAAGTCTTCATTCTTCCGTATTAAAAAATTAATTAACTCAGATAGATTGTATAGAAACGGCTAATTGTTTGCAGATCGCATATAATGCAACAATCGCAGTTATGGTGATGACCGTGATGTCAATGGTTGTCTATGACATCGGCGCCATTTGTGACGTCATATTATTGTCAAGAGGGAGTCTGTTATTTAGACTTAAAGATGAGTGTGTATGTGGTCCCTGAGATGGAGTAAAGGGTAATAACAACATACTGCGGTGTGGCCTATGGTTGACCGGATGCCAGGGAAGTGAGGGATCATTTCTAGCTGAATTGGTTTATGCCTATCGGTTCCATTGTGTGTAGCTGATGGATCCAATGACTTTCTTTTTGTTTTCTCCAAACTGTGGAGTTGATGTCCTCTGGGTCTGATTGAGGACTTGGATTATTCTGAAATGCATATCATTTCTGGAGTGTCCCTTTCTGTTGAAATGTCTGGATACTGGTGTGTCGTATCTCTCACTTTTACACAGGTTGGTGATAGAGTGTAGGTGTTCTTGTATGCGCATGATATGTGTTTTAGAATAATCCAAGTCGGAAAAAATCGACCAACCAAGATTCTAAATAGAAGTTCTAGAGTCTACAACAGTGACTATAGAATCCGTCCAGCCAAATTTGGATAAAATCCACCAAGCAGTTATAGAGGCGATACATTTTGACAATTTTTCATAAAATTCATGATTTTCAGCACAAAAAAATCCATTAAATTTCTGAACAGAGATAATGTCTGTCACCAACAAATTTTTTCACCAAAAATTTACCAATCAAAATTCTGTATACAAGTTCTGAAGCCTTCCCCAATAGAGTCCTTCCAGCCAAATTAGGTTGGAATGTGCCCAGCAGTTAATGAGTAGTTTTGACAATTTCCGGTAAATCTTTCATAACATTTAAGATTTTCAACCAAAATATTTACCAATAAAAATTCTGTATAGAGTTCTGAAGCCTACCACAATAGGGTCCTTCCACCCAAATTAGGTTGAAATCTGCTAATGGGTTAATGAGGCGTAACGATTTTAAACACAAAATTACGGATGGACAACAGATGGTCGACATGCGTATCAGTGACCTTGACCTTTGACTTTTTTACCCCAACATCATTGTGTGAGGTCGTCTCTTTATAAGGAGGAATGTGTCCAAGTTTGTGTCCTGTATGATTAACCAAACATGAAATATAAATAGAAACGTTGAGCTAAACAGAAAATGTTAAAGTTAAAATAAATGGCCCACAGGCCATAGTGCTCACCTAGCTGATGAGGAACTATAAACATGTTTAGATGAATTAATGCACAACAAGCACCGTTGGGTCTTCAGGCAACCATAACTGTTGCCATAGACAGATGGCAATGGTCCTTATCATTATTGACCAATCCGGCAATCATCCTTAACACTAATATGACAAGAGCTCCGCAAACGGTGCATAATACCACAACATCATGACAAATCAATGAGTGAGAGCTATCAGACGTAGACGAGTCATCCTATGACGTTTCAACGTGATCCGCTAAACAGTCATGGAGTTATAGTCTGGAAATCAGTTTTCAAGATGGCTGTCAGTGGCTAAAGGAATATGTCTGTCAAATTTGGTTTTAATAATTTAATAAATGACGAAACGAGCCACAAACATATTTTCCCCATAGGCTTTAACAATTTGAAAATATAGCAAGGGCCATAATTCTGCTATTTGTGGGTGAGGACAATACATCTTCATAGCCCAAATAGATACTGCCGAATTTGGTTTTAATCCAACAAATGGCGAAACTTGCCACAATTGTTGACAGATGAGACGACAGACAGATGGACGAATCAGAATTGTATACTCACCTAGGTGGGCTAAAACAAGCTTTTTACCAAGGTCACATATTCACAGTCTCACAGTGACCTTGACCTTTGACCTTTTTATCCCAACATCATTGTGTGATGCCGTGTCATTATAAGGAAGCACGTGCCCAAGGCTGGACCCAGTATAATTAACCAAACATGATATATAAACAGAAGTTGAGCTAAATGGAAAATGTTAAAGTAAAAAATCAAGGTTTTTACTAGGGTCACAGTGACCTTGACCTTTGAACCTTTTACCACAATGTCAATGTGTGATGCCGTGGCATTATAAGGAAGTATGTACCCAAGTTTGGGTCAAGTATGATAAGCCAAGCTTGAGATATAAACAGAAAAGTTGAGCTAAACGTAAAATGTTAAAGTTAAAAAACACAGTTTTTACCAAGGACACAGTGATCTTGTATGATGTCGGGTCATTATAAGGAAGCATATGCCCAAGTTTGGGTCTAGTATGATTAACCAAACATGAGATATAAACAGAAAAGTTGAGCTAAATGCAAATTGGACAATGACCCCACCGCCGGATGACGTCCAGGGTATCACAATAGCTTGTTTTTCTTCATAAAGTCGAGCTAGAAATGCCTTAAAGAACCAGAGTTATGGCATCTTCATATTCCTAGTGAAAGCCTGAAGGAAACTATCTGTAAAATTTGCTTTTAATCCATCAACAATTGACGAAACAAATGTTTTTTCCCATATGGTTCAATAGATTAACAAGAGCTCCGCAAACGTCGCATAACACTGAAACCAATGAAAAAGAGCTATCAGAAAATAATCTTCCTTAGACCCAGACCAGTCAGCCCATGAAGTTTCATAGCGATCCGTTAAATAGTCAAGGAGTTATCATCCCGAAACCAATTTTCAAGATGCTCCCCCACCCCCAACTCACTGGCGGCCATCTTGGATTTTGGATCATTGTTGATTTTGATATGGTTCTTCCCCAGACCGAGTCCAACCATGCCATGAAGTTTCAAAGCAATCCAATAAATGGTTATGGAGTTATCATCTGAAAACCAATTTTCAAGATGGCCACGAGTGACTGGTGGCCATATTGGATTTCAGATCATTATCGATTTCGATAGGGTTTCCCTCACACCTAATCCAACCACCCTATGAAGTTTCAAGGCGATCTGATAAACGTTAACTCAGTTATTATCTGGAAACCAATTTTCAAGATGGCCACCCTTGACTGGCGACCATCTTGGATTTCGGATCATGTAGATTTCAATAGATTTCTTCCCCACACCTAGTCAAACCACCCTATGAAGTTTGAAGGTGATCTGATAAACGGATGGTAACAGTTATTATCCCGAAACCACTCTGCCGACCACCCGCCCTCCCAGACCACGCCATCACATAATAGTCTGCCAATTTTTTTGCCAGGATATAAATTGGCGGGGTATAAAAAGTAATCAACCAGAGTTATGGCCCTTATTTAAAGATGGAGCCTCTTCAATATTCATAGTTTATATATATAGTTGACTGAAAGAACATATCTGCTAAATTTTGTTTTAATCCATCAACAATTGATGAAATAAATGTATTTACCACATAGGGCCCACTGTTTAAAAAAAAATGCCTTAATGACCCAGAGCTATGGCCCTTGTTTAAAGACGTGGCCACTTCACATTCATAGTACAAACATATGTTGCCTAAAGGAAGATATCTGCCAAATTTGGTTTCAATCCATCGATAAATAACGAAACATGCCACAAACATATTATCGCCATAGGCTTTAATACTTAGAAGGTATATCAAGGGCCATAACTCTGCTATTTGAAGGCGTGGCCACTTCATATTCATAGCCCCAATGGATAGTACTGAAAGCAAAATATCTAACAAGGTTGGTTACTGTATACGAAAAACTCATGAAACTATATCCTATATAATTTACTATTGGTACAATTGGAAAATTGACAGTTGACCTATATTATCAAGAAACTATGTCAGACTGACCCAGTTCTTATATGGGCGGTAGCTTATGTCTATAGGTACCCACCCACCATGTTAGGTCATAGCTCTAAAAATTAGGAAACGTGCCACCAAACTAATAGCTTTCCTCATTGGGTCACAAGTTTGATCTAAATCGGTCCAGAAATAACAAAAAGTGGCACCATTGTTGATGACACACAGACACAGACAGACAGCCGGAGGGATGGATGGGCAGCAGACAGGGAGTGATTGCTATGGCACAGTGGACTGACACATCAGCTGAGCTAAGAACCAAAAAATTTTCCTTTAGTCAACGTCCATTTACAACTGAAAAGAAGGCTATTTTTGAAAGGTTTCCTCTGAAGTGACTGAGTCATTACAGCGGTAAAATTAAAAAGATAGTCTTCTCTTACCCAGAAAATGTAAAAATGTAAATTTTCAAGAGCACTAGTAGAGCAGTAAAGGATTAAAACACTTTGACTCATGAAGACACATGGGGAGGGAGTGGAAGGTTCTTAAACACAGATACATGGGGAGGCGGTGTGTGTGTGTGTGTGTGTGTGTGCGTGTGCGCGCGTGTGTGCGTGCGTGCATGTGTGCGTGCGTGTGCATGTGTGTGCGTGCATGTGTGGGTGTGTGGGTCTTGTTGGAAAGTCAAGCGGTAGTTGTAGCAAAGAAACTAAGATCAACTAAGATACTGACCAAATATACAACAACGTGGTAGCCTGTACATACAATAATTATAATTTATTTCCATTTTCAGTCAATGGACACAACATGGAAACATGACACAAGAAACAAATATGTCAAACTGGCAAAATGTGAAAAACATTTCTGAGTTTATGTCAAATTCCCTGAGTTTTCCCTGATTTTTGGTGTTTTTTCCAAATTCCCAGAGTTCTCCCTGACTGGAAAAATGGAAATCTATTTTCAAGGTATTCATTCTTGATTTCCAGAGTGGCTGGGAAACCTATCTCTCATTTAGCTTGGTCAAGGTTAGTCAAGAAAACAACAATTTTTTATTAATGAGTGTCCATTTACACGCTAAAGAGACGATTATTTTCATTTAAAATTACCACTTGAATGACTGGCTTGTTCCTCGAGCCAGCTATTCCAGTGATACATTTTCTAAAATAGGTTTCTCTTGGCTTGCAGATGTACATTTCTCAAGATGACGGCAGAAGCCATCTTTGGTCGGCTTCACAGAAACATAGAATACAATAGAATACCGGTTTATTTAATCAGAAAGTAAAATGTCACTAAACCTTACATGGCATTTTCCGTCAATGCAGATATTTGGTGAAAATTCATTACACCTCGTTCCGTCCACAACATTATGAGAAAACCTGTGAACCTGCCCTGTCTCCTTGGCAACACATGTCAACACACATTCATCACTAGCTGAAAGATAATTATATAGTGTTACACCTGTAATATCATGTGCATAACGCGATACTTGTGTCATGGCAGAAATAACACATGCATAACCCGAAACTTGTTGCATAACAACTCGCAAGCACCCACAGCAAAACTCCAAACCCTAACACTAAGGCTTCTCAACTGATGGCTTCTGTAGTCATCCTGAGAAATGTCCATTTTTGAAAATTTACCACGGGAATGACTCACTAGATAACCAAGCCATCCATTCCAGTGGTAAATTTTCAGAAATAGTCTTTTCCTGCGCTACAAATGGAGCTTTTCTACGACAAAATTTAAATTTTCTTGATCAAATTTGAGTATTAAAGGGTTAACCCATGAACTGTTAGATTAACTTGAAGCCGTTTGTCATGATAGGCTTCATATAACACAAACCAGTTTTAACACTTTAATGGTCATACCAGCCAAAACCAGCCCCTTCCATGGTATTGTGTAATGTCTATTTACAGGAGGCCAAGAGAATACAATTTTTGTAAATTTACCACTCCAGTGATAAATTTTCAAAAACTGTATTCTCTTGGCCTGTAAATGGACATTCAATAAGAAAATAAACCAAATTTTACCAGTAAAGGGTTAATGAATCACCAATCAGTCATAAAGCTTAAAGAACCACTGGTCAGTCTTAAAGAACCAGGGGTCAGTCTTAATAAACTGCTGGTCAGTCTTAAATAATCAGTGGTCAGTCTTAAAGAACTATCAGTAAGTCGTAAAGAACCACCAGTCAGTCTCAAAGGACCACCAATCAGATTTAAAGAACCATGGCCAGCCTTAAAGAACCAACAGTCAGTCTTGAAGAACCACTAGTCAATCTTAAAAACCATCAGTTAGTCTTAAAGAATCACCAGTCAGTCTTAAAGAACCATCATCTTTTTACTTCAAAAGGCATCAAGCAAGTCATGTGTATCAAAAGACAAATAGTTGGTTTTACTATCATCTCATAAGGTTGTCACGTAAGACAGGTTTTATCGTGGTTCTATAATGTGGTCACTTATGACAGGGTTTATTGTGGCTCCATAAGGTGGTCACTTAAGACAGGTTTTATTGTGGCTCCATAAGGTGGCCATTCAAGACAGGTTTTAGTATAGTTCCATAAGTTCTGCGTTATTGTATTCCTGTCCCATGTTTGCAAACCAATGATAGGCAGGTGTTCAGCAAGATAACCTTTAAACAGCTGTCCTCTACAGGTGTTCCGTTAATTCTCTTTAGTGATGTGCGTGAAATCTGATACACACATTACAACTGATTAATGTCAATACCTAGCATCCCTTAATAATTATATACACTCAATAACTATAAATGTATTTAGGCAGAATCTGCTATTGTCAATAATGCAACTGAATAAATATTGTTTTAGAAATTTGTCTGACTCTTAACTTTTAATAGTCATACCGGCTAAAACTGGCCTCTGCTATGGTCTTGTGGAATGTCCATTTACAAGTCAAGAAAATACAATTTTTTTAAATTTATCACTGGAATGACTGGCTCGATAACCGAGCCAGTCATTCCAGTGATAAATTTTCAAAAATCGTATTCTCTTAGCCTGTAAATGGACATTTAATAAGAAAATATTTAAAGTTTTTGTACCAAATTTGACCATTAAAGCGTTAACTTATCTTGGAACTAAATAACATGTTAATGATCATCACAACACTAAAATGAAGCTTCAATGAGATTGTATGGCTGCTGTAGGCATAGGACGAGATATTGACCTGAGAGGGATGAACTGGGGTGGTTGACCAACTTCAATTAGAGTTAGGGTGTGGGTTGTTCAGATTTGGTGCACTAAGATGCAATTTCCTGCATTCTGCGTAAGTTCCACATTCTTATTTTTCTTTCATAACCGTGTCCATAATCACTATGCAAGTTTCAAGTTTATTATCCCTTAAGCCCAGGTCACATCAAGACATATGGGACACAAATATATATGATACATATTACACATTGTTATTATTTACATATCCAGATCAGTTCAAATTCAAATATCGAAACTACTGGTGCCATTTGGATCAGCTTTTAACACGAGAATGTTACCGTACACTAACATTCTCTAACTTGTGGTCATGATCTGAAAGAAATCCAGGAAATCTGGAAAACATTACAACCTAACAAAAATAAGAGGGCGAGGATCTGCAATCTCTATCATATAAGTCAATGAATATTGATTATTGATTATAGTACGCAGGTAGCAGCTATAATGTTGCTATATATATATATATATATATATATATATATATATATATATATATATATATATATATATATATATATATATATATATATATATATATATATATATATATATATATATATATATATATATATATATATATATATATATATATATATATATATATATATATATATATATATATATATATATATATATATATGTGCATGTTAAGCTGACAACGACATTGTTTTCTTAATTAACCATTTTAGTGCCAAACGTCTAAATTTGATAAAAATGTTAATTTCTAGGCAACCATGTGAGTAATTTGGTGTTATTTTGAACTTAAATTGAATAAAAGTTGCTCTGCCTTTCAATTTGCAACATTTTATATATATATATTACATCGTTGAATTCAGAATTATTTCATTTCTGGTCTGATCACAACACATGCGACCATGCCATCCAACCTAGTACATTCCATGTGATGGAAGACCTGAACCACATGCAGTGGAAGCAGTTTGCAATTTGGGTTGGCTGAGGTGGAGTGGGGTGCTCATTGTTTGGGGTGTTGACTGGACGTGACTGGGAAGGGCTATACACTAGTTTGAGTAGGGGCAGGTTTTCAGGAAACCTCTCACAGATGAAAACCTGTAGGATTATAAAGGCCTTTTTTCCACCCCACCCCTTCCCCCACGCCATGGTTTTTATGAGTATGAGGCTACAATGCGGTTGCACGGTTGATGATCATACCATTAATATGAGGTTGTAAAGATGTTGAGGGTGTAATGCGGTTGTAGATCATAAAATGAGGTTGCAATGAGGTTGTAGATCATACCATTATAATGAGGTTGTAGATTATACATTATAATAAGGTTGTAATGAGGTTGTAGATTAAACCATTATAATGAGGTTGTAGATCATACCATCCATTATAAGGAGGGTGTAATTTGGTTGCAGATCATACCGTTGTAATGAGGTTGTAATGAGGTTGTAGATCATACCATCCATTATAATGAGGTTGTAGATCACAGCATTATAATGAGGGTGTAATGAGGTTGCAGATCATACCATTATAATGAGGGTGTAATGAGGTTGTAGATTATCCCATTATAATGAGGATGTAATGACTAATGAGGCTGTAGATCACACCATTATAATGAGGGTGTAATGAGGCTGTAGATCACACCATTATAATGAGGGTGTAATGAGGTTGTAGATCATACCATTATAATGAGGCTATAGATCACACCGTTACAATGAGGGTGTAATGAGGTTGCAAATCATACCATTATAATGAGGGTATAATGAGGTTGTAGATCATACCATCATAATGAGGGTGTAATGATGATGTGGATCATACCATTATAATGAGGTTTCAATGAGGTTGTAGATTCTGTGGTATGTTGAGAACACTGCACTGTTCTGTAGTCTGAGGAGTTTGATGGACACATCTGAAACACACAAGTCATAAAAACCAATCACAACAATCAAAAGGTTGGTTAGACTCTCAATCAAATTAGTCATTAAGAAGCTATGAGGGCAATATTAGTGGGTGACCATTGCCTCATATCCATTTACACGCAGATTAAAGAGCATTTAAAAAAATTTAACACTGGAATAACTGGCTTGATAATTTAACTAGCCAGTGGTAAATTTTCAAAAATAGTCTCTCTTTTGGCCTGCAAATAGAGGTTAAAGCTTTAACACTTATATCAGCCAAAAACGGCTTCTGCAGTGGTCTTGAGAAATGTCCAATTGCAGACAAAGCGAAGTCAATTTGTGAAAATCTACGACTGAAATGGCTCTTGGTCTGCAAATGGACATTTTCTTTGAGAAAATTGAAATTTTCTTGAGGAAATTTGAGGTTAACTATGGAGAAATGTTGATGTTCAGCATTATCACTTTAATGACTAAATTTAGTAAAGAAAATTAAAATATTTGCTTATTGCATGTTCATTTACAGGCCAAGAGATGACTATTTTTTAAAATTTACCGCTGGAATGACTGGATCGTTTATCAATAGGGTCATCTAAAACATATGTATTAGTAAAATAAACACAATAACAAAATATGTTACCTGAGTATTACATGAGAAATATCTTTTCTTATCACCTTGGCAATTCCTGGAATGAAGAAAAAACACACATAAATAGATGATCAGCTGATAGCTGATACAGTCATCTTGTTGATACAGTCATCTTGTCCCTTGTATGTTGGCGCCTGTCATAGCTGAATCATGGATCTCTAGGAAACAGTGTTATAATTAAATTTTCAGTCAGCCAGTACTATACTAATAGAATTAGTTTTTAGTCAGTACTAGCTCACTTGGATCAGTACTGAGTATGATATGCTGAAATCCTGCTTTGCAAGATCCTGGACAAGATAACCATATAATATATGAATGAAATCATCCTTAGAATGAGTGCAAAGTACAAAGCATATATCCTAATACTCGTTATAACAAAGGTACTGCTATACATTTTAGGACATATACTGCAAAGATATTTTAATATAAAGCAAATAAAAGTATTGAGTCAGCCATTTTGTACCTAAACCCTGTAACACTAATATCAGCAAAAAACGGCTTCGGCAGTTGTCTTAAGAAATGTGCAGAAGGATAAATTCCTCGCCACTTGGCCACATTCAATAGATGCGCACGAAACATAGTTCTTTAACATACCACCTTATTCTGCATTGCCAGAGTAAAGTAGATGGAAATTGATGTTTTTTAAGTTAAACTAATGGATATCTGGACCCTGAAAGATGGGATAGCTATTATCTCAAAACTTTAATTATAACCAGTTTTCGTGATCTACAAATTTTCTGTGACGCAGTCTACTTCTGCGTACCGGTTACTAATGGATTTCTTGAGGCAGGGGAGGTGGGGCGGGAGGGTTGGGGGCTAGGCTAGGGTAGGCTATGTCTAAGTTGGCCTTAGATTAGATTACGCAAACTATGCCTAGGCTAGCCTATGCTAGACTAAGCCTAAAGCTATGTTATGTTAGGCTAGGATAGGCTAGGGTATGTTAGACTAGGCTGGGCTAGACTATAGTCTAAGTCTAGGGTAATCCAAGCTGGATTAGCTATGCTCAGGCTAATCTACTCAAGCTATGCATAGGTTAGCCGATGCTGGGATAAGCCTAAGCCTGGTGTATGCTAGGCTAGGTTATAAGCTAGGTCTCGGTAGGATAATCTGGGCTAGCTATATATAGACTATGCCTATAGGCTACCCTATGCTACGCTAAGCCTAAGATTAGTTATGCTAATTTGGGATAGTCTATAAGACTAGGTTAGGCTTGTCAAGTCTAAGCTGGGAAGGCTAGCCCTAGGTTAGGCTTGCAAGCTAGGCTCGCCTATATGCTATGTCGAGGGTAGGTTAAGGCGAGTTGGCTAGGCTAGCCATGCCTAGGCTAGGCTGCACACTGTATGCCTAAACTATCCTGAGGTAGGCTACATTTAAGGGACAGGCAGGCAAGCAGGCATGTATGCAGGCAGACAGACAGACAAAGCCCGGCAGCAACATATGGCAGGTACCTATTTACAGCTATGTCGACTGGGGAAATGCTAAACCAAGCCAAGCTAAGTCAAGATAAGGAAAGATAATCCAAGCTATAATAGTCTAAGCTGTACTAGGGTAAGCTATAGTTATCTAAGCTATACTAGTCTAAGCTATACTAGTCTAAGCTAAACTAGTCTAAGCAAAACTAGTCTAAGCAATACTATCTAAGACATACTAGTCTAAGCCACACTAATCTAAACCATACCAGTCTAAGTCATACTAGTCTCTAAGTTATACTAATGCAAGCTATATTAGTCAAAACTATATTAGTCTAAGATATACTAGTCTAATATATACTAGTTTAAGCTATACTAGTCTAAGCTATAGTAGTATAAGCTATCCTAGTCTAAGACTAGTCTGAGCCATACTAGTCTGAGCTATACTAGTCTAAACAATACTTGTATAGTATAAGCTATACTAGTCTGGCTATATTAGTCTCGTCTAAGCTATGTTAGTCTAGTCAGAGCTATACTAGCCTAGTCTAAGCAATAAAAGTCAATGTTATACTAGTCTAGGCTATACTAGTCTAAGCAACACTATTCTAAGCTATACTAGTCTAGTCTAAGGTATACTAGCATGCTCTAAGCTATACTAGTTTAGTCTAAGCTATAGCAGTCTAGACTAAGCTATGCTAGCTAACCAAACTAAGCAAGTCTAAGCTATAGTAGTCTAAGCTAAACTAGTCTAAGTCATACTAGTTCAAGCAATATTAGTCTAAGCTTTGCTAGGGTAAGCTATACTAGTGTAAGCTTTACTAGTCTGAGTTATACTAGTCTAAGCCATGCTAGTCTAAGCCCCACTAGTTTAAGTTCTACTAGTTTAAGCTGTACTAGTCTAAGCTATAATAGTCTAAGCTCTAATAGTCTATGCTATACTAGCATAGGCTAAGCTGTGATATACAAGTCTAGGCTAAGCTATGCTATACTAGTCTACGCTAAGTTATGCTAATCTAGTCTAAGATATCATACTCTAATCTAAGCTATGCTTGACTAGACTAAGCGATACTATTCTATGCTAAGCTATGCCATACTAGTCTAGGCTAAACCATGCTATAATGGTCTGCTAAGCTATACTATGCTATACTAGTCTAGGTTAAGCTATGTTATACTAGTCTAAGCTAAGCTGTAAAGTGTACAAAGCTATACTGGATTAAGCTATGCTATACCGCAATAAGCTAAGCTATACTGACAGTTCTTCTCCTGGCCAGGCCGCCGCGTTGTGTCCTTGAGAAGGACCTTCACTCTGCATTGATCCAGTACACCTAACTGTAAATAGGTACCTGCGAGGGCAGTGTAGGTAATTTGAATGCATAGTTTACGGTCCAACCAAGTTGAAATCTCCCTAAAGGAGAAGAAGCCCGATGACCAGGGGTAAGAGATGTAAAGTCTCTGAGTATTTCGGTGAAAGCTAAACTGTAAAAGGTAAACTTACTTACTTACTGTCTTAGCTTAGCCGAACATAGCATAGCTTAGCTTAGACTAGTATAGCACAGCATAGCCTAGGTTTGTATCACTTAGCCTAGTCAAGTATAGCTTAGCCTAGACTAGCATAGCTTAAAGTAGACTAGTATAGACTTGACTGGTATAGCATAGACTAGACTAGTATAGGGTAAACTAGACTAGTATAGCTTAGACTAGTACAGCATAGACTAGCTTAGACTAGCATCACAAGTGGACTGGACTACTATAGTTTAGACTAGCGTAGTATAGCTTAGACTAGTATTGCTTTGATTAGCATAGCTTAGCCTAGCATAACTTAGACTAATATGAGACCTTTATAGCATAGACTAGTATTGCTTTGATTAGCATAGCTTAGCCTAGCATAACTTAGACTAATATGAGACCTTTATAGCATAGACTAGTATTGCTTAGATTATTATAGCTTAGACTAGTATAACTTAGACTAGTACAGCTTAGACTAGCATGGCTTAGCCTTTTATAGCTTAGACTAGAGTAGTATAGCGACTGATGTATACTGTAGATTGCTTAGCTTATTATGGCTTGGCTTAGTATTGCTTAGCCTAGTACAGCTTAGACCAGTATAGGTTGAACTAGTGTAGATTTGACTAGTATACCTTAAACTAGTATAGCTTACATTTGTATAGCTTAGACTAGTATGACGTAGACTAATATGGCTTAGACTAGTTTAGATTAGATCACCACATTTTAAGTGGAAAGTCAGAAAAAACTTTTTAAGGGAACTTAAATAACTGATATTCTATAAATGAACGGGAACTTGATAACAACCCCACCCTTCCCTTTTATATTTAGATTGAAGGAAATTTCAATTTCCCTTTCTCCGAGATCTAACAATACTTACCATTCTATTACTTCTGATAACAAGCTAGGAAGCTAGCTGGCTCTAGGAATCTAGATTTAGTAAGCTTTACCGGCTCCTGGAACCGGGTACCCGGTTCCCAACAAATGGGTACCCGTCTGCCAGTGAGGCTCATATTGTTTGAATAGCTACCAGACAAGAGAATACCTATGGCTTGCCTCTGTGGGGCTTGGAGGCAGGGGTCGTAATAGAATGGTAAGTATTGTTAGATCTCGGAGAAAGGGAAATTGAAATTTCCTTCATTCTCCTTCGATCAATACTTACCATTATATTACTTCTGATAACACCAAATTTAAACAGTAACCTGGTGGGACGGGGCAAGCCATCAATTGCTTCTTTTGCCCATGGAGAAAGATCTTAGACTTAAACTTGACATACGCAGACCTAAAAGACCGACAAGTTTAGGGACTGAATCACATTCGCATCACTGCACCCCCCCCCCCCTTTTTCTCCTAAGAAAAGGGAGAGAACTCACGAACATGCATCTCGCCTGAAACACGAATATGCATAGAGGGTTATCTGCTTTTTGCATATAATATCCTGGGAATGAGCATGAATATATAATATGAATGATCATGATATATAAACATAATACAAAAAACTGTCTAAATTGAATTACCTTATGATTATTGGATTTCAGACATGGAGCCTTCAGCCAAGCACTTTTCGACCATCTGTGACAATATTGGCTGTAATCCTCTCACTAGACCATGTCTGTTCCTTAACTTTTACTTTCTCAAGTACCAAACTGGAGAAGAACAGTGTGGCCGTTTAACTATCATCTCAAAACAGCTAAAGCGAGCGGATTGGCGGAGTCTGACACATCCCTCATATAGTAATCTGTGAAAGAGGACACACAGTGCCATTGTGCAACAGCCATGATGTCCTCTAATGGTACACCATTGTAGAGAGCGGTCGAGGCGGCTATTCCTCTGACATCGTGTGCCCTTGCGCATTGCACCTGGTGCCCAGTCGCAATCTCGTGGGTAGTTTTGATGCATTCTACCACCCAAAGAGAGATAGACTCCATGGATGCGGCGCCATATGGCTTCTTATGGCAGATCCACAGATGTCTATCATTCGACCGTAATGAGTCTGTCCGGTTTTTTTACTTAATTAAAGCATGGACTGGGCACCAGACACTAGCATCATGATCAAACCGAGTTAGTTTCTGTATAATGATCGGTTTGCCGGGATATTTCAAAGATTGATTCTTTGACATAAACTCTGTTCTTGGCAGTAGTCGCAGACCCTCTCTGGAGACAATAAATCGGTCCCTCTCTGCTGAAAGCGCACGGATCTCACTGCGCCTTCTCGTTGAGGAAACTGCCAATAGAAAACCACATTTAGAGTCAAATGCTTTAGACTAGCTGAACCCAAGGATTCAAAAGGATGCTTGGCCAGGACATTAAGCACTAAAGAGAGACTCCAGGCTGGAATGACTACCGGTTGTCTCAGTCGGAGATTGCTCATTCCCTTCACCATCACATTTAACTGGGCCACCTCTGGCTTATCCCTGTTGGGTAGACATGGGATAACAGATGCCACAGCTGACTTGTATCCAGCAATTGTGACAGGAGCTAGTCCTGAAAAGAACAGCTCACAGAGAAAGTCTTCTATTTGCTGAATAGTGGATTGAAAGGTATCAATACCCTTTCCTTCACACCACTCTGCAAATTTGTTAACCGTGTGGTTATATGATGAATTTCGCAGCCTGTCGAGAAAAACCCTGCGATGTGGAAAGTTGTTTAATAACATCCACGCAGTTAATTTGAACATTTCGGGATGCTTGTGTAGGAAGCGTCCCTTGGACTGGGAGATTATGTTCGGAATCTCTGGTAACTACACTGGATTGTCCACCAGCAGATCCAGAAGATCCGTGAACCACACCCTGCTGGGCCAATATGGTGCTATTAGTAGGACCAGGCACGGTTCCTCTCTGATCTTCACCAAAACCTTCAGCAGAAGAATGGTCGGCAGATACGTGTAAGCGTGCATCCCTCTCCAGCTTATCACCAGAGCATCTGTATCAACGGCATTTGGATCTGAAATCGGCAAGACATAAGTCATGATTTGAGCATTTTCCTTTGTGGCAAACAAGTCCACATTTGGTTTGCCCCAATGCTCGAAGATCCTGTGAAGAACTGGAGGGTTGAGAGACCATTCTGTTTGCAGAATTCTCCGTCTGCGAGACAAAGCATCCGCCAGAATGTTCAATCGCCCAGGAATGTGAGCTGCTTTCAAAACAACTGAGAAATTCCTGCACCATTGAATCAAGTGCTACACCTTCATACACAGTGTGGGTGACCTGGTCCAGCCTTGGCGATTTATGTACGATACTACTGTCGAGTTGTCCGACCGTATCAATATCACCTTGCCCCTGAATTTTGGAATAAACTTTTCCAATGCCAGTTCCACTGCCATCATTTCCAACAGATTGATATGCAGCTGGCTCTCTTGAAGAGTCCATGTGCTCGAGACCTTGTGTTCTCCGAGGCAGGCCCCAACCCCTTCAGCGATGCATCTGTGTACACGGATAGCTGGGGGCAGGGTAGGGGCAGTGAAACTCCTACTAGGAGATTCTGACGCTTTTTCCACCATACAAGATGCGACATTATTGGCTCCAAAACTGGTACCATCTTTGACAGGGGTACTGTTCTCTGTTTCCACAGAGACATCAGATACAACTGGATAGGTCTTCACATCAGAGCAGCGTACGGGATTACCTGCTCCATGGAGAGCATGCCCAGCATCTGAAGAAACCGCCTCGCCTGAATGTGGTTTCCCAATCGAAAACTCTTGCTGATGGCTAACAGACACCACTCTGGGCTCTGACGGATACACCCTGCCCTCCTCGAGATCGAATCGCATCCCCAAATAAATGAAATGTTGAGTGGGTGTCAATTCAGATTTCTCCTTGTTGACTAACCAGCCTAGATCTGAATGTAACTTCAGAGTCAGAGCAGTATCTACTCCTAACCTGGCTGGCATGTCCGCCTTGATAATCCAATCGTCTATGTAGGCATGAAGCGCCACGTTCTCTCGTCTGAGAAACGCTGTCACCGCAAGGACCACTGGTGAAAACCTCGGAACTGTCGACAGGCCAAATGGGAGGACTACAAACTCCCATACCCGATTCTGAAACGCGAATCTCAGAAACCTGTGACAACCCCAGTTCATTGGAATGTGGAAATATGCATCTTTCAGATCGATTGACACACACCACATTCCTTTCCTCAATCCTGCCATTACCGACCTCCGAGTTTCCATCTGAAACCGAGGCGTATGGATGAACCAATTCAATGGCCTGAGATTGAGTACGGGTCTCCACCCCGCTGTGCTCTTGGGGACAAGGAACATGTTTGAATAGAAGCCTGGAGTGTTCTGGTTTGCTGGTTTTATTGCTCCCTCCAGAAGCAAACCTGACACTTCGTTTTGAATGGCTTCTAACTTGTCTGGCTCCCTTGGTACGGGTGTCCAGACAGGTGCCAAAGACAGATTTTGCTGTGGAAAATCCCACTACTCTGGCATGTACCCCTGGGATATCCATCCCAGGACCAGAATGTCTGACGTCACACCTCGCCATGCCTCGACGAAACACATGAGCCTTCAACCCACTATAGACGCATTGACGCCTAACGTGGGTGAATGGCTCGTGATCCGCTCCCCCCCTCTCTTTACGAGAGAGAGAACCATGTTGGTCTTGGCTTGACTGGTCTAACTGGCACCGCTGTTCCTGTTGCACAGGTGCGGTCCAGGCAGATACGACGGGAGCTTCCATACCCTCAGGTATGATCAGCGCCCTTCATTCCGCCCTTTGAGGATTTACCCTTGCCCTTCCCTTTCCCACCTCTCGGGCGATCAGGAGCCTTCTTAGTCAGAGGCGGCTGCGGAGACCCAGCAATAGCAGAAGATGGCTTGGCTTTCGCCTTGCTCTTATGCTTTTTCTGTTCCTTGGAAGACGGTTCTACGGTCAGTGGCTTGGCTACAGCCCCTAGTGTGTGCGCCTGTCACACTAGTTCTAGCTGTAGATTCACAGCCAACCGATTCTGCGCGATATTCGCTGTGTCCTCTAGGATGGCCCGCGCTTGGCCACCAAAGATGCTAGGGCTGTTAAGGGGCGTTCCAAGCAAATGCTCTCTGACGGCAGTAGCCGGACGCATATGGTCTAGGACCATCTGCCTCCTGGACTTGGTTACTCTCGCTTGCACCCTTGCCAATGCGTCCATTGACAGCACCAGGCCGTCATTAACACATGATAGCGCCACAGGGCGACCTTCCCCAGCTTCAGCACACACCGACTGAAGCAGGTGATAAGAGTGATTGACAGCACTCATTGCTGCCCTCACCCCCTCATCGCACAGAGCCAGGCTTCCTCATGGTGTGCCTGGGACCTGTCCACAAGTGCCGGAGGAGGGCCACCCACTCCAGCACTCTGAACTCCAAGCACCCAGCGGTCATCCTGTGACCGCTGGCTCCACACCATATCTGTCGTATTCCCCATGGGGAATACGGGACCTTGCCCGCACCTCCCTGAAGGCCGCAGGGAGCTGACTCTTGGTCAAGAGTTACTCGCTATAAATAGCATCTAACAACTCTTTAAACCATGGATCCAGTCCAATGGACTGGATCCGAGCCACGGGCAAAACCCCCGTCCTAATTGATGCAACAGACGGACGGGGTGTATCTTTCTTGGTTGTGGCCGAAACCACAGATGGGTCCACCTTGGCTAGCCAAGCCAGAGCCTCGGACCAGTCTGTCTCCGAAGAAGACACTCTGGTGAATACATCACCCATTGATGTACTCATGGTTCTACCTAGGAGCCACCGCTGGTAAGTCAGAATCACCGGTACCGTATGGTTCTGCCACCACCTCATGGAGTTCGCTGGTCCACGGAGTAGGCCCGCACGGAAAACCGTGCAGACCCGTAGCGGTTATGGAACCGTGGCCATACACGGGCGCCAACGGCACACCATGTGTGACCGCCAGACCAGGCGAGGTAGGCATGTATCCATCCTGGTGAGCAATGCCCGTAATCATGTTGGTTGGTGGCAAACCAACCAGCACTGGACAGGTGCCCGGTACCGGTGTGGCCTCAACCATGGGCGGAGCGACTGTCCTGGCTTGTGCCAAGCCAGACAGATGGAGGGCGATACGGCATCTCAGGCCGTAACAGTCTCTCCTCCTCGGCCTTCTCATCTTCAGACCCAGAAGAGTCGTCACCAGATGAGGAGACACTGGAGACATCCTAGCGAACGGCTCACATGCCCGACGGCCTGGCCACAGCTACTGGACCACCCAGAGGTGGCCACAGAGAAACAGAACCCCTCAGGCCGGAGCCCGATGGGACTGTCAGGGAGCCATACGAGATAGCTCCCTCGGTAGCCAGTCCAGAACCCTGTCCAAGGACAGGGTCCGTACTGGACACAGGAAGACTGTCCCATAACTTTCGGGATCAGGGACGACACCAAAGTGGGCAGGATGACCCCCAAACCACGCTGGAGGTGCCATCTCCAAAACCTCCAGTTGCGGACGTGGAGCACTCCCAGGGGCCGAAACGGACGCACCACGATTTTACTTCGAGACGCCTGACCTCGCGTCAGACCCAACCAAGTCCTGGGAAAGGAACTTGACCAACATTGTGACCGGCCACACTGAACATATGTTACACCTATTAACAGCATTACACAGCGAACAACGGTAACGGACATTATCTTTGTAAATGACTTTCACAAATTTGTGGCACTCCGGGAATGATGACGGGGTAGGCTTGGTCTATAAAATAAGCACAAAACCTAAAATAAACAAGCAGAACGAAACAGAATTGGAAGGCAGACAAATAATTTTCAAATATATTGACCATAAATTAATTGTTAATCCTCCAGCACCCCACCTCACAAAGTTACAACAAAGATCGCATTTTCTGGCAACAAGAACGATAGCAGACATTAATACACCCATATACTGATCCTAACGGATGTATAGAACGGAACCAGGAACCATATCGCTTAGCATTCGTGGTATATTTAATAATAAATCACAAATTATACTCACAAACGAAGGCCAAAATGATATGTGAATAAAACAACAAAATGATTTTAAGCAAACTGCTGTAAACCACGTAAAACCTCAGAACACATCTTAAATCAAGAATTTTGAAACCACCGATCAATGCAAACAGATTGTGATTACCACGCAAAACGTGACATAATTCCAAAGTTTTTCTGGTACAAAAAGTATGCAGCACCCAGAACAAGATGCGCAAATAAATGAAACATTTTCTTCACCATAAAAATCTGAGAAACAACACGGGTGTGACGTCACCCGCTTGGATAATATGGAGAACGACGTCAGCTGATTTTCGTGTTAGAAACACCGTACAGCCAACACCTCATTTCATATTACTGCCGATCACTGTTGGGATTAAAGAATGCCGACCAATCTGGCGTATTTCGTTGTTAACACATGTCCCAGATTCGGGGTCAGAAATTGGAACATGCGACACAGACAAAATCTTAAAGACCTAAGTCTCTATACTATAGAATGACATGAAATAATACAATCTGGGTTTCAACGGCTCTTTCCATGTTAATCCAATAATCCTTGAAGCGAAACAGCTAACACAGAAAAGACTTAGTAAAAACTTTAATTAATTCTGAGAAACGCTAAATGCAAAAGCATGTATTGCTCTTGTTGCTATGCAAACAAGAATGAGCCTAACTGGCAGATGGGTACCCGTTTGTTGGGAACCGGGTACCCGGTTCCAGGAGCCGGTAAAACTGACTAAATCTAGATTCCTAGAGCCAGCTAGCTTCCTAGCTTGTTATCAGAAGTAATAGAATGGTAACTATTGATCGAAGGAGAATGGATGCTTCTAATTGTTAATATGCAAATGCAAATGATGTTGAATAATCTCGTCAGGCTCCTCCTACCTGTTAAGCTTTGCTACGCTGACCTTTGACAAGTGACAGCCTAATATCACAACTAGAAGTACACGATTGGCGAAGGACATCTACATAAATACAGGTTCTCTCAAAGCACCCTCAGAAATCTACATAAATAAAGGTTCCCTCAAGGCACCCCTCAGATATCTACATAAATACAGGTTCCTTCAAGATTGCTGAGTGGTGCCTTGAGGGAATCTTTATTTATCTAGTTTGCTGAGGGTGCCTTGAAGGAACCTGTATTTATGTAGATGTCTGAGGGGTGCCTTCGGGGAACATGTATTTATGTAGATGTCTGAGTGGTGCCTTGAAGGAACTTGTATTTATGTAGATTGTTGAGCGGTGCCTTGAGAGAACCGTTCGTTATGTGGATGGCTGAGGGATGCCTTGAGGGAACCTGTATTTATGTAGATTGTTGAGAGGTGCCTTGAGGGAACCTTTATTTATGTAGCTTTCTGAGGGTGCCTTGAAGGAACCTGTTTTGATGTAGATTGTTGAGTGTGCCTTGAGGGAACGTTTATTTATGTAGATATCTGAGGGGTGCCTTGAGGGAACCTGCATTTATGTAGATTGGTGAGAGGTGCCTTGAGGGAACCTTTATTTATGTAGATGTCTGAGGGGTGCCTTCAGGGAACATGTATTTATGTAGATGTCTGAGGGGTGCCTTCAGGGAACATGTATTTATGTAGATGTCTGAGTGGTGTCCTGAAGGCACCCCTTAGGCATCTACATAAACACAGGTTCCTTCAAGGCACCCCTCAGCAATCTACATATGTTCCCTGAAGGCACCCCTCAAACATCGCCATAAATACAGGTTCCTTCAAGGCACCCTCAACAATCTACATAAATACATGTTCTATCAAGGCACCCTTCACGTACATCTACATATATAAAGGGTCCATCGAGGTACCCCTCGGATGTCTGGCTATATCTATGTATTTATAATTTTGCATGTATAAAATTAAGGTTCCCTCAAGGCCCTTATATTAGTGTTTTACAGAATCTGACTGTCATCAAAATCTGCGCTAACCTGTGCCCATGCGTGCACCATGCTGAAATAGTTTGATGTGCGCGCGATTAATACGCATATTCGGCCGAAATGAATGGGTTCCCTTAAGGAACCAAGTGGCGAGGAATTTATCCTTCCATTTGCAGACGAGAAGACTATTTAAAAAAAATTTACAACTGGAATGACTGGCTCGATAACCGAGCCAGTTATTCCAGTGGTAAATTTAAAAAAAATAGTCTTCTTTTGGTCTGCAAATGGACATTTTCTATGAGACAATTAAAATTTTCTTGAATAAGTTCAAAGGTTAATGGGTTAACATAGCAAAAATGCTCCTTTAAAATAGGCTGTATATGTTGCCGTACCTCTGTCAGTATCTGATACTGGTAAATTTTATAATTGATCAGTATCTCATCAAAACCAGCCAATATTTTACTGGTAATGCTAGCAACCTAACTGTGAATGAATCTCTACACATTATCTGGAACTTAAAGGAAGGGAAAAGGGAAAGTTCTATTGAATGATGTCCATTGGAAATTTCATACAATATTAAACGTATTACCACTAGTAAAAATTGAAATGTTTAAGCATTTATAACATTGGATGGGGGATAATAGAGGTGTAGGGGGGACAGTGTACTGGCTAACAGCTCTTTAACCATGTGGCTGTTACCTCCATGGTGTGAAGATATATCCTGTATGATTCATTAAATTCATGTCCTGATTGGAGTGTTTATGGTTGCACATGGATCACACATGCATGCATGACCGCACACATGCATACACGCACGCACACGTATGCATGCATGCACGCACGCACGCACGCACGCACGCACGCACGCACGCACACACACACACACACACCTCTTAGCGCCTGGATAATGGCATTCATCCTTACCACTAATTACCTGTTTATACCAAAAGGAACCCACTATGTATATGCACATACATGTGCAAAACCATGGCACATCTAGGCCATTTAGCCTTCAAATGCTGACACTCTAGGGTCCTTCAAGCCAATTCTTGCCGAAATTGTACAAGCAGTTAATGAGTTGTAGCGTTTTAAATGATTTCCTGCCAGTTTTCCAAAAATTCAAGATGGCCATCAAACAACCGGACCAACCACAATTTTGTATAAATTATCTGAAACATACCACTCTAGGGTCCTTCCAACCGAGTTTGCTTGAAATCGGCTAAGTGGTTAATGAGGCGCAGGCTTTTAACTGATTTCCAGAAATTTTCACAAAATCCAAGATGGCTGCGAGAAAGATTGACCAATCAAAATTCTGTAAACATGTTCCGAAACCTACTAGCCTAGTATTCTTGCCACCAAATCTGGCTGAAATTGGCCAAGCAGTTAATGAAGAGTAGCGCTTTAAACAATTTCTGGCCATTTTTTGGAAAATGCAAGATGGGCGCCGAAAAAATTGACTAATAAAAATTCTGTATATAAGTTCCGAAGCATATGATGAATCTAGGGTACTTTCTTGAAATCTGCCAAGTGGTTAATGTGGCGTAGGTGTTTACCCAATTTCCCTCCATTTCAAAAAAAATTGACCAATCCAAATTCTGTAGACAAGTTCTGAAACATACTACTCTAGAAACCTTTCAACCAAGTTTGCTTGAAATCAGCCCAGTAGTTAATGAGGAGTAGGCTTTTATCTTATTTTATGGCCGGCAAAAAAATTGGCCAATCAAACTTCTGTATACAAGGTCTGAACCCTCCCCTCATAGGGTAGGGTCCTTACAGCCAAAGTAGGTTGAAATCCATTAAGCAGTTAATGAGTAGCATTTTAAAGCAAAAGTTAACAGACAGATGGATGGTCGCCATGGCATAAGCTCACTTCAGCATTCTGGCCATGTGAGCTAAAAATGGAAATGATTAGGAATAATTTGAGAAAAAACCATTTACTAGCTCTAGTAGTACTTAAAACGAAAGCAATTAGTGATGTTGCTGGTGCTTCGCGCTCTGCCGTGTGTCAACTGTGTGCAGGTATGCAATGGGCATGTTTTGCATGTAATCGAGTTTTAAAACAAGAGGCCCAAGGGCCTGTGGCGCTCACCTGGATGATTAACATTTGAATCTTTTGCATTTAAATAGACATGATGGATAATTTTCGGATGATGGCCACCAAGAAAGTTCACCAATCAAAATTCTTATTTGATTTCTTGAAGCCTATCATCATAGGGTTGTTCCACCAAAATGTGTTTGATATCGAGCTGTAGTGGTAGCGAGTTAAAGGCTTCTGGAAAATCTTTGGAAAGTCAAAGGTGGCTGCCAAAAAAAATGACCAATCAAAACACTCATTAGACGTCTTTAGGCTGATCACCATAGGATCATTCCACCCAGGTTTCGTTGAAATCTGGCCATTGATTAGCATTGTAAAGTATTTCTGGAAAATCCAAAATGGCTGTCAGAAAAATTGACCAATTAAAATTCTGTATATACATTCTGAAGCCTACCTGCCTAGCTACTGATTTCACAAAATGTTTGGAAACACCATGATGGGTGCCGGAAAAATTGAGCAATGAAAATTCTGTCTACAGCTTCTGATGCCTGCCACAATAGGGTCCTGCCATTCAAGTCTGGTTGAAATCTTCCAAGCACTTAATGAGGAGTAGCGTTTTAAACAATTTCCAGTAAATTTGTCATAAAATTCAAGATTTTCACCAAAAAAATTACCAATTTAAATTCTGTATACAAGCAATTTAAATTCTGTATATATGTAATTTCCAGTAAATTTTTCATAAAATCTAAGAGTTTAACCCAAAGAATTGACAAATACAAATTCTGTATACAAGTTCAGAAGTCCACACCCATAGTGTCTTTTCAGCCAAATTAGGTTGAAATCTGCGAAACAGTTAATGAGGGGATATGTTTTGATATTTTCTGGTAATTAAAAAAAATAAAACCTATGATATTCACCAAAAAAAATTGACCCATCAAAAATCTGTATAGATGTTCTAGCCTCCTACCTCCATAGGATCCTTCTAGCCAAATTTGGGTGAAATCTGTCAAGAATCTAAGGAATTTAAAAAATAAAATCTACCATTTTCACCAAAAAAATTGACCAATCTAAAAAATCTGAATAGATTTCTAGAGCCTACCACTATATGATCCTGCCAGGAAGATTTAGTTGAAATCTCTCAAGAAGCTAAGGAGGAGATACATTTTGACACTTTCCGGTAAATTCCTTACAAAATCTAAGATTTTCACCCAAAAAATTGACCAATCAAAAATTTGAATACAAGATCTAGACTCTACATCGACAGAATGATTCAAGCAAAATTTGGTTGAAATCTCTAAAGAAGCTAAGGACGAGAAGTGTTTTGACACTTTCTGGTAGAATTGTACAAAATCTAAGATTTTCACCAAAAAAATTTACTAATAAAAAATCTGAATAGTTGAAATCTGTCAAGAAGCTAAGGAGGAGATACATTTTGACACTTTCCGGTAAACTCTTTACAAAATCTAAGATTTTCACATAAAGAATATATCAATCAACAATTTGAAAAGAAGTTCTAGAGTCCACCTCCATAGGATCCTTCAAACCAAATTTGCCTGAAATCTGTCAAGAAGCTAAGGATGAGATGCATTTTGACGCTTTCCAGTAAATTAGTATAAAATCTAAGTTTTGACCCAAAAATTAAAAAATTAAAAAATCTGAATAGAGGTTCTGGAGCCTCCGTCTCAGGTTAGGAGATAGATAGGTTTTAAAGCAAAAGTTGACAGACGGACAGATGGATGGATGGACGGATAGAAGACTGCCGGTCGCCACGGCTTAAGCTCACTTGGCCATTCTGTCCAGGTGAGCTAACAAAATCTGACATAAATATAGTTTCGTAAGCCTCTATAGAGATCAATATAGAGTGATTATCTTGCTACTGTTAATTCACTCTTGATCATTTTGAAAACATTATATTTGAAAGTCACTCTTTCTGGTGGAAGCAACCACTTTCGGTCAAAAGGTTTTCAAAATACACTGCTGGTTTCCAGGGTCATAGCGTGATAGTTACGGGATATTTTGATGACTAAAAATAGGTCCTGTCGCTGGAAACAACGGCTTTCAGTCAAATTGTTTTAAGATTAAACAGCATTTTACTAATTGGTGTAATAATAACGTACTGGGCATGTGCGCCTATAGTAGGCGTGTTGGTCTAGGTAAAGGGTGTTCCCTAACCTGCTAGATTGATGCCTATAGGTTCCATCGTGTGGAGCTGGTGTATCCAATGGCATTCCTTTTGTCTCCTCCATGGTGTGGAGTTTTCATTATCGGGGTCTGATGAGAGAACCTGTATGATTCTGAACTGCACATCTGTTCGTGAGTGTCCAGGTTTGTTGAAATGCCTGGCAACTGGGGTGTCATATCTCTCACTTTTGTGGAGGTTTGATATAGATCTCAGGTGTTCCTGAATTCGGATCTTAAAGGTGCGCAGGGATTCTCCCACGTATTGTTTGTTGCATTTGCTACAAGTTAGACGATGTTTCTAGTTTGGCAGTTACCTATGATTTTGGCCTTGTAGGTTAGGCCCGTGTGGGAGCTTGTGAAGAATCTGTTTTTCTCCATCCTGTGGCAGATGGTATAGTTTTTTGTTTTGCATGCGATAAATGGGTTTCTGTGCATTACAGGGACGTGCTCTGTTGGGAGTTTGGCCCTGACAATCGTCTCTTTGATTGTTTTGTTCTTCCTGTATCCCAACAGCGGTGGTTCTGGAAATGCTAACCTGCATTTGTTGCTGGCTTCCAGAATTGGCCAGTACTTTTTTATGGTTTTCTTCAGAAAAACGCCTGTCCTGGTGAACTCACATACAAAGATTGGTCTTTGTATTTGAGTTTTGGCGGTTGCTTTTGGTGGTGGGTGGAGGATTTGTTGTCTGTCTTGTGATCTGGCTTTGGCCCTGGATTTGTTCAGGATGCCTGTGGGGTAGCCTCGTGCTTAAAAGTGTCCTTGTAGGAGGATACTGTTTTTGTCATAGTCCTCTATGAGCGTGCAGATGCGTCTCAACCTGAGGAATTGTCCTTATGGGGACGAGTCCTTACAGTTTGAGGGATGGGCTGAGTCATAATGCAGGTAGCCATGGGTGTCTGTCGGTTTTGTATAGAGATCAAAGATGATAGAATGATCCAGTGTCTGTTTGACCAGTGTATCTAAAAAGAAACTTGTGTTTCTGAGCATTCCATGGTGAATTTGATGCTCTGGTTTCACACACACACACACACACACACACACACACACACACACACACACACACACACACACCACACACACACAAACACACACTCACTCACTCTCACTCTCACACACACACACACACACACACACACACCTCTAATACTCACGTGAAACTCATTGTAGATCCTTCATACTCACTCTTGAACTCATTAGAGAACCTCTATTACTTACGCTGAAACTCATTAGAGATTCTCTAATACTCACCTGTAACTCATTAGAGATTCTCCATTACTCACTCAGGAACTCATTACAAACCCTCTATTATTCACCCTGAAACTCATTATAGATTCTCTATACGCACCGTGAACTCATTAGAGAGCCTATATTACTCACTCATGCAACCATTAGAGACCTTCTATTACTCACTCGTGAACGCATTAGAGATCCTCTACTACTCACCCTGGAACTTCTTAGAGATCCTCTATCACTCACTCAGGAACTCATTAGAGATCTTCCATTAATCACTCAGGAACTCATTAGAGATCCTCTATAACACACCCTTAAACTCATTAGAGATCCTCTATTACTCACTATGTATCCCAGTAGAGATCCTCTATTACTCACCTGTAACTCATTAGAGATCCTCTATAGCCCACTCGAGAACTCATTAGAAATCCTCTATCATTCATTCATGAACTCATAGAGATCCTCTATCGTTCACTCTTGAACTCATTAGAGATCCTTTATTGTTCACCCTTGAACTCATTAGAGATCCTCTATTACTCACTCAAGAACTCATTTGATATGTATCATCTATTACTCACCCTGAGATACATGTTCTAAACTCATACAACACGCCCCCTCCACATGACCGTGAGCAATAATCATTGATCCTCGCCCATTCACCCCAAATTCCAGATACATCTGGCTCACTGAACGCTGATATCTGAAACAAGATAATAGAGATTACTAGAGACGCACATGACAATGAAATCAATCTTAATATCAAGTGTCATAGTCCAGCAGCTGAAGGTGGTGAACCTTGCACTGGAGTAACCACAATAGGTTTTTGCAGATTTTGTTTCTATGGACCATCCCTATCACGAATCTGAGTGATGCCAAGCCAGCTTCATTGAACTTTTTTTTTAATGGCATGTTTACATGGCAACCACTACTAAACTCGAAAAAAATACAAAAAGTCAAATATCTCAGGATCTAGACGAGTGATTTTCATAATCTTGGTGTCTAAATATTTGTTTAAAGGAACGGAAAAGGGAAATAACAAATGATTTTTATTGGTAATCCCATAAAATATTAAATAAACTACCATCGGTAAAAATGAAAATGAATTGGGATTATTTGCGCAAAAGCATTTACTAAATCCAGGAGCGCCTAACTTGGGAGCCAATTAGTGACCAAGCTGGTGCAGGTATACCGCATAGGACTACCTGAATATAACGAAATCACATCTGAATATACTGTTTTGCAAGCGGTATGAATAGTATTCTCTATAGGTGCTGATGCAGAGTGATTAACTCGCTACTGCTAATTCACTATTGATCCTTTTGAAAATGTTATATTTGAAAGTACCTTTTTCTGGTGGAAGCAACAAGTTTTGGTCAAAATGATTTCAAAATACTGCTGGTTTCCAAGGTCGCAATATGATTGATGCCTACTGTATATTTTCACATTCGTTTGACTGAATGTAGACCCTGGCTCTGGAAACAACAGCCTTCAGTCAAATTGTTTTAAAACTAGACAGTATTTTTTTACCTGTAGGATGCAGTGACTAATCAGCTTAACGTGAATATAACTGAGCTTATATGACTGGCTATAGTGGGTATTATTCATTCAGTCAGCATAAACCAGAGTGCATGGGTCCAACTTCGTCACTAATTGGTTCCCAGCAGAATGCATGAATGGTATTTAGCTGCTTTTTTCTAATTATTCTTATTTATTTCTGGTTTTCATTGGTGGGTATAGGTTGATTATTATATAAAGCTGTCATTAAGAGCATATGTTAGTTCCCTGGTCCTTTCCTTTAAGAGTATGGCCTATCAAATGAGATCATGACCTTGAGGTTTCAAAGTCAAGGTCATTGTGAAAATGGACATATTTTCTAATAAATTGCTGTAAAATAACCATTACTGGTTCTGAGGATTCTTTCGGGAGAATATGGATTAGATGCTAGAGGATATTAATTGAATGCTAGTTGCCATATCAAACATGATAAAATGCTAAATAGGTAAGCCTATTGCTAACGCCATATGACTTCGACATATGGCTAATTCCCCGTCTCACTTTTCTGATGTGAATCATAGAGGGATGTGTCTTTCTATATTGAATGTGGAAAGATTTTGGAAAATCCAAGATGGCCGCCAGAAAAATTGACCGAACAAAACTCTGTATACAAGTTCTGAAGCATACCACTAAGTGTGCTTGAAATCGGCCAAGCAGTTAATGAAGAGTAGCGGCTTAACTGCTTTCCCAGTTTTCAGAAAATCCAAGATGGCCGGTGGAAAAAATAGCCAATCACAATTCTGTATAAAGTTCAGAAACCTACTAGTCAAGTATGGTTGAAATAGCACAAGCAGTTAATGAGGAGTAGCATTTAAAACGATTTTCCACAATTTTTCAGAAAATTGAAGATGGCTGCCGAAAAAATTGACCAATCAAAGTTTTGTGTACAGGTTTTGAAGCATACCACTCTAGGGTCCCTCTAGCTAAGTTTGCTTGAAATCGGCCAAGTGGTTATTGAGAACTAGGCTTTTAACTGATTTCCAGAAATATTCAGAAAATCAGATGGCTGCTGGAAAAATTGACCAATCAAAATTCTGTATACATGTTTTGCAACTTACAATCATAGTATCCTTGCAGCCAAGTCTGGCTGAAATTGCCCAAGCGCCATTTTTTTGGAAAATTGGATATGGCCACTGAAACAAGAGGCCCAAGGGCCTGTGGCGCTCACCTGGACCATTGGCATTTAAACCATTATAATTTAAATAGACATGATGGATGATTTTCGGAAAATCCAAGATGGGCACCAAAAAATTTACCAATCAAGGCTACTGATTGTGTTGGGCTATTGATTGAAGGAGTAGCATTTTTAAATGGTTCCGGAAAACATTCAGAAAATCAGACATTGCTGCCAAACGTTGACCTATCAAAATTCTGAATATAATTTCTAGAGGCTATGACAATAGGATTCTTCCAGTAGGACCTACAGTATTAGAAAAATGAATATCGGTATCGACATCAATTTTCATACTGGTATACCTTTAATACTGGTATTATTTCAATGGGAAAAATGGAGTGAGGCTTGAGTAGTATGATTCCATATTCAACGTATATCAGCGCTGCTTAAATAGTCGCCGCAAATTTCCACAATAAAACCAAGAAATTACATGAATCCTGATATTAAACGCTAAATTCTAAGTGTCTTCAGTTAAATCATATCCCAAAATGGCTGAAACTCCCCATAATCGTCCCTACACAAATGATTTGAATTTGCCATGAATTTACAACTATTTCCGCTTGGAGATCGCGAGATACCGGTAACCAGTGGCCATCTCGTCCCATATAAACTCTCCCAGCAAAACTGTGAATAGCTAAAGCTGTTGATATTTGACTGACAAATATCAATGTTATGAGTCAAACATGTTGGATTTGAATGTAAACATACGTTTTACTAATTTTCCTGCCTATCTGCATTGATGTACATGTATATGTTAGAATAATAAATTAACTTTCCATGATGGCCCATGCTTTGTAATTTGTAATGGGATGAAACCACCAGGAAACGTGAAAATCTCTAAACAGGGACAGAACTTAGCCATTATAACACATACTAAATAGACTACCATACACTGCGAATACATAGGCCTAAGCTCGCTCTCAGTAGAGTAGCTTGTATCAAACGATATCTAATGATACCCGCCAACATAACAGGTGAATAAAGCTTGCGGGAATTGAGAAGTTTTTCTCATATTGCCGGGTTCCTCTTTACTTGGGCTGTTGAGCAGTCACTACAAAGGCACACAATTCCGGGAAATCGCTGACTAACCAGGCTGTAGTAATTGATATAAAATATCACTAAAAATATTATGATTTTTCTAACAAACCACAGGCTGAATCTATATAATATTAGCGCAGGAAAAGATAGGTTTTAGAAATTTTTAACCGTCCGATGTCCTATAATGGTAATTAAAATAAGTTTTATTCAATTTTTTTTTGTGAGAAGTGCATTCTTATAAGTACACAACTTTCGTAGCCGTAATCGTTAATTTATCAATTACTCTAACACTAGCCTCAAAACAACAATTTGACAGCTCTGGATAAATAAGAAAGGCGTGATCGTTAAATACAGGTAAAATATAATTTTCCCGTACAAAGTGCGGTAACTTATATCGCTAGACAGCTATAAACTATTGAAATATTACTAATGGGAAGCAGATTATCTACCTAACAAAATGTTATACCGGTTTTATCCTATAGCTCGATATTTCGGAAGCAGCAAAATCATATCGGTATGACTAATGGTATAGCAATGATACCGGTATTCGATATATCGGTATATCGTGAAGCCTTAATTTGCATTGTGCAATAGTGTGGAGCGTAGAGTCAACATCTGGCATCGAGGATGGTTGCGGCTTGCTATAATGGCCAACATCAGCAAATGCTGTCACGAGCCTATAGCCACCAGAAGGTTTCTTAATCAGGAAAGATGGGTTGAGGTACTCCGCTACAATGCCAACATCTTCAGGATGTCTAAAGACACCAAGCTCTTCCAGTTGATCAAACTTTTGTAGTAACTCTACCAACCTATCATGGGCGTATTGGGGCACATGACCTTTACATTGGGGTGGCTGAGTAGGACCCATATTGACAACAGCTTGGAAGGGACCAAATGCACAATTGTATCCCTTGTAATTAGGGTTGAATACTTCATCAAATTCATTATGTAGCATCTCAAAGTTAGCTTTCACATCCAGTGGTAGGTTGTGTGGACTGGTGACACTGGTTGTTTGTTGAAAGGGGGTCTTGGTCCGATGTGATATGCAGAGGTTGGAGGTGCAAACACTTGTAAGACTTGGCATATATGATCATTCTTCTGCACTACCTTGGGCTCATCAGTGGAATTTGGTATGCGTACTGTTGACCCAATGCTAGTAACGATATCAGGAGGCCATAACCTTGCGCTCGTCAGTTTCTGACACAGGTCTGTGCGTGGTTCTAGAGCCAGTTGACCATCCTGGATAATATCATTTGGTATGACAACTTCTAGGAACTCTCCTGGCCATATTACAGTTGAAGAAGGGGCTCTCACGAGGTGAGCGTGTGCATGGCGTACTGCATGTGGCTTGGGCATGTTAATCCCAGAATCATAAGAGATCAAGTTCCCATCATTTAGGATAATCTGATGTTTAGCAGGATGCACTGTAATGTCGTTTAATGCCATGAATCGCATGCCACCCAAGACATCAACATCAAGATTCTACACAACTAGCGCCTCAAGGATGAATGTTCTGCCATTACGGGATAGCATCATAACTGTCTCACCTAGGACTTTTAATGGAGAATTTGGTGATTTTAGCACCCATGTATTGAGCGGATGACATGCGAATCATATTTGTTTCTACACGCCGAATGGTAGCATGTGTACTAGGTACAGGTTCATCATCCTGATCGCTGAGCACATCCTCATATTCATCGCAAGTCATTATTGTCCTGTGTCAAAAAAACATGATGGGCTTTGATCATGAATTGACGATCAATTTCTGTGAGGTATTTGCATGAACTTAAATAGTGTCTGTAATCTGTTCGGCCTGCCTGTTTACAAGGGGGGGGGGGGGGGCAGCTGGCTGAGCGTTGTGATCTGTTATTAGGTTTGTTTTGATAAGACATTTTCTTAGGTGCACGATATGGTTTGACAGATTCAATAGTATGCATAATTCTAGTATCGTCTGATAGTCGTAATTCGTCTAGCAATGAATCTAAGGCCTGAGAGATTTCGGGTTTAATCAAAGCCAGGGTCTTTGAATGAAGTTCAGTACCATATCTCTGCTTAACTAACCGAGGTAAATCCTTATTGATGAGGCGTAGTAATGTAAGAATGACAAAGTTTTCCAGTGATGGTGACTGTTCCTCGTCTTCTGTAGGTTTTTCGCCATGATGGTTAATACTGCCATCTTTCTTGAGAAGATTGGCATCTGTGAAGGCCAACAGGCATTGATAAAAGTCTTCGGGATGTTCTGTGGGCTCTAGGCAAATATCTGTGAAGTCTAAGAAATGTGCACCTGTCGACTGAAAACTGTAATGCATACAAATGGTTTGCCAAATGCACTCGATGGACGTAGAGTTCTTTACAATGGTGCTGAGAGCAATAATAGGACAATAAGTCGCTATTTGTCCCAACATTAGATCGAGCACGTTCACCTTCTGTTGAGCCGTAAGACTTCTATCGGCGTGAATGTCTGGGTCATCATTCACAAACCCTCGAAGAGTAGACGTCCTGGTTTTCTTTTCCCATGACACATTCTCAACAAGGAAACTGGCAAAATTAGAATCGAGTGCGAGAGCGTATGGCAAATTTTGCCGCCAGATCTCAAACAAATTGACAGTCTCATTTTTAGACAGGCACCACTGTTATGGTGCTTGTGTGGTCACCATATTAATATTAAAATGAATCACGGAAATACAGTCACGACATTGACCACCTACTCTGGACTAAGATAGTCTTTCAGTTGTGAATGTCGCGTGGCTGAACAAATATAGATCTGTGGGTTGTTGCCTTTTCAGTGCTGCCACCAAGACAATGTGGTTAATAATTACTGACATACACAAACAACAGAGTACATTCACATGAAAACACTTAATGGCGTTGCTAGGCCAAGTACAATGCAATACATAAACAATATTTGAGAACAACTATGGCACAATGGTTATTAAAATATATATAATTGCACGTGCATGAGACAATATGCTTTTATTAGCTGTCTGTACATTATTATGATTATGATATTAGATGATATATGAATGTATTAATTTATTGTATTCATAGGGTGTCGTCTTGATCGCCTTTGTCTAGGTCGTCGTAATCCAATTGTGTTCGTTTGTCATCGATTGTCATAGGAGCAATACAAAACGTCCTCTACCCCATAATCTGCGTTGGTGTTATTTTGGGAGAACCCCCTCCTCCGGTTACAAATGGAGCCTCAAGGTGATGATCTGTGGATACCTGTGAACGTACAGTATTATGTTATGTTATGTTATGTTATCAAATACGGCCGTTAAGGTTAATAGGCCTTTGGCCTGTCAGCCATTAATTAATCCTTCAACACCTTCATTTGCCAGGAGGTGGCTCTGCAGCTGATCAGAAGAACAAGTTCATTCCTAGTATTTAGCAAGAGAATATGGTAGTTGGAAGCCCTCTACAGGAATCAATCATTCGAGTGAGGACCTCCAGGAACAATAATCTCCTGCTCTCAGAATGGGCAGTGTCAGCCGGAGCACCACCGGAGAAAATCCCCCAACAGACCCCCCTTTAGTGGGTTGGTCTGTAGTTTTATTAACCACTATAAAAACATACTTACCGTTCAATCACTACTTGCTAAATCAAATATCTGCATTTAGCTATCAGAATAAAATTTGTATGCTCGCTTACACACTTCCTAATGCCAATACCATCACCATGTAGACCCTCAACCAGGCTTCTGGTAGAGGGACCCCCTGCATTAGCCATACAATAGACTGGCACAAGTCTGTACTCACTCCTTGGTGACGCTTGTCACTAAGCACGCTCGCGCATGCACAGTAGGTCGCAAATGTGAAAACTGATTCACCTTTCTTAATTCAAATGCCATATATCCAGAATAGATTCTCAAATCAATACCCAGCGGGGTGGCTGAGACTGGGTCGTAGTGATTGAACGGTAAGTATGTTTTTGTAGTGGTTAATAAAACTACAGACCAGCCTACTAAAGGGGGTTGTTGTTACACCACAAAAACATCCATTACTGTTCAATCGCTATTTGCTAAACCCGTAGATTTGGTCAGTGTCCCACTACGAAACTTTGGTGGGAGGAGATTTGAAAATCCATAAGCTAGGATAAAAATCAAACAAAACATAACCAAATGTTAATAACACAGTGATTATCAACCAAATAAAACTTTAAACTTAAAGAAATAAATAAAAACCAAAGAACAACCCACATTACACGCAGACGCACGGCCATAACGAAAATGGTGGGATGTGCTTGGTAAATGGTCTTCAGCCTTTTTAGTTAAAATCATAATGTTCCTAAAAAAGGAAGCCGCTGCGCTCTGATCTTTTAAATAAAAAGTAGTAAAAGTAGACTCGGATCTCCATCCTGCAACTTGCATAACTTCGTCTACAGAACAGCCAGCAAAAAGAGCAAAAGAGGTAGCCATCTCTCTAACGTCGTGAGTTTTAATGTTAGAAAGATTGATATGCTCAGGAGAAGCAATCTCATAGCATAGGTGAATGGTCTCACAAATCCATCTGGCAATAGTTGCCTTAGAGACTGGTCTGGCTACCCCTTCCACATACGGAACCCAGAAACGGGACGGATCGGATCTCTTAAAATAAGTATGACGCCTGTAAACTTTTAGAGCTCTGACAGGACACCAAAATCTGTCAGACAGAGAAAAGGAGGTTAAAGATTTTAAAATGATCCGTTTAGCTGGATAACGGTTTGATTGAGTCTTTGATAAAAAAAATCCCTTCTAGGATATAAGACCAAACCGTCCCCAGATTCGATAAACCTATCCTTTTCAGTGGAAAAAGCATTGATTTCGGATCGTCTTCTTGCAGAAGCAGATGCAACTAGAAAAACGGTCTTCAAAGTTAAAAGTTTCAAGCTAATCGTAGAGATAGGTTCGAAATGATAACCTGCCAAAACCTGAAGAACCAGAGCCAAGTTCCAGGAAGGCAAAGGTTTAGCAACTGGAGGACGAATATTACCTAAACCTCTGATGAAACCATTAAGAACCTCAGTATCTTTTAACTTCAGCGTTCAACAAACAACGAAGAGAAGATGCTAAAGAAAGTCTATATCCTCTTACAGTGTTAGCAGACAGATGTAAAGAATCGAACAGATAAGATAAAAAGTATAGCACCTGGGAAATAGAAACAGAATCGGGCACGAGATCATGATCTAAACACCATTCTCCAAAAATCTTAAGTCGACCCTTGTAAACTCTTCGGGTGGACTCCCTCCTGGCAGAATCGATGATTTCCTGAGATCTTGCAGAAACTTTATTTTCAGGGACCGAGCACTCGATAATCTCCAAAACGCACAGACTGACGATTCCTGGGTTTGGATGATGGCAAGTTCAACTTACTTGAGACAGCAGGTCTGGGGAAACTGGAAGCAGACGATGGAAGTCTACTAGAAGATCGAGAAGGTCTACAAACCAGATCCTTTTTGGCCAAAAGGGAGCTATCAACAAGATCTCGCAGATCTGGTCCCTGACTTTCTTCAGAACCAAAGGAATCAGGATTGTTGGAGGGAACGCATAAGCGAAGATTCGTGTCCAGGACTGAGACAGAGCGTCCACAGCCAACGCCTGATTGTCCGGAAAAGGAGACATGAAAGAGAAGATCTGGGCATTCAGAGAGGTCATGAACAGATCTACGTGGGGACGATCCAAGAGGTTGAAGATCGCTTTGACAACCGACCTCTTTAACTGCCACTCTGTGTGGACGAACTTGGAGGGGCGAGACAATTGGTCCGCGAGAAAAGTTCAGACAGCCTGGGACATGAGTGGACACTAGGAAAATTTGATTCATGCGACACCACATGAGGAGATTCCACACCTCCAAGCATAGGAGAGACGACTTTGTGCCCCCTGCCTGTTGATATAAGAGACTACTGTTGAATTGTTTGATCAAGTCGAGATCTTGAGACCCTTTACTCGATCCGACCAAGAAAGGAGAGCCTTCTTGACAGCCCACAATTCCAGAATGTTGATGTGGGCTGACGACTCCTCCAGGGACCACAGGCCTGAAGCAGACAGGGAATCCCAGACCGCTCCCCATCCCTCCTAGGAAGCGTCTGTGAAGATAATTGCTTGAGGAGAAGACTTGACCAGAGGAACACCCATCAGAAGCAGAGAGCGATCCTTCCAAAATTCTAGGTGGGGATTTAAATGCTCTCTGACAGGGATCTGATGGTAGATCGAATGAACTGACTGTTTCCACAGGGACATAAGATACATTTGGAAAGGTCTTCTCATCAGCGCCGCCCATGGAATGAAGTTCTCGATGCTGACCATCAAGCCTATCACCTGAGAAAGACGGTAGCTCTGACCACGGCAGAGGAGGACAGAATTTCCATGGACACTAAGATGGCTTCTACTCTTAGATCTGAAGGGAAGACTACGCCTCGAACTAGGTCGAAAGAAACGCCTAGGTGGGTGAAAACCTGAGATGGAGCCAAGCATGATTTTTCTAGATTTATGACCCATCCTAGACTGCAAGCCAGACTACAGACCTCTGGAACGATACTTGACAGAATTGAGGAAGATTCTGCTTTTAGTAACCAATCGTCTATATAAACGTGAAGGAAAATAGAACGACGGTGCAGAATTCCTGCTACGGCTGACACTAGGCGGGTGAAGAAAAAGGGGGCCATGGTCAGGCCAAAAGGCATGGCTCTGAATTGCCATACCCGGCCCTTGAAAGCGAATCTCATAAACTTTCTGAAAGAAGGGTGGATGAGAATATGAAAATAGGTGTCCTTCAGGTCTATGGAAGACATCCACATACCTGGACTCAGACTGGCAATAATCTGAGATAGTCTCCATTTTGAATTTTGGAGTAGAAATTAGAAGGTTTAACCTTTTTAGATTGATAATTGGACGCCATCCACCTGTTTTCTTGGGGATTAGAAAAAAGAGTTGATTAGTAGCCCGGGTCTACTCTCCATAGAGGAACCTCTTCTATGGCCTTCTTTAGAAACATAGACTCCAATTCATCTTCCAGTGCTTCCAACCTCTCCGGATTGGAAGGGACCGGAGTCCATTTGGACTGACAAGACAGAGAAGGAGGAAGATCTATCCATGATGGTACATAACCCCAGCGGATTTGTTCTAAAAGCCAGGAGTCCTGAACGAGGGCTTGCCAAGTCTCCCAAAACAGAGACAGGCTCCCTCCTACTGGCGCACACTGGGAAGAAAGGACTGCACCGATAGATCCAAAGGTGGTAGAAGAGGAGGCGGAAAGACTGGGAAAGATGGAAGGGAAAGGCCTACCCGGGTTATGGCCATCCCTTCAACCCGTCTAGTCTGAAAACCTCTAGCGGAGCGACCTCTAGAATTAAATCTATAACCTCGTGAAAACACCTGATCCCTTCTTACCTGAGAAGGGACTTGACGGACTTGGGATCTAGGTCTATGAGACGAAATAGATTCGAAACGATCCTCCTCCGCGGATCTGGATTGGGAAGCAGAGGACCGGTTTGAGTTTGTGAATACCCTAGAAGGATAGGCACCATACTCATCCGGCTTGAGACTCTTCCTCCTGGGAGAGGAATTCAGACTTCTGACCGAGGAAGAGCCTCTCTTGACCGACGGTTTCAAAACAGAGATCTGATCTCGCAGATCCTTAGCTGATCTAAGGCGATCAGACTCAGCTCTAAGAATATTGGTAGAAGCCTGGTCAAAGATGTCCAATCCAAAAGGAGGAGCTGAAATAAGGTTACTCCTGAGTGAATTCGAAATATAACTTCTGCAAGTTTCCTTGATCTTCTTTTAGAGGTAATGAAACCCAAGGAACGGCAAACCGAGTTCAAGGAACCTCTTGAAACATCGGCTAAAGATTGAAAAATTTCAGGAGGAATCTGATCACCCTTCTCCTGAGCCTTGAGAAGAGCCTCTGAAAGAAGGGCCATAAAATTTGCTGATTTTCTTTGAGCACGACAAACAGATTCCCATTTAAAAAGCTCAAAAGATGACTCGACCTTAGAGGACTCCTTGAGATCTGAAGATAGAATGTCCCAAGTCGGACCATTGAGAGATTGAGTAGCGGCCAATCTAATAAAATCAACTTTCGGAACCTGAACCGGAGCATCCAACTTGGGAGTAAGAGAGAACTCTTTTGATTGAACATCATTAACATAAAAATCAAGCATATCTACAACCAAATTATCCACTGGAAGGACACAAGGAACACTAGTAGAAGAAGGATCAGAAGAGGACAGAGCGGATCCATAAGAATGAGGATCAATTGAAAACTCATCCTGAAGAAGAAGAGAGGAAGCTATCCATCGATGAGTCGAAGACCAATCATCTGCGGAGGCCCTAACCGGGTAAACCCTCCTAAGATCCCTGGCCCTGACTGATATTAGGATAGTATTAGCAGAAGCCTGAGATGGAGAAGGAGGAGGCCAAAGATCAGAATCTAAAGAAACAGAAGAATCAAAGTTTCTTAAAGAGGAAGGAGAGGTTAAACCTATAGAGGCACAGCCCGAGCAAGAATCCAAAACCAAGGAAGCCTGATCAGAAAGACTAACATCACATTCCTCTCGCTGATTAGAAGGAAACGAATATGAATCCAAACCACTGGCAGAAAATCTAGATAGGATAGAAAATCTAGTGGAAATAAAAGAGCGGTGGAGAGAGGAATCGCGACCTACTGAAAACAAAGAAAAATCTAAACGTGAATCAACTATCTGAAATTCCAATTCTGGAGAAAGAACGACAGAAACAATAGGATCCAGATGATCAAAAGAAGGAGAAGAGGAAGAATAAGAAGGAAGAGCAGAGGCAGACTGAGAAGAAGAGGAAGAAGGGACATGAGAAGAAGAAGAGTTCTGATGAACAGAAGCAGGAATATGAAGAAAACCTGGAGGAGGAGAGATAGTTGAAGAATGAAAAAGAGAAGAGGATTTAGAAACATGACTAGACGAAAAATCTCTAGCCGACATAGCAGATGAGGAGGAAGAAGGATGATTACTACCTTTCTTAGAAGCTACATGAGACATGTTAGAAGGAGAAGAAGAATGAGATTGAGACACCACCTCACGAAAGGTAGGATGAACAAAATCAAAAGAATGAACAGACTGAGAGAGTTAAGAAGAAGGAACAGGATCATGCCTATAAAAAAAGCTGAGCAGGAGCAGCGCGAAAATAGTTAGAATCAGAAGCAGAAATATTACTATAATGGGGATTAGAGTTAATCAACAGCTCATAATCTGATGTGCAAAAATTACTTCCAGAAGAAACTAGTACACCGGAACCGGAAATAGAATGTTTCGCCGGATCTGACTGACCTGGGGAAGCATCTCTTAAACCGGAAGCAGATACACTGCCACCGGAAGCGGAAGCGGAAAAAACAAAACCGGAACTGGAAGCGGAATGCAAGGATGGATCCAACAGACCCGGATATGCATAATTCCTACCGGAAGTAGTTACACTGCTGCCGGAAGCGGAAGTTGAAAAACCGGGACCGGAAAGAGAGGATGTATGCAAAGTTGGGTCCAACAGACCCGGATGTGCATTCTTCCTACCGCAAGTAGCAACACTACTACCGGAAGAGGAAGCTGAAAACCGGAAACGGAAATAGATGAATGAAGCAATGCCGGGTCCAACAGACCCGGATATACATTCTTCCTACCGCAAGTATCAACACTACTACCGGAAGAGGAAGCTGAAAACCGGAACCAGAAATAGATGAATGAAGCAATGCTGGGTCTAACAGACCCGGATATGCATTCTTCCTACCGGAATCAACAACATTACCTCTGGAAACGGAAAAAACGGAAACGGAAGTGGACGGAAAAGCCAGATTATCATGAGACACCTGATGTTCAGACAAGCCAGTAACAATCAGTGCTCATTTCCGGATGCCCGGTCAAACCAGAAAGACAAACCGGAATGCAAACCCGCTTGCCCGGACAAGCCAGGAGCACAGACGGGAGCAGAGGCGATCGGGGATCTTAAAACATTTCTGGCAATAGGAATTACGGAAAAATGAACTTTTGCATGAGATGAAGGATCGGAAGGTTCCGCCACCGATGCCATTGCATGAGGGTTATGCGGCCCCTCAAGACTTATATAGTCTTTTGTCTGGCTCCAACCTGAGGATGATTTACCAGACTTTTTCTTTGAATCACCAGACTTTGATTTCGGAGATTTCATCTCTTGTCTGGAAGTGAGTGAAATCGGCTTGCCCCACTTACGAGAACGACCGCAAGAATGGGAACTATGCTCGGAGTCTGACGACTCTTCTTTGGCAGCTTCGATCGCAGTAGATGTTCGTTCGTCTAGCGACTTGGTTAGCACACATGCAAATGATTCGAATCTAGCGAATAATGCCATAACAGTATCCGAATTGGTACTAGAAGAGGAGCCCCCCCCCCTGTTGTTGATACAGATGTTTTGACCAAGGTAGAGGCCATAGTTACTGCCTTGGTACAGTCAACAACGAAGGCAGAGCGACCTGAGGCAAAGCAGGCTTTGATACAAAATCTTTAAAAAAAATACCAACGGCCAGCCCTTACACATCTCACACATTTTAAACGGAGAGCAAGTGGTGCACTTAAAACAGACATGACCCGCAAAGTCTTTGGCATGTAAACGATCGCATTTTGCCGACGAACATTTCACTCTCTCAGGAGTTAAAACCACATCCTATAAATAAAAGGATAGGAAATAAAGCACTAGCTTCATTAAAACTAATGAGAGAAGCTTACCGAGGAGACGTCAAACATGAACGTAACAATTCTGACTGAAGACTGGAATCACACTGATTCCTGAATAAAATTGTTTGAAAGCACTATATAGGATCTACCTAATAAGAGCGGTATTGGCCATTTTATAACATGGTATATTTGATGGTATATAATAGGCATGGTTTCTCAAACCTCGAAAACGGGAGTACTGACACGAAAACTGGTAACTCAAAACTAGAGTTACAAAAACCTCTAAAACACCATGACATAAAAGTTAAACCTAACTTAGGCAAGACAGATTTCATGGTAGGCATGTTTTCTTGAGTCAGAGATAAATGTAGCTGAACTTTTCAGTGCAAAGCTATAAACTTTTATCCTTAATTTGATAGCAGGCGTCTGATCTGCCAGCAGAATATTTGAAAAGTGAATCAGTTTTCACGTTTGGGACCTACTGCGCATGTGCGAGCGTGCTTAGTGACAGGCATCACAAAGGAGTGAGTACAGACTGGTGCCAGTCTATTGTATGGCTAATGCGTGGGGTCCCACTACCAGAAGCCTGGTTGAGGGTCTACATGGTGATGGTATTGGCATTAGGGAGTATGTAAGCGAACATAAAAATTTTATTCTGATAGCTAAATGCAGATATTTGATTTAGCAAGTAGTGATTGAATGGTAATGGATGTTTTTGTGGTGTAATAACAACTGGTGGTTAAATGATTAACCATTGACTGTATGCGGACCCCAGTGCATATGCGTATTTACATGCATATGTACCACATAGACTACTTATACACGCACGCACGCACACACACATATATACTGGTCCCACAAACACCTGTGTCAACCTACCCATACACACATATAAATCATAGATACACTAAAAGTAATAGTAATGGTTCCAATGATGCATTCCTGCTGATTGTGCTATATAATGTGTTTATATTCACGTTTCCCACATTTTATAATTGTGATAATTTAGCCTACGAGCGGTGACATTTATTTGTGCAAATTTTTTACTGTGATCAAATGTTGTTAGACAAATATTTAATATTATTACCAACAATTCATGATCGTAAACAACATTGTTATATGTATTACGCGGTACTACTAAGACTTCCATACCTGACACTCACTTATATATCAATATTTGATCATCATCATAGTTATCATCATTACCATCGTTATCATCGTCCTAGTTATCATTATCAGCATACTTATTATCTTCATAATTATCACCATAATTATTATCATCATTAACTTATTTTCATCAGCATAATCGCTTCACATTGTATTCAATATATCAGTCAAAGCATATTATTATTTTTAATAAGATATATTCATTCTACTATATTATTCACAGTTCAAAGTTAATGTTATTATTTACTTGTCATACATCGTATTTGCAATATATCAATTGTTAGTGCTGAGTGGCCTGACGGTAATCCGAATGGCATAGGTTCTGTATTGACTGTATATTAATATATATTGCGGTCACCCCCTCCCCCCACCCCTCTGTGTGCTCCACCCCCAACCCGCACCCCCAAATGTGTCTAAATTTCTCAATCAGACTGTTGCATAGTATATTAGCCGTATTCAGTTTCGCACATCCGAGCATCTTCAGATCGGCCGCCATTAAAGTTGGGGCCAACTTACTACATGCTAAAGAGGACTGCCCATAGCAACGCATCGTTTACATTTTCCATGACGCTCTAACCATAAAATCATATATCTGAGAGTCTGTAATAAGCCCGTCAGGTATCAGAAAACATCACATCATGAGTGAATTTTGCAAGATAGTAAAGAAAATGTAATTAACATTTTACGGACCATTGCCTGTAATGTTAAATTAGCCCGTCCGAGAATGGTGTCGCTCCCAGTGTATTATGGGAAATTTGATTGTGATGACGTAATCACGATTCTATGAATAGTGATATATTATTATGGGCGAAAATAACAACATGGAATGTTTCGACTGGCGGTCGAGGCATTCAAAGGGGGGCACTCCTACACCGCTAGATTGATTCCTTTTCTGCTCCATAGTGTGGAGTTGGTGGATCCAGTGGGAATTCTTTCTGTTTTCTCCAAACGGTGGAGTTTGGATCCGAGATTCTATATGAAATATGCTAATAATATGAAATAAACTTCAAATGCCTGTGAGTGTGATTAATCAACAGTCAAATCATTCAAGAACAAACTAGATATCCAAGAAAAAACTTGAATTGGACTGAGCAAGCCATACTACAAAAAACCCACTGAGGCAACAACAAGCCAATGTCTTATGCCTCGTAAAATGATGATGATGAGGATTAAATTTGATTTAAAGTGTTCGTGCTTTGAAACCGAAACTAACCTTTGTTGTCAGATTGTTCTTTTGTTGTGTTGAGTAAATCCCGGCTATCAAATTTCACATCATCATCATCATCATCATTTTACGAGGCATAAGCCATTGGCCAATTTAAAAATAGAGGCGTGGTTTCTACGAGAATACACCTCTAATGTATTGACGGACCATATTATTACGTCATCACAACGATTATACTGTTACACAGACTCCATTTCGGTGACCAGACATATCGGAACGCAGTCCATCTCCGTAGTGGACTGTAAAAGGAACACTATGGGTCGTGTTGATTTTGGCATCATCTTCTTCTTCTTCTTCTTCTTCTTCTTCTTCTTCTTCTTTTCGATCGCTGGTATCACACTTGGAGAGAGTGTTCTCAAGATGAAATCTGTGGTTTTCTGCAGTTCTTCTACAGGCCCATACAGCCTTTCAAGAAAAGAGGTTGACAAAGGCCAGATTTCTTCTCTCAGCAGCTGATACGCACTGCAACATTGACGTATGTGCTCTGTTGTCTGTTCTGCTTCTCCACAAGGACAAGCGGGTGATGCCGTAAGGTGGAACCGCCTGTACATGTGCTGGTTTAGTCTGTTGTGTCCAGTTCTGAGACGAAAAATGGTCACTTGCTCTGGCCTTGAGAGATGATGGTAGGCATCTTCTGATTGAGGTGTTCTATAGAGTGACTTGATTATAGTCTTCATCTCTGTATGGGTAATCAAGTTTTCTGTACGATTCTCTTCTGCACCAACATTTGCCATCTTGTCTACTTCCTCATTTCCTTGGACTCCACAGTGTGAGGGGATCCACTGCAATGCTGTCCGAAAGCGTTTGATGGTTTGTAGTGCTTCTTCAAGTTGTGGCAGCTTGCCTTTGGTGATAGCCTCAAGGACGGATCGGGCATCAGATAAAAAGACAATCTGTGCAATAGGGTCTGCTGTTCTGGTGATGGTATTGGCTGCATGAACCAGTGCTTCGACTTCAGCTCTGTAGTTTGTGCAGTGTTTGCCTGTCGGTATTGCAGCTGACTCATGCTGTCCATTTGGATACTGTATGTGCAGTCCAGCACCTCCGCTCCTATCATCTTAACCTCTGTATCACTACCTTATTACAGACATTAAAATGGACTTGATCCACCCAGTGGTTCGTGTGATATCAATATCCACGCAACGTCAGCAAATTCTTGACCTCATTTTGTGTGCGACAGACGCGCGACAGTTTTGAATTTAACGACGAATTCAGAGGGATTATTTTCTGTATTTGTCATACAGAGGACTATAGGCTTTATATCATCTCGTTTTATGTGAATTAATATTTTCTGGTATGTGGAAAGTAACGCTCGTGTCCTTTCAAGTTTCAATTCTCTCTCCCACCATATTCTGGTGGACATCACTATGCCAATGGCTATTCAATACATACGAGATCGAAGGAGATCTCGCGAGATACGAATGGCCATTGGCTTGTTATTGCCTCAGTGTTTTTGTTGTTGTATGGCTTGTTCAATCCAATTCATAAGTTCCTTCCTTGAAGTCGACTTCCAGTTTGTGTTCTCCAACGTTGGTATTGTGTGATGGTTGAGCTGGTTTGTAGCTGGGTTTATCTTCTCCATGGTGTAGCTTGGACATAAACAAAAATCCTGCGATTCTGAGGTGGTGTTCATCACAGAGTGAAGATGATAACTGATGTTTTCTGACAATAGGCAGAGGCCTTCATTGTTAGGCTGAATGTCATCCCAAAATAGGTTGTAGTGTGCCAATTGCCTTGTGCCAATTTACAAGGGACCAAATATTCCATTGAAGATATCTACAAGGTTGTTGTCACATCTGCTGTTTAGTCGTGGTAGAATGGATGAAACAAATATCTTGGTATTTGATGCCATTGTTTGTATGAGATCCAACAATTCATCGTAGTCTCTGATCATACCTTATAATTTTCGCCTGTCAATATCATTAGTCCCAACATGGACTACTATAGCATCAACGCTTTCCGTCTTATGTAGAAGCTCCAGCGTGTCATGGATTTCTGCTATTCTTGCTCCACTGAATGATCGCACAATTATGCTCATGCCATCTATGGACATGTAGCGACCGTTAAGTCTTTTGAAGGTGGAGCTGCTGATAAGCAGCGTTCTCTTTGGTGTGTTCTTCTGGTCAGTTGTCTGCTGACTGTTGTGGTGAGAACTTGTCCTTAGAGGTGATCTTAGTAGACTGTTACCCAATGCTTTGAGGGTTGAATCCATGTATGTATATGTTTCCGTTTTTCTATGTCTGTTGTTGTTTGTCTTTGGTCTTTGTGACATTGAGGATCTTTGTTCATGTTTGTTATTGCCATCTGGGATTTTTAGTTCACTGGGTTTATGGTGTTCTTTGGCATTGAAATTGTGCTCTTTATTCAGGAAGATCGTTGGGGTAGATTGACTTGTTGGTCCTTTGGAAGTCTTTCTCTGTGTGTTGGTAATGCTAGGGCTTTTATTCTCAGTTTGTTTTGTAAATTGTAAATCATGTACCTGTGATTGGAGAGCATTATTGTGTTTCCTCATTTCTTGTATCGCATGTAGAACCTCTACAAGAATATCATTTGATGTATGCTTATCCAAATCAACAGTTTCTTCCATGGCAGTATCACGTATTAAGCAGACTTCGTTCTGTGGATAAGCTATTGCTCCAAATTCCGCGATCGAATTTACGCTCCTGTGGGGACAGAGCCTTCAGTGTTGTGGCTCCGAGACTATGGAACCAGCTACCTGTCCACATCAAATCCATCCAATCAATTAATGATTTCAAACAAAAATTAAAAACACATCTCTTCACAAGCGCCTTTGAAAATTGACATTGACACATGGCGCTTTACAAATGCTGTATTATTATTATTATTATTATTATTAAGCTGTCACTGGAGGTACCTGTTAAGCTGCTGTTGTCCTCAGTATCTTCAGCTGCATGGCATAATGTGAGGATAGATTGAACAGCGGGTCCTGCAATGTCCTCCTGCGGTACAGTAACTATTGAATCATCTGCTGGTGTTTCACTGTTAACTTTAACCTGTGTGTGTGATGTCATTGTTCCGTCAAGCTCCTGTATCAGGTTCTCTGTTGGTACCATGGTTTTATAACAGTCTGTCACGTATTGTTATCATATTTTACGCACAGGTTTTAATGACTTTTACATTGTTTATCGTCCGCCAAGCGTGTACAGTGCTATTTCAACTAACGACTGTCTTTTTATTAACTTTTTATTGAAAACACCAGTTTTCGTGACTACAGACCCGAGACCTGCCTGTCATCTCATCCATGTGTGTATCACCATCACCATCTTCATGTTGTGCCGCTACATTGTATTTGTCATGTGAACATCTACTGTCGCTTCTGTGATCATTAAGTGTGATAACTAACATTCCAGACAGGCTTCATCATCCAGATCTGGATACGATACCACACTCATCTTATGAATACGATAACACATTCATCTTATGCTTTTAACCTTCACATCTTGTCATCATTGTTGTGATCATGTCTACGTTTGCATTGTGATCTCATACACACTCACGTGTCACCACGCTTGTCTTTCATGTTGTCATCGCCAGTTACTACATGTTTTAACATTATACATCATGTTTTAATATCTTCATCCTGTGATCAAACTACTTAACAGAAACATTAAACATCACTATGATTTTAACACTGTTCATTATTTTAATCCACTGAAATGCATGAAAGTTTACGAACAATTTTAACAGAAAAAACTAATGAACAATTTTACTTTTAATCAGTTTTAAATAACTTATCCTGATGAATTGAACGAGTTACATAACCAGTATCACACCACCTATACTGTCATAGTTGGCGGAGACTTCAACGGATCACTCACTGATAAATGAACCGATTCATTTAGCCGCCATCTGAAAGCCTTTGTCAAAGAACTTAAACTCTTCGAAGGAGGTGAGCCCGGCAACCAAAGTACATTCTACTCAAAGTGTGGTCGTTACAATTCGCAGATCGACTATATCTTTAGTTCAGAAAACAGACTCCTAACAGATTTAAGTATCAGCAGAAAGGATAGTTCACCGACCAACTCATCAAGCCATGTAGCTGCAAGTGTGACAGTACAAGGAGTGACCCTAGTAAAAGCAACAGTGAAGAAACAACCCGTCATATCCTGAACTTGCCGGACCAAGTGCGACTACACATATTCAGAGAAGCTTTATCAATGCTAGACCAAGATTACCCGCTCAATTGTACTGCTGACATAGACACAGCTATTCAACACCTAATGCACACTATGAAGTCTGCCGCCAAAGCAAATGTCCCACAAAAAACAACAAAACTAGCCAGAAAAGGGAGCATCATGACTCAAGATGTAGTAGAAGCAATCAAGATCTCACGTAAAGCTCACTACCTCTGGAAGGAAGCTGGCAAACCTGGTGCTTCTCATAGAACCTCTGTAGAACGCAAGAAGCTAATAAGAATGTACACTGCATCCAATACAACGCAGCAGCAGAATCCAGAGAAAGCTGTACAACCAGATATCTACTGCATCATCCACAGCTTATCAGCTTTTTTTATCGCCGCGTAGCAATCCAGCGCAGACAACCTGTTCAGCACCTGTCAAAGCTCATAGTGGACGATGTGCATATATCCAAAGATGATGACATTCTCAAAGCTATGCATTCACACATTTCCAGACTAGCTCAGCCAGTAAACACAGACTCTTACGATCAGAATTACGCAGACTTAGTACAAAATGATGGTCAGTCTCTAACTAAAACGGTGAAATCATCATATCAATCAATTATGCAGTTGTGCTTCTCCTTGCCAAAATCTGCACTGCAATTGTAAACCTAAGATACATCCTTGCCTCACTGAAATCAGGACTCCCTACTGCAATTCATAAGAAAGGCACGCCAGCTCAGCACCTGGACAACTATCATGGAATAACAATCTCCCCGATCATATCGAAAATTGTCGAATAAATGCTATTAGCACATTCAAAGAACCTCATCGATAAGAAGCAGGATGATCTCCAATTTGGCTTCACAGAAGATGTCTCACCTATTATGGCATCAGTGATAATTACTGAATCTTTACTAAAAGCAAATCGCAATCACTCGTTACTGTACATCGCGACAATTGACACTCAAAAGGCATTCGATGTTGTCAATCACGACTCTCTGATCAGGAAATATCATAACTACGGGCTCAATGGCATTTGGCTCCATTTGAAACTGCTATCATATCAAAATCTGACAACAAGAATTAAACACCATGGGCAGGTCAGCGAGCATTTTGATATTCTGCAAGGCGTGAGACAAGGAGGGATCGCGAGTGCCTATGACTACAACGTATACATCAATGATCTCCTGCTAAATCTCGGTCAAATGAATTCAGGCCTGAAAATCGGCACTATCGACGTAGACAGAGTTTCCTGCGCAGATGGCCTCGTTATCCTTATTGACCGCCTAAATGACATGCAGCTCAACTTGTCAGCAGTAGAGAGCTATGCCAACAGGGAACGATACAATCTCCACCCAACCAAAACAATAGTATCAGTAGCAAATTCACACGTCCCTAATGATACATGGAATGAAAGGAAATGCTGGAGGATTAATCAAGTACCAGTGACAGTCTGTGAAGAATTCACTCATCTTGGCATAACTAGGAATGTCAATAGCTCAGCTCAAGTCCAATCCTTCATACATGACAGAATTAGCAAAGGTCATCGCATGCTATACATGCTGATGGGAGCCGGTCTTCATGGGCTAAACGGTCTACCACCTCCTGTTGCATACAAACTATATACAACGTATGTCCTACCGTATTATATGCATAGGCTAGAATCAACCTGAATCAACCAAAAATAACTAGAAGCACTAGAACTCTTCCACAGATCCACACTGAAACATATACAGCATCTTCCCAAAGCATGTGCTACCTCAGCTGTGTACCTTCTTCTTGGAGCGAGACCCTTTGAAGCAGAACTTGATGCCCGTCGACTATCTTTATTCGCTGCTACAGCATGTCAAAAGGACTCTACAATTGCCAAATTAGCCTACATACAACTCATCGTCAATCGCCCAACTGACAAAAGATGGTTCTCCATGATCGCAACATTATTCCACAAATACAATCTCGGTATCCCTCTGCAATCCATAGAGAATCCTGTAGATAAGAGCTCATGGAACTCGAGAATACGTTCCAATGTCAACTCTGTATGGACAATTCAGTTGCAAGAAGAAGCCCACACAAAGAACACACTAAAACACCTTGGTATCGATAGCTGCAGGATTGGAAGGGCCCACAGCATTTGGACCATATCCACCAATACTTGCGATGTCCAGCGTGCTGTCATCAAAGCGAAAGTTCTCACTGGAGGCTACACTCTTCAAGGTGCGAGAAACAAATTTACTTGTGGACTGGAGTCTGACCTATGCCCAATCTCCCACAAAGAACCAGAAGATGTAGCACACTTCCTATTCCGATGCACCAATGCTCACTCCAGTGCAGTCTGTTACCGGAAGCGTATAGTAAGCCTAGTATCTATCAACATCAATGGTGATACACTGCTCAGTCTAATGCTGGACCCAAACAAATGTTCACTGCTGTCTAATGCTGCCAATCGGTCACTTCTAGAAACCATCGAATCTGCATCTCGCTGGCTCTGCTATAGAGTACATTACTTCAGAGCTAGAGATCTTAATTACCTACATAAATTCGGCAAGCAGAAATCTAAACGCAGAACTACCACATCCAACCTATGCAGTCCAAACAAGTAATTCCGGGTGAAATGTACATTCATGACATTGTTTATAGTTTCCTGTTGATTCTTGAAGTTAGTGCATGGATTAATCAAAGACTAACAGCGTGTTGAACTTTGTACAAAGCCTTCATATAACTACTAACTTGGTGACGGTGCGGCTAACTCATTTAGCATTATCCTGATGAACAGGGGGACTACAACACGGTAACAGTAACCGCAGGCCATTCAGACGCAGCTGCGAACGTCACTCTCTAGTAGTAGTAGTAGTAGTAGTAGTAGTAGTAGTAGTAGTAGTAGTAGTAGTAGTAGTAGTAGTAGTAGTAGTAGTAGTAGTAGTAGTAGTAGTAGTAGTAGTGGTAGTAATGCCGGTGATTGTAGAGTGTGATTTGTCTCCTGTTTGTATTAAATATTATAAATTAACAGATAATCTATATCAATCAGATGCAAAAATTGTATTGATTTAATACCTGTCCAATATCTGTCTGGCAATTTTCTTAAAGGATTTCTGATTTAGGATCTTTTCGCGTATTTTTGTACTGGTGCCGTTCCATAGTTGTAGCTCAGTATGGCTTGCTCAGTCCAATTCAAAAGTTCTCCTTGTTCTAGTGTAAATTCAGCTGCTCGGATTTCCCCCTTCAGGATAACCACAAAATGTTGTTGTTTGTGTGGTTATTTCGGGAACGACTGGAAGATCATCCTTTTATACCTTATTTAATATCATCAGTACATGTACAGTACACATGTTACTAAAAGTTACTAACAGAGGCTCAGCATGGATTCAGACCAAACCTGTCATGTACGATGCAGTTGCTGGAATATTTAGAAATGATAACGAATATGTTAGACAGAAACGAACCAGTGGACATTATATACCTGGACTTTAAAAAGGCATTTAACACCGTTCCACATGCAAAACTGTTAAGTAAACTCAGAGCTTATGGTATTGGAAAACAAATAGTCAAATTGGTTGGAAGCTTTTTGGCCTTTCGTAAACAATGTGTTCAAGTTAATAATGCCAAATCGGACTGGAAAGATGTGATTAGCGGTGGCCCTCAAGGAAGTGTCCTCAGCCCAGTACTATTCCTTATATTTATAATGACCTGCCAGATGTAGTCAACTGTATGTGTAAGATTTTCGCAGATGATACTAAGCTTATCGAAAACCCAAACGATGATAATTTACAAAATAACATAGATAAAACTTGTAATTGGTCAATAGACTGGCAGCTGCATTTCAATTCTACAAAGATTCACGTACTGCATATTGGGAAGAACAACGCCTGAAAGCAGTACTTCATGACCGACACTGACACTCATCCACAAATATTGATTACTGGAAGTAAAAAGGACCTTTGTGTATACATTGATGACACCCACATTAATACAATTATTACACAAGCGAATAGAATACTTGGGGTGATCAAAAGAACATTCACATATATGGACCAAACCATGTTCACTACATTATTCAAGACCCTGGTCCAACCGATCCTGTAATATTGCAATCCTGTATGCGCACCTCACCTAATGAGACAGTCAAAGAAACTAGAGGGCGTACAGCGGAGAACAACAAAGCTTGTCCCACAACTTAAGGAACTCCAGTACAAGGGCAGATTAACATTGCTTGGACTGATGTCTCTAAAATATAGACGATTCAGAGGCGATCTCATAGAGACATACAAAATACTCCATGGCTATTACAACATTGAAGCAAGTAAGCTACTAAGGAAGTCCCAGGTGGAATCTACACGTGGCCACACATACAAGCTGCATAAGCAGCACCTTAGCAAAGACACTCGCAAGCACTTCTTTCCTAACAGAGTAATCACCCCATGGAACTCCCTGCCAGCCAGTATTGTAAATGTCAAGAACATAGAAACTTTTAAAATCGAAATAGACAAACACTTCAAAGACATAATGTACACCTTCGACTAGAGACGAGTACCAACCAACAGCCAACAAATAAAGTGTAGCTATCATAAAGCTATGCGGAACATGCATACATCTTACAATACACGCTGTAGATAAAATTGGGCAAGCAACAACAGGGAAGGGTGCAAGCTGCTCTGAGTGTAGGCGGCACACCACAGCCAACGTTCAGAGCAGTGACCCATGACTGTAGGTGGCACATCGCAGCTATCGGTGTTGGACCATGCACCCTCCACCACCCATCCCCCCCCCCCCATCACAACCACCTCACAAATACAAATACAATTTATAAATCTACTACTAAAAATACTCAATCAATATTTGTCCAATGCTATCATCACAGACTACGAAATCACATATACATAAATTGACATAAAGCACAACGTAGACTAGGAAAATATATTAATCACAGCCTAACTAAATCAAACTTTGCAAAATGATAATGCCTAAATCAGCCACACAAACACAGCAAACCAGACATCTAACAAATAGCTACGCAGGTGGGGGGTGCAATCTGTTCTAAGTGTAGGCGGCACACCGCAGCTAAAGTTTAGACCAGTGGTCCAGTATTGTAGGCAGCACACCGTAGCTAACAGTCTGGATCATGCGCTTCTCCACCAACACTTAGCTCAGCTTACATTTCAATCTTGACAGACACAACTTATTTATTTCAAGACTATAAAGTAAAACAATTGTACACATGTATATAGATTGTATTCTTTTCTGCATGGTGTAAATAATCCCTTTTGCCTCGCTGGAAGCCGGAGGTAAGTATGTTAAGACACAACTAATACTACTGGGACAATAAGAAGCCTTGGCTTATGTCCCGAGAGTTTTGATATTGATATTGATATTGAAATGTGTGATATATATGAAGTCATGTGTGAAATTTAATAATACTTTAACTATGATTAATTAAATAAAACTATGTCACTATAAACATTTATATATTGCTATTTACATCATAAAGACTAGGATGGAGACTGATATGGAAGCCGTGCAGCCTAAAAAGTGTGAGTTGATATTGAATGTGTCCTTTGTAGGCCGCTTATCATTATTCATGTTGGGATGGGCATGGTGGAGGGGTTATTCAGGATCATGTCTCTGTTTTGGGCCATTTCGTATAAAAACTGCCAGACGAGTGGTGAGAGTTTTGGAGGACAGGCTAAGATGAAAAATAAGTTTTCTAAGTTGGTCAGATTAGGGAAGGTGGGTATAGTTAACATAAGATTTGTTATATAGCAGATCTCTGTACATTTTGTTTACTGAACATACGGCCATAAAATGTAGTTCATCTTCTACTTCCAGGTGGCATAATCTGCATTTTCTGTCCTTTCTCTCAACCTTCCTGTATCTACCAATTTCTTTTTCTAAGCGATGAGCACAAATGCATATTTTGGTCAATGATCTCCGAAAGTTTGATTTGGTTATATGAGTGAGATATGGAGCAATGGTGTAATGTTTAATATATTTATAACACTGTAATTTTTCAGATGACATTAGTTTCTGATGATAGTGTTCGAGATAATTCTGTTCTAGGATATTCTTTACCACATTCCCCATCTGTTTCCTATGGTGTGGTCTTGTATCTAGGGATGTGGCATTTATGTTGTTCTGTACGAACATTGTATTGTTGTAAGTGTGCTGTTCTGTACGAACATTGTATTGTTGTAAGTGTGCCAGGTTTGATTTTTTTGCGAGGTCTAGTGTCTTGCTGCACAGGACAGCGTCTGCTAGAAGTGTGCGATTGGATGGTAAGTTTTCCAAATGTGCCAAGTATTTAGATATAAGGGTGTTTATGTCATTAATAAGTGGGTATCTACCAAGCTCGGATTTACATGCTAAGTTGGTAGTGTTTCTACCTACTTGTAAGTTAAATTTAAAGAATTTGGAATGGACTTTCTCATATAATGCAGACTCCAATATGTCCATGTATTTGTGATAATTCTTGTTTGTCTGTTTCCGTTGGAGCTAAGCTGCCCATATTTCAGAGTTGTATAATATAATAGGTTTTATTAGGGCGTCAAATAGTTTAATGTATAGCTTGGGTGGTGGAGGCGAGCCAGAAAAGGTTCTCTGGAGTTTGAAGAGTACTTATAGGCCCTTTTCATAGAGGTTTTCTTTGGCTTTGATGAGGTTACCATTTGAATTGAAAGTGCATCCAAGGTATGTATATTCATTCGCTTGACTAATTTCTTCAGCACCTATTTTTGTAGCAGCTCGTTGGTTTACCCCGTTTGAATATCATATAATTGGACTTTTCACATTTATTGTCAGCTTCCATCTCTTACAATATTTATCTAGTATGTCAAGAGATTTTTGTAGGCCACCCAGGCTTTCTGAGAGAACTACAAGGTCATCAGCCCAAATCAAGTGATTTAGGGTCTCGTTTTGGAGTGTAACTGGGTCAGAGGAGCTAAGAGGAAATGTAAGGTCGTTTAAGTAAATATTAAATAGGATGGGGCTGATGTTATTTCCTTGTTTTACTCCTGTCTTGGATGGAAATGCTTCTGTGAGTTTGTTGTTTATTTTAAGGGAAGTAGTAGTATTATTGTACATTGCTTTTATCATCCGCTAAATCTTTCCACATATTCCCATGTGCAACAGTTTCAAGAGTATTCCTTCTCGCCAGACCTTGTCAAATGCTTTACTGAAATCTATGAAACATATGTACATCTTTTTGGGATCACGTGTGATGTACTTGTTGATTAGAGATTTTAGAATGAATAAGTTGTCTGCTGTTCTTCTGCCTTCCCTGAACCCAGCTTGATTGTTGGGCATCAGATTATTGGTTTCGATGTGATTTATTAACCTGTTGTTGAGAATACTAGAGCAGATTTTTCCTAGATTACTGGCTATAGTTATTCCACGGTAGTTGTTGGGGTCTAATTTTGAGCCCTTTTTGTGGATTGGCACTATGTATCTTGTAGACCAGCATGATGGATATATACTACTGTTGTAGACTGTATTGAAGATTCTAGCGAGGACTGGTAGAATAATATCTTTCCCATACTTTATCATTTCATTTGTTATTTGGTCGAGGCCGCAAGTCTTGTTATTTTTTTAATTTGATATTGCATTCAAAACCTCCTTTGATTTTATATGTTCATTTAATGGGCTGGCAATAGGAATGCATGCTTCTTTGATTTTCAGCTCGCAGAGTATGTCTTCTGACGCCTTATCATTTACGGGAGGTTCTTGAATGTTGAGTTCTCTGAAGTGGTTTTCTAGGTTGATTAGTACCTCTTCTGGGAGAGTAAGATTATCAGGGGATTTACTTAGAAGGTTATTTATTACTTTCCAATACTGTTTTGGATTGTCACCATACATGTTTTCAAGCTTATTAAAAAGTGTCAAGCTTATTAAAATGTTTCAAGCATATTAAAAAGGTTTATCTTTAACAGCTATTGTGTTTTTGGTCATTTGTTTTAAGTTCCTCCTGAATCTTATGAAGTTATTTCTCGTGTGTGCATTATTGGGAGATTTATGCAGGACTTGAGCTGTGTGTCGTAACTGTTTGTTTAGATTTTCTAAATTTGCGGGTTTGTTAGATTTCTGATTCTTTACTTTGTTGGTAGATTTTATGAGACATGGACATGTGTGTGATGCCACCCCTAGCATAATATTGCTCAGTTGGTTGACAGCGTCGTCAATATTCGTCAAATTGTAATTCATTGAACTTTCCATAATTAATTTAATACCCCGTTGTGAGGTTTGCGTTACAAGTTCTGATAAATATTTAGTCTTGTTGGATTCTGTGAGTTTGTATCGCATCGGGAGTGTTGAGTTGACGATTGGATTTTTAATGATTTTCTGGTTGCAGTTCGTGATGAGAGACAGGGGGCAATGGACAGAGTGTTGATTTTGAGCATCAACGTGAAGGCTCAAGATGTTGGTCATGAATTTATCATCGCTTAGTATGTAGTCAACTGCCCTACTTCCTTCACAGTTGAAACAAGTTAGTTTGCCTTGATAAGCTCCTTGTGTCTGCCCATTTAGGATACGAATGCCCCCTAATATACACAGTTTTTCCATGGCTATTGTGTTTAGTGTCTTGTGACTTACGACTATGGTGTACGTAGTCTGAAATGTAATCATCAGGGAGCGGAAAGTGCCTATGATTATTTTGAATAATGAAATCGTTTATGGGTTGGTCATTTTCAATGGTTCTTGCATTAACATTTCCCATTAATAGAATTGCCCATTTCGAACTAGAGAGCAATCTCTCTTTCAAGGGAGGTGAATTGGTCACGAGAGTAAGGAGAGTCAACATGCGGGATATACAGGCAGCACGTATATAGGTCTTCTGCCCAGCCAAAGTGTTTCTTAGATAATTTGATCCATAGGGTAGTCATTCTTTGTATTCATTTCAGTAACATAATTATGGTATTCATTTTTATACAGTGGTAAGACCCCCTGAACCACGACCAACCCGCTTCTTTGAATCTTTAAACGTATGTTTGGTGATGGATGATTAGTTTTGAAGCTGCAGCATGCAGTGATCTAGGTTAGAGGCGCTTACATGTGTCTCTTGTAAACATATGAAATCATGTTTGCTAATCATCTGTTGCACACCTTCCACATCCAGCTTTTGCTTAATACCATCTATGTTCCATGACAGAAAAGATAATAGACTGTGGTGATTTTTGTGGTTCCACAGAATAGTAAAGTACAAATATATCCCAATCCAAAGCAACGTATTAAACTAGAGTAATTGAGTTGTTTTATAATATGAGTTCCAACTTGATATTATACAGATGGCATGGAGGCGCTATTCGATGTCCTGTGAGATAATGGATCTGTAAGAAAATTACGGCTGCCCACTTTTGAATAATGTGGGTGAGGAATTCTACTGCCGCATACAGTAGCAAGCCTCAGCTCCATTATTCACAAAACTGCACAACTGGCATTTAAAAAATAATATACATCAATAAGTCATCAGCAGTATTTGAAAGCTTGTGAGAATTAACATGAAAATATACCTATGTGTCATGACTAATCATTTCCCTGCTTGGTTTAGATATCTTCCGGTGATCATTGGCATGAGAAGACAGTACAAGTCATATTTGGCAATTTAATCACTGAGTTGACGTGTTCTCTGCGTTGAATATGCGAGCATTAAAATGAAGATATGACCAAATGTCATAATTTACCTTTTCATCATTAGATTAGCATATGTTCCGGTTTGAAACAGTGGACATTAACAAGAAAATATTGCTGCAGGCCATTATTACTTTGTTAAAACGTCTCCATTTTGAACACGTGGCCATTGACATGAAAGCATTATAAGTACATGCCATAATTGACCTTTTCATCACAGAGTTGACTTGGTATGTTCTCTGTTTTGAATAAGAGCACATTGATATCATACATGAACACATGTCGTAATTGACCTTTTCATTCCTGAGCAGTCATGTTCTACATTTTGAACCAGTCGGATCTACCATGAGAATATAAGTATAAGTCATTATGGATGAATCCAATCTCTCTGTTAGGAATATGCCATCATAATCAATTAGGTCACACGTATGTAGGCTGACATCCCAATCATAATTGACAGGCATACTCCATCATAAGCCTGGAATAGTCTTCCAATTGTACGAATTGTATGTCTTACCATTTAATAAAAATTCTATTTAATATTTCGATATGCAGCAATATCGCCCAGGCAAACCAGTTCCAAAATATCCAACATGGTAGCTGTATAGCAACCATGAAATTGAGATTCTGGAAATTTAGGATTCAAGATATATAAGTCGATACCAACACACGTAAAGCATGGGAGGAGCCTAGCTAGAGATGGATGGGGCATAGCCAAAAGTTGATTCATCCAGTGGCCATTTCATCACTGTGTTGTCTTATACACCATGAGTATAAAACTATTCATAGTTGACGTATTAATCACGGAATTTACATATTCTCCGTTTTGAATCAGTGGGAATTAACATGACCATATGAACACATGTCAAATTTGACCCTTTCATTATTGTGTTGATATATACGCCGTTTGGAATCAATCAGAGTTTGGGCATAGTATATGTAATACTACATGTACATATACTTGTATTAAGGAGCCCGATGTCTTTTGAGATAATGGACCTGTAGGAAGATTACTGTGAGGAATGCCTCCGCTTTATACAAGAGTATGATCAGGTACCTTATTCCCAAAGGGTTTGCTCCATTTGTCAGTTTGAGTGTGTGTTTGTGTGTGCGTGCGTGCGTGCGTGTGTTACCTGGTATATCATTAAATGTAATATAATATAGTATATATTAGAGTCACATATTCACACGAAAACTCCCGAAAACAAAACTGTCAAAAATGTAACTCCCAAGATCCAAACTGTGCACCACAATGCAAAGAAACGAACCCAATTTCAACATGCGGTGATCTCACCATGCAAAATTTCTTCAACAGTTTTTCTAGTTGCTAGAACCGGAGAAACCCCCACAAAAAAACACCACATCGATCAATACTGAATGAAACACTACATATCAAGACCAACTCTGACCCATTACATTGAGGCACAAAATCGGAGGCCCCAACAGGACACTATTCCAACAATTTCATCATCAGGCATTCCGGCGTGAACACATGTCTTGAATCATTGAAGATTATAATATATACAACCTACAGCACAGTTTAGAAATAACCCAATATGTCCCCAAGACAAAAACATGTTATTTGAACATGATTTAAGAAATATTCTGTCGAATATTCCGAACACAACTGCGCTGGTTTTTCAGTACAATTATGTTCAAAACATTGTATTCAACAGTACAATTTAGTTCCCAACCCCCACCCCCTTCCTAGGAAACATGATAAGTCACCTCCGAGCTGCACTGTACCTAGACCAGAGTTTCGAGAATCTGATATTTGTTGCTACACAGTATGGGCTTGTATAATTGGGCTACATATGGATTAGTCCAGTTAGCAAGTGTTGGTAGAGTATGGCTTTGACGGTATACAAGACCAAATAGTGGGTATATATGTTCTTTGTATAGTTTTACCATTTGGCCAAGTTCTTGATTGTTGGGATGTTTAAAGTCTCCATTGTTAAAGACACGACTGCTGGAACATGTATTCAGTAGACTCAAATATCTAATATGTGTAGGTTGGCACAAGCCATTGACCTGTCTGTCCATCATGTTTTTTGTTGTGAGAAATATCTTGGTGGAAAACTATGCTGAGGATTACATTAATATTCGCTAGCTTGTGGGATACCATGGACAGCGGTAACCAAACGTCACCGATTACTGTTTGCGTATTTTGGTTCTCAACGTCGTTACTGCCAGCTTGTAGGATTGGCATCTTACGGTAATGTGTCATATTGTTGATGAAATTTGCAGCTCCTTTAAAGTCTTCTGCCTTAGCTCCACCTTTGAGACTAACAGATCTGGGATAAGATGACGAGGATTGATTGATTGATTGAACATTCGAATCACCAACAATTAGCACATCGGTCGATCTATTTATGTGATTTGGCAATTCATGCTGAGAATTATGCACAATAGTTGTCTCGTTAAGTACCAGGTTCTTCCGCATCATTGTGTCTAATTCATCTGATGCACTGGTAGCCAGAGGCATATGGCAAGTTTCAACTGGGGCTCTATTGTTTATTGAGTGCTGATATGCTGAGATTGGTTTCGCTGGGTACACAGTATGATGTATAGTTCTTTGTTGATTTGTTCTTTGGCTCTGTTGACCCTGTGCTATAATTATGTTAAGGTGTTGCCATTGGTCTCGCTGCCCTTACTATAGGCCTATGTGAATCCATATCCTCAGCTAGGCCAATAGCCATGGTGGAAGTTGTGGATGTTTTGCATGAAATTGACGAAGCCGCTGATATGCCTTGTGGGATGTCTTGCCCTGTCTGTACATGCTTATCAATTCCTACTGCCTTAGTTGTGTTGGATGATATTGGAATGCGGCTGAGAAGTGCACTAAATCTTTTGTTTATGGTGTCTGTTAATTGGTTTACTTTCTTAGTCAATGTTGCTAAGTCAGTTTTCATTTCTGCATTAGATTTTAACAGTGTTTCCATTGTATCATCACATTCTTTTTGGTGGTTATTAGAAACATTATGTGCGGCCATGCAATTTTTTATATCTAGGAGCAGGCTGCAGATTGAATCTTCAACAGTTACTAAAGAATTGAGTATTAGATCTGTGTCACACTGTGTGGCGCTGTCAATGCAGTTGTGATTATGTATTTGAACGACTTGGTCAGTTTGTGTTTCGATGAATGAAGTTAAGATGGTAGGTTTTAGATCTGTGTCACACTGTGTGGCGCTATCACTGTAGGTGTGATTATGTATTTGAACGACTTGGTCAGTTTGTGTTTGGGAAAATGAAGTTAAGATGGCAGGTTTTAGATCTAAGTCACACTGTGTGGCACTGCCACTGTAGGTGTGATTCTGTGTTTCTGCGACTTGGCCGGTTTGTGTTTGGGAAACCAGAGTTAAGATGATAGGGCTTGGATCAACTGTTTTAGCACACTGGTTATGGTATGCGCGTTCCACTAGGTTTGAAACTATAACTTCAGTATTCTCAGTACAATCCAGGAACTGTGCATTGAGTTCATTTATTTCTTTGTCTGGATCAGTTTGTTTTTCTTGAAGTGGATCTTCTGCATTTTGATTTCTGCCTAGGAATTCCACGATCATTAATTTCATTTCATTGTCCTGCTCTTTGAGATCTATATGGTTTGGGAGCATATCTTGAATTTCTCGGAGATGATCTGTGATGTTATCTAGGTTTCCATTGATTAGGATTTTGCATCTGGTACGAAAAAAGTTTACAGTAGTTTGCTTCTGCTTTTTGTTGGAACTGTCAACATAACTTATCCTAAGTATATCATTACACACATGACCAGTTTGTTCAGTCTGTTCAGTCATGTGTAATGTGACATGTCTTTCTAGTTCCATTTTCACATAGTACTGTCGAATAATCATCATTGAATGCTCGAAACTAGCTGCCATGAGAACAATTAATAATTGTTTTTGTTTACCTGCTGAGATTACTGTTATTCCAAATGTTTCTTCTCCATTTGCTGCATCCAGTTTATTCTTCATTGCTTTATCTCTGTTCAGTTCATAGTCTAGAACGTGTGTTGCATGTGCTGATTCCTGCTCTATGTAGTCTACATAATCAATAAATTTTGGATTTGGCCAGTGATCCCGTGAACGTCTTCTTATGTTTGTATTATAAACAATTTCTAGATCTTGCATAGGTTCGGACACAGTTGCCATGATGCTTGTCACATATATAAATAGTTCTCGAGATTAGTTTCGTTTAGATTTTCGACATTCTGCAACAGTTACCGTATTTGCTAATTTCAGTTTATAGAGCTTAGCTAAACAGATAAATTCTACATCTCACATTACTATTATGATGATTGTAACATCTCTTAAACTATTCACACTGCTTTTTACTGGGATATATTCTAACTTTTTTTAAAACAGTCGGACAGACATTGTGGCGCAGTGGTATTCAGTCATTCATTGTTCTAAACAAATTGTTTGTATAAATGTTTATCAGAGCCCCGTTGAATAGTTTCATTAATAGTTTCATTAATAATCCCTTGTCTTGTGTACAAGTTCATTAGTGTACTGTTCATGTTCATATTGGTAGCACGGCGGTGTTACTTTAGCTCAATGGCATGTTTGAACGAAACCTGGTTGTTTCACCCCGATTCCCGTTACCACACCAAGTCATTTCGCAACTTTGCCTGTTCACCCTGGTATTTTTCTCTAATAATTCCATTCGCCATGGATCGCTTCACACCGTTTGAACTCATCAGTATTTTTGCAGCTCGTCGTTGGTGCAGTACATAACATAACTCTCTGGACAATCTTAAATAGTTTCTGTGATGGAGCCTTATGTCTAACAAGCTTACTGGGATCCAGGATCGCCTGTGTGCAGTTTTATTCGTCTGCTTGAAGGCCAAGTTGTTTCAAGCAGCTGCATATCTTCTTAATTAGTATGTCTCTAGGGGACTGGAGTTCTAGGCATACAAGAAAGAAGTGTACCAGAGTTTCATCCTCAGTTTCACACAATGGACAAATTGTCAGACCCATTCTATTCTGTGTCGTGCCGCCCAATTTGTTCTAGTGTAAATTCAGCTGCTCGGATTTCCCACTTCAGGATTGCCACAAAATATTGTTGTTTTTGTGGTTATTTCGGGACTGACTGGAAGATCATCCGTAGGACCTGGGTCATATAGCTTTGAAATAATATCTTCAAAACTGAAGCAGTCAAAATGAATTTGCTGCTCGGCGTGTGTCAGTCATTGTTGATTGTTCCTAGTGTATTGGTTCAATTATAGGCGTGTGTGCATGTTGTAGTGGTGCTATTTGGGTGGAGTGTGTGATGGAGGCTGGTGGGTGGAGAGTGGTGGGTGAATTTGACAGCATCAATCTATCAACAATCTTGGACGTACTATATCAAGCTGGCTGTAATGACGATGAGCTGCGACAAGTAAGATTACCATTGACAAGTTGAAAGTGTGAGTTAAAATGTGGCGTCTGGGGCATGGAGAGCTCCAGTTTCTCCACATGGAGATGGCTTCTCTCTGGGTCTGTATACATGCTACCTTGCCACATTGCTCCAGTCTGTGCGAGCGTATTCCAAAGACAAAAACCCATTAATATATATGCTGGGCATCCCATTAGAGATGGAGTGGTCCACAGACAATGTAGACTTCATAGATGAGGAAACGTATCCTCTCGATAACCTACCTATAGCTGCAGAACAACTCAAGAAGGTGAATCTCTTCATGAACGAAGCCAATATCGAGCTTACCCATGTGCACCTATCACTCATATGGAGTCAGTGACAAAGGCACCGCCAAGCATGGTGGGCAGAAATGGAGGAAAGACAAACTCCTTGGGTCTGACATCACTGCACGTTGCATCATAGGAAACATTTCCTTGAGTCGACCAAGATAGAAACATAAATACTTTAAAGATGGGCCTGATTAACAGGTATGTTTGAGCAATCTGGTTTTATCATCTACAGGTTTTATTGTATATGCATTCAAGATTAGGTTGGCTTGAATTTGGCATTGTTCCACACTGTTATTGAGTTTAGATTTAAATACGTTTTGGCTTTTTGCACAGACAATTTCACTTGATAGACGGTTCGAAACATTTACAACCCTTAGTGAAAATGAATTGACTTAGTTTCTTGTACCATTTATAAATATTACCCTAGTTTTAGTGTTAGATAATGGGAGCATAGATTCCATTAGGACGTCGTCTATCTGTTGTATAATTCTATTCATCTGCATGATATCAGTTCTTGCTCAGTAACAATTCTGTTGCCCTTCTCGCCTCTGAACATCTATTATTGACAGTATGAGGTCTTAGAACCCACCACGCCCTCACAGGAAGGTCACTAGTGATGGATATCTGTCTCTTACTCCCTGCCAATAAATGCTATTGCGCTTTCTAAATTGCTTATGTGAACTGTAAATTGTCCTAGTGATGTTATATGTGGTTGTGGTGCGATGGTGACCAGATCATCATATGATTCTGGAGCTCTCACTCCGTAACATGTATGCACGCTGTCTTTCTGAGGAAGATACTATGCAGGGCGACCTTTGGGAAGCTGGACATCTTCGCTAGTTAGACATATGTGCCAATAGATAAGTATGAGTCCCTGCCACTTGCGGCCAAAGCTTGGAAACGTATCTAACAACTAAAGGGTAGTTAGACTTTAGCAGAAGGCCCGCATAAATAGAGCGGCAACTACCAATTCAGTATCTTTGGACCTACATAAGACGGTGACCTATGGATTCTTCGGAAATCATCCGACCCGTCTTCACGTAAACCAGTATGCATTACATTAACTTTGGCTTCACTAGGATTAACCACTGCACTTAGATTAGAATGTTCAGTGATTTCTGGCAATGTCTGTATCCCTAGAGATGGAAAATATGTGATAGCATTACAGCATTCACAGCTTTCTGTATGTTATCTCTTTTTTAAGAAGCCTTCCCCATTTTCACAGCATTTGTATTTGTGTTGTATTTTGAAAGGGGTGACTGCACTAAACGGTAAACCTAAATACACTTTTAAATAAACAAGTCAGAAACATAAAATTTGGAGCCAATGTGAATGACAGATGATCTCTTATAAAAAGCTAAACAACACTTTAATTGATTGAGAGACGTCACTTTAACACATTTATTTTTAAGACGTTTCAAATGCAATTTGTGAAGTTTTATTTTTATACAGAAAATTATTATACGGTTTAGGATGACAACATCATACAGCCTTATTGAAGGTCCCTGTTGCACCAGAATGATGACCGGACTTACAATATGATCTATGCATAATAGCTAAGGTGTCATTTCAGCTATATTTGGGTAATGCTATACGAATGCGCGTACATGCTATAATTTCAAAGTAGAAAATCTGCCTATCTGTCTGCGTGTCAGCAGCTATTTCTCAGACAATATTGATTCGATATGGATCAGATTTTAACTCAAGGCAGTGACTCGGTAAACTAGGAATTCTAACTTTGGATATGATAAACGATTTAAAAATCACCAAATTACTCATTTGATTCCGTTTATAATAATACATGGGCTGGGGTAATTCTAAAAAATTATCAATCTAAGTAAATTGAAAACACGTTTTCGTGGCGTTTACACAAATTGCCGTCTGCTATGATATCATAATCTATATGCTATACACGTTTCTGCCTTTTACTTGTATCAATGTATATATTTGTTTGACGAAAACACACAGCCTATCCGAAATGTGGTCATTTGCTAGAATGTTTTGTTTTGATTAAATGGGAATTAGTATGAAATCCTATTTATACCTAATGCTATAAGCTTACTTTTATTTTTTGTTTCATGTAATGTAGTGGTGATGTTCATAGAACTGTGCACTAGACTAGAGTAGAATAGGGTAGTATTGCTGTAATACCTTTCTTTGCAATCGGAGAAAGTAACCAACGCAAATCTCCCCAAATGCACCATCCACGAGGCATGCCAGGAATCATCAAAAAGTCACCTGATCGGTCCACAGAACTATGAATCATGGCTACCTTTGTTGGAAGCCACTGAAATTTGGGATTATGACTTAGAGAGAAGGAAACCCCCTCACCCCAAAAAAATTCACTATCACAGAAAATGCAGGAGCCTTTTCACCATGAAAAGTGAATTGGAGACTCTAAAGCGGGCAGCAGATGCCACTTTCAGTGATGGAGCTGGAAGCAGTAGTTGTACAACACAAAGGACATCGCGACAACCCTCATCAGCATCAAGAGTGTATGATTCCAACGGCAATTTCTGTGGAAAGAAAAAGTACCTGAAGCGGTCAGCATCACGGGAAAAGCTTTTCAAAGATATATAACTGAGGGTTGACCAAAGACTCAGGGACTGTGCAATTATAAAGGAAGATGAGAAGATATTAGCAATTATAAGTCGAGACATTGTAGCTGCCGAGGCCCATTATCATGCTTCGCATTACAAGAACTACACAGGATGCAAGATAAATTACCAAGAGGGCTTGGCAAGGACAATAAAGAGGACAAAACATGTGCTGACGAACTATACCAAATGGTGGAAGCAAAAACCTATAAAAAAAACTTTTCCAGTACACATGAACTGTTATCATACCCAATAAGCATATTGTCATGATCACTGCACTGGGAGCCAGTCATGATTACAGCACTGACAGCCAAACTTAAATCTGTAATGTAGTCCAGTGTAGTTGAACTTTTAAAGGAGTCAACTAAACACACATTTAGAAAACTGGAATCTGAGCTTGGAGAATCCATTCATAATTTCCCAGATAAATAGGGAAAATTGCTAACTGTTTCAGGCAATGCCATATTGCAGAACAGTGTCTTATAAGACCAGAGTTGCAAAGATAAATTTAAGTTTGTAAAACAAAATCTACAACTGTCAACAAGTTTTGATCTGCTATAATGAAATTCATGAGAATAACTCTATAACCTTACCATCCTTCTGATGTAAATACAAAATTATTCATTGCTTCATTATTCATATCTTGAATGGTTCATCACAAGGCTACTTACTGGATGCCCTGAGTCCATCACAAAGGGTCAATATGCTGATTCGGTCATTTAGTCTGGACATAATTTATGCAGTGACATGTGGCCAACAGAAACCTCCTAAACATCTTCCGTTACCATATGCTGTGAAAACACTCTGGTAATGTTGAAGTAATCCAGACACTGAACAGACTTGGACATGGAGTGTCATACTCACAGCTGGGAGAAAATGATACTGCCTTGTGTCTCCAGAAACTAGCAGCTACCCTGAATGAACAAGTTGTTCTTCCAGCTTCTATTCAGTCTAATGTAGTCACAACTCTATCCTGGGACAATATAGACAGAATTGAAGAGACGTTCACAGGAAGAGAGACATCTCATCGGATGAATGGAATCGCAGTACAGCCCAAAGTTTATGGGCCAGATCGCGCCAAAGCTACTCTCCTAGACATAAAAAACAAAAGCAAAGAACTAATTCTACAGAACATCAAGAGCTTGAAGTACACATTGCTGGAGAGCGAGTTGGTCCACAGCCACTGATAACCAAAGCTACTAATTTAAAATAAACTAGGAGAGTAGCATAAATAGCCTGGGAGAAGAATTTTATTCTCATACGGAATATATAAAATCAGAATATTCTGAGCTGGACTTGGTTCAGCATCATTACTAGAGACTCAGCAGATGTTATTGGCTACCTACCTATCATCAATGCACCGGCTACCAGTTTGACTACCGGTTTTTCAGATTCTTAATCAGCCAGAACTAATAGACAATGTATGGGTTCAACGAATGCTTGTGTCAGTAGTCGTGTCCAAAACCTGGGATTTCCACAAAATTGGCATTAATATGTCATGAGCCTTGTACACAATTAAACGCCCAAAGATCCTAGATGTGCTATGCCAAGCCAGTTGCAATGAAGATGAGCTACGACCAGTGAGACTACTACTTGCTGACACTAAGCTGAGTACGAGTCAAATCAGTGAGTCTGTAGAGTTTGTGACATCAATCCGCTCCATGCACTGAGATGGTCTATCCACTGTGCTTTTAACCTGCTACCTTGCTGCTGCATTGTAATCTGTGCGGGGAAATGCCACAAAATCCCCCCCCCCTCCCCCACCCACCCCACCCCCCACCCCCACCAACCCCAACCCCCAGTGTCCATACTGGGTATGCCGCTAGAGATGGTATATGCCGACGACATAGACTTCATAGAGGAGGAAAAGAAACCACTTGACGAACTTCTCCCAATAGCTGCAAGCAAAGTAAAAATTGAGAATCGCAATGAATGAATCCAAAACAGAGTTCACCCACATATACCTGTCTATAAAGCATGAAACTAAGAAGATGACGATCCACTTGTAGCGGCGAACTGTGAAGCAAAAGTAAAATCCTGGGCTCACTGCTTTACAGTCCTGCTGACATTGCTACATGCTGCGTCATGGGGAACATATCTTTCCAGTCCTTCTGGAAGCTATTGATTCGTAGACCAATGATGCCCTTGACAAAATACTTTGTTTATACAACAATGCGTATCCTTGATGCTGTATAACTGTAACAGCTGGGCATCTCTAGACAAGCTTGATGCTTGCCACCGTAAACACGTATGAACCATCACTGATGGTCAGACAGAATAATTTCCAACAATGCTCTAGACAAGATGTGTAATACATCGCTACTGTCCATAAAAGACGACTAGAAAAGATGGTCCATGTTTGGCCATGTGCTAAGGATGCCAGAAGACATCCCAGCACAGAGCCTTGGAATTCGCCATACTGGAAGCCAGCACATATAAAGCCAAGAGAGGACGTGTTTGCATAAACATGTAAAGCGTGCTAAGAGGTGACCTCAAGAAAGCAGGACTCGGTACACTCAAATCAAGAATAGATTTGAGGAATCTAAAGATTTTGTCTGAGGATAAGACACAGTGGTCAAAAGCAAAGAAGGACTGATTGCTGCTGTAGGGTGTTTCTACTACTACAATCGCAGAATACAGTAATCATACATACAGAGCTAATCAGAAGACAACTGCTATTGCAATCCATTATAGTTGTGCTAGACCAGGGTCTTTTTGTGAAAGTGACAGAAATCGTCGAGACATACAGACCGCTATGTCCATATCGTCTTACGAATAGGAACTTTCCACATGATTTGAAATGTCCTATCTATCCCAGGAAAACGTTTTCAGAATGCTGGTTTCAAGGACATATTGTAAATATGGGATTGTCTTGTGGGAGTCATGACCCCCGCCGGATGTCTTATATTTTCGAGTAAGTCCCAAGATAAATTTATACTTTGAATACCAGGTGAGCTAAAGGTCCAGATGACATCTTATCTTTATCCTGATGATGATAATATATATATATATATATATATATATATATATATATATATATATATATATATATATATATATATATATATATATATATATATATATATATATATATATAGTCATGATTTCTGATAAATGGGAATCAGGAGAGTAGCTGGTTCCAAATAGTTATTGTTGACAAACATGTCAATCATCGAGACGATGATGGCCATGCACATTTCTGATAAATGGTTAGAGTGCTAAATGTAGTACTATGAAACTAAATAGATAAAGTTATAGAATAATATCTGAAATGAACGAGTTGATTGGAAAGGATTATATGGTTCTGAGTTGATGTGTATTTGAAAGTAGTTTGAATAAAAGTTGTTGCTGTTCAGCTTTTATAATATTCAGCAGTGGTTAGGAATAGTAATTTAGAAAATAATTGATGTATAATAATCAATGTTGGGATGAGTGAAACTGAACGTGACAAACGGACATAGTTGATGACGTAGGTGATCGAGTCTCTCACACTGGGTCGAAACAACACCACCTGGCAATGTTATTATCTCTCGCAATAACCCATTTGGACAAATCCCAGTTGATCAAACCACGGGAGTTACAGTGAACAAGGACCCACAGACTCCAAGAGGCACAGCCAGGTTTAGCCCCAAATCTGGTGCTGTAAAGAGGTACTATATCACAGCTGAACATCGGAGTACATTCTTAGGGCAATTGAGAGACATGGCGCAAGAGAACACATCTGAGCTGCATTATGCAGATTAACAAGAACCAATGGTTAAAAAGGATGGAGAAGCTGTGCTAGCAGTTGTACGCCTCATACAAAGCTGGGTAAATCATTTGCTGAGAACCAGGATCTTCTGAGCCCATCTACTGCAACGGCAGCGCCTCGGGATGTTGCCTTTAACATGATGAAAGAATTTGAGATGGGGGAAATCGTTTGTCAGTTTCCTGAGTGAGAGAATAGAAAAATACCAACCTGAAAAGAAATTCCACGACCCAATGAAGATGAACAAATTGAAAACTTTCAATAACATGCATAAGAAGAGAGAAGTGAAGACAATTGGGAGAGCAATCATCTTGAAAGCGGATAAGTCACTTTTTCGTCGCATAATTGTGATGGCACAAGGCGCAATATTCAGATGTTGGATATCCTCTCCCATCATTTGGGGTCCTTGCTCTGGGCGCTGGTAACACCAGAGGGGTTGTTGAGAAAGACCAACAAATCTGATTTGGCTAGATGGTTACACAAGAATCTAACATTTGCAGAGGAGGTACCAAGGAATTCCGCAACTGTTGTGGATGGAATGAACCTAGTACAATGAATAAAAAGTGATAAAGCCACATTTGGGGATGTGGTCAAACCGGTCTGGATGGCGGTCTGACTCACAGAATTTATGTTGTTTTGACACATACATAGAACGCTCAATTAGGAACAGTGAAAGACCTATAAGAGAAAAGGCTACAGTGTATCACAGCCTCACAGATTGTGAGACAATTGCGGAACTTTCTGAGTCAAATTAACAACAAAACCAGTCTAATCACTTTCCTCGTCAATCAATGGAAGAAGGCAGAGTATACATAGACTTTACAGGAGAAGGTACTCTTTGCTGGTGCTCTTTGCTACTGGAAATGACAAATGCTACAGAATTACATCCGGGAGCAGTGAGTGGGTTCCTGCTCTAAGGTGCATGCAAGAATAGACTGACGGGCGCCTGCTACTACATGCAGCACATGCTGCAGACGAGGGATGCTTCCTTTCGAAGACACAGTTGTATTCAACATGAGCTTGGTATTCTATGAGATCATTAAGTCACCATTGTTCCAAAAATGTGGCACTAGAACGCACAGGGGTCCTTGATATTAGAAAAATAGGAACTACTGTTGGTAGAGATGTATGTAGGGCTCTCATTGAAATGCATGCATGCTCCTGATATGATACTGTGAGTGCATTTGCTGGCAAAGGCAAGACAAATGCTCTAAAGATTTTGACCAGCAACACACAAGCACAAGACACATTCCGGTGGTTGGGCCAGGAATGCGATCTCTCCCGAGAGCGAATGAACAAACTAGAGGCATTCACATCCCTTCTTTATGCATCAAAGTAATCAGTTGTGAAAGTTAATGACTTGAGATATTACATATTTTGTGCAAAGAAAGGAGAGATGGAAATTCATCAACTGCTACCTGTAGGGACTGTTTAGTGAAATATGCACAACCTGCAACCTATCAGGCTGCAATATGAAGACGGTGTTTGGAGCAGGATCCACAGACCCCAAAACCCAGAGCTGGTAGAGGATGGAAATTAGAAACGGGTGAAGGATTTGAGCAGTTGGTTGTACACTGGGTGCCACTAGAGGGTGTCCTAGATCTGCCAGCATGCAATTGTCTCAGGAAGTGTGACCTGTCGAAATGTGATTGTCTGGCAAATGGACTCAAATGTTCTGACATGTGTAAAATCCAAGAAGTAACAACCAGGAATCAAGTACAGACAATTCAGTTAACAGATGAGTTTGATTATTAAATTGATGATGAACATTTAACGCTAGTTCAACTTGTGTCACTTGAAGCATAACTTGTAGCCAGTAAGATATATGACCAGACTGTGCTTACTAGTAAAATGGGAAATCATTCATTGTATCATTGATTGTATCATAAATATATGTATGGCCCACATCTTGTTCATCAGTACCATCTCGGCAGGGTTTGAATGCTCACGGTGATTTTGACTCAGTATGCAGCCATAAACATGGAAATATGCATTCACTTACATGAAATAGTTTGGTGGTCGTTTGCATAAAGATGTGTAAGTGCAGAGCCAAATATTGATAGTCATCATACATCGAGCACAAATTAGGAACACTACATATTATCTAATGTCTTCCGATGTTCACTAAACAGTAACATGATTTCACGACCAGTTTTAGCTATGCCCCGCCAATCTCTAGGTAAGCTCCACCCATACCTTGCTCGTGTTGTGATCGCTCGTTCCCTGAACTCACTGACTATCAATTTCCAGAAAGCTATACAGGTAAGCTGTTAAATATTTTGAAACTAATTTGACTGGGTAATATTTCTTCCTACAGCGCTGAGTCAAATTAGTTTCAAAATATTCAACAGCATGTTTATTAAATAGCAAAAACATACAATTCGAAGAACAACGCATAGCCCGTCTTCAATTAAGCGTTCGTGACGTACTTATCTACGACATTCCTACACGTCGCGTAGTTGATTATGACGTCTTGTCTATCCATCCATTTACATGATGTGATCGATTTATATGATGTGCTAATCAACTACGAAAAAGTTCTGAAGCTGACCCTAATACGGGTCTTCCATCAAGTTTAAGTTGAAATCCCCCAAGCGGTTAATGAAAATCACTTGGCGTTTTGACAATTTCCGGTAAATCTTTAAAAAATCTAAAATTTTCACCCAATGCATTGACCATCAACATTCTATATACACGTTCTAAAGCCTAGGCCGATAGGGTCTTTCCAGCCAAATTATGTTGAAATCCGCCAAGCGGCTAATGAGCAGTAGCGTTTTAAAGCAAAAGTTGACTGACAGATGGACGGACTGATGGACAGATGATGGATGACAGACAGACGACGGACGGTCGTGATGGCAAACGCTCATTTGGCCATTCTGGCCAAGTGAGCTAATAAATACAGAAACCTGCATTTTGAAGATGCTGTAGGTCGAAATTAATAAAAGAGTTTGGTATACTCTGACATATCCCAGGCTAAATAAGTTATGTTTGTTGGTTGCTGATTCCAGGGCGAAAATTTTTGGTAATGCTATTCACTATTCAAGTACAGACAATTCAGTTAACAGATGAGTTTGATTATTAAATTGATGATGAACAAGAATTTATCTACAATAATAATAATAATAATAATAATAATAATAATAATAATAATAATAATAATAATTGTTGTTGTTGTTGTTGTTGTTGTTGTTGTTGTTGTTGTTGTTGTATCTCTATTCTAAACAAAATTCATCAATTCTGAAAGTATCGTCAAGTATCACCAGTTTCCGCCGAATTGCTCAGTTATTACAGTTTAAATCTGAAATTAAACCTATACACGCAACCTGACCCATATGCGTTAGTAGATTTGATAGCTATTCAGCACCAAATATAATGCATTTCAGATAGCATTGTATTCAAGATCGAAACTTATTGATACCAAACGTCTCAAAAGTACAGTTGAAATGCTAAATTATATCAATCATCAGATAATATTAAGCTAGAAAATAATAAGAATAGATTAGTCCTCTACATATTTGCTGGACCATTTTTGGTCGGATCAAATAATTATATTTCACAAGAAAGATTTTGGACGAGTATGCAAGACAAAGGCAGTGCAGTGAGACACGAATCAGATCGCTGCTGGAAGTGGCGGAGACGTTTGACACCATGTAAGTACACACATTTCCTGATCTGTCATGGCTAAGAGTAAATCGCAACTATTGCCAACATTTTTATGCTCCCCAAATTTTCGGGGGAGCATAGAGTCGCCGCTTTCTTTGTCGGTCCGTCTGCCAGTTCGTTCGCTCATCCAGTACACGTTTGTCCGGACCATGGTTTCAAGACTGTTTCACATATATTCACTAAACTTGATATGTGGATGCATCTTAGGGAGAAGATGTGCAGTGTGTGAAAAGTAGGTCAGCGTGACCTACTTTGACCTACTTTTCACACTTCATTGAACATTACTGAAATTTTTGTCCGCGCTGCAGTTTCAAGATTTATTGATATACTGGAACTAAACTTGATATGGGGATGCACTTAGGGAGATGGTGTGCAGTGTATGAAATGTAGGTCAGTGTGACCTACCTTTGACTAACTTTTCATGATTCATTGGACATTACAGAGAGTCTTTGTTCAGGCTGTAGTTTCAACAGTTTTTGGTATACGGAAACTAAGCTTGATGTCTCGATGCATACTAGGGAGAAAATGTGTAGTGTACGTAAAGTATGTCAGCGTGACCTACTTTGCACGCTTCACTGAACATTGCAGAAAATCTTTGTGCAGGCTGTAGTTTCAATATCTTTTGGTATATTAAAACTAAACTTGGTGTATGGATGCATAATACGCTGAAAGTATATTGTATATGAAATGTAGGCCAGTCTGACCTACTTTTCACTGTTCACTGAACAAGCTTTTGACCCACTTTTCATGGTTCACTGACCATTACAGATAATTTTTGTCCAGGTCATAGTTTCAAGTATGCCTTCGGGGAGCATAAATCAGTTTACTGATATGCCATGTTATCAATGCATCACTCATCTTTGATGGTAGTCAAGGGGATTATTGTGAGCGTTGCGTGGAAAGAGACGAAGCATGGGAAAATGCTTATGTGAGTGATAATGTGAGTGATATGAGTGGAGATGTCAATAGATTAAAGATTGTGGATCATTGTTCCAACTCTATAGGGAGCTTCAGCATTTTTAATTTACCCGGAACTGGCTATCGATGTCAAAGCTCACTATATATTGGGCAAAGATGAGTTTGTTATCCGAGTAGTCCTACTCTATACGTAATTACATCATTTAGCAGCTCACCGGAAGCTATTGCTTATTATAATTATATATGTGCCCCATGAATGTGACACCGTTCAGCCTTGTATGCATCATCAGTACCACACTTAAAGATGTCTGTAACGGACACATTTATGGTTCATTTAAGAGCCGGTCATTAAAAACTGGCCACTAAAGACAGGTGGTCACTAAAGACAGGTGGCCACTAAAGAGAGGCGGTCACTAAAGACAAACGGAATTAAATACAGGCGCTAACTAAAGACAGGCGGTCACTAATGATGGATGGTCGCTTTAGACAGGCGGTAACTAAAGACAGGCGGTAACTAAAGACAGACGGACAGGCGGCTACTAAAGACAGGGGTCGCTAAAGACAGAGTGCGACTTATTATAAATCTGCTACAATATGAAATGGGTTTTTTGAGTCACTGGCGTGATTGGGGTATGCAGAAGCTGCGTATTCGTTGTGCCAAAAGCCAGTGCCCGTATTAGACAGTATTGACTGTAGTCCGAACCTCTCAGATCTGAAGTTATCCTCGGGGTTTTTAACGGCTCATTTATGTCTTTGACCTTGGTGATAAATAAGTAATTTTCGCAATTACCTTGAGAACTAACGTGTGTACATAATGTACGGGAGTAGTATATATGGCACCTCCAGTCACGTGGCGGCAATCCTCGTTAAAACACATGTCATTTGCGCTCATTTCTATTAGAAATCCTGAGAGAGAAATGACATGGATGCTACTTAATGACTGCAAATATGTAACCGGCCGGATACTTTAACACCTGTCTACGGCGATCACATAAAACGGTTAACGCCTGACTAATGTGACCCATAAAACTGTTAACACCTCACTAAAGCGGTCACTGTATGGCCCATAAAACAATTGCGCCAAAATACATCACGTTGCGCGAGCAATCTCTTTTCTTTCCATCGTCCCCTCAGACCCCAGTCGAGCGGCGAGGAGCTTGCTACGTCAAGGAGGCCGAGGCTGTTCACGCTTGTGAGTTCCCCCTCACTCACCTTCCCCCCACCCCCACCCCCTTGCCTGCCCGGGTGTCCTTCGGTCTTCGGTGCAGGGTTCGGGGCTTGCGACACCGTTCCAATCATGTAGGGTTGGGGCTCTGCCACAAACATTTGCTGACCGGAATGGTCAGCCGCCTCCTTGGAAACGTGCAGGTCCGGCCGGACATTTCCAGGTGCTAGGTGCCTGTAAACGACTAGTTATAAGCCCCCCCCCCCCAAACACCCCGCTGGGTGGGGTGGGGGGGGGGCTAAAGCTGGTCTCATCCTCGCTGTCCACTGTAGGGAGGTAGGAGCGTGTAGAGTCATGCTGGTCTTGATCATTTCGATGTGTATATTAGTTCCTGCTGACGTGGTCCGCACGTACAACGTGAGCAGAAAGTCTTGTTTAGAACGAAAACACCAAGCAGCAGGAAAGTTCTTTAGAATGGGAACCGCAAGCGGAAGAGGCCTGGCTCGCTTGGAGGCTGGTACTGAGCTGAGGGTTGCCGAGTTCCTTAGTAGCAGACGGTAGAGGTGTTTCTCGGTGATTTTCCAACATGAAGGAACCAACGGTGCTGCTGGTGTGCAGTCGAGTCTACGTCTCTCCGGAGTCAGGAGATGGTGTGGAGGTCTCAAATCAGCGAAGTTTTTCTTGAGCAGTGTGGTTGCAGTAAAGGGTGCTGAAGACGGAGAAAATTTAGGCTGTTAATTAGGCCGCTTTTGTGGAGCGGCCTTTTGTGGAGCGGCCTTTTCAAAATTTAAAGTTGCTCTGTTCCCTATGTAGATGTCAGCCCGCTCCGAGCGGTTAAAGCCCCTGTGGTCCCGCAGTGCAAATTCCCCATCATTATTGAGTTGGGGAGCGCGACGTATACTGTCGACCTGGGGTGGTTGGCGGGGCAGTTCAGAGTGCAACTCCGCATCTTGGTCCCGAGATCGTAGAGCAAGCAGCTTTTGTACTCTCAGCTCGGAATCTCATTTTCTTGTAGCGAATGGATGACTTGCTTAGGAATTCTCCAGCCATTCAGTGGCCATCTTTTCGTGTGCGCTTGTCTTAGCGGCAGCAGCAGAGGACGAGGTTGTACTCTGTGCTTATTTTTCTTCAAGGGTGTCCAGGAATTCAAAGTTTTATACATGGCTTCCTCTTCGTCTTGACCTAGTAATACTATTCAGAGGTAACAAACGTTTCCGGAACCTTGTGTGATCATGACCATTGCGAGGAAGAAGTCGTGCAAAGATCATGTATATATAAAGAACTAAAGATTTCCACTCAGTCATCGACATCGCATACGCGTGGCCGTGTCCCGTTCTATGAAAGAAAACCTGTCTATTACGGGTGTGGGGTGTGGGGGTGGGGGGGGGTTGTGTTACTCCTAATGGCTCGCCACATGCGCAGAGGGGGCAAATCGCATCTTTGACATTCTTGGCATCATGTGTGCTTAGGGTTTAGTCATCCATGGAGTGGCCGTGGCACATCCCGGGGTGGGGTGGGGGAGGTGTGGGGGGTGGATTGCCGGTTCTGGGTTGGCTAGTCCTTCCCGTTACCCGACCACACTTATGTCCACGCGTATTAAGGAATAGTCATCTTTTGGTCCCAAAACACGATGTCCAGCATAGACACCAGACAAGTCTATTCTTCTCCCATACAATGACGCGCTGGCTTTCGTCTTCCCTATTTTGTCCATTAACGTATTTGTTGAAAAGGCCGGTTAAATGACCACTCAAACAGCAAATTTAGTAAATCGAGTGAGTATAATAAATATAACCCGTGCAGATCTAAGAGCCAATCCGGAAATAAAATGAAATTTATTGGTACAGAACGAAATTACATGTTTTGGACCATACAGGGATCTACAATGTTACATAGCAAATTGGCATAATATAACAGTTTAACCAGAATACATAACCAAGAACAAAAGCATAATTCAAACAGGCAAACATAATATGCACAGACAACCCTACGCGAGAACAAAATGATGGCGTTTCTCCATGACAGGTGGTCAGAATACTGCCTGTCTCATGAACACGCCATACTCCTGTCCCAGTAATACGGCTAGGCTCGATTTTGGAAGTCGGGGAAATGTGTAGAACAGAATCACCAAATTCGGTACATAGATTGATATTTGGGGTCCAAACGTCAAAAATCGCTTAGTGCATCCCTAAATACATATTCTGTAGCAATAACTCCGGAACGCAAATAGATAGAATCACCAAATTGGGCACATACGTTGATATTATGAGTGGCTAGAAATTTTTTTAGTCTGGATTCAAAAGACCAAAGATCGAGGTCACCGGGTCACTTAATGCATACTGGAATACAGGTTTCCGTGAATAACTCTGCAGTATAAGAAGGTAAAATTGCCAAATCGTCAACATACATTCATCTTGCGGTTGGCTAGAGGGGAAACCTTGTTTCAGATCAATAGGTCAAATATCTCCGTCACAGGGTAACTAAGTGCCTCTCAAATTACACATTTTTTACCATAAATCAGGAACGCAATTAGATAGAACCACCAAATTTGGCACATCCTTTCATATTATAGGTGGCTAGAGGTTCTATTAGCTTCAGGACAAAGCATCAAATATCTAGGTCACATGGTCACAAAGCGTATACTGGAATACACATTTTTTGGCCACAACTCTGGAAAGCAAAAAGGTCCAACAACCAGATTTAGCGGACACATTCATATTGCGACATCTTATGATTGCGTTGAGTTTGATTTCAACGGATCAACTATCTAGGTCATGGGTGTCATGAAGTGCATTAATAAGACAGACCGCAAAAGCGTGAGTCAGCATTTTCCTAGAGGCATTCTAGTTAGTTATAAGGTAAACACGTGTTCCGTTTGAAAACCTATTGGTAAACAAAGTTAGTTATAATAACTAAGATGATAATTCCCAGCTCGTCATCTTGTTATCACAAGAATTGAGATCATGGCTCAATTTATCAGTTATAGTGTGCACTCTAATCGACATATGAGCTGATCTTCCATTTGGATAAACAAGTGTTTAAATCAGAGCGAGATTAAGGGCAATTTTCTTATTGTATGCCTATGCGCGGTGAAACACGGTACTGCGCCCATCATGTTTTATGTCGGATCAGTGGGGTGGGGTGGCACAATATGTCATGCCGCCAAAATAAACAGCTATACATTTGTCTAATAATCGATAAAATCAAGGTTTTAAATGTCCACACGATTTCAATGCAGTAAGTTTATAGTAGTGTTGCTAAAGCGGTCTGAAATGGCTTCTCAGAAAACCTAAGCCTCGTTTCAAAGGTTTTCCTAGAGAAAACCGGTTGGGCCCATGGCCGTGGCTTCAACCGCTTGAATTTGAACGTGAATTTTTATTTACACTCAGGTCATACATACATGGCATATGGGGAACACAATCTTACAATATTTTGCAGACAGAGTGGAAATTAATTATCATTATAATACAAGAGGCCCAATGGGCCTGTATCGCTCACCTGGAACACTGGCATTTCAACTAATCTTACTTAAGTTTTACATCCATCAGTGTCACTTCCAATGACTTTCAGTCAAATAATTTAGTTTTCGAGATATTGACAACAATCTGTGGACTGGTTTTTTTGCATTAGTGATTTTTAACAATGTTTAAGGGAAAATAGATGATATCAGTGCTAACATCAGCTGGTTTCTTAACTGTCTCACTGCTGCAAGCCAGTGCAGCCAATAATTTCAATTTCAAAAGCTCCTGACTTGTTGAATATTTTGAAAACAATTCGACTGAAAGTTGTTGGCGGCTTAGCCACCAACAACTTTCAGTCCAATTGTTTTCAAAATATTTATCAGGCTCAGAGATATAACCTTTGGAATATGTCGTCTGCAAAAACTCAGTCAAACGGTTACTAGAGGTTTAAATACAATTTGAAGAAAATGGTCTCTAAAGGCAGGTAGTTGGTCTTTATAGCAGGTTATTCCCCACCTCCACACAATCCATATAACACATGCACATCTGGCTGAATCACCGAGTTAGCAGCAAGGGTAGGGTGAGCTGGAGTTGATTTAGAAAATAATTTGACTGAAAGTTATTGCTGCCTTAGGCAGCAGCAACTTTTATTGCTGCCTAAGGCAGAAACAACTTTCAATCAAATACATTTCAAATATTTTTAAGAGCATATAGATGTCAGAGCACATAATACATATCTTAAATATTTCTGCAGTATTGGAAAGGTTAATCTGTTAATTGGAATTTAATATCTAGTTTGGCAATACAATCCGACATGGTGATAAATCAATGGACGGTGGGAACAAACCATTATTTGCCCTATGAAAGTGAGACTACACATATTTAAGGAGTGATAACTCTGGAATTTGACGTCTTATCAGTTTCATTTTCACAACACAGATATTAGATGACCTTATTAACATTGTGACCAGGTTTGGTGTAAATCCGTCAAGAAATAACAAAATGAGCCGCCATTGTTGGTGACGGACAAACAGATGGATGGACGGACATACAGAAGACGGATGGGTTTATCGCTATATGACAGCTGACTGACAAGTAAGCGGAGTTAAGAAAACCAATTTCGGCTTCAAAATCCATCAAATAAAAAAATGTAATATGGCAGCCAAACACGCTAAAATTTGATTGGTCCACGGCGGCCATGTTGTTTACCTATCAACTTTCCATGAACAAACTTTAATGGCCCTTAGTTCATAATAATATCCCCAAAATTTCAGCCCGATCCGTTTAGCGGTTCTGCAGAATAAGTCGTTTTCACGAAAACTAGGTCATCCAAGATGGCCGCCGAACCATTTGGCCAATCAAGTTCCTTCGAACAAACTTGGTTCAGCTCTTGCCCTACATGATATTTCGTGAGTTTTGAATCAATCCACAAGCGGTTTTGGAGAAGATTTTTAAAGCCATTACCTAAAATCGGCCAAAATCCAAGATGGCCACCGGCCAAATCGGCCGATCGGCTTTGTTTGAACAAACTTGGATCCCTATGCCCTAAGGATACTTCCTGCCAAATATAATTGAAATCGGCCCAGTGGTTATTGAGAAGGAGTCGTTTAAAGGAAAAAGTTGACGGACAGACGGATGGACGCCGGACAGACGACGGACGGTCGCCATGGCATAAGCTCACTTGGCCATTCTGGCCAGATGAGCTAATAAATACTTAATACTTAATCGTTATTATCATAAGCATTTTTGTCATCATCATCATTATCACACTATTTATCATTACTTGGTATGGGTGTATTTACATTCTTTTTTATTCTCACCATCGCCACTTTCTTTTACTAGTCTGAAGCCCTCACCTGCACAATCATCACCACCGCCGCCACCAGCATTGGCTCTTGTAGTTGTCGTTGTCGTTGTCGTCGTCGTTGTTGTATGGATGTGTTGGCAGCAGTAATATTGGTGTTAATGACGGTGGTGGTTGTAGTGCGTGGTAGACGCGCGGCAGTCGTTGTTGTATGGATGTGTTGGCAGCAGTAATATTGGTGTTAATGACGGTGGTGGTGGTTGTAGTGGGTGGTAGACGCGCGGCAGTCGTTGTTGTATGGATGTGTTGGCAGCAGTAATATTGGTGTTAATGACGGTGGTGGTGGTTGTAGTGCGTGGTAGACGCGCGGCAGTCGTTGTTGTCATCTATGTCGTCCATATTTACCTTTAAGATGCTTGGTACTAACACTAGGGGAGAATGGGGTGGTTTGGACAGAGGGATTTTCCAGACACCCACTCTCTTGACCAAACCTCGCATGTTACAAACGCAGTGATTGGCTGAAAACATCCCCAACAATCATTTCTAAATGTCACATTGTAAATGATCTTGAATGTGGTATTTGTTTGAGTCGGTATAACCTTTTTCTGTTTTTGGTTCTTCTGGTGTAATTTTCGATTCTATGAACGTAACTTAAAATTCGCGAAGTATTTTAAGGATATCAGAGTCATATGAATTAGGCATAATAATACATAGAAATGCATGTTCAATACACAAGACTGGTGTCTATTCATTGTCACAGTTATGTTTTATATAAAACTTGTAGGTATGGAGCGGGGATGGTTCGGACTGAGGGATGGTCCATACAACTCGTTCTAATGCCCAAATCTCACATGTTATAAACTCCACGATTGGCTTAAAACATCGATCTTAGATGGCGTTTTATAAATGAACTGAAGCGCGGTGTTTGGTTAAATAGTTTGGGACCGATGTACAAACCTATTCTATGGGTGTCCAAACCATCCTTACTAAAATGTATGCTTCTTTCTGACTTCACATTCAATGAATGAACAGTGTGTCAGTTAAATGTTGGCTATTAATTGTCTAATAATCTTTCTGTAATTTTTCTGTGCTTAAAATATAGATTTTGAGTGCTAAGTGGGCTATGTCCGGAAATACCCCACAGCTTGTCCAAAACATCCCTCCCATAGGTGATGGTTCGGACAGATTAGTGGCTTACAAATACCTTACAATATACTGATCTCTATTAGCGATAAAAGTTTAGTAACATACTTATATACAGCCAAGATTTAAGCTTTACTGGGACATAATTTTAAAGCCCCTTCACTTAGTTGATTAATGACGAGGATAATTTTTGTGAAAACTGTCCGACCCATCCCCGCTCTCCCCTACAATGGCACACTTTCTATTTTCTCTTACTATTCCTTCCCACCTCCCCCTTTTCTATCGGTAAACCGTGGTTGCTGGTTCTGGATATAATAAATTTGATTCTATTTTTATCATTTAATCTAAGCAAGTATCTTTCCATTTGCCAATTTATCTTAATTGATTTTACTCTATATTTTTCCTTTCAACGATTCGGTCATAAATGCATGTCGCGTTTGTCTAAACTGGTCTTCTGGGTTTTTACTTATCGCTGCTTGGAGGGCTTTGGCGTTGCCAATTTTCTGCGTTTCCCAAATGTATGTGTATCCTGTTTTGTTCAAAATGGTCTTAATATATGATAGCCACTGATATGTTTTGCCAATTTGATTATAATCATTTAACGTACACTTATATAATCTGGCTTCTAATTTTGTTTCGTTTCCTGATATAAGTTTTATCCACTGTGTAATCATACGCTGTTCTATTTTTTTTTCTTTGGTAGATCTCCAAGTTTTCCATATATCATATACTTTAGTATACTAAGTTAAATTTTTAGAACATATAATACCGTAGAAAGTCTAAATGTGCCTTTTCAAATAAATCACACAGTTCTATTCCGATAGCTTCGCGTCCATAAAGGAGAATTGGTCCAATCATTTGGTGGTATAGTTTAATCTGGCAGCCAATGAGTAGATCTAACTGTTTTGTCCGACGTTGCAAAGCAAACATGAGTGTGCGGGCCTGATCAAATATATGTTTTTTCTGCCAGAATCAGGCGCCCATTATATAAGAAATGCACACATAGGTATTTGTATCTATATACTAGTTCTAGAGCCTTGTCATTCGTATGAAATGCTAGTTTACTAATTCCCACTCTAATCTGTTTGTACTACCGAATACTATAACTTTTGTTTTGTCACGTTTAACCTTTAGTTTCCATAGTTCACAATAGCGCCCAAAAGCATTTACTACTTCCTGAAGTTCGTTTGCGCTTTCTGCTAGCATGACTGGTATTTGGGCAGAAATATAATAGTTATTCTCATTTTGTTTGCCGAGGTGTTCTATATGTACAGTGAGAGCAGAGACACTAGTCGCAGTATATATCTATATGAATGTAAATTGTTTCCCCATATACTTTGTATAAAGTCTGGGAGTAATAAATTGAATTGAATTGAATTGAAGTACAAGATTGATTAACGGCGCCCCGATTATCAGGTATCTACTATTTGGTGTTGGTAGATGGTGTCTACTATTTGGTAGTGGTAAATGGTGTCCACTATTTGGTGTTGGTAGACAGTGTCCATTATTTGGTGATGGTAGATGTTGACTACTATTTGGTGGCGGTAGATAGTGTCCACTATTTGGTGTTGGAAGTGTCCATTATTTGGTGGTGGTGGATGCTGACTACTATTTAGTGGTGGTAGATGATGTCTACTATTTGATGTTGGTAGATGGTGACTGCTATTTGGTGTTGATAGATGGTGACTGCTATTTGGTGGTAGTAGATGTTGACTGATATTTGGTGGTGGTAGGTGTCTACTATCTGGTAGTGGTAGATGGTGTCCACTATTTGGTGTTGGTAGTGTTCATTATTTAGGGGTGGTAGATGGTGTCTACTATTTGGTAGTGGTAGATGCTGACTACTATTGATGTTGGTAGATGGTGACTGCTATTTGATGTTGGTAGATGGTGACTGCTATTTGGTGTTGGTAGATGTTAACTGATATTTGGTGGTGGTAGATTGTGTCTACTATTTGGTAGTGGTAGATGGTGTCCACTAGTTGGTGTTGGTAGTGTCCATTATTTGGTGTTGGTAGATGCTGACTACTATTTGGTAGCGGTAGACGGTGTCCACTATTTGGTGTTGCTAGTGTCCATTATTTGGTGGTGGTAGATGGTGTCTACTATTTGGTAGTGGTAGATGCTGACTACTATTTGATGTTGGTAGATGGTGACTGCTATTTGATGTTGGTAGATGGTGACTGCTATTTGGTGTTGGTAAATGGTGACTGCTATTTGGTGTTGGTAGATGGTGACTGCTATTTGGTGATGGTAGATGTTAACTGATATTTGGTGGTGGTAGATTGTGTCTACTATTTGGTAGTGGTAGATGGTGTCCACTATTTGGTGTTGGTAGTGTCCATTATTTGGTGTGGTAGATGGTGTCTACTATTTGGTATTTGTAGATGCTGACTACTAGTTGGTGGTGGTAGATGGTGTCTACTTTTGATGTTCGTAGATGGTGTCCACAATTTGATGGTGGGCGATTGTGACTGCTATTTGGTTGTGGTAGATGGTGCCTGCCATTTGGGGTTGGTAGATGGTGACTGCTATTTGGTGTTGGTAGATGCTGACTGCTATTTGGTGTTGTTAATGCTGACTACTATTTGGAGTTGTTAGATGGTGACTACTATTTGGTGTTGGTGACTGCTAGTTGGGGTTGGTGTTCAATCAAGCATATACACAGTCAGAATGTCATCTGACAGAGATAAGGAAATGGATGGATCCACTTTGAGCTATGCTCCACCAGTCTGTAGCTAAGCTCCGCCCACGCTTTGCACGTGTTTGGATCGATTGGGATCGATTGAACCCTGAACGCCCCGAATCTCAATTCCCAGAAAACAATACATATAAGCTGTTGAATATATTGAAACTAATTTGACTGGGCGCTGTTGCTGCCTATGGCAGCAACAGCGCCATGTCAAATTAGTTTCAAAATATTCAACCAAGTTTATTAAGTAGCAAAGACATACAATTCGTACACGTATTAAGTTTCTGACGAACTTAGTTACGCTATTCATGACGTATTTTAATTTTTATATCAGCCTACCAGTGACGTATCTGATTATGTCCTCATATACCTCACTGGCAGATTGGAGTATTCCTCTATTATCGACACTTACATAGCTTCGTTGTCCTGGGCTTGACCTCAACACTTGAGGACACTTATGCTAAGTTTAGATGTCTACTTTAAAGTATTGGAGCATGGGTCATATATCAGCCGATTTCCTGCTCTGTGGATGTGAGTTATACGGTGTTGTAATACTGATACTTGTAAGTGCTTTCTGTCGGCGATGATCCTGTTATACCGTAAAACCTGTGTTAAGTCACCACTTTACGGAGCACAAGTGCTGAGTCCCTATAGACAGGTGGTTTCTTAATGCAGGCGACTCTCTATATAATGTGCCTTATTGAGCCAACACATGGTGGTTCTTTAAGACAGTGGTACCCCGGATCACCTCCTTCAAAGGCTAGCAATATTTTAGGGCACACGTCAGATGGTCTCTGGCGCAGGTTTGACGGCGTATATTATCACTGAGCACTTACGTAACCGTTTCTATCGCTCGCGATCCTTATCACGCTCACTTCATCAATGCCTCTTCGTAATCTATTGCATATCAACCATATAAATCTTATTATATTTACGTGAATATAATAAGATTTTTATGATATCAATCTATATCCGCTATGCTCTAGGGAGATCAGGTTGAACTAGCCCCCACCCCGGTTATCATCACGTTCTATTAAAAAATATTGTCAGTATGTTTGGTGTTGTTTCAGTAGGCCTAACAATATTAATGCTGGAAATTGGTAAAATAGAATTGGTTTACAATCCACTGAAGGTGTATATTAACACCGCTCACCACATCTAGAGTTCAAGCTTTTCTTTGTGCGTGCGTGCATGCGTGCGTGCATGCGTGCGTGTGTGTACACCCCGGCCGCTTCGAGTCTTCTGTCAAGCACCGCCGCACCCACCCCCTCCCCATGCATCCCCCTCCACCCCACCACCCCCATCCCCAGAACGCTAAAACTGGCCCTGTTGACACACGTGTAGTTCTACAGTCGGATGATACCCGTATGTTCCGTCTCCCATGATGTCTATGTCGCAGACGCAAAGGGAGGGCCGTGATCTTGGGATGTCGCCAGGAGGTTTGGATAATGACAGCGGTGAATGGCACATAGAATAGGGACTGATGAAACCAAATAATTTGTGATACGACCACGCGTCAAGTTAAACGGAGTGGTGGGTGTGGAGCGGCACTGTAAGCTCTGGACATATTCGATTACGGATATAACCGACCGATGACGATTGCCGGACACATATCGCGGTCATGATCAGCGGGTATTATATCACAAAGTAAGCTAGCTAATATATCATCTTCAGCGCACAATAATAGACCGATAGAGGGCTGTTTGAGGCCACTTTCGACAGGGATTAATCGATGGCAGGTATAAGAACGTAACACCTGCCTTCAGAGACTCCCTAACAAGTAGTCACTATAGACAAGTCTCAGGTGCTCAGCCTTTGAATACAGGTGGCGGTAGAAGATGTAGTTTTGAGTCAGAAGATGGCAATAGCTCTCTTCGCATTACATTTTCGGCACATTTGTCACCATGTCTATAGCGGACACGGCGAGTACCTTCAAAATGTGGTCACTAAACACAGGTGATTACTTAGGACAGGTGGCCATTAAAGACATGTTGTCACTTACCACAACTCATTTACTGTGAGAAGTGCATTTGGAAACAAATATGGTCGTGTTGTTGTTGTTGTTGTTGTTGTTGTTGTTGTTGTTGTTGGTTAATTTCAAAGTGTCTATCGACAGAATGACCAGGAAGATTGATATGTTGAGCTACGTTGGTGTCCTCGTCGTGTCTAATATCGCAAAGGTGTCTAGTTGCTCGCCATCTTAAAGGGCATTTTGTTTCACCGACATACTGCTTTTGGCATAATTTGCAAGATATTAAATAGATAACATTTTTAAAAGCGCAATCTAAATTAGACTGAAGTTGGAATTTGCTTTTGTTCTGATAACTGAAAAATGTTTTCTGATTAGGTAGATAGAGAGGTCTAATTTACACCTCTTCTTTCCACATTTCTGAGATTGTCCTACGCCTATAATCGGACGATTGTGACGAATTTTGGTAGGCTTTTGATCGGCAGCCTTATCAGTAATAGTTTCCAAATCATGTAAAGTTTCGGATTTTATTTTGCGCAAAAATCGTGTTGAATATCCCCTCGGTTTGAGGGCTTTAAATAAGGTGGAACACGCAGATTCAAAGTTCTTTCTATCACTAGAATTTCGGTGAAATCGGATAATCTGTGATTTGACAATACCTTTAAAAGTATGAGGTGGATGGAAAGATTTCTTATGCAGTAGTTGATGGGAATCGGTGGGCTTAAGGAATACTTTGTAATCAAGAAACCCACTCGTGTTATAATTTACACCTTTATAGAGAGTAACGTCTAAAAAGTCTACGGACGACTGGTCGATGTTGGCTTTAAGTTTGATGTTAGAATCGTGATTGTTCAAAATAGTGAAAAATTCATCAAACTCTTCCCTCGAATGATTCCAGATCATAAAAATATCATCGAGGTACCGGCGGTAAAATAAGGGCTGCTTAGGACATTTGTTAAGCGCGTCTTCTTCCCACTCAGCTACATAGATGTTGGCAAAACTAGGACTAAAACGTTTACCCATAGCGCATCCACAGATTTGTTGGTAGATTTCGCCAGCGAATTCGAAATCATTGCCCTTTAAACTCAGCTCCAGGAGAGCTAATATTTCGCTAGTGGGCCTATTGTTATCAGGATATTTATCAAATGCTCTGCGAACAGAAGTCAAACCCCTTTCGATGTCAATGTTTGTGTACATAGCATCGATGTCGAGGGTTATCAAGAGTGAGTTTGGAGGAACAGAAGTTTTGGAGACCTTGGATAGAAAATCCTCAGTGTTATTCAAAAAGCTGAAATGTCTATTCGCAATTGGTTGTAGGTGGTAATCAATAATTTCACTAATTCGATAAGATTCACAGCCGCAATCAGAGATAATAGGTCGACCCGGTGGTATCATAGGGTCGGACCATGACTCAATATGTTTATGAACTTTTGGCAAAAGGTAAAACGTACGTGGATTTGAATCTCGTTTAGCAGTAAGGTATTTAAACTGCTTTTTCGTTATGGCCTTGTTGTCAGCCATTTCTTGAAGGATTCCATTAAAGTTATCACAATTATTTTGCCAGAGTTGTTCGTCTAATTTGGGGTAGTGTTTCAGATTACTGAGTTGCCGATGCGCTTCACGAATATAATTATCCCTACGCATTATTACAGTAGCAGATCCCTTGTCAGCAGGCTTTATAACGATGTCATTGTTTTTACGCAAACCTGTTAAGGCTAAACGTTCTTGATATGACAAATTTTGATGATTTTTAGGAAATTCTAAACTTTCAACACGCTCCTTGATAGCTTTTATACTATCAGGGATCGCAGGGTCAACCAACTTCGAGTTAGGTTCCCAGCCAGTTTTTTCAACAAAAGGTAGAAAGTTGTTTTTCTTGGAATTTCGAAAAGTCTGCTAATTTTACACGGTGAGAAAATTCTTCAATTTCCCATAAGCCATTATCTAAAAGGGCATCTATGTCGACTTTGGGCCGTGGTGTTGGTAAATATGTTAGACCGAGATTTAGCAAAGATCTTTCTGCTTCAGACAATGTAGAACCAGTTAGATTAACGATATTACCACCCAGGCCAATTTCTGGGTGGTTAGTACCCAGACCCGTAGTTAGTTTAAATTAAGGTGCGATAACCAACTATTATACATCCTATTTGCAGTGCACTCAGTCCAGTGGATGTTGTCCTCAACCACCTGAAATTCAGACACGGGGAGGCTGGGCAGGATAGGGACCTTGGCCCTTAAGGCCTCTACACGGCTGTTAACGAATTGTATGTTTCGTTTCTGGGTTGTAGTCAGGTGCTTCGAATAATTTAGTTTGGCAAAGTGAACTTTAGCCTTTGGAAATTTTGAACGCATGGTACTAAACAGATTCTCAATTCTTTGGGAGGTGTCATGCTGAAGTTCGTCCTTATCATTAATTCCGATGTTAAGGATGATACGCTGGGTTGGAAGACCTCATTGTATTTTCTAACCATATTCCTAATCTGGTTTATCTTAGCACCTGGATAGATTGCTACCTGCATATCTGGATGAGGTGTCTGATTGATACGAGCTAAATTTGAAGATCCAATCAGCAGAATCTTCTTGTTCAGAGTAGGCAGGCGCCATTCATTCTTGTGGCAAGATTCGGCTGAGGTTGTGTGATCGTCGTTGTGGTGGTGGTGGTGGTGGGGGGGGGGGGTTGGTAGTGGTGAAGGTGGTGTGGTGATGGTGATGGTCGTGGTGTTGATGGTGGTATTGTTGTTGTTGTTGTTGTTGTTGTTGTTGGTGGTGGTGGTGGTGGTGGTGGTGGTGGTGGTGGTGGTGGTGGTGCTGCTGCTGGTGGTGGTAGTGACTGGTGGTGGTATTTATGGCTGGTTGTGTTGTTGTTGGTGGTGGCAAGATTCGCCTGAGGTTATGGTGAGGAGTGTGTGTGTGTGTGTGTGTGTGTGTGTGTGTGTGTGTGTGTGTGTGTGTGTGTGTGTGTGTGTGTGTGTGTGTGTGTGTGTGTGTGTGTGTGTGTGTGTGTGTGTGTGTGTGTGTGTGTGTGTGTGAAGGTGGTTGTGGTGTTCGTGATGGTAGGGTATGATGAAGACGACAGTGGTGGTGTTGGTGGTAGTTCTAGTGTATTCTGTCTATGGATGCCGTACAAATTGTGGGATGTCATATGGGTTGTGGATGCTGTATGGGGTTGTGTGATGCCGTATGGGTTGTTGGATGTCATACATGTTGCGGCATGCCATACCGGGTTGTGGGATGTGGGATACCATACATGTTGTGGGATGCCATATGCCATAATCAAAGTCAGCTTGTTCTTGACGGCTTAATGGCCTGCACACCGCTTATTTTAACAACCAACCAATATAGTAGTAGTAGTAGTAGTAGTAGTAGTAGTAGTAGTAGTAGTAGTAGTAGTAGTAGTAGTAGTAGTAGTAGTAGTAGTAGTAGTAGTAGTAGATCAGTTTTTTAAAAGTGAAAATTTCTTGTTTATTTCATTACTTGAGAGTTAGTTGATTTTGTCTCAATCATCGCTTATATTAGCTTTGTTCTAATATATTGTATTTTATATAGTTTATGGTTAGCGCAACACAATAGTTTTCTTGTCTACAGTCCAGCCTGTCTATAGCCGTCACCTGCCTGTGGGACCAGAGTGTGGTGGATCCTGAAGATGAGCGGTTGTACCACCACGTGTCTTGAATGGCCACCACTCTGTGGTCTCAAAAGCCACCAGCTGTATTAATTGACCCTAGAAAGGTGAAAATTTCTTGTTTATTTCATTACTTGAGTGTTTGTTGATTTTGTCTCAAGCATCGCTTATATTAGCTTTATTCTAATATATTGTATAATTTATTTCATTACTTGAGAGTAATATATATATATATATATATATATATATATATATATATATATATATATATATATATATATATATATATATATATATATATATATATATATATATATATATATATATATATATATATATATATATATATATATATATATATATATATATATATATATATATATATATATATATTGTTAGAAAATTTAAGACGGTCGCCAAGATGTAATCGACCAAAATCAAAATTCTGAATAGAAGTTCCAGAGTCTACCATCGTAGGATCCTTTCAGCCAAATTTGTAAATCCACCAAGCGGTTAAGCAGGATGCGTTTTCACAATTTCCGGTAGATCTAAGATTTTTACCCAAAAAATGTATCAATCAAAATTTTGAATGCATGTTCTTGAAGCGTATCATAATAGAGTTCTAGCAAATTTGGTTCAAATCCACCAAGCGGCTAAGGAGGATATGCATTTTGACCAGGTCCGGTATATTTCTCATAAAATCTAAAATTTTGACTTTAAAAATTGACCAATTAAAATTCCGAATTGAATTTCTTGAGCTAGGCACCATAGAATCCTTGCAGACAAATTTGGTTAAAATCAATCAAAGTTTTGAATACATGTTCTGGAGCGTATCATAACAGCGTTCTCCTAGCTAAATTTGTTTCAAATCTACAACGTGGTTATGGAGAAGACGCGTTTTGACAGTTTTCCGTAAATGTTGCATACAATTTACGAATTTAGTCAAAACAATTGACAAATCAGAATTCTGAATAGACATCATTCTAGGCAAATTTGGTTGAAATCCGTCAAGCGGCTAAGGAGGAGATGCGAGATGAGTTTTGACAATTTCCGGTAAATTTTGACGCAAAACATTGACAAATCAAAATTCTGAATAGCAATTTTGGAGCATACTACCATAGGGTTCGTCTAGCGAATGTCTCGCTGAAATCCACCAAGCGTTTAAAGAGGGGATACGATTTTGACAATTTCCTGTAAATTTTACAGAAAGTCTAAGATTTTCACACAAAGAATTGACAAAAAATGGACAAATCAAAATTCTGAATAGATGTTCTGGAGCTTGCCACGATAAGGTTATTCTACCAAAATTTCATTAAGATCTGCCAAGCGGTTTAGGAGGCGATACATTTTAAAGTAAAAGTTGACGGCCGATGGACAGATGGACAGACGACGGATGGGCGCCATGGTCTAAGCTCACTTGGCCATTCTGGCCAGTTGAGCTAATAAGGGTCAATGTGTATATACTGCGGGGGAAGTGCATGCCATCTAGAAAGCAAAACCCTACTGGAAGTTAGTAAACGGCTCTAGTAGCTCACTCTTCTTAGACTAACTATGAGTAGTGCACTATGCCCAGCCGAACTCTGAATAGCTCACTCCCAATAGCCTAACTATGAATAGCTCACTCCGAATAGCCTAACTATGAATAGCTCACTCCGACTAGCCTAACTATGAATAGCTCACTCCGAATAGCCTAACTATAAATCGCTCACTCTGACTATCCTAACTATGAGTAGCTCAATCCGCCTATTCTAACTCTGCGTAGCTCACTCCGACTAGCCTAAATATAAATAGCTCACTCGGACTATAATTATTAGTAGCCCACTCTCTCTAGCCTAGTTATGAGTAGCTCCCACAGACCAGTCTGACTGTAAGTAGCCCACAGCCGATAGCCTAACTATGAGTAGCTCACACAGGCTAGCCTAACTATGAGTAGCTCATTCCAACTAGCCTAACTATAAGTGGCTTACTTTCGCTAGCCTAACTATGAGTACTCCACGCTACTTAGCATAACTATGAGTAGCCAGCTCCGCTTAGCTTAACTATGAGTAGCCCACTCTGCTTAGCCTAACTGTGAGAAGCTCACACGACCTATCCTAACTATGAGTAGCTCACACGACCTAGCCTAACTATGAGTATCTCACATCGACTAGTCTAACTGTGAGTAGCTCACATTGACTAGTTATCTACGAATGGCCATCTCAGGATGTATATGCATGTGCAAGAGGCATTTTGTCTCTAACTCTGAAATGTGAGCAAACGTGACACCTTAGTCAAATATCGCATTGTTTCTACGCTACTTTTTCTGACTGCACACAGATGCTTTCATTATTTGGCGATGTTGCGATAGACTACAGTCGAAAACATAAGAATCTGTCAAATCTCGACTAATACAAAGACGTTCCCTAATTATTTTTACCCAGCTTCGCCAAGTCTAGTCAGGTTTCAGTCTTTGGCCTGCATCCACCAAAATACTAGGTTTCTAGAACTTGTTTGTCCCGAAGCTAGCTCGCTTTCTTAACCGAGTTGGCTGCTAATGACCCAGGATACTGCTACAGTCTGTAAACCAAACATGTTCTAATCATTTACCACACGAACGACTTCTGATGACAGTCGCATCGAATAGTGCCAAACATCCACCGTCGGGGTGGGGTGGGTGGGGTGGCGGGTGGGTGTGGGTTGGGCGGGGTGGGTGGGAGGGGGTGGGGTGGGGTGTGTGGGGTGGACAGATCTAGGAGAACCGACGCCCTGGACCAGTTCATAATGGCCAGTGAGTCATTAGACCTAAGCTAATACTTAAATATTCCATTCCTAAATGGATTTCTTGATGCGCTGAATTTATAGTGATTCATAAAGATTAACGACGTATGAATTTATACCGAGGAAACATTATCGTCAATTGAGGTAACTTTCTAGTTTCACTGGGTCGCTCTGTCCTCAACTGGCTTATTTCATGAATAAAAGGGAACATATTCACATCCATCGTGGCCTGTTCCTCAACCAAAAGTGTCAGATCCGTTGTTACAAAGACACCATGAAAGCCATGCTGTGTGACAATTTTACTCACCAATTTGAGTGAACAGACACACCACTTTTCGGATTTACTTACACAGAAAATCGCTATACATCAGATGGTTATGATAATGGTGGTCGTGGTGATGGTGGTGGTGGCGGCGGAGGCGACGACGACGACGACGATGACGATGACGATGATGATGATGATGGCGTACATGTTTGATAGACGATGACGAAAAATGAAAAAGAGAAGTATAAAGAAGAAGTCGTAGACGATGTGGTGGTGGTGGTGGTGGTGGTGGTGGTGGTGGTGGTGGTTATGATGTTTTTATAACATATACTCCCCTCATATGCACTAGCCAGATAGCGTATATAGGTCATAGCGTACAGTGAAACTAATATGAGTTATTTAATTAGGATGTGGATCTCGGATTATCCAAATTACCCAGACTGCCAGCCAGTGAATAATAAAATAAACAAGAGAAAAGAAAAGTGACTAAAATATACTTCCTTTGTATATACATAACCCCAGGTAATCTTCAGATCTTGCCGCCAACCACACAGGTACGCATCAGACACCAACATCCCTGCCCTGACTACCTCCACCCTCCCACCGCCAACCACTGGGAAAACGTGTAATATACAGTTGTATATGGAATCTACGTTTTACGGTAAGCCCTGTTCATACCGACACCCTACTGTGGTACATCAAAGAAGACAAGTTCCGAGATAACGCAGCTTACTGGGCCAATTCTGGTTCAGTATCGGCCCGGTATCTGCCCATCGTCGGTCCAGTAAGCTGCGTTATCATGGTTCTAACCTAGCGTTATATATCCTGAAGCAAGAGTAGAAAATATTTAGAAAAATTCAGCGACGATCGGCTTCTTTGGACCAGCCACTTTAGTTTGATATTTATAGCCACCATTATTTAGGATTCTAATATCGTAATTGGTTTTGCTCAAAGTTGAATACATGAACAAGTAATAATCAGGGATCGAGGAATCCCCAACGTTGGCTGTGATCTGAAAGAGAAATCCGAAAATGATTATCTGGAGGTGGCGATGGTTTACAATTGAAGTTCTTGTTATTATCGAGACAGATTGCATATTCTTACAAGGTTACAGTATGGAATATATTATATAGGTCTACGTTTGCACATGCCTTTAAATAACACAAACATGCAATTATCTCTGTAAATATCACGTGACAACATTGGGACGTATTGAATACGAATGGAACTTTATCCATATCTTATATTAACATAAGTTAGCATTTGAAATCACCCCTTAAAATCAAGGCCTAAAATAAATATGGCGACTGAGTAAGCGATCATTAACACGGTGCATGAGTGCGTACGTACGTGACTGAGTACTTGCGTCCGTGCGTAGGTGTGTGTGGGCGGGCGGGCAGGCGGGCAAGCAGAGGCGTGTGCGCGTACGCTCGTGCGTGCGCGCGCGAGTGTGCTACTTACGAATGGCTATCACCAATCAGTCAGAATAAATACTGTTAAACATAGTGTCTCAATCAATACACGTGTCAGCTCTTGCATCGGTAACCAGTAGCTTTTAGATACATGCCCAGGTGCTCATGATACGTTTTCTCAAAATAACTTGACCAAAGGTTTTTTGCCTCGATTTTCACTCAAATTGATATCAGAGGTTTTAGTAGGTCCGCGTTTCTCATTTATCTCGCATGAAGCCAAGTATGTAAGGAGATCTATTCACCATAGACTGAGAGCCTTTGGCTCGCCTGAAGCAAAGCATGTTAGAAGATCTATTCACCATAGCCAGAGAGCATTTGGCTCGCCTGAAGTAAAGCCTGTTATGGGGTATATTGACCATAGACAGAAAGCCTTTGGATCGCTTAAAATAAAGCCTGTTAGGAGATCTATTCATCGCAGACAGAGAGCCTTTGGCTCGCCTGAAGCAAAGCCTGCCCGGGGATCTATTCACCATAAACAGATAGCCTTTGGCTCGTCTGAAGCAAAGCCTGCTAGGGGATATATTCACCGTAAACAGAAAGCCTTTGGCTCGCTTAAAGGAAATGTAAGAGAGTGAAATAAATAAATTATATATTTCATGTTTCCATGTATGTGTTGATATTGGATGTCAAAGTGTACCACTTGACCCCGGTCACCCCTGTTAGTGTTGCTTTTGCGTAATACGTTAGACAATAGTGGTATAGGAATATACGTTCCCAGGGTTGTAACAAAACCCGTTTCCCCCTAGCTGTACATTTTGAATGTAGATTTCGCATGGGATGTGGTTGATGGCGTTGTCTCGGGCGGAGTAATATTGCATGTAGTGAGATGTTTGCGTTAAGAAATGAGGTTGTAATACGTGAAAGGGGTGGGGGTGGTGATCATTGTCCGATCATTGGTCCTTTGATATGGATTTAATTAGTTGAATTGGTTGTTCGGTTGGGGTGACAGAAGGGAACTATTTGGTTCTATAAGTAATATGTGATCTAAATTAAGGTTATGAGGGGTAAAGGGAAAATTAGGATTTGGAAGATGGAAAACCTAATTCAATATTTTTAAATTAAAAATATGCTAAAAGTTGTTTATCGTTGGATTTCGGCCGCAGAAGTTTAGTGTTTGTCAAAATTATAAATTTAGAGGTTACCTCCCTTGAATTAGTTAAACGTTATTCGGTCATTTTCGTGAAACGATTTTACTGCGATTGATCTCGACAGCAGGATTCACCAATGAACTCAAGTTTTGTAAGCCTTCGATGGTGATTGGGTGGGAAATCAGATGTTTGAGGAATTTATTTACACTTTTATTGACATATACATGTACGGTATTGTGGGATTGTTTTTCTAAGGTAGCGGGTGTTTATTTTGAAAACTATTGTGCTGGTCATGAACTAGGCAAGGTTTTCAAAGTGAACGCTTTCTCTACCTATTTTCCCATGTCCGTCGGGTTTGACCTGATCTGATGGACATCCGGTGTCGCTTTCGGTTGTTGTGGTGTTCGGGGGCTGTTGCTGGTTATGGCAGCAACGGTTTCCAGTTTTTGAACGATTTGCGAAATTGGGTCGGGATGTTCAATGTTGGAGTCGAACTTGTTGTTTTTTATTTAACTGGATTTCATCAGACAGCCAGTGTTGTTTTCTTGAAGTTGTGATGTCGGGACCGGTTGCTATTGATGGCAGCTGTGGATTCCGACATCATTCTTTATAGAAATTCCACGCATGTCTTTGGCTGTGATCGAGTTAACACAAGATTTCATGAGCGTTTCTAGATGCTGCGGTGGTGGGAACTGTTGCTGGGTATGATAGCAATGGTTCTCAGCATCATTATAGAATGAACCCTGAATAGTATTCATGAACTTCTTGTCGATGATAGGGTTATAGGTATATATTAATAAAACGATCTGGTTTTAGATTGACAGCGAGAATGTCAAGATGAGCCATTCCGGAGAGAAGCATGTTTCGATGGTGAAGTTATGGGCTGGTGAAAGCTAATTTACAGGGTAAGCAAGGTCGATCATATACATACTGTATTTTTAGGTCAATACCGATTATGTAGGCCAAAGGTCGAGACAGGTTGTTCAGAGAATTGGTTATCTCCAGTTCTTGTTTTTGTAAGGGTGCTAAAATATGTCATTAGATTGTGACGTCATTAGACTGATGATGTGGAAGGTGTCTAACTGGGAGTGTCTCATAATCTTATGAATTACATTACATACAATTCATACACTAAAGTTAGGTCTTAGAAATGATAGGAATAGGGTTTTCTATTTGTTAAATGTCATTTGTTTGTGACGTCATTTGATTGATGCCATGATGAGCTGGGACTTAAATGTTTAACTGAAGGCGTGCTACGGTTTCAGTAAATTGATTTGACATTTAATTCATATTCTCAAGATGGATGGTAGAAATTTTATTGAATGTATTTCAATGTATTGTGACGTCATTCTGCTAATGACGTAAGGAATCCTGATTATATATGATTATCAATGTCGGATAGAATTTGTATTCTATTGTAAATTAATGGTCATATGCGACAATAGTATGTTTTTGTAAAGCTGTATATACTGTTGTGGCGTCACTTGACTGGGATGCAAATTCATTTCGGTCAAAGGAAGGAATTGAAATATTACTTATTCATTAACAGCCATAGTTGTCCCCATGATGTCTCCAATTATTAATATGTATGGGACAATTGTGGATGTTATTATAACTGCTTATGTCATTTCAGGATTGTGACGTCATAATAATCCCCTAGAAAATTTCAAATAATCATTTTAACAGTAAAATCAGGATTTCATAACCGCTGATGTCATAACAATCCCTTAGTAAATTTCAAATAATCATTTTAACAGTAAAATTAGGATTTCATAACCGCTTACCGTTCTGTTCTGTTCTTGGAGCTTCCGCCAATGTCTGGCGCACCACCTTTCGGTGTATTATCCGGGAATCTCTAGAATCTGCAAATTACTGGAGTTTTCCATTAATTATATATTAAATTATATACACACACGCAAACGATCATTAAATCTGACATTTATGTACACGCATGTACACACGCAAGTGGTTTTCCTATCTGTATATAGGTAAATGTTCACAGTTCATAGACGAGTAAATTTATGTTCACCAGACGCGTAAATGAGTTCATTGTTATTGAAATACATGTAGGAGCATCCAGAAAGCATAAGGTGCACCATATTTTTCTATGTGCAAGTGACTTTAATTATAATAACTTGATATTTTATAATGCAAGCTTTGTTAGGTAATTCATTTCATTTAAGAGATGATTACGTCTGATATGAAGTTTATAGCAGAGTTTCCTGGAGATGGATTCAATTTTTGACATTGAATCGCTTCCAATCAGGCCAAACAAGACAGTTGTGTCGAGTAACATCTGGAGAATACGATTCTCATCCTTGCTTATTAATTCCCAGCTATCTGCCGCCACTAGATGCTCGATTTCCGCTATATAGATGCTTCAAATTACGTCATAACACTCCCTTAGTAAATTTCAAATAATTATTTGAACAGTAAAATTTCAATGTTATAACTGCTTACGTTATTACAAAATGGTGACGTCATGACACTCGTTACGTCATTGGGTTCAGATTAGATATTGTGAAGGGTATTTATGTGTTCTGGAAAACCATAATATCAACTTTAAATATTGAAAGATGACGTGGAAGGAAGATTGGTTACACATTACTATTCATTCGGTAGGCTGGCTGAGATTGTGTTTTGTGAAATCACTTTAGAATTATATTCATTTTAGAATGATATGGTTTTGAAATGATTTCATGAAATACATTGTCAGGGTTGTTCATAAGGGATGTAGAGATGATAGTGATGAATCCTGGAATTTTCTTAGGAAATGTGCCTGGATGGGTTTTCAGACATGTGACATGGGATAGGCAGTAAATAGTTTCTTACAAAAGGTTTTTTTAATATTCATTTGGTATTCGGATTGAGACTGTGTTTCCGTGAAATCATTCTTAGGATGTCACTCATCATGGGATGTTAGACATTCTGGATTGATTTCATGAAATTCGGTCACAATTAGAGGATTGAATGAATATTGGGATATCAGTGATGGCGTTTTGAATCTATTTGTGATTACATAAATATCTGTGATTCATTATTGTTTATGCCTATGTCTAATCATTGTTTTATTCCTTTTATGCCTAATCAGGGTTTTTGGGATTAGACCGTAGCCCAGGGAGAATGGCATGATAATACCTAATATTTAAATTTCTCCAGAGGGGTAGACTTTCGCCATGGTCCGTCGTAGTCTGTCATAAAATATGTGCCACTTTACCATTGGATTGATATGAGGAATATATAGGTTGGCTCTGGAGAAATATTAGGTATTATCATGTCATTCTCCCTGGGCCACGGTCGGGTATAATACGCCCTAATCCCAAAAACCCTGATTAGGCATAAAAGGAATAAAACAATGATTAGACATAGGCATAAACAATAATGAATCACAGATATTTATGTAATCATAATACGGTACAGACTACGATATACATATCGTTGGGGATTTCTCGATCCATGATTATTACTTGTCCATGTATTCAATTTTGAGCAAAACCAATTACGACATTAAAATCCTAAATAATGGTGGCTATAAATATCAAACTAAATTGGCTGGTCCAAAGAAGACGATCGTCGCTGAATTTTTCTAAATATTATCTACACTTGCTTCAGGATATATAACGCTAGGTTAGAACCATGATAACGCAGCTTACTGGGCCGATGCTATATATATATAGATCCTGTAGAGTATAATTGCGATATTGTATGTAAATAAACGTTGCTATTAATTGTCAGCCTTGTCTTGTGGTTAATTCGTGTGTCAGCACAGTCATCAGCAATCCATTGAATTAAGGCGGGTAGGGATAAAACAAATTCTATCTTGGAGGCCGTCCGTCGGATTACTCCATACTACCTTTCCATCTAGTAGTACAGTCATTCACTTGAATTTTATCTTTAATAATTCGTTCCAATTCCCGCGTTAGAATACTTTATTTTGAATTTGGACTTGTTTACATTAGGATTGCGGGTCCATAATTAATCTAGGATCAGTTACTCGCTTACACAAAGCCTGTAAGAGGATCTCTCCACCACAGACAGAGAGCCTTTGGCTCGCATGAAGCAAAGCCTGCTAGGGGATGTATTCACCATAAACAGAAGGGTAGCCTGAAGCAAAGTCTGCTAAGTGATCTATTCACCATAAACAAAGAGCCTTTGGCTTGCCTGAAGCAAACCCAGCAGGCACATGCCGTTGTTTCAACGTTGAATCCACGTTGAAATCACGTCATGACGTGATTTCAATGCAGATTCAACGTTAAAACAATGTCATGTGCCTGCTGGGAAGCCTGTTAGGAGATCTAATCTATTTAATATAGACAGAGAGCATTTGGCTCACCTGAAGCAAAGTCTGCTAGGGGATCTATTCACCATAAACAGAAGGCTCGCGCGAAGCAAAGCCTGTTAGAATATCTATTCACCATAGACAGAGAGCCTTTTGTTTGCCTGATGCAAAGCCTGCTAAGCGATCTATTAACCATAAACAGAGAGCCTTTTGCTCGCCTGAAGCAAAGCCTGTTTGAAGATTTATTCACCATAGACAGAGAGCGTTTGGTTCGCCTGAAGAAAAGCCTGCTAAGCGATTTATTCACTATAAATAGAGAGCATTTGGCTTGCCGGACGCAAAGCTTGCTAGGGGATCTGTTCACCATAGACAGAGAGCATTTGGCTCGCCTCAAGCAAAGCCTGTTATGGGGTATATTCACCATAGACAGATAACATTTGGCTCGCCTGAAGTAAGGCCTGTTATGGGGTATATTCACCATAAGCAGAAAGCATTTGTCTCGCTTAAAACAAAGCCTGTTAGGGGATCTATTCATCACAGACAGAGAGCCTTTGGCTCGCCTGAAGCAAAGCGTGCCCGGGATCTATTCACCATACACAGAGAGCCTTTGGCTCGCCTGAACCAAAGCCTTTTAGGGGATATATTCACAATAAACAGAGAGCCTTTGGCTTACCTGAAGCAAAGCATGCTAGGAGATCTATTCACCATAAACAGAAGGCTCGCCTGGAGCAAGGTCTGCTAAGTGATCTATTCGCCATAAACAGAGAGCATTTGGCTCGCCTGAAGCATCACCACAGACAGAGAGCATTTGGCTCGTCTGAAGTAAAGACTGCTAGGGGATCATTCACCATAAACAGAAGGTTCACCTGAAGCAAAGCCTGCTAAGCGATCTATTCACCAGAGAGAGAGAGAGAGGGAGGGAGGGAGGGAGGGAGGGAGGGAGGGAGGGAGGGAGGGGAGAGAGAGAGAGAGAGAGAGAGAGAGAGAGAGAGAGGGGAGAGAGAGAGCGAGCGAGCGAGCGAGCGAGAGAGAGAGAGAGAGAGAGAGAGAGAGAGAGAGAGAGAGAGAGAGGGAGAGAGCCTTTGGTTCGCCTGAAGCAATGGGGTATATTCATCATAAACAGAAAACCTTTGAGCAAAGCCTGTTAGGGGATCTGTTGTTCTTCAGAGACAGAGAGCATTTGGCTCGCCTGAAGCAAAGCCCACCTGGTGATCTATTCACCATAAACAGATAGCCCTTGGCTCGCCTGAAGCAAAGCCTGCTAGCGGATCTATTCACCATAGACAGAGAGCCTTTGGCTCGCCTGAAGCAAAGCCTGCTAGGGGGTCTATTCACCATAGACAGAGAGCCGTTGGCTCGCCTGAAGCAAAGCCTGCTAGGGGGTCTATTCACCATAGACAGAGAGCCTTTGGCTCGCCTGAAGCAAAGCCTGCTAGTGGATCTATTCACCATAGGCAGAGAGCCTTTGGCTCGTCTGATTCAAAGGCTGCTAGGGAATATTTATTCACCATAAACAGAGAGCATTTGGTTCGTTTGAAGCAAAGCTTGCTAGGGGATCACCATAGACAAGGATTAAGTGCTTTCATATCTAGTTTCACATTCCATTAGAACACACATATTATTCGACTTTCATCTTGTATGTTTTATTAGAGAATGAATATAGTCTATCATCTGTCTGATATGATTAGGAAGCGCACCATATCAGACGCCAAATGCCACGTCAAAGGTCACGGCACTAGAGCCATATTCTTAGATCACACAAGTAAGCTTGGGGGTAAATCCGCTCTTCCCGTATCAAGGGCTGTAAGACAAACAATGCGGTACTGAAACTACTAGTTTGAAGTAAGACTATTTCTTTCAGCCTGCTCACACATCTAATCACGTATTGCAAGTATAAAGCTACTGACTACCTGACCTTTAATTACAATCTCGCCACAGCTTATATATTATCCCTTTATTTTACAACCGCCATAAGTTTCATTTTCGGCTACGGTATGTATAGTCTGTCTCGCTATTTTGAGTTTTGCGTGTGTTGATATTCTATGTTAAGCAGTGTATTTCTATAGATTTGTTTTATAATCAACTGCTAAATTAACATGGTTATTAAATATATGCTTCAATATAATGTCTAAAATAAATTATGCATAGGCCTATGCATTATAAAATGGCGGGAAATATGAAAAACGAAGTAAACGCTATTGGGACATGACGGAGCAATGTCCCATTATGTCCCAATAGAAATTGTCAAATATTACCAATGTATGTACTACTACTACTACTACTACTACTACTACTACTACTACTACTACTACTACTACCGCTGCCGACGACGACGACGACGACGACGGCAACGACAGCAGTGAAGGTGGCTGCTGTTGCTACTACTACTACTACTACTACTACTGCTACTACTACTACTACTACTACTACTACTACTACTACTACTACTACTACCGCTGCCGACGACGACGATGACGGCAACGACAGCAGTGAAGGTGGCTGCTGCTGCTGCTGCTGCTATCATAATGTGTTTTCTCACTGGGATAAAATGGGACATCCTGTCCCAGTTTGGCAAAGGTGTGTGGGAAAGAGGACATTAAAAAAATCATTTTAAAATTTTTGTCAAAAATATATTTCTTCGAACTCGTTTTTAGCTCTTCCTGTATAGCACCTATCCTGGAGTGAGATTAACCATAATTTGAAAGAGCATACGTTTGAAACATTACAAAATAGAAGGGTTAGTTTCTATGTGGCGCGTTTTGCCGCACCTTCGCAATATATTCGGATGTCAGCCCTGCCCCCCGTCACCCACCCCATCCTTCTTCTATAAAGCACATCGATTCTTAATTTCTAGATACCGGTACAAACTAAGTAAATAGGCCTAATTTGATTCACGAACAATCTAGGTCGATAACTAATTTTACAGCTACTTTTTAAGTTAGTTTCGCCTTTTTATCACCAGTGTATCCTTAAATCCAGATAATAAATATTATGTATGACGTCATGATCTCTTCGTGTCGATCCCCAACTTGTCAGATTCTTTAGAAACCTGAGACTGTTATAGTTTAGGGGTGGGTGGGTTGTGGTGGTGGAAACATTTAATGTATAACTAAAACAACAGGAGCGATAAGAAAATTACAGATGATCGGCTGCCGTTGTCATCACTGTGTAAAGATATTTCGGATTTTCCAGAATTTTCGGATTTTCTGTATTCTTCAGATCACGTCCAAGGTTGTGGAATCCTAATGGAAATTGTGAGGCCAAATGGGATCAGTAATTATTTGTGCACACACGCAGGCACGCACTCACGCACGCGCACACGCAGACACGCACGCACTTACTCGCAGGAAATTTTACACAGTAGCTTAAATATGGTCTGCGTGTTTTATGCAAACGATGGTGACCCTTCTTGTGTTCCCTTTAAGCAACGATCTGTCCTGTCTTTTGTAACAACCTCTCTTTAGTAACCATCTGTCTTTAGTGACTACCTGTCTTTAGTGACCGCCTGTCTTTAGCGAGCACTATTGATGGACCATGTAGTGCCCGCTATAGACAGGTGAAGTTGTATCTTATACTCACCCCGGTCAATAGTAGGAGTGTCACAGGCAATAACGTTACATCCATATTTCCTATAGCGGCTCAGTAGGACTATTACTCGTATTTAATCCGCTATAACAATCGTACATAAAACGCGTGTACTCTTCCTTGTCCCTGATAACAAACCTTATTCACATTATAAATCTCAGAGCACACTCCTACTGCTGGCTAACGTACCACTCAACATAGCCAGTTAGTCCGCGCGGTTATATGATACTTCCAGACACTATGGCTTACGCATAACATTCCAAAATACACATATATGAAGAAAATGATATTCCTTACTCTTGTATGTATATATCACTGACGTTTTCCCTAACCACGGCTACTGCTACTTCTGACTAAATCCACATCGAATCACAGAATGAAATCAAGAATAATGGTACATTTTGCCCGTGGCACTATCTGCCAGTTGGGTCTGAGTTGTTTCTTCAGTTCCACTCTCTGGTTTCTTGCTCTCACGGATCCTACATGCTGCGAATACACAAAAGACATGTACTTATTACCTGCTAACAAGGGCCACCTGCATGGACCAATGAAAAGGCATCATTAAAGACAGGATATCGCGTGATACAATTCATTTCCTATTGTAAATTTTGGAGCCGAGTGAAGGTGGTTCATTAAAACGAGTGGTTTTACGCCCATCCGCCTTAGGAGCCACCATCAATTGGCCCCCAAAAGCAGGTGTCTGTTAGAGTTATGCATGTGTGTACTATATGACTTAAAGTGTATGGGTTGTGTATGAATGTCAATAAACATCGCGGCTTAGTTATCCGTCATCGCGTATGTCTGGATGACGGATTGCTGCGGCTGCGACGATGATTCTCAGATATTGGTCGCTGGAATTCGCGTGGAACAGAATGCATTAACAGGTATCCATGCCAGTAACGCGCGAACACCTTGCATGCCGATTACACGCGACGCGTGCCTAATTGCAAACGAAGATACGATTAAACGCGAGACTCGCTACTTAATATTTCACAAATGATCCCACCGAAAGACGCTGCTTGTGTATGCTCAAACGTTTTTCAGTCAAATTGTCTGAGAAATGAGCGATTAAGCAGACGTTCAACATATATTATATCTATAATCTGTGTATGTAGAAAGAAATACGTTATCAGAAAATGCCATCGCAAGACGACGACGTCATCTTATCGGGGAAAATCCGATTCTCATTTATTTTTAAAAACATGATAGAATCCATCAGAATGCGTGCCATCGTAAAACAAAACATGCCCCAGTTATGTAAGTCAGTAAATAAAAGTATATCAGACAGCCTATGTCGGCCATGATATGTAGGTATCAGACAGCCTATGTCGGCCATGATATGTAGGTATAAGAGTTTCTGTCGGTATTATATGTAAGTTTAATTTCTACAGTCAAACTTGCTGAGAGACCACCTTCCATTTGGAACCAACGGCCTCGCGATTCATCTCATAAAGCAATACAAACATCTGGCTACAAAAGCCTTCATCTCATAAAGGGATACATATGCTTCTGGCTACAAAAGCCCCGAGATACAGCTCATAAAGCGATATAGGCTTCTGGCTACAAATGCCTCGCAATTCATCTCATAAAGTCACACATGCTTCTGGCTGCAAAATCCCTGGGATACATCTCATAAAGCGATACCGGCTTCGAGCTACAAAAGCCTTATGGTTCATCTCATAAAGCGATACAGACCTTTGGCCACACAAGCCTCTCGATTCATCTCATTAAGTGATACAGACTTCTGGCTACAAAAGGCTCACGATTCATCCCATAAGGTGATAGAGGCTTCTGGCTACAAAAGACTCACTAATCATGTTATGAAGCAGTACAGGCTTCTGGCTGCAAAAAACTCACGATTCACCTTATAAAGTGATACAGGCTTCTAGCTACAAAAGCCTCATGATTCATCTCATAAAGCAATACAGGGTCCTGGCTACAGAAGCCTCATGATTCATCTCATAAAGCGATAGAGGCTTCTGGCTACAAAAGACTTACGATTCATCTTATAAGACAACACAGGGTCCTGGCTACAGAAGCCTCATGATTCATCTCATAAAGCAATACAGGGTCCTGGCTACAAAAGCCTCACGATTCATCTCATAAAGTGATACAGGCTTCTGGCTATAAAATACTCACGATTCATCTTATAAGACAACACAGGGTCCTGGCTACAAAGGCCTCATGATTCATCTCATAAAGCAATACAGGGTCCTGGCTACAAAAGCCTCACGATTCATCTCATAAAGTGATACAGGCTTCTGGCTATAAAATACTCACGATTCATCTTATAAGACAACACAGGGTCCTGGCTACAAAAGACTCATGATTCATCTCATAAAGCAATACAGGGTCTTGGCTACAAAAGACTCATGATTAAAGCGGCACAGTGTCTTGGATACAAAGGACTCACGATTCATCTTATAAAGTGATACAGGCTTCTGGCTACAAACGACTCACGATTCATCTCATAACTCGACACAGGGTCCTGGCTACAAAGGAATTATGATGCATCTTATAAATCGATACAGGTTTCTGGCTACATAGGACTCATGATTCATCTTATAAAATGATATAGTCTTCTGGTTACAAAGGATTCATGATTCATCTCATAAAGCGATACATGCTTCTGGCTACAAAAGACTCGCGATCTATGTTATAAAGTGACACACGGTCCTGGCTACAAAGGACTTACGATTCGTCTTATAAAGCGATACAGGCGTCTGGCTACAAAAGACACACGATTCATCTTATAAATCAACACAGGGTCCTGGCTACAAAAGACTCACGATTCATCTCATAAAGCGATACATGCTTCTTGCTACAAAAGCCTTGCGATTCATCTGATAAAGCGGCACAGATTCCTGGCTACAAAGGCCTCACAGTTCATCTCATAAAGCAATACATGCTTAGGGCTACAAAAGCCTCGCGAGACATCTTATAAAGTGATACAGGCTTCTGGCTACAAAAGCTATATCATAAAACAAGTGATTTGTATTAAAGGCAGGCATTCACACCAGCATGCTTAAAATAATATTATTTTAATTTATCCTTTTATAGGCTTAAAACATGTACCTCAATGTAATGAAACGAAAAAATCTTCGCATATGATAATTTCCGTCCGTATAAATTAATATCATTTTTTTTAGTTGTCAAGTTGGATTAGGGACTCTTGTTCATACCCTTGTAGATATAAATCAATTTTGGGAAATTTTATTTTATTTTAGTAATGAAATGGTTTCGATGGAGGCTATTGTTACTGCATGCCGTTTTCTATGCAGATATTCCGGACAGGTTACGCATATTTGTTATTATTTGCTATTTTTATGTAAACATTTGTGCGCACTGCAGTTTATTCCCATAAAGAATTATTTTAAATACTAAGCATTCCTATTGGTAAGAACTTAAATGCCCGGTCGCGCGCGTCTATCTCAAGCTAGACACGGGTTTAAAGGGATATTCCACTGGGGGATTTTATGCATCTGACGTAAAGTACTAATTTCCCGCATTAATTTGAGACCATGAGCACAAGTTTATGCCAACAAATAAACAAGATATCCTCAATTTAAATTGCTAAAGTAACCAGTAGATCGAGGCGCCATTTTGGACAAGCAGCTGACGTCACCGACACACCAACTCCGATCGAGGATAGCCGTAACCAGGGGAGGTAAATCTTGCAGCTCGTGGATAATTAGCGTACTGGCTAAACAACTGACACTTTGCCACAGTGTTTGGAGGAAATTAAAGTGCAATTAGTGTCCCGATGATCGCGCCAGTCATTGTAGTGCTAAATTGTCAAAAATTGTTTTCTTATGGGCAATTTCTATTTTTTTTAAAACATTGAAGGGTTATGCCAGGAGCGTGTTTGCAATCAACCAGCTACAACAAATTCTTGAAAAATATGCTAGTTGAATAAATGTTGAATGTAATTTCTCTGAAAGCTGTTGCTATTGCAACTTCTGCTTCCAGTCAAATTCCAGTTTCAAAATATTCAACAGGCAGTAAATATGTCAACATTTAAAAATTTTGGATCAATTAGTTAACTCTTTCAAGGACAGAAAAGCAGAAAGCTTAAAATTTACCCTGCATAGGCCTATTGTGTGAAACTAATTAGTTTGGAAGCTACTGCAACATAATTCCAGGAAAATTTAATTCAGAGTATTCAACACTATGCATAGTTATTTTAAAATTGGGAGTAAACGTTGTAAATGATTAATAACGCGGGATTTCAATAGTGTGAAAGCACTAAACTACTAATTATGTCTAGCGTACACTTGTCATTATTTACTAGCTGCCACCTACTATCGTCTACGAAGTAAGCCGCTAAACGGTTGCCTATAATTGACCGACCGGGCAATCAGCGACATCGTTTCATTTTGTTTTGCAAATCCCGTTTTACAATTGATGCAAGCAAATACGACGTTAATTGTCGAGTTTGATTCTGTTATATTAAAATTAAGTACCGCGCCTTTTGTTTTGAAATTCATGACACATTATTTTAAAATTATACAGACTATATGTTCTAAACTTGTGTCTTCCAAATTTAAATGTGGAAGATATCCATCCTGTGCCGATGTTATGAAGCCATCTTTCAGTTGGCCCCTTTTCATGCGGATGCTTTTCTGTGGATCCGGTATCTGAAAATGTGATTTTCCGTACCCTTTCCATGATCGTTTCTATTACTGCAAGCCCATGCTTGACATGCGGACATGATGCGATTTAACCTTTTCACGCCAGCACTGGCCTCTGCAATCGTCAAGTTGAGGACGCATGTCAAAAGAAGGCTATTTTGAGAATTTACAACTAAAACGACTGTTTCAGTAACCGAACCAGCCATTCCAGTGGTCAATTTTCAAAAATAGTCTTCGCTTGGCCTGCAAATGGCCATTCAATAAAGAAATATTCTGATTTTCCTGACAGAGCCGTCATAATCTCGCGGTTTCTCGCTCTCGTTGCGAGAAAATTGATGCGCCCAGGAGTCACGTTTTCGAGCGTTTTGGGCATATTCATTTTATTATTTCTCGGCAATGGAACAGTGTATTTTATATTTTTTGGCGGCAACTATTTCGGATTATAGTATATTTTTAGTTGACTTATTCCCGATTTTCACTGGAATTTCCCTTTAAGCTCAGTTTGATATTCACGTCCGTTTGCACACCAGCTAGGCCGCGTAAGCTCGGCTCAGCTCGGCACCTGCTATAGAGCAGGTTTAGAGCCGAGATCAGCGTTAAATATTGCAGATTATTTAAACGCAACCAATCAAATTGATGTTATTGAGTTTTGTTTGAATTTGAAAAATTTGAAAACAACGTTGCCTAAAGTTGTTGCTGTCATAGGCAACAACAGCTTATAGCAACATTGCGTCTCAAGCAAACACCACTTATTATGACAATCTAAACATAGAGCCGTAGCTTCGTGCTATGCCGAGAATACACCTCTAAGATAATGACCGGCCATTTTGTTGCGTCATCGCAATGATGGAACTACTTTTTTTCCAAAATGGCCGCTCTCATACACGGCTAAACGTGTACGCCTAGACACTATAAGATGTAATTTAGGCGGTTCTTCCCCTTATTTGTTGGACATAGCGCATACACTCGAATGGAGAATAACTTGTTAAATAGGAAACTGAAGAGATTATTAATTTATTATAGACGGGTCCTCTAAAATAGTGTTTTATGCCACACGAATACTGGTGCCGACTGGTACTCCTTACGTATGGGAATGGAAATCATTTTGCTGCTGTTTCAATATTTCTTGCTACGGGTATAAAGCAATGCTGTAGCCATACTCGCGAATATATTGGTGCAGCGCCATTGGTGGGTGGATTGGTACTGGACTTAACGAATTATGGTAGCTGGAGTTGCGAGCAAGACTGAAATAGAGGGGTGGGGTAGGGGGTTGGCAGGCTACGTGGCCACTGGCTAAGTATCTGGCCTACATTCAGCGCAGGCGGCACGTATTATTTTCAATGTTAAGCGACTTTAGATAACTAAAAACTATTCTCAAAATATCTATCACACCTACCACCATACGCCACCCCTATATATACACAAAGGGTGGTGGCTGTAATGAACACGGGGTGTGGTGGTGGTGCTGTAATAAACACGACTCTAACAATATGCTTGATATTTAACGATTCTTAAATGTAGCAGAATGAATTATTCATACTTGGTACAATGCATATAATCAATACATTCCACAATATTAGTGCAGATGTCCAACTTAACCCTATTCACACCTGGAATCCAAATAATTATTTCCATTTTTGTTTAATCTTTTGGTTGGATGGTAAAGCTGCAACATCAGCCAATCAAATTCATTTCAAAATTAAAACATTTCGAAACATTATATGATCTGTATTTTGAAAGGGTTAATTAAAATCATATTCTATAGACCATACAATACAAATTATTTTTGCTTTGAGGAATATTTTGTTGAATATATTGAAACTAACTTGACTGGGAGTTACAACAGCTCACAGTCAAATTATTTTCAAAATATTCAACAGCTTAGGTCTATAGTTGTCTTATAATTGAGACAGTGGAACCGCAGGACGACCAAAATGGTTAGCATAATCTCTATAATCATTTTCATATGTGAGTTTTCACCTGAGAACGGTACTCAACAAACAACCTTTGAAACTTGTACCTACATTTAGGACAAAGCTGCCTATGTTGCAATTATAGCGTGGCGCACTCCTGTTGTCAACTGAAATCATAGTCTGTGCTAAAGCTGCACAGGCTCCTAGCCAGCAGGGCTATAGTACCAAGTAAATTCTGACACCCTGACAATTATGAACTAGCCATTAGTTTGCAATGAGTGCTTTTAGCGATTACATCAGAGAGAGGTTACCATTCAATTTCCGTTTGAATGATAATTTGTGTAAGTAATTGAAATTGTGCTACTGCGCACTGTTAATGGCTAAAACAAAGCCAACTCTCAAAGACAGCAAGATTGTATGAACAAGAGGCCCAAGAAGGGTACGTGACGCTCACCTGGACCATTAGCCTTTGAACCATTTGCATGATATGGTGCGTAATTTTACAACAGTAGAATCCTTCCTGTCAAACTTGGATAAAATACATCAATTGGTTACTTAAGGAAGAGATGCATTTTGACAATATCCGGTAAATTTTTCATAAAAGCTAGAATTTTCACCCAAACAATTTACCAAGCACAATTCTGAATAGAAGTCCTGGAGCCCAGCGTGCTAGAATCCTATAGCTTCCATATGGTAATTCTAATCAAATTTGGTTGAAATCCGTCAAGCGGATAAGGAGATGTGTGTTGACAATTTCTGGTATATCTTTGATAAAATCTAAGATGTTCACCCCAAAAATGATGAAGCCAAATTCTTAATAGAAATCTGAAGCCTGTCACAATATGGTGATTCTAACCAAACTTAGTTGAAATCTGTCAAGCGGAAAGGAAGGAGATGCATTTTGACAATTTCCCGTCAATCTTTCATACAATCTAAGATTTTCATCCAAACAATTGACCAATCAAAACTCTGAATAAAGGTTCAAGAGCCTACAACAATTAGGATGCTTTCAGTCAAATTTGTTTAAAATCTGCTAAGCGATTTACGTTTTAAAGCAAAATCTGACAGACGGATGACGGATAACAGACGGACGGTCGCCTTGACATAACCTCACTTGGCCATTCTGGCCAGGTGAGCTAAAAATTGCACACACTGTCCATGGCATGTCAATAAGATTTGAGTTCCCCCAATTGCCAAACAAACAATAATTTAAGGGTTGCCTCAGTGAGATGTCAAGATTGAATGCCTCAGTGAGATGTCTGATTGCACCAGTCTTCCACATGCCAGGCTATAATTTACTGAGTATGGATAGACCTTGAGAAATGATACTGGAATGAGAAGAACTTTGCTATTTTTATGAAAAACCATTCTAATTAAGAATAAGACATCCACTATTACTGTGTTCAGAAATGCTTAAACCAGAAAACTGGTTTGTCTGGAAGTTGTTAGAAATTAAAAATTAATCAGATTCAGTAGTTAGATCCAAGGAAAACCATGGTGCCTTAAAGATTACAGATCACTGCCCACATAGCTAAATACTGCTTTTGACCCATGCATATTGGTATTTTGGATAGCGAAGGTTCTTGAATGAGATCCATAAACTGATCAGAGACCTGTGTACAAACATTAGAGCATAATCTATAACATGGATGGTACACCTTTCCATGACTTCCATGACTTTTCAAGACCAAAATTAACAAATTCCATGACCTCTGAGAATTAATATCTAGATTTGTATAAAGTTTATGATATAGCTCCAAAAATAAGATCAGAGTTATTCTGCAAATTGTCTGAATATTGCAACAAGCAAGCCACAGCCTCGTTTTGATAAGCTGCTGGCGTAATTTGTATTGCATAGGGATTATTTATCATGTTTATGCCAACAGATTTATTTTACATGACTACCATTTTCCATGACTTTTCCATGACCTATGATTAAAAACACTGATTTTCTATGACTTTCTAGGTCTGGAATTAACATTTTCAAATCCTATGACATCCCAGAATTTCCGTCATCAGGACGGACCTTGCTATAATTACCAATTCACAGCATGAGAATGAATGGACACCCATATATGGGTACAATATTAAATCATGACCGAGTTGTTCAAAGCACATTCAACATTAACTCTATTTTTCATCTTACATAATTCCAGCCATAGCATAATACATAATTAGAGCTTTTGGCTCAACCCATTTGTCATAGAAAATGTTAATTTGCAGACCAAAAGATAATTTTGACAAGTTTATCATTGGAATGACTGGCTCAGTTATCGAGCCTGTTATTCCAGTAGTAAATTTTCAAAAATAGCTTTGCCAGTCCTTGGTTTGCAAAATGAATGTTTCTCAAGATTCCTGCTAAAGCTGTTTTGGCAGGCTTGAGTGTTAAATGGATTAATGGTCAGGATTGGTCAACTTAACCCTTTAATGGCCAAGATTGGTCAAGAAATTCCAAGATTTTGCTCACTGAATGTTCATTTGTTCAGGCCAACAGGACTATTTTTAGAAATCGCCACAGGTTAATTGACTGGCTTGCTTATCAACTTAGCCAGCTACTCCAGCGGTAACGGTTCAAAAATAGTCTTCTCTTGGCCAACAAATGGACATTATTCAATACCAGAGGCTGTGTTACAATGTTACATTGTTAACAGGATTCATAGACCTGCAGAATGAAATCCCATACAGAGTCCATAACTAATTTATCAAATTCCAGACCAATTTTATGAAACCTCCAATCAATTTCCATTTCAAGACAAAATTTTGCAGAAAACTCACAATTAGTAGCCGAGCTCGCAAAATAATAAAGATAATAGTGATATTCAGTTTACGAGGATTTTTAATGTATTTATTTCTATTGAATAAATAGCTGTAGTTTGTCATGGGATAACATGTTCAGATTCATAGAACTTAACCATTTAACTCTTGAATTTGTTCAAGAAAATTTCCAATTTTCTCATAGATGTTCCTTTGCAGACTAAGAGGACTATTTGTGAAATTTTACCACTGGAATGACTGGATCGGTTATCGAGCCAGTCATTCCAGTGGTAAATTTTCAAATATAGTCTTCGCTTTGTCTGTAAATGGGCATTTCTCAAGACCGTCTTTGGCTGATATGAGTGTTAAAGGGTTAAAACATGACAGGATACTAACACTGAATGATAGAAATACATCTATAGCAGGTTGTGTTAACAGTGCTGGTGTGCTAGATACTAATACTGAATGATAGAAATACATCTATAGCAGGTTGTGTTAACAGTGCTGGTATGGTAGATTGAGACAAATTCAATTCATCCATATGTTAAGTTCAAGTGTTACGTCAATATAAGTAAGTAACATATTTTCAATGCCCGATTCATGAAATGAGCAGGGTTCTGCCCACACTGGTCGGCACTGGTCGGGATTAGCCACCACTCAACAATTTTAACCAGTACTAAAGACTAAACTATCTTTTTTAACCACCATTTTTCACATATTTTGTTGAAATTAAGCTTTATTTCAAGGAACTTTGTAAAATTTCTGTAAAAATGTTCGGCACTAATTTCATCCTGGGCAGAACCCTGAATGTGCTAGGTGTTTAGGTTCAAAATCATCCAGGCGAATGCACATTTACACTGGAGCCCTCTATCAGAAGACATCTGCTGATGATGTTATATTTTACAATTGTTCCAGATTTGTTGCACATCCAGTATGTCCAGCTGAGACCAGCCGCAACCTGTGCGAATCCTGATGATTAATCTTGCGACTGTTTTTCCCCAGATCAGTTTGAAACTTCATAAGTTAATCGGAGTAGGTTTGTGAAATCACTCTGTCGAAATGGACGATGGGTCAGAAATCCAGTATGGGTGCCAACTACAAGTAGTGATATGAGCTGTGGCATTGCGTTATAAATGTTATGAACCAAATTTAACGCGTTCTCAAGATTATTGATCTGGCTAGCAACCGGAATGCACAATGTACAGCATGCTCTATGCTGATAAAATACAATTATTTGGTATTGTCAACAGGATTGTATTTGCATATGTAAATGCTTCGCTGGACACAGCAGCTGGTCAAATCCCTGGTGATGAAACCATCTATGGGTGACATGTTGCCTGAAATATAAACAAAATATCACATGTATGTTCTAAAAAAAAGGAATCACAACATTAGCAATCGCAAGAAAATTCAAATTGTTGTTTTATGAATGTTAATTTTTAGGCATACCAAGATACTATTTTTAGAAAATTTACCGCTGGAATGTCTCGCTCTGTCATTGGGCCAGTCATTCCAGTGGTACAATCTCTAAAATAGTCTTCTTGGCAAACAAATGCACATTTCTCAAGTTTCAAAGCCACTCTAAATGCTGGTTTTTCATCAGTATGACCATTAACCCTTTGACAAATAGAACATTTACTTGATATAATAAAAATAGATATGACTGGAAGCCATTGCTGCCATAGGAAGAAACTTCTTCCTATCATATTAATTTCAAAATATTGAACAAAATATGTTAAACTTCGCAGAATTTACTTGGAATTGTCATTGAAAGGGTATGGTGAAGCCAGCCAAAACCGGTCTCTGTAGTGCTCTTGAGAAATGTCCATATGCAGGCCAGCAAAAGACTATTTTGGAAATTTGTACCAGAGGAATGACTGACTGGCTTGTCATTTGTCGTAAATTTTCAAAAAAGTCTTCTTTTGGCCTGCAAATTATTGATATTAAAGGGTTAACTAAAATGTATACTGAACTTCACTGGCCAGATTGGAGCAACTGACAGACTTTGACAATCACGAGAAAATGCTAATTGTTTCTTTATAAATGTCCATTTTTAACCGGACCAAGAGAACACTATTTTTTTTACAAGTTTATCACTCAAATGACTTGCGGCGTCATCGAGCCAGTCATTTCAGTGGTAAACTTAAAAAATAGTCTTCTTAGCCAACAAAAGCACATTTCCCAAACTCACAGTAAATGCTGGTTTGTGGTCAGTTTGACCATTAACCCTTTCACCGATAAATTCAATGTATCTCAATCTCAGGGCAAACAAGCAGGAAATCTTTTGAAAATTAAAAAAGTGATTGACTGAAAGCCACTGCTGCCTTAGGCAGCAACTGCTTTCAGTCATATTAATTTCGAAATATTGAACAAAATATATTATACGCATCGCAAAGAATGTACTTGGACTTGAAAAGTATGGTGAAGGCGCCGCCGGCCAAAACCGGCCTCAGCAGTTCTCTTGAGGAATGTCCATATGCAGGCTAAGAGAAGACTAGTTTTGAAAATTGCACCAGTAGAGTGACTGGCTTTTCATTCCAGTGGTAAATTTTCGAAAAGGTCTTTCTTCAATTTGCAGACCAAGAGGACTCTTTTTGAAAATTGTACCACTGACATGACAGACTTGGTAATCGAGCCAGTCATTCCATTGGTAAAATTTCAGAAAAAATAGTCTTCTTGACCAAAAACCAGCATTTACAGTGAGTTTGAGAAATAAATGTGCATTTGTTGGCCAAGAAGACTATTTCTGAAATTTTACCACTGGAATGACTGGCTCTGTTATCAAGCCAGTCATGTCACTGGTACAATTTTCAAAAATAGCTTCTAGGCCAACAAATGCACATTTCTCAAACTCACTGTAAATGCTGGTGTTTGGTCAGTTTGACCATTAACCCTTTCACCGATAAAGTCAATGTAGAGCAAACAAACAGGAAATCTTTCGAATATTTAAAAATTAATATGACTGGAAGCCATTGGGCAGCATCTGCTTTCAGTCATATTAATTTCAAAATATTGAACACAATATGTTACACATTGCAAAGAATGTAATTAGACTTATCGTTCAAAAGGTAAACCCTTTTATGGTGAAGTCGGCCAAAACAAGCCTATGTACATAGTGGCCATGAGGAATGTCAATTTGCAGGCCAAGAGAAGAATATTTTTGAAAATTGTACCACTGACATGACTGACTTGGTAACCGAGCCAGTCATTCGAGTGGTAAAATTTCAAAAATAGTATTCTTGCCCAACAAATGCACATTTTTCAAACTTACAGTAAATGCTGTTCTTTGAAGTGAGTTTGACCATTAACCCTTACACCGATAAATTCAATGTATTTCAATCGTAGGGCAAACAAACTTGAAATCTTTTGAATATTTTAAAATTAATATGACTGGGAACCATTGTTGCCTTACGCAGCAACTGCTTTCAGTCATATTAATTTTAAAATATTGGACAAAATATGATACATATTGCAAAGAATATACTTGGACTTGTCGTTGAAAGGGTTAACGCTTTCATGGTCACTGACCGACCGAGATCGGCAGACCGCCGTTTAAGAGGAATATATAGGCGGCATATGCTACACACTTACCGCTTCATCAGATATCTTGGCCCGGCATAACTGAATATGAGATGACTAGTGTTTTCAAGCGATGTATTTTCGTCGACTATACTATCATCCGTGTCTGGCTTTAGACTTATCTCGTGGACAAAACAGTTACACGATACCCTTGGACGGGTGTAGCAGTAAAGGCCTCGGTCGATTTTTGGAGTAAATCCACAGCAACACGAATATATTCATGTTCAAAGCTCCGAGTCGTGAAAATATTTGCTTATCATGGGCGCAGACATTTTGGATATAAGCAGAAAATATAGGGGACTATTTTCTCTGTAATAACCATCTATATATAACGAAGGCTGCTCAGTTAACATCGATGCCTTTTAGGTTAAATATTATACTTTGTTATATACAGAATTGATTTCTTTGCATTTGAACTGTCCCGGTTATAAGAAAGCAAATCCCGAAATTCTCGGGAAAATTACTACGCTAATGGCCGGTCAATATCCACGAGAGCTATCTCGCTCCCGTTTAGCGTAGGAGATCTCGCGAGAACACGAATGTTATTATGATTGATAACGCCTCCAAAGGCTGGCATGAAAATTGCGGCTGGTGCTGTCTGTCTGTCTGTCTGTCTGTCTGCCTGTCTGTCTGCCTGTCTGCCTGCCTGCCAGCCTGCCTGCCTGCCTGCCTGCCTGCCTGCCTGCCTACCTGCCTGCCTGCCTGCCTGCCTGCCTACCTACCTGCCTGCCTGCCTGCCTATCTGTCTGTCTGTCTGTCTGTCTGTCTGTCTGTCTGTCTGTCTGTCTGTCTGTCTGTCTGTCTGTCTGTCTGTCTGTCTGTCGGTCGGTCGGTCGGTCGGTCGGTCGGTCGGTCGGTCGGTCGGTCGGTCGGTCGGTCGGTCGGTCGGTCGGTCGGTCGGTCGGTCGGTCGGTCGGTCGGTCGGTCGGTCGGTCGGTCTGTCTGTCTGTCTGTCTGTCTGTCTGTCTGTCTGTCTGTCTGTCTGTCTGTCTGTCTGTCTGTCTGTCTGTCTGTCTGTCTGTCTGTCTGTCTGTCTGTCTGTCTGTCTGTCTGTCTGTCTGTCTGTCTGTCTGTCTGTCTGTCTGTCTGTCTGTCTGCCTGCCTGCCTGCCTGCCTGTTGGCTTGTCTCGCTGCCTGCTAGTAGTAGTAGTAGTAGTAGTAGTAGTAGTAGTAGTAGTAGTAGTAGTAGTAGTAGTAGTAGTAGTAGTAGTAGTAGTAGTAGTAGCAGTAGCAGCAGCAGCAGCAGCAGACCACTCTCCCATTCCGATTCCTCCCCACTATCTATATCCCTCTATCCCTCCATCACTCTACTCCCACTCTCTCTCTCGCTCCCTCCCTCTCTCCCTCTCTCTCACTCACTCTCTCTCTCTCTCTCTCTCTCTCTCTCTCTCTCTCTCTCTCTCTCTCTCTCTCACTTTGCTTGTGGCTCAAAAGCTTTAAATTTCATCAGTTACTTCCTCGTTTACCCCCATCTCCGTGGAAACTGACGTCATCATCATATGGGTTATGCAAACTGTGCATCTATTGTGGGAGGGAGCATTTTGGTGTTTTCATTTTGGAAGACATTGTGAGAATGAGCGAGTCAGATCCCAAGTCCGACTTGATCTGGGTTCAGGCAAGCCGAGCTCTGTTTGCTTAAGCCACGCTTACCTGAGACACCGCTCAACAGGTAACTCGGGCTTACCTGAGCCAGAGGTTCCCAACCCAAAACAATCTTAAATATGTCTAGACAGTTCGAGAATTTCAGACGATATACCGGCGCCACAAGTTCTACAATCACCGTCATATTTCGAATTTCTAAATCCCATATTCTTGGCTATTGAGTGCCATTATTTATAACATTCGAAGATCAAATGCTAGTATTGACCCACTAGAAGCAGTTCATACACATATCTCCGTATATAAAATTTATAGATCTATCACCGAATGCGCCTTTAACGTGACAACTAAAATTATATTAATTCATTGACGCGGAAACATGAGGGCCAGCGGGCGGGTCTATCGCCCGGTTTTCCTGCCCCATATCGCCCTAGGTTGTGGCCTCACCCATAGTTTAGCCGCCGAGGTCAAAATACGTTCCTACACCCCTGTAATTTATACAGACGGAAATTGTCATGTGGTAAGATTTATTTAAATCATTACATTGAGGTACATAGGTTAAGCCTCTAAAAGTATACAACTTTTAACAATTTTATTTTCAAGCATTCACGAGTGAATGGAGGCCGACGCCTTTAACTATCTGATCGCTGTAAGCCACCAGACAATAATTCCAATGAGCAATATTTCTCGACTTGTTGAATATTTTGAAAACAATTTGACTGAATGTTGTTTGTGGCATATCCACCAACAACGTTCAGTCAAATAGTTTAAAAAATATTCAGCATATACAATGTTAAACACCATGGAAAATGTAGTCTGCATAAATTCACCAGCCAGAGAGTTAAGAGACCATCAGTCTATCGTGTCTAATTGTTTGTACTCCATATGATATAAGGTATCATATGTAAGAACGCTGATCCAATTATGCATAGCATAATTAAGTTACGAGGAAAGTGGTTTGTATAATTTTAATATAAATTAATAAAAATAACTGAGATTGTGTCTACTATGTCTATTAAACAGGAATGTTGGCTCGCATCCTGAAAACAAGAAACGGAAACATTAGCGTGGATCATTTGAGTATGTGTTCATTATTATGTGCATTAACGTTCATGCATGGTTCTATATAATATCTCAAGCATGCGCATTAACACGTCTATCATATCTCAGAGTCAAACATGCACATTGACGTGTTCAGACATGCACATTGATGTTTCTATAATATCTCTGACATGCGCATTGATATGTCTATCATATTTCAGAGTCAGACATGCGCATTGGCACGTCTATTATATCTCAGCCATGTGCATTGGCGTGTCTATTTTATCTCAGACATGCGCATTAACGCGTCTATAATATCTCAGACATACGCATAGATGTGTCTATTATATCCCAAACATGCGCATTAACGTGTCTATCATATCCCATTCATGCACATCGACGTGGATATTATAACTCAGACATGCGCATTAACATGTCTATCGTATCTCAGACATGCGCATTGATGTTGTTATTACATCTCAGATATGCACATTGACGTGTCTATCATATCTCATTCATGCACATTCATGTGGCTATTATATAACTCAGACATGCGTATTAACATGTCCATAATATATCAGACGTGCATGCGCACCGACGCGTCTATTATATCTCAGACATGCGAATTGACATGTCTATCATATCGCAGACATGCGCACCGACGTGTCTATTATATCTTTGACAGTATTGACGCGTCTATCATAGGCCTATCCTAAGATTCAAGATTATTTATTCAAAGTACAATATATATACATTATCCACCATACACATCGGGTTGTCCGCCGAAGACATTGCCTGTTGTATTGACGGGCACGCACGCGCGCACGCACGAGACGATGGTTATACAGAACAAGACAGATACATAGCCAGCACTCCACCCTCACACACACACACACACACCCACACCACACGGGGACTACGACGGACTCGCTATGTTCAGCGAGTGGCTGAGCATAGCAAGTCCATCGTAGTCCCTGTGTGCCATGTGTGGACTAACACCCCACCCCACCACCCCGCGTCCGCACGCCTACCCCACTACCCGCCCCACTGCCCGCCCGCGCGCGGTTTACGCGCGCCCGACCGCATGCAACACCTTGATTAGATAGGTGGCCGTTTGTGAAGCGTTTCTCGCGCATATTTGCCGGCATGTGTTGAATAAGTGTGTACATGAGATAATAGCTAATAATTGTCTAAGCAAGCAATAATATATATGTGGGTATGCCACTGTTTGTTTTCTAGTATGCAATGTCTGCGTAATCTCGCCATTGTGTGCCACAACCATAAACTCGCTGTACCTCAATCTCAAGGTGTCTCCCTATCTAGTCTGGCCGGAAGCTCTTACTGTTTTATTCACCAATGCCCAGCTTTCAGTCATATTATCTTCCAAATACATATCTGAATATGTAATACATTTTACTGGCGGGTGTTTCGTACCTCACATCCCGCGGTACAATGGTTAATGCTTTCTGTATTGCCTATGCACATACTGCGGCGAGACAGAGGGTGTAAGTGGGTTCAACGTAGCTATATACAGATGGGTGTTCGATTCCCAGTCATTACTGAGCCGCAGACGGCGGGGTGAGGTAGGGTAGGTAGGTGGGTGTTGAATGTGGGTGGGTGGGTAGGTGGGTGGGGGTGGGTAAGCGGGTTGGTGTCGGTGATGAGTGTAATCGCCACCCTTTATGTGAGGTGGTCGCCAACGTAACCGCTGTCACAGACGAGGGTGCTGGCGGTTTGTAACATCCACAACACAGGGGGTGTTTGTGTTGAATGCACAGTATGGTAGCGTGTATGTACCATGCTACGAGATGGATAGGTAAGCATCCACCGAGTCACGGATAAAAAGAGAGAGAGAAGTGTAATCTGGATGATCGCTTCCGCGCCACATTCATGGTGAGATACCCTCCCACCATGCATGTGGCGCGGAAGCGATCATCCAGATTACACTTCTCTTTCATAGACGTTTCATAGACGGGATGGGGAGGGTAACTTCTTTGTTTAAAGGCGGGTGAGAGGGTAACCTCCGTGTTGTAGAAGTGCGTGCGTGCGTGCGGGTGTGTGGGTTGGGGTTGGGTGAAGCACAGTATTACAGACAGGCTGCGAGAGTAATGTTGTCTTAGCCAGGGTTGGATGGTCGCGTCTGTGGTGTGGTGTAACAAGAGTGCCACAAAATGATGGTCACTGGCAAAGGCTGGGTGCGGGTGATTGTAACCACATATATGACAGATCGGATGGGGTTGCCCACTTAGCTATAAACAAGTGTATCCACCCTACCACAAACGGGGGTTAGCGCACAGATTACCATGCCGTCACAGGCGGGTAAGTGTGGAAGATTGATTCCCATGTCGCAAATGTGATAGGATGTCATATGGGTATCACAAGTGGGTGCATTTATGGCAGTGGCGTGGCCAGTGTGCTCATTTTAAGGAGTAGATGAAGCGATACCGGGCGGGGTTGGGTGGGGTGGGTGGATGGAGGGTGGGGTGGTGGGCGAGAGGGGTTGGGGTGGGGTGGGGGGTGGGGTGGCGAACGTGGTGTGCCATACCACCAGGAAATCGTTGAAAGGTAGACTTTGAGAAGCCGTCTCCTACATTTTTAGAGTCGACTAACAAGTAAAGTCATGCGGTTAGATAACGTATATAAATCGTGGACAGCTGACTGAATGGCGGTGAATATCTGAGCTGTTATAGCGTAATGGTGGCAAGTAGTTATGAAGATCTACATGAGATTATTATCACATGTCATAAAGCTGATTTCTAGCGGAACATCTGAAATATTGTACTTATTCGTTGTTTACGCAGAAAAACGAGAGCGTCACCCAATTCTATATGCAGATATTTGGGGCCAAATAAACCAGTTCGGGTAAACCAAATGAAGACAACTAACTGAAATGTTGAAAACAATGACGCTCCTGAGAAGACATGAACAAAAACGCGGCAACAATGAAATATCGGAAGTGACATCATCCAAGATAACCAGTAGGCCTATGTACGATAGTTATGGTTGAATTTGGGTTCATATTATGCAATGGAATGAGGATGGTGACTGCACATTATGCAATGGAAGGAGGATGGTGACTTCACGCTAAGCAATGGAAGGAGGATGGTGACTTCACATTATATAATGGAATGAGGATGGTGACTTCACATTATACAATGGAATGAGGATGGTGACTTCACATTATGCAATGGAAGGAGGATGGTGACTTCACATTATACAATGGAAGAAAGATGGCGACTTCAGACTATACAAGGGAGGATGGCTACTTCATGACGAAGTATTTCTCTCTCAATTATGATTGTAACATCAGTCTGTATGTGACGTAATTGTTTATTACGTCATAGCAAACAGGCGTGCGTGCGGTCGTGCATGTGCGTGGGCATACATGCGGCCGTGCATGCATGCGTGCGGTCTTGCGTTTGTGGATGTGCGTATGGGCATGCTCGGGCGTGGGCTCGTGCATGCGTACAATCCTATAAAGCGTCTCAAATACAATACCATGTTTGCACTTCCAGAATTCCAATATCCACGTAACTATACAGGTAAGCTGGTGAATATTTTGAAACTAATTTGACTAGACGTTGTTGGTGCCATAGGCGGCAACAACGCCAATAGTTCAACAGGATGTTTAGTAAATGGTACCCGGTAAAGATACAAGACGCCCAATGGGCCTGTATCGCTCATCTGGAACATTGGCATTTCAACTAATCTTACTTAAGTTTTACATCCATCAGTGTCACTTCCAATGACTTTCAGTCAAATGATTTAGTTTTCGAGATATTGACAACAATCTCGGGACTGTTTTTTTTTGCATTAGTGATTTTGAACAATGTTTAAGTGAAAATAGATGATATCAGTGCTAACAACAGCTGGTTTCTTAACTGTCTCACTACTGCAAGCCAGGGCAGTCAATAATTTCAATTTTCTTGACTTGTTGAATATTTTGAAAACAATTCGACTGAAAGTTGTTGGCGGCTTAGCCACCAACAATTTTCAGTCCAATTGTTTTCAAAATATTTATCAGGTTCAGAGATATAACCTTTGGAAGATGTCGTCTGCAAAAACTCAGTCAGACGGTTACTAGAGGTGTAAATACAATTTGAAGAAAATGGTCTCTAAAGGCAGGTAGGGGGTCTTTATAGCAGGTTATACCCCACCACCACACACTCCATTTAACACATGCACATCTGGCTGAATCACCGAGTTAGCAGCAGGGGTAGGGTGAGCTGGAGTTGATTTAGAAAATAATTTGACTGAAAGTCATTGCTGCCTTAGGTAGCAACAACTTTCATTGCTGCCTAAGGCAGCAACAACTTTCAATCAAATACATTTCAAATATTTTTAAGAGCATAGATGTCAGAGCACATAATACATATCTTAAACATTTCTGCAGTATTGGAAAGGTTAATCTGTTAATTGGAATTTAATATCTGGTTTGGCAATAAAATCTGACATGGTGATAAATCAATGGACAGTGGGAACAAACCATTATTTGCCCTATGAAAGTGAGACTGCATATATTTAAGGGTTGATAACTCTGGCATTTGACGTCCTATATATGGGATATTAGATGGCGTCATTAACATTGTGACCAAGTTTGGTGTCAATCCGTCAAGAAATAACAAAATGAGCCGCCATTGTTGGTGATGGACAAACAGATGGATGGATGGACATACAGAAGACGGATGGGGTTATCGCTTATGACAGCTGACTGACAAGTAAGCGGAGTTAAGAAAACCAATTTCGGCTTCAAAATCCCTCAAATAAAAAAATTGAATATGGCAGCCAAACATGCTAATATTTGATTGATCCACGGCGGCCATGTTTTTCACCTGTCAACTTCCCATGAACAAACTTTAATGGCCCTTACTTAGTCCATAATCATATCCCCAAAATTTCAGCCTGATCCATTCAGCGGTTCTGCAGAATAAGTCGTTTTCACGAAAACTTGGTCATCCAAGATGGCCGCCGAACCATTTGGCCAATCAAGTTCCTTCGAACAAACTTGGTTCAGCTCTTGCCCTATATGATATTTCGGACGCTTTGAATCAATCCACCAAGCGGTTTCGGAGAAGAAGATTTTTAAAGCCATTTCCTAAAATCAGCCAAATTCCAAGATGGCCACAGGCCAAATCGGCTGATCGGCTTTGTTTGAACAGACTTGGATCCCTATGTCCTAATGATACTTCCTGCCAAATGTAATTGAAATCGTCCCAGCGGTTATTGAGAAGAAGTCGTTTAAAGGAAAAAGTTGACGGACGGATGGAAAGATGGACGGACGGATGGACGCCGGACAGACGACGGATGGTCGCCATGGCATAAGCTCACGTGGCCATTCTGGCCATGTGAACTAATAACTGCATGTAAAAAAACCCTATTTTGACTCAAATTTAAAGCCCACATATACGGCTGTACCTGCGTGAGGTCATGTGTGCGATGGCAGACAGCACCAGGTCAAATTAGTTTCAAAATACTCAACGGAATGTTTATTAACTCGTAAAAAACCCACAATTTGTATCACCGACAGACGATTCCAGGTTACATGACGAAGTATTACTCTCTCATTTATGATTGTGACATCAGTCTGCATGTTATGTAATTGATTATGACATCACAACAGGTATGTGTGTATGCATCTAGCATGCGGGTGTGCGAGCATGCATGCGTGCAGGCATACGTGCAGCTGTGCGGGCGACCATACACGCATGCGAGCGTGTGTGCGTGCATGCGTGCGAATGTGTGTGTGTGTGCACCTACAATCCTATAAAATTTCTCAAATGCAATACCTCTTTTTCACTCCCCGAATTCCAATATCAAGGTAACTAACTATACAGATAAGGTTGTGAATATTTTGAAACCAATTTAACTGGACGTTATTGGTGCCATAGGAGGCAACAGTGCCCAATCAAGCGTTTCTAGGCTTTTATTGAGTTAGGCTATTGTCCTATATAATTTAAGAACCGTGAGCCGGGCTCAATTAACGCATACACGATGTGGGTTTCACGGTGTTTAAGGCTTTTGCTTTGATACATAGTTGCACCTGCAGAGTACAATACCGACAATTGTCCCACCTGAGCCTAATGGGATTCTGATTCCTGCGAGGTAATATGATTATTACGGCATATACTTAAAATGTTTTAATTTAGGAAGATTTATTCTGTAACACGGTAATGCGTAATTCTACTCAACTGCCACCCTGTCAGCAAGGAATTCCATGAGATGGCGTGTGGGCTCCAAATGAATCAGTGTGTGTTGGATTTTCACCGAATGCAGTCCTGTTATCAGCTCCATGCACTAAGATGCATATAGCCAGCGCCTAGTGTTTTGTTTAATAGGAAAGTGTTATTAACAGTTTTACTGTCTAGATATTGTTGTAGTGATTTAACAAATGTTAGCTAATGAATGACGTTTGTGAATAGAACAAGTTATACTATATCGTCACAAAAAGGAAATGCTGGTGTTTTGGATTATCTAAAGGGGGATTTATTGGATGTATCTAGTAATCAAGAGCCGCATAATGCCTCCTATTCATGGCATTGAGTTGCCTGGTGACAGAGAGCAGGTCAGAAGACAATATCACCGTTCTTGGCTTTAGGCCTATTGAAGTTAGTCACAGTTTCATTGGCAATTTATTGGCATGAAAAAGAAAGAGAGGGGGAGGGGCAATACAAGGAGCAGCACTCCCCTCAGACTGTACTTATGGATCGAACATCCAGCAGTGAGCCTTCTGACACTGATGTGGTTAAACAGTCAGATTTTTTAAGACTGGAATTTATAGTAGACTCTAAATCAAGAATCTTCGATGATGTGACTGAGTGGAAATTTGATGAAAAGTGCCCTGTCATCGTTTCTTGGCATTTTGTCTTCAGAACACATAGGTTCATACCCATTAGTGACTAGATGTATGAAAGGTATAGCAATTCAGAAGCCATTATGAGCGACCAAGATATGGTTACATATGGAATGTTACGGATGTATTCGAAACGTTAAGAAATTGGGATCCAGCAGAATCATTATCACTTTCAGATTTAACGTTGCATACAGTAATGCTACTATCCTTAGCGTCCATGCAAAGAAGTCAATCAATCCATCTATTAGATACCGGATTTATGACAGTAACATAGGATGAATATGTATTTTTCTTATATGGTAACTTTAAACAGTCCAGAATATGAAAGGATGTATTAAAAATTTAATTGCCAATTTTGTATTTGTAACCATTTGTCAGTATATCTAGATAGTTATTAAATAGCAACAATCTAGTAAATTGCTTGTCAGTACAGTGAAACCGCATAAGGCAGTCAGCTAATTAAAGCTACAATGAAACATGCAGGAATTGATGTTAATATATTTAAAGCACATAGTACTCAATAACGCTGAAGGACACTTTATCGGGACTGACCAAGGAAAAGCCAAGGCGATTCGAGAATGGTTCAAGGAACAGTTCACTGACAACGATGATGAGCCCTTGCACCCGTTCTGAGGAGACCCCTGGCCTTTACTAATATCACCGTTCGGTTTGTGGATCTGGGGGACGATCCACCCTCAAGCCGGATGATAATCTCTCAAAACACAATGATGTCCGTTAAGTTTCAATATTCAGTGGTTCTTATTCTCTGAACGAATTAAGCTAAATCACAACTTTGAGACAATGTAGGGTCACTTATCTAATCTTTATTAATCATTATTGCACGAAATCTTCATTCCACAGTTTATAATTTAAGATGAATTATTCTCTTTTATCAAATATTTATTATCTAACATTTAAACTTTCCTTCTCAATTAATTAATTTCCTAAGCAAATGTCTTATAACACTTTTTCTTTATTCTTGTTAATATTATCTTTATATTTCAGTACAATTCATTATCCAACACGAGACCTTATGAAAGACTTATATTTCTTTTAAACAAATGATTCTGAATCTTATTGTTTCTAAGTCCAAAACTTATAACGAGAATGACAAGTGATTCCAAGAATGATCAAAAACGGAATGCCCAAAGTGGGCGCTTTTCCCTTTATAAAGGTTTCTGGACCTTCACGTGACCATTATTGACTTCTGGACACGTGTTCAATGAATTTTACCTACGTCATAATCATATCCAGCCTAGGTCATAATTTGTTCCTGTTTGTCATAGTGTCTCAGCCTGGATAACAAATTGGAACTGTCAAACTGAATAGTATGCATGGATTCTTGTAATTGCAAACCTGACAGAATCGAAGCCAGTAATGGACTTTTATACCGTATAGCATCCATGCATCAAGCTTCAGTTCTATATCAGTACCAAATCTGACAGTTTTCTCATTATTTTGGACCAACTTCTCCCATTACTGAGAGTTTTATGTGATCCCTGTATTATCTAGTACACTGTTAGGACCCTGTCTTTTACCCAAACTAATTACTATAGATAACAGTTAACACGCACTGGCACTATGTATAATTCGTCTGCTCTGTATAATCTCTTCTTCCCCATTTCCTTCTATTTTATTCTTAATTTCATTATTTATTGGAACAAAGCAATTTGCCTTGAATGAACTATTGAAGGCCCAGCATATGATACTAACACCAATTAAAACAGCAGAAGTTGAGAAGGCACTTAAAGCCCTGAAAAATGGATGTGCATCTGGACTTGATGTCATAAGCAATGAACTATTCAAATATGCAAGTGACATTATTTCAAAATCGATTACGCACCTAATCAATTCAGTTTTTATGCACCACCTTCCCATCGATGCTGTAGACCAAGGCACCTTTATCGCTTTACCCAAGCCCAAGAAGCCACCTGACTCCAGCCAATCTGCGGACCATTGTGATCCTGAACAGCATATGGAAAATCCTATCCAATGTTAATCTATGACATCACCGGATCATGTCAAAGTGCCTTCAAATGTGGATGCAGCTGCGCAGACATTGTATGGCTCAACGCATGCTTTTGCTGGCAGTCATGTCCAAACACTGGGACGTCCACAAAATGGGTATTGACATGTCACTAGCCATCAACACAATTAAGTGCTCAAAGATCCTAGATATACTACGTCAGGCCAGTTGAAATGAAGATGTGCTATGACTAGTGAGGCTACTGCTTGCAGACACCATGCTTAGAGTATGAGTCAAGTCAGTGAAGTCTGTAGAGTTTGAGACACCAATCAGCTCCCCACAGGGAGATGGTCTATCTCCGGTTACCTGGCTGCTGCATTGGAATCTGTGTGGGAAAGTTCCACAAAACCAAACCCTCCAATGTAAATACTGGGTATGTTGCTAGAGATGGAATATGCCGATGATGTGGACTTCATAGACGAGGAAAAAAAACCGTTGACGAACTTCTCCCAATAACTGCAAGTAAACTAAAAATTGAGAATCTTATTATGAATGAATCCAAAGCAGAGTTCACCCACATATACCTATCTACAAAACATGAAACTAAAGAAAATGATGACCCACTTCGTGGTGGCGAACCATGGAGGAAAAGTAAAATCCTGGGCTCACTGCTTTGCAGTACTGCTGACATTGCTGCACGCTGCGTCATGGGAACATAGCTTTCCAGTCCTTCTGGAAGCTATGGATTCCTACATAAATGATGCCCTTGATAAAAAGGCTACGTTTATACAATGCAACCTGCATATCATTGATGCTGTATAACTGTAGCAGCTGGGCAGCACCAAAGGCAGCTCTAGACAAACTTGATACCTGCCACCGCAAACACCTACGCACGGTCACTGGACACCGATTGCCAGACAGCATAATCTCCAATGATGCACTATACAAGATGTTTAATACGTCGCCGCTGTCGGTAAAAGTCGTCCAACAAAGATGGTCCATGTTTTAGCCATGTTCTAAGGATGCCAGAGGAGACACCAGCACAGCGAGCCTTGGAATTCGCCCTACTCGAAGCCAACAAATACAAAGGCAGGAGAGGACGTCATTGTCTAAATCTGCTAAGCGTACAAAGCAAGACTCAGTACACTCAAGTCAAGAATGGACCTGAGGAAGCTAAGGATTTTGGCTGAGGACAAGTCACAGTGGGCAAAAGCGAAGATGGACTGGTTGCAGTTGTAGGATGTTTCTACTACTACAGCCACAGAATACAGTAATCATACAGTACTCGATCTGCAAAAGTTTATACCGCTCATATGAAAGGTGTTGAAATCTCTTGTATATTAGAGAAGGACAAACGAGGAGACATTTGCCAAACATTATACTAAATCGCTAAACTCAACAAAAGAAGATCAATTCATAAGATCTTTGTTGGGAAATTAATAACAAATTTGTGAAATAGTAGACCACAATAGTATGTGGATGTGTCGAATAGTTTTCTAGACAGTGAGTTCAAATAGCGATAGTTGGTCTATCAGTGTAGATTGTCAAGAGCATTCACAACTTTTAAATCTCATGAAATTCCTTGCTGACAGGGTGGCAGTTGAGTAGGATTCAATGGTTAAATGAAGGTATTCTTAACTGACGGTAGGTCTTCATGATATTAATTTTTATTAGAAAAATGAATACCGGTATCGATATCAGTTTCCATACTGGTATACCTTTAATAGCGGTATTATTTCGATGGGCAAAATAGAGTGAGGCTTGGGTAGTATGATAACATATTCAATGTATATCAGTACCCCTGATATAGTTGCTGAACTTTACAAATTTCCAAAATAAAACCTAGAAATTACACGAATCCTGATATTAAATGCTAAATTATAACTCTTCAGTTAAATTATATCTCAAAATGGCTTACATAATCCCAAAATCGGCTCTACAAATGATTATAATTTGCCACAAAATTACACCTATTTCCGAGACCTCCGCAGTGACACACCTGCGAGAATACATAGTCCTATGCTTGCTCCCATTAGAGTAGCTTGTATTGATCAATATCTAGCAACCCGCCAACATAAGAAGAGAATAGAGTTGCAGGGATTGAGAAGTTTTTCTCATATCGTCGGTTCCTCTTTACTTGGGCCGTTTGGCGGTCACTACAAGGTTGTACAATTCCAAAAAATCTCTAAATAACCAGACTGTAGTAACTGAGAATTGAGATAAAATATCATGACACAAAATATTCATTTGAAAGTGTGATTTTCTAGCAAACAATGGGCCGAAATTATAAATATTAACACAAGAAAAGATATATTTTAGGTATTTTTAGCCATCCCCTGTCCTATGAGGTTAATTAAAATGAGTTTTATTCTTCTTTTTTTTTGCGAGAAGTGCATTCTTATAAGTAGCCAATTTTTGTGTCAGTAATAGTTAATTTATCAATTTCTCTATCCTCCAAACAACAATTTGACAGGTCCGGATAAATAAAAAATTTTAAGTGTGGTCGCTAAATACAGGTAAAATATAATTTCCACATGTGAAGAGTAGTTGCTTATCTCATTAGACAGATTTATGATTGAATTTTACAAATGGAAAGCAGATTATCTGCCTAAGCAGAATGGCATACCGGTTTTATGTTATATCTCAATATTTCGGTATCAGCAAAATTATATCGGTATGACTAACTGTATAGCTACGACATTTGATATACTATCGGTATATCGTGAAGACTTACATGACGGTTGACCGGAACTTTACTCAGCTGCCACTGGAAGTGGGAATTACATCTCAACCCATAAGGGTAGATTAATCCCTCCCAACAAGGGTTGTTTGTGAATGCACTCAAAAGGCTTCCACTTGGAGACCACACCCCATCTGATGTAATTGCTGCTTCCGGTGGCAACTGAGTAGAATTCCGGTCAACTGTCATGTAAGAACCTTCGTTTAACCATTGAATTTCAATACTCTGATTTTTATATTCACAGGCGCTAATAAATGGTACATTAGTGTCTATTAGGTGGGCGTTTTAGGTGGCCATTAACGCGATAGTACCATGGGTTGAGAATGTGGGCCTTGAGAATGAACTTATTAAAGACAGGTGACTGCTTAATACAAGCCATTTACTATGGTAGATGGAACTGCTGATCACAATACGGTGGTTGCATCTTAAAGAAATTACATTACTTGGTACTGTTGATGCCTATGGCAGCAACAGTGTCAAGTCAAATTAGTTTCAAAATATTCAACAGAATGTTTATTAAATAGTAAAGACATACAATTTGGACAACAACACTTAGCCCATCATAAATGGAGGAATACAGCTTTAACTATGGCCCGCCCATTTCTAGCTAAGCTCCACCCACCTTTGCTGCTGTTGGGATCAATCGATCTCTGCACTCTCTGAATCTTAATTTCTAGAAAACTATACTTGTAAGCTGTTGAGTATTTTTAAAACTAATTTGACTGGGTGCTGTTTCTGCCATACCAGTCAAATTGGTTTTAAAATATTCAACATAATGTTTATTAAATAGTAAAGGCATACAATTCATACAACAATGCTTAGTCCATCATCAATTAAGCATTTGGGATGAAATTAGCTATGTCATTCATGACGCATTTGATTATGACATCAGCCTACATGTGACGTAGTTGATTATGACGTCATATGATTGACTGTGAAACTGGATTCATCAATTAAAACATAGAGCACCATGTACAAGCATTGATTTTATGAACACTCAACTCCAGATGCCTTGCATATGTGCTGGGAGCCTGGCTGGACGTACGTCTACAACAACTAAACCAACACGCACACAAAAAAAAACCATTTTGTTTATATCCACGTTTTATTTTGAAGAAGATATTACAAATCATAAAATATATAGTTTATGTTACTAGCATAAACAAATAATTATTGTTGTAGACATTCATGAGCCAGTGTGTAGCCTGATACCTTACACATCAGTAATAGCAATACTTTCAGCATCTGAATCATTATCATCACCACCTGAATCAACATCGTCATCATCAGTACCCACATCCATATTGCTACTTATGTACTCTTTGATCAGGAACCCTTTTGCGAAAATCTTTAATTTCCTGATGAATTATATTAATGAGCGTATAGTTCTATACTCTTCTCCACTGTAGCATTATGACAGTACACTATGTACACCAAGAAATATCTTTTTTTGGATACTTTATCCCTGGAATGTGTGGCGAGGTTATCGTATGAACCATTCCTATCGTAAATTTGTCTAAAATAGACTTCTCTCGGTCTGCAAATTGATATTTGGTTAAGACCCCTGCAGAAATATGGCTGTAGGCTCAGAACAGTCAGTAATAGTGATGGTTGAATTATCGCCTTGCCCATGTTTCACCCTGCCCCCATCCCACCCCGAACCCACCTGCGTTTCCATATTGACCTTCACATTGTCTCATCAGCCAGGATGGAACTTGTCCGAACACTTTATAACTTGACCATATCCTCCCCCCCCCCCTCCACACCACTCCATATCTCTCAAACACCCCCACCGCTGCTATTCATTTAACTGTTACATTGTCTGTTCAGCAAGTAACAAAAAAGCTATGTACTGAAGAATGACTGAAGTACAACAGGTTGAACATTAAAGATGTTAGCGTTTAGGTGTGGTATTCCTTCAGGAACAATAGATCTACACTTCCCATTGTCCCGGTCGAGAGCTGATCATGTGACCTCATTTGGACACCACCACCATCAATACCATGCCTTATTATACATGTCAACCATCAGCTATTAAAACCATCAATCATCCGCACCCATCAATAGATCTGCATCCCAAACACTGGCAGAGTGATAGGCGACTGTTCTGACTGGTTGAGAGGTGTCACACAGCCTATAACGTCATCTCATTTGCATATTAGGCAACACCCCCTTTTTCTTGACCAATCAGAATGGAGTATTTATTTTGGCTGAAAAAGGGGTAGTGGCCCAATATGAAAATGAGATTACGTCACAGGTCACTTGACCCCTCTCGACGGATTAGAACAGCCGCCTATCTCATCCCGTCTCTACTCAGGTTTGGGTCGAGTAAAATTAACCAAACATGAGATATGAACCGCTAAGTTGAGCTAAACGCAAAATGTTAACTTTGAAAATATACCAATGTCACACACTGACCTTAACGTTGGACCATTATACCTTAACATTACTGTATGATGCCCTCTAATTATAAGGAAGGATGTGTCCCAAGGCTGGGTCCAGTATGCTTAAGCCATGGTTTTATCCAGGAATTTTGTTAAGGAGGGGTGGGGGATGGGGGGGGGACTAAATTGAATGCATGTTAAGTGCCTATACAATTTCCATTTAAATCGCAAAAGGTGCGTAAATCCAGACAATTCACGAGCGGATCCCCCCCCCCCCCCCTCCTTTGTCCCGACATGGCTAAAACCCCGCATAAGCAAAGATGAGACATGAACTGCTGTTGAGCTAAGTGCAAAATGTTAATGTTAAAAACCCAGAGCTTACCAATGTCAAAGCATCCTTGACCTTGGACCTTTTGACAGCAAGGTCATTGTGTGATGCCCTGTCTTTAAATGCATGGAATCATGTGCCAGGTTAGGTCCAGAATGATTAACCAAATATGAGATATGAACTGCTAAGTTGAGCTACATGGAAAATGTTAATGTTGAAAAAACAATGTTTTATCAAGGTCACGGTGTCGTTGCCCTTTGACCTTTGGACCCCAACGCCATTGTGTGGCGCTCTCTCATTATAAGGAAGCACGTGTCCAAGGTTGGGCCCAGTATGATTATCTGAGATATTAACTGATAAGTTGAGCTAAAGGCAAATTGGACGACGACGGCGGCGGCGGCGCTGCCACCACCACCATCGCCGCCGCGCAGGGTATCGCAATATCTTGTTTGACTTCGTAAAGTCGAGCTACAAACTAAATCTAATATCAAAAACATCACCCTGAACAGTTGGTACTTCAGATCACGGTCTCGATTCATATAGTTACCTCCAGAAATGTGGGTGGGGTGTCGTGGGGTGGGGTGGGGTGGGTGCACTTTGAGAGCATTTACATGTCAAAACCGCTTGTCAGGAGGTGGACAGTGCACCTCCTGTCTGCCACGCCCAGTTGATGGCTTCTCATGGAATGATCCTGTGGACGCCCATGAGTCTGAGGTAACCCAGGCACCTATGACTCTTGTTTTGGTGTGTGAAATCTTGCTCATTAGGTCTTGCCCATCTCGTGAGATACGAATGAATCTCAGTCGGCCACCAAATCTCGCCTATCATCCTAGTCATAGAATTGGAAATAACTTGGCATGTAGAGAGCAACTGCTTATGTATGCAGCTAAACCTTCCTAAAGCGGGACACTCGAATTCATGGCCACAAGATGTGAGCTGTTTAACGCGGGTAAGCATGCGACCACGGCCTTATGGAACACCTGCTATTTTAAAGGGATATTCCACTTGGGGATTTTATGCATCTGGCGTAAAGTACTATTTCTCCTCATTAATTTGTGACCAAGAGCACAATTTTATGCCAACAAATAAAAAAGATATCCTCAATTTAAATTGCTAAAGTAACCAGTAGATAGAGGCGCCATTTTGGACAAACGGCTGACGTCACCGACACACCTCTCTTTGCCCGATCGAGGATAGCCATAACCAGGGGAGGTAAATCTTGCATCTCGTGGATAATTAGATTACTTCCTACATACGCATGTATAATGTAATATGCCGCCAGTTGTCGTAGATCTATATTGCCTTCATCCATGGACTTGGATAAGATAGTTATCAGTGGATATGGCGGTCTTCGCATATGACTATAATAATCGTAAATAATAATGATAATGTACAATTGTTACTCTGCCTACTATAAGATGTACTATTTGTTTTCCCCATATGTCATGTATGTATGACCTGGGTGTAACAAAATTCAGTTCAGTTCAGTTCAGCCTAAACAACTGACACTTTGCCACAGTGTTTGGAGGAAATTAAAGTTCAATTAGTGTCCCGATGATCGCGTCAGTCATTGTAGTGCTAAATTGTCAAAAATTGTCTTCTTATGGGCAATTTCTTTTTTTTAAACATTGAAGGGTTAAGCCAGGAGCATGTTTGCAATTAACCAGCTACAACAAATTCTTCAAAAATATGTTAGTTGAATAAATGTTGAAAGTAATTTCACTGAAAGCTGTTGCTATTGCAACTTCTGCTTCCAGTCAAATTCCAGTTTCAAAATATTCAACAGGCAGTAAATAATAGTCAACATTTTAAAATTTGGGATCAATTAGTCAACTCTTTCAAGAACATAAAAGCAGAAAGCTTAAAATTTACCCTGCATAGGCCTATTGTGTGAAACTAATTAGTTTGGAAGCTACTGCAACATAATTCCAGGCAAATTTAATTCAAAGTATTCAACACTCTGCATAGTTATTATAAAATTGGGAGTAAACTTTATAAATGATTAATAACGCTGGATTTCAATAGTGTGAAAGCACTAAATTACTAATTATGTCTAGCGTACACTTGCCATTATTTACTAGCCGTCACCTACTATCGTCTATGAAGTAAGCCGCTAAGCGATTGCCTATAATTGACCGACCGGACAACCAGCGACGTTGTTTCATTTTGGTTTGCAAATCCCATTTTACAATTGATGCAAGCAAATACTGACGTTAATTGTCGAGCTTGATTCTGTTATATTAAAATTAACTACCGTGCCGTTTGTTTTGAAATGCATGACACATTATTTTAGAATTATACAGACTATATGTTCTAATCTTGTGTCTTCCAAATTTAAATGTGGAAGATATCCATCCAGTGCCGATGTTATGAAGCCATCTTTCAGTAGCCCCTTTTCATGCGGATGCTTCTGCGGATGTTTCCATGATCGTTTCTATTACTGCAAGCCCATGCTTGACATGTTGCGATTTAACCATCTCATGCCAGCACTGGCCTCTGCAATCGTCAAGTTGAGGACGCGGGTCAAGAGAAGGCTATTTTTTTAGAATTAACAACTAAAACGACTGTCTCAGTAAGAGAACCAGCCATTCCAGTGGCCAATTTTCAAAAATAGTTTTCGCTTGGCCTGCAAATGGACATTCAATAAGGAAATATTCTGATTTTCCTGACATAATTTCGTCATTAAAGGGTTAGTTAATATTCGGCCTTCGTAACGCGAAGTAAACAGGTAAATCTAAAAGCGCCGGCGATATTTTGCTAGTGTGTCGTTGACGTCATAATCTCCCGGTTTCTCGCTCTCGTTGCGAGAAAATGGATGCGCCCGAGCAGTCACGTTTTCGAGCGTTTTGGGCATATTCATTTTATTATTTCTCGGCAATGGAAAAGTGTATTTTATATTTTTTTGCGGCACCTATTTCGGATTATTGTATATTTTTAGTTGACTTATTCCCGATTTTCACTGGAATTTCCCTTTAAGCGCCCAAACCTATCTTCCGTAGCAAGAGAGTTGAATCAAAGCCCCACCAATCGTCTCTGAGGTAATGATGGTGTCAGCTATAGACAAGTTATTCCGGACATGGAAGGGCGGGGATGTTACATAACTGGCATTGATATAAATACCTCACTGTCTACGATGCGCGTGGCTCTAACCGTGTAATACAAGGAAAATGAATCAGATCATTTCCCGGTTAATCCACTATCTGAGCATGACCCCACAGACCGATATATAAATGGTTAGACAGTAGACTTGTTTATTCAAGAAATTGGATACATTGGATTACATGTGCGATATGCGATGATTAGCTGGCTGGCTGACGATCATTGAAGTCTATAATTATAGCGCGTGATTCTGACCACACCCAAAACAGGGGTGGTTGCGCTATTAAATAGATACAGGCGGCTCATAAGCCCACAACGATTCAGAAATGGCAATGGCGTATCTACATGGAGGTGCACATGATAGCGGGTGGACGGAGCTAGCTGCGGCGTAACTTGTCCAAATTTTTGTGAGGAGCATTGTTCCTCCTAAACTTACCAAAAAATTGAAGAAAAACTTATTTGCCCATATTATTTTCAAAATTTCTATCATAACAACTGCAATAAATGGGGTTTCAGGAAATTCCTTTATTTTATGAAGATTCTGAAGATACGTATGTTCTGAAATTGTCCAAAATAAAGGGAAATTTTCCACTGTTTGCCCACTGAGAATAGTCTTGGAATAGCCACTTGCGTACAGATATTATAATCAGCCAGTGATTAGATTTTACGCGCGCGTGATGACTGGTTGGTGGCGTTAGAGCGATACCTGGTTGGTTGTGCGTGCACGATATTCAGGTTGAACTGCTGGCTGGCATAATAAACACTCGCGCTTTATGAAGCTAAGTTTTTTTCCAGATGTCTGATGATCTGATCTGAAATTAATCCCGCTTCATGTGCTCGTCTTATTTCTTGTTTGTTTGCCTTGTTTGTTTGGGGGAAGTGAGATGTTTTCACACGTGCTCATGGTAACCAGGCTGGTCTGGATAACTCTCCGGACAATAAACTGGATGTTTCCCTCAAAGGTCGCCTGGTCAGTGAGTTATTCTGGTCAGTTTATTCGGGAATGCTGTGCCATTGAGTTTTGACAAACGTTAAGAATCTTACTACGAGTGCTAGAGATGAGGATAACATATTCTTATCGCTTATCTTAGACTGATATAGATTTCAGTTTTTATACATCTGCTTCTATGAATAAGTTCGAAAAACTAATTTCGAGGACCCAATTAAATCGCTGCACTGCTCAATTACATTGGTGTAAGATTGTCATTTCCAAACGTCAAGTGTATAGGCCTAATTCGATTACAATATGGCGGCAGTTACACACTGAAAATAACAATCGCAGAGTCGCAGTAATATTGTTGAGGATGGACAACATTTGTTATGATGATGAAGACGGAGATAGGGATATTGGATTAGAAGATGATATCAATGCCCCATTTGCGTCTTTAAATTTCCCACTCTATCAGAAAACGTCATCTTGGTTTACCTGTCTAGGTATGGGCGCACATTTAGGCCTTTATCATCCTCGCTCGACGCGAGAACACTCACGTCATCACTATCAAATTTCCCATTTATCGGAAGTAACGGGAGGGACGCCATTCTGTTGGGGGCTACTTTAACATTACGAGAAATGGGCCGTGAAACCCTAATTACATTTTCGTCACTATCTTATGAAGGCAAAGAAACGTAGGCCTTTGACCCCGCGAGAGAGAGAGAGAGAGAGAGAGAGAGAGAGAGAGAGAGAGAGAGAGAGAGAGAGAGAGAGAGAGAGAGAGAGAGAGACAGAGGGAGGAGGGAGGGTGGGAGGGAGGAGGGAGAGAGAGAGGAAGGGAGGGAAGAGGGGGGATGGGAGGGGGGCGGAGAGAGAGGGAGAGAGGAGAGAGAGAGAGAGAGAGAGAGAGAGAGAGAGAGAGAGAGAGAGAGAGAGAAGAGAGAGAGAGAGAGAGAGCGAGAGAGAGAGCTTATTTTACCGTAATTCCGGGGGCATTTTCACGTCTAGACCCTACACTCTGGGGACATGCTTGGATTATGGGGACAATGCCCTGTCCCCACAATTACGGTAGCTCAAACGATCGGGATAAGAGTGAAACGTCCAAAAAATGTATTTTGAATTTGTGTCCCCACAATTCATGTTTTTCAATTTTTTTACGTTTTTTCATTTCTCTCACCTTCTCTCACATTGAAATGTCCCCACAAAATTATCTCACATTCTCATGTAAAAAAAAATAAGGCACGAGGCATACGAACGTGTGATATGATAAACACTCACGTGCACAGACTAGACGGCGGTGTAATCTCCCATCCACATACTGCTGCTACTGCATGGACTGCCAATCAGAGAGTATGTCCCCGCAGTGTTTCTCACATTTGTGGGGACTCTCTCACTAGGCCCCCGCTCTGCATGGGGATCGTCCCCACGATGTTCTCTCACTTTTTCAAGTTAATGGTAATAATCGCTATCCCTCTTAGAAGTATTTTTTGTTTTACCAACACACACAGAAACACGATGGAATTGAAAATAAAAAGATGAGAGAAAAAAGTGATGTCCCCACAGTTACGGTAAAACCGTCGAGAGAGAGAGAGAGAGAGAGAGAGAGAGAGAGAGAGAGAGAGAGAGAGAGAGAGAGAGAGAGAGAGGGGAGAGGGAGAGGGAGAGAGGGAGGGAGGGAGGGAGGGAGGGAAGGAGGGAGGGAGGGAGGGAGGGAGAGAGGGAGAGAGGGAGGGAGGGAGGGAGAGAGAGAGAGAGAGAGAGAGAGAGAGAGAGAGAGAGAGAGAGAGAGAGAGAGCTCTATCGGAAATAACAGGAAATACTTTACAGCCACCAAGAGTTTGTGACGTTGAAAGTGGAACCAGAAATTGGCTATTGAGATTTTCCCACTGATGAAGTGTATAGCTGATTAACTACGTGACCAGGAAAGCATCATCCCTCGTTCACACGCACGCATGCACATGCATTTATCCAGAGGGACAACCTCACCCCACCACTCAATGTATCCTGCCACCTCAACTACCAGCCTAAATATTCTGGATTTACGCATTGAGGTACGTAAGCACACAATCATAGATTATGTAAGCACACCCTCATAGAAGTGCGCACGCACGCACTTATAGACGTACGTAAGCACGCACTCATAGAAGTACGCAAGCACGCACTAATAGACGTACATAGGCACGCACGCATAGACGTACATAAGCACGCACTCATAGACTTACGTACGCACATGCTCCTAGATGTACGTAAGCAGGCACTACTAGACGAAAGTATGCACACACTCATAGACGTACGTAAGCACGCACTCTAAGACGTACGTAAGCACACAATCAAAGACTATGTAAGCACACACTCATAGACTATGTGAGCACGCACTCATAGACGCCCGTACGCACACACTCTTAGACGTACGTAAGCACACAAGCATAGATTATGTAAGCACACACTAATAAACGTGCGCACGCATGCACTCATAGATGTACGTAAGCACGAACTCACGGACGTACATAAGCGCGCATTCCTAGACCCACCTAATCACACACTCATAGACGTACGGAAGCACACATTCATAGACTTACGTACGCACATTCTCCTAGACGTACGTAAGCACGCATATCCTAGACCTACCTAAGCACACACTCATAGAGGTACGGTCGACGGAAGCACCCACACTTAGACTACGTACGCACGTACTCATAGGCATACGTAAGCACGCCCTCATAGAAGTACGTAAGCGCGCACTCATAGACGTACATAAGCATGCACGCATAGACGTACATAAGTGCGCACTCATAGACGTACACAAGCACGCACGCATAGACGTACGTAAGCCCGCAAACACGCTTGGCCAAACAGCCATGATTATAGGTAGATGAATCCGCGGATGTAAGGACAAATAGTTTATTTCATGAATCGTAGGTGATCATTTGGCATAGGCCTCAGTGATCTATAATATTTGACCTCAGTGATCTATAAATCGGCATATTTGAGATATAGGCTTCAGTGATCTATAAATCAGCATATTTGACATACATGCCTCAGTGCCTGTGGGTTAATGTAATGACGGAATGTCTAGTTTTACTTGAAAATTCAAAGTTCACTTGATGATATGACAGCTGCGGGTCGGCTTTTCGCCATAAATTTCTTATCTATAAAGGCACTCATGTTTGATTGACCAGATGCCACAACCCACCACCACCACCACCACCACCACCACCACCAACAACAACAACAACGGCAACGACGACAACGACAACAATAACGTTGAATCCACATTTCGGCCATACATTCGTGAGTATTTTGACAATCCTTCAAATGGTGGCACAATTTTCCAAATCTGCCGTGTTTATCCGCATGGCCGCAGAGCTACGTTGACGGGTGTATATCTGGATGGTCTCAGAGCTACGTTGACGGGTGTATATCTGGATGGTTGCCGAGCTACGTTGACGGGTGTATATCTGGATGGTCGCAGAGTTACGATCGGTGTATATCAGGACGGTAGCAGGTCTACTCTGACCGGTGTATATCCGGACTGTAGCAGGTCAATTATGACTGGTGTATATCTGGATGATAGCTGATCTATTCTGGTCGGTGTATATCTGGACGGTAGCAGGTCTCTTGTGACAGGTGCATATCTTGATGGTAGCCGATCTATTCCGACTGGTATACATAGCAGTATATGTATTACGTAGCATGCCGCATTTCCTGAAGAGTTATGTACATGTCTGGTTACTATCCTGAAGCTTTTCGTATCCACGATTCCCCATTTCTTACATTTTCGCAGAATATAAAGATAGACTCCAAATAGTCGTCTTGTTATATCTATAGATACATCAGCTGCTGGCACGGCGATCTGCCAGATCATGATCTGGGATTGGAGGATATCTACCAAGTATTATATCTGTGGATACATGGGGGGAGGGGGCGCTATGGGGATACACTATGGGAGAGGAAAAACCTGGGGGCGGGGGGGGGGCGTCAACCCCCCCCCCCCCCTTGCGCCATCCTTGCACCCCACCCGGTTCCTACTCATATACACGTCTACTGTTCTGAGCGAACATGATTGATTAAAGTGTTTATACAATGGTATAGCGCACGAGACGAGCTCGAGACGCTGCCATGCAATGATAGATCATGTGTATATAGAACGTATTTATATATAGTCTCTAGGACGCAGGTGTGTCTGATAACTCACAATTCGTCAAGTTATGGCTCATATCTCATCAATATAAACTGTAGAGAACACACGAACATATAAACCTCACTCGCGAACACTTGTACATACTCCCTTCATGGGCATGCCATAAGAAAGCCTTCTGATAACGGACATCTTTAACCCTTTAATGACTAAATTTGTTTAAAAATTAAAATATTTACTTATTAAATGTCCATTTGCATGCCAAGAGAAGACTGTCTTTGAAAATGTAACACTCGAATGACTGGCTCGGTTATCGACATTCCACACGACCAATACCGAGGCCGCTTTTGGCCGGTTTAGTCGTGAAATGGTTAAGGGCCAGTTAAAGTGTCAATACCATAATATATGTGGCGTTTGGTATCATAATTGGTCTTTCACTAGCCTACTTATTGTACATGCTATTGGTGTTTGGATCAGGATTTTGGAGCGTGGTTGAAATGTTTTAACCTTCCGGTTGTGTTATTTCTAAATCACGTCTGGATGGCGCCGTACCGGCAGTAGTTGCTCTTGGTGACAAACAGAACTAAATGATGTCGGGGGTGGCACCCCACCAGCAGTAGTTGCCCTTGGTGACCATGCGAGCTAAATCACGTCTGGATGGCACCACACCAGCAGTAGTTTCCCTTGGTGACAAAGCGAGCTAAATCACGTCTGGATGGCACCACACCAACAGTAGTTGCCATTGGTGACACACAGAGCTAAATCACGTCTGGATGGCACCATACCAGCTGTAGTTTCTCTTAGTGATAAGGCGAGCTAAATCACAGCTGGATGGCACCACACCAGCAGTAGTTTCTCTTGGTGACAAGACGAGCTAAATCACGTCTGGATGGCACCCCACCCCACCAGCAGTAGTTGCCCTTGGTGACAAGGCGAGCTAAATCATGTCTGGAGGGCACCCCACCAGCAGTAGTTGCCCTTGGTGACAAGGCGAGCTAAATCACGTCTGGCTGTCACCACACCAGCAGTAGTTTCTCTCGGTGACAAAGCGAGCTAAATCACACTCTGGATGGCACCACAACAGCAGTAGCTGCATTTGGTGGCAAGGGGAGCTAAATCACGTCTGGATGGAACCACACCAGCAGAAGTTTCACTTGGTGACAAACAGAGCTAAATCACGTCTGGATGGCACCACACAAGCAGTAGTTCTGTTGGTGACAAGGCGAGCTAAATCATGTCTGGAGGGCACCACACCAGCAGTAGTTTCTCTTGGTAACAAGGTGATGAGCTCAATCACATCTGGATGTCACCACACCAGCAGTAGCTGCATTTGGTGGCAAGGGGAGCTAAATCACGTCTGGATGGAACCACACCAGCAGAAGTTTCACTTGGTGACAAACAGAGCTAAATCACGTCTGGATGGCACCACACAAGCAGTAGTTCTGTTGGTGACAAGGCGAGCTAAATCATGTCTGGAGGGCACCACACCAGCAGTAGTTTCTCTTGGTAACAAGGTGAGCTCAATCACATCTGGATGTCACCACACCAGCAGTAGTTTCTCTTGATGACAAGGCGAGCTAAATCACATCTGGATGGTACCACACCAGCAGCAGTTTCTCTTGGTGACAAGGCGAGCTAAATGACGTCTGGATGGCACCACGACAGCAGTAGTTGGCCTTGGTGACAAACAGGGTTTAATCACGTCTGGTGTAGCTTGCGGGCTATCGTCGGGTCATTCCGGTATGAAGTACCCGCCCATTGCGCCACACGTGCATGACGAACGAGGGGGCTGGTTAGCTCCGAGTCTCGGGGTTCCGGATCCCGTGGGACGTTACTCCACGAAATACATAGACCAGCTCATAAGGCCGGTGGAACTCAAGCATTCCGGTGGGATCGTGCGACCATTGCCGCCACCGCCAAGATTAAACTGCATGGTGTCATCCCAACTATCTGTGTCTTTCCATGTTAATTTAAACTACGGAGAATGATATATATATATATATATATATATATATATATATATATATATATATATATATATATATATATATATATATATATATATATATATATATATATTGTGTGTGTGTATATATAAAGAGAAATAACAGTTGGTCAAACAAGGGTAGATCGTTTGAAAGTGAATGAGCATATACTATAATACATAAAATAGAGCTAGCTAATGTACTTTGAACGTTGGGTCGCTGGAGGTACCACGCGGTTTCGTAAATCCGCAGAGGTATCCGCACAACGAGGGCACTGATTAACTTAATATAAGCTATTAAACCTTCATGATACAAATGGAAAAAAGACTCCTGATGTTACGAGAGGGATATGCCTCGCGCAGGCCCTGGTTACCTAGATGCTACTTGTTGGTGCGAGAGGTAATAGTGTAGTTCGGATCGACCGGTCGGATACCGGCCGTACCAGCTGAGCTGGCTACGCGCCGCACATCCTGGATTTGTTTCCTGAACACGCCCCTCTGGGTAGAGCCATAAGCGTATATAGGCCTATGGGAGAGATAGCGTGTCGAAAAACGACTAAGTTCGTTAAGACGCATGATGCGCATGCGCGCTAGGACGCTGTTTATATGGAGCGCGTAGTTACGACCTAGATAGGATGGCGCTTTTAGTGTACCGAGATGGTACCCTGTAATCCTTATTGATTGCCTGTTCCCGTTAAAACTGACATTAATCTAGACCAGAATTCAACGGGCGTTTCAAATCTGAGAAATGGCTGAGTTATCCAGGGAAAACTCTTCATGATTATCTTCAAAATATTGCCGTGCCGTCATAACCACGTGGACGCAAAGCTTCTAGAATGTTCTAGAACGTTCGACTGCGCTATTATTAGCTGCACGCTGATTGGCTCTTGCTCGAACGATGATTGGATGAAGCCTGCGCCTGTGACGTCACGAGGAGTATAAAAGGAGAAGAGATCCAGTGATCGAGAGCATCCTCGGCCAGGGGCCGAACAGGTTGGATCTGTACCAGCTACTACAAGCGCGACAGACAATATGCGTCTTCCTTCGCTATGTATCAGGTTTTTATCCCGTAGCGTGCAGTTCTCCAACCCACCGCACTAAAACAATTTTCTAACTCCCCATTTATGGGAGTAATTTGGGACTTCTGATAATTGTTCACGAGTACTAACAGCTACATTCGGAACACAAATTTGCGGTGAGGCCTTTACGGCCTGAATGTGTGAGTCCACAGATGTAAACACGGGATGATCTTTGATGGATTACTTGCCAGATCTGCCGGCCATGCCTAAAAGTGGTATTTCAATCGCCGCCGCACACATATCGTGTCGGTTCTTTCAACTTTCGACCGCAGCAAGTAAACTCTGCCCGGTGCATCTTCAGAGCTGGCTGATGTACCCAGCACCGTGAAGCTTTGTTTTGTATCCTCGTTTGTCTCTGACAACCCCCGCTAGTGATGGGTTGTTTACATCTTCCATCCATGCCATCGGTGTATAGGAACTTTCTTCACCACGTAGTACTATCGTATCTTTTACTGACTGCTCGTTAGACATTCTATTAGGCCTACAGCACTAAGCGATGTACTCCTCCCACCATGAGTGTTCTTGCGGAAGTCTTGTTTGCGGAAAACAGCTTGCAGGAACCAACCTGCGGGAACTTTCCAGCTTCCGGAGAGCGCATCATTTCATGTCGACTACGGATCGACGTATCAATTTCAGTAACATGGTAGTCTAACTTAGGAATGACTACCAAGTATTCAAGTAACTATACTTCACCATTTAATTATTTCTCTACATAGGTTTTGTTAATTATATTGTATCCGCAATAACGGTCTCGATGACTAAAAGGAACCGTAACGGTCTTAGGACCGCTTGGTATAATTTCTGTATTTGTTGATAATTATTCTCATTTTCCTCAATGTGTTGCTAACCGCACTATAGTAGGTTCGTTAACCTGTACTGTTATATATATCTTGATCATTTGACGCCGTATTGATTGTTCTGGTTAGATTATGTATATATATGGCCAGTGGCCATCCGTTCATATGTTTTGTTTATTCATAGAAAATATAGGACTGCAGTGCACGTAGGAAACACTATACAGCAACACTTATATATGCAACACTTTCTCCCGCCACCAACAATTTTTCACTGAGGTCGCTGTCCGTGCTATAACTCTGTTTAGCCCGGTATGCTACCGACTAAACCTTTTCTATTCAGCTCAATAGGATAGGTTCAAAATGATTAGAGACACTTTCTTCATTACATACTGTGTAATATACTCTTCTCTTCCGGTAGTTCGATAATCTAGCCCCCCACTCCGCTAAGACTCATAAGTAAGATTTTGTCTCTCTTCGTGTTCCACTCAGCCTTGTGGGTTCTTAATTGTTTGGATGTCCCCATCCGCACCATGGGCTGATCCGACTCTGGAAAACTATTGGGGTTTCCGAGCGGTGATGGCTAGGGTGTGGTGTCACATACACATTCCCGTGTATCTTCGGATACTTAGTAGTTAGCACTTTAAGCCAATGTAGGAAAGCACTGCGAAAACACATGTATTAATTATTATCTTATTTACTGACAATCCTCCCGCACTGCAGTGCAAAACTGGCAACTTGTATATCAACCTAATGACAGGTAAAACGGTTAGTTCCATAGGACCCGGTGACGGGCGAGATGCGCATTCCCACCAAATTCTGTTAAAATGTCTGGGCATGATATTTAGATCTGCCATGCCCTTGCGGGAAGGACATTTACGGTGGGAATTCGTCTCTCTTACCCCCACCATAACGATAGGAGAAATGGTCTAATAACGCTTTTGTGAAATGCAACCCATGTCTTGTAATGTTTTATGTGGTTGCGGGGTGGGATGACCGGATTCTTATCCAGTTCGGAGATCCTGCTATGTATCATGTATGAGCGCTGTCTCTAGTATTGATGTCTTGGGGCATCTGTTCTCCGTGACAGCCATGTCTAATAGCTAGGTAGATATCAGCCAGTTGCGGCCTAAACTAATTCTCATTCTAAAAACAACTAAAAGGAATTAAGCAAAGCAGAAGGCCCGCCGAAATAAAGTGGCAACTACTAATACAGCAAACCTAGAACTACATAAGACGGTGACAAGGGAATCCATCGGGAATCCTCCATCCCGTCTTCACGTCAAGCAGTGCGCATCCCTATAGTCATAATCTCACTAGGTATGGTCCTTTCTTTCTAAAGCATTTTTGATTGAAGTATTAGGGTAGGCCCATTTTTACCTGCCTTTCTTCTCCCGCTTTAAGCAGTGGCGACACCTTCCTGAGATGGAGGCCCGCGTGAGGCACTTGCCTCTTGCAAGGATTCAGTGACAACGGTCCATGCCAGGATAATACTCCTCACCCAAAACTTGCATTAGGAGTAGTGCCTGCGTGAGGCACATCACTTTTCGTCTGAGATAACCTTCTTCCTTTCATCTTAGAGGTATAATAACTTATATTAAATTAACTAGTTAAGTCTCATGTACGGGAGCTTCCCTTGCAGGGATACTTCTGTGGACCTACGAGTCTGTGTGGTACCTCCCCGAGGGCCCCATGTTTAAAAGTTCATGTCTCGTATTTTCGTATGCTCTTATTGTAGTTTTATCGAGCGTATTTTTAATTGCTTAGGTAAACTCATTGTATAGACTTATATTTTTAGGTCACCAAATCAAATCTTGTAAGTCCATAGATCAGGAAATTGCTATGGACAGGCATACTGGTGACACAAACTCATGGGATGAGACCGTTGTGTTTAACATTCGTGACGATGGTCGCACGGCCCCACCGGAATGATTGAGTTCCACCGGCCTTAGGAGCCGGTTTTTGTTTCCCGCAGGGCAGTCTCGTACAAGGTCCATCACCCCGAGACCGGATGCTAACCAGCATCATCACCCGTCCTGCACTTGCAGTGCAGCGAGTCGACTTAATACACTGGAACGGCCCGACACTGCCCAGCGAGCTACAAGTGGTGCCCGATGTGGGGCTCAAAGAACATCAGTAATGCGCAGCGAACTCACGCCCACACCATATAGTGAGCTTACTTCAATACCATCTCCGTTTAGCGAGGACTTCCTTGATCAAGAGGTAGCCTCATACGACGGATTCTCATCACACATGCTCACCGACTATGCCAGAGATTCAGCGGAATCAACAACTCTGTATTATCACCTGTTTTCGCCTGTTAGCGATGGCACCTTTCGAGATGCCTCACAGGCGGGAACAGAATTCAGAACCATATCAGACATTCGTGACAGGCCAACACCAACAGGGCCGAATCATGTACGACTCCAGCAAAGACCCGAGTACGGGCATATCTACAGCCCTTCAGACTACTATCGTTCACACGTGTCATCTACGGAAACTGTATGGCCAGGTGATAATCCACAACATAGACAACCTCCCACACCGCCCCCTTCTAGTGAAACAATGTACTCAAGAGGATTACCACGGCATTATCAGGAGGAATCGGCACCACCGTTTCACCGGTATGTCAGTCATGCAACACATCATGACCGTCAGCTGACTGCACCACCACCATATGAGGAACGACAGCACGATCTCCACAATAATCCACCTCCCGTCCATAGACCCATGCCGGTCTATGGCTCTACAAATGGGGCGGACTCATTAAATTGGACTACAACCAACCTCAGTACAATCCTCAACTTCCCAGTTACCCACACCACCCGGATTCCAACCACTGCATTCTTCCCGCAGTCTTGGCCGAGTCATCCTCCCTCCAGAATTTAGTGGGGAGAATGACTGGACCAATTATAAGATACAGTTCGAGATCATAAGTAGAACTAACCGTTGGGATGATCGACAAATGGGTGAATATCTCGCAGCAAAACTTTCCGGAAAAGCCCTTCAAGTTCTTGCGGATCTGGGAACGGATTACACACCCACCTACACACAGTTGGAACGAGCACTGACGGAGCGATTTGGTGACACAGCCTTCGGAGAAACCAGTCATCTTCAACTTAAAAATCTTCGACGACGCATGGGAGAAACTCTTCCTGAGTTAGCTAGCCGAATTAGGAGGCTAGTCACCCCCGCCTATCCGAGCACCAATACGGAGGGCATGATTCATTTGCATCTCGACACCTTCATCGATGCATTAAACGGTGAACTCGCCCTAAAAGAAAAATTGTTTCTCGGCGACCACGGGAGTTTGGCCCAATTAACGGCAACCACGGTATGCATTGAGAACTTTTTGGAGCTGGAAAAGAATAACCGACGCCAACTCCATCCTATCAACGAGATAGAGGGTGCAGCTATCGCCCCACCCGCTAGTGCTACCCCCCATCTTCATCAACACCAACCACACAGACACCACCACCATCGGATGTGCAGAATTCCAATCAAAATCAAGCGCCTGGAGGAAGGGGCTAATGCTGACGACGATGACGAGATACGTACTCGCCCTCTCCCTCCTCAGCACGGGTCTACTCGATCTGCGAAGTCGTATCTCAAGAATTTCGTGTTTGTTTTGTCCAAGGGACCGGATGGAAAAGTTGTTCCTCCGATCTCTTCCCATTCCCACCCACTTCATGCTATGCCCCTCATCATAGAGTTACCACAAATAGAAGCCGAGGCGGACCCAAGCCATGCTTCCTGTTGTGTGGAACATGTGGTGAATAGCATGGAAGTGAAGAGGCTGGATGAAGCCGTGGCGTGTCTAGAACTGCAGAACCGTACAATGAGGTGTACCCGACCAAGCCCCTAAATCGCCAAACAAATTCCCCCCAAGCGGAACCCATATCCATTACCGCACCACAACCCCAAATCCAACGGGCGTCCCTCGTCTATACACCAAGTTCGGACATCACCAGCCCAGTCCATTTCACACTCCACTCGTTGTCTGTTGACCGTCAATCTTGAGATATGAGAGAGACTGCTGCAACATAGGAGGTGGCATCCCGCACCACACCGACCAATGTTACCCCCCGTGGTGGGCAGGGAAGCAGCCTGTTCAGCAGACTCTCGGCTCAAATTTTACCGGTGTCTAAAATTATGACAGGATACCAACCATCGTGTAATGGGAGATGACCATATCCCCTATCCAAAGGCCACCCTATCCATTGGCCTAGCATATTCCCCCGTGAGCAGTCAGGACATCACACAACAGACAGAACGTCAACACCTACAAGAACACACCTGCCTTCAAGACTGGATGCGTCAATTCATCATTGCGCGTACATCACATACTTGCTCAGTTAGACTCAGCATAATGGAGACATTCAACATCGGCAACAACAGCATTTAGCACCACCTACCGGTCTTAATTAATTACCGGTAGAGACATAAATATTTCCGCAACAAATTCCTCCCGCACAAATAATATCTCCCGCAGACTACACCTCCCACAAATAACAACAGACTTGGTGTTCACCAGCGTGGACAACTGGAATGCGCCCACTTCGCTTATAACATTGGCATCATACAGCAGTCCGGACATCCCGACAACAGCATTATCATCAACAGACAACAGCCAACAAATCTCCCACACACACCTTCTTATCCAGTTATGGGAGAACTGATCATATGGATATCAGGAATGCACTACAGCCATCTACAGTACGTGTCACGGGAGGACGTTTGTCCAATGATCCTCCCCCTTTTCTTTTTTCCGACGTTGTACGGAAACAGCTAAACTACATACTTCATCTACACGTAATAACAGTCGATATTGTTAAGAGAGCAAGATGCCCGCATTGTCGTCAGTCACGAGTAGGATTTTGTTACCGAAAAGTTGAATTCGACAATGGATTGATCAAAGTTACAACAACATCCAACAGGTCATCTACGCTCTAAAATAACTCTGTCCCGCACACAGGCTCGGCCATTACAGAGTGAAATACCCTCAGGGTTTGATAAAGTTGACATTCACGCCGCCTCTCCCTCCCACCTCCCGCACCTGGCGGTCATAAACATGTCACCTTCACCACAGCGCAAGTACCATCCACAGAAAACCAGTCACGCATACCAGATTCAAATCACCAACATGACAGAAACACAGACACGCAGGTTGACTGTATTCGCAATCTCCGAACGACGGCATTGTAATTGTAATAACTGTGTTACACATTTTTGCGAGTTGTACTGTAATTTAACTATTATTAAAATGGTACTAATGTGTTTGGTCTAGGCCGGGCCAGGAGTTAGTTCTACCCATTGAGGAGAATGCTTGGCCAGCCCTCCTGCTCGGAAAACACATCTGTCTTGACGGGTGTCAGTAACGTTGGTCTACCGCATGAATAGAACTGTTTAAACCACACATCAAAATTACTTACAACTTTACTGTTAAATTTTTGATTAAAAGCACAACTGCTCTACCGTGCTACAAATCATTAGCACACGGGCCGGTAAAGTGGCATAAAAAATCTGACAGCAAAATTACAAAGAGAATTTCAAAAATTCTCTTCCTTGCATTCCAGTCTATAATCAACACGGGCTGAGAACTACCTATTACAGACACCTACTAAGACGGGACATTATAAAGATGTAACATACATATTTCTATCTCTCGCCTTTGCAATAGACTACACCTCAGCAACAGCATTTTGGCCGTCGTCATAGACAGCATACATGTTTCCGATCAACCACGTGCTTTTTAGAGCCACGTGACATTTACTGCTATTTCCAGTAAGTTGGATCAAACGCTTTAAACAAAAGAGCCACCCAAAAACGTGACTACCACAGCGTGATGGAGGAGTGGCGAGGGTGAGTCCGGGAGATTACCGCTGACGTCACCTGGCTCCCACACACCCCATCGGGCGCTCCAGCCTAAAATTAAATAGGCAAGTTTATAAGCATCCAACCTGGAGAACCGCCTCACACTAATTAAAAGGTGAGGCTCCGCCAAGAAAAAAATAGTACCACGTTTTCATGTTGATCGGAGGCTGTTAAATGTGTGAAATAAAGACAGGTTTAACGAGCCATTCTTCCTATAATTAAAAGTACTCATTTATATGGGAGGAATTAATCCTATGACGTCCAAGCCGGAAAATGAGGAAACATTCATATAAAGATGACCGAATCACCAGGTGTGGTCATCCGCCGCCTGTGATGTCACTAAATAGTATAAAAGGAGGAAGCGCGCTCTGAAACTTTGTCTTCCCATCAAAACTCGACACCAGGGAAGAACATAGCATTAGGCTTCTTTTGTGTCGCAAACCGAATTCTGCTGTTTTTCTTTTTATTATTTCGTTATTATATTTGGCCTGGAAAGTATAAACCATGACGAGATAGGGCATTAGGTTTTGAATAAAGTTCCCGCAACTAACTACCATGCGGGAACAAGATATCACCCCATGAAGATTTAGCGTTGTCAGATTCATCTGAAGAAGAATCGGTACCAGTTCCAAAGTGGCTCCCATGTAACTCATTGTTAGCCAGCGGAGAGCCATGTACCAGAACTTTCACTAGGAAATCCGACCTCACCCTTCATGTTAATAAAGATAATCTTTTCCAGTCAGCCTTTTGTGTGACGTGCCAGTATCTCTACACCACTACTCGCTACGGGGGTGACACAAGCGCTCCGTTATCATCATCATGTGTTGGAAGTGATGTTAGTTCCTGGGGAAGAGAACGAGGATTGTGCCGTTTTAGCCACCCACTTCGAATCTCGGCTCCCGGTTAAAGTTCTCCCGACCGAGAAAATGGCCCACACGAAGAACACTACTCATAGATATCCCGTTAGCCATCATCTTCCCATGGCTACAGTAAGCAACGTACCGACAGTCAGACGTGAAATCCTGCCTGCAGCCACGTCTGGAAGAGTTACGCCGGTACCTGTCATTTCATCCATACCGGTCCTGAAGTGGAGTAAGAAGCAAAAATCTCCCGCAGAATCCAGTTCGACAGCACCCGCATCAGTTATTAGCCATCCAGCTATGGTCACTACACCCGCCACCGTAGTATCTCAAACAGTGTTAGCCAGTCAACTGGTTTCAATGGTCATTACAACACCTGCGGAAATAGACATTCCAAGTTACCCGCAGTCTCCATCTCCACCCGAACTTTCCATAGACGAAAGACCAGCACCGTCACAGCCTGTGACAATAAGTGTAACTCTGACCCATGTTATTCAGCATCCGCCTCCTCGCCTTTCCGAGCCCGCAATCAGACAGGGAACCACGCCGGAACGTCCATACGCTGGAAAGAAACGGATCGCCCACACACAGGATATCCAGGCCATGCCTAACATCACCGCAAGTCGTCTGTTAAAGTATGCTGGGTTTTGGAAGATGTCGTCTCCCGCCATATCCGCTCCTGCACTACGACTTCAGCCTATGGTACAGCTCGCCACCATCACCACAACAGCTACAGCGACCACCACGACGGTTACAACCGCCACCACAACAGCTACCATCACCACCACATCAGCAACATTGGCAACGACTAGTACCGCCGCTGCTATACGGACGAATATATTGGAACCAGTGGTAACTGTGAGAGACATAATGGATGCGCATATTTCTGCCACCATCACTTCGGATGTTTCAGACAGTGCCAATAATAATAATAGTGAAAGCATCTCAGCAATGACAGTGCATCAACCGCGACCCACCACCATCAGTCTCAGACTCAATGGGGAAATTTCGCTGCAGAGGTGTGATCATATGTAATTCAGCAGAAATATCAATAGGCGATTCGTGGAAATGTATTAATTATTACTTTATTTTAAAAATACTTTTGTTCTTATTATGTATGTTGGATCAATTGAATCCAGTCCTTAGGATGACTACAGTTATCCGACACAGCCGCACACTTCAGTGCCCAGTTGTGTCTCACACGAAATGAGCACTGCGGACTCCGAGGTTGTAACAACGTCATGTGCGACGTAAAGAATACAACATTCCACAGTGCAATAACATCATGATCCCGTCATGCAGTCTCAGCTATGCAGAGGCTGCCTGATAAACCAATTCTTATGTTATTATTATTATTATTATATATATCTTATTTTTCTTATTATTTTTCTTCCTGTCTCAGATGTCAGGATGGATATGAGGCCAGCGAGAGCTGACCATTGCAGCACCGCAATAACGGGCCGCAAATAGATATTTTATATAATGATAATGCTAAGTGATACGTGTTGCGTACCCCTTTATTTACCCGGGGTGCGCAAGTAATATGGTGTGATTAATAAATAAATACCTCATACAGGTATATTACATGGTCTAAATATACCTTGTCTTTTTCTTATTATATTTTTATATATATTTACAAACTTAAATTGTGGTACGTTGGAGCTTGGGTGTTCTTTGCGGAGATCATGATTATCCGCACTCAAGGAGAACACCCATGCGAGCTATTGTTTAGAAGCATCTACTAAATAAAGTTATAGCACGCACCGTAATATTAGTAATAAAACAAAGAAGAGAAGAAAGGCCTGGAAAAATAATTGCAGGTCAAAATTAAAAACTAAAGGTATGCCTCCCTCCTCTTGGCACCCCTATGTGCTCTGTCTCTTGAATACGCGTCTAATGCGTCACTACTCCTCTCCGGCCACGCGTCTACCCGGGAAGTCTATAATTCCCGCCTAGTGTACGTCTGGGCATCGATTCGCCATGCTCGATCGATTGCCACGGATGTCAAACTAGGAGGGGGTGGTGTAGTTCCGATCGACCGGTCGGATACCGGCCGTACCAGCTGAGCTGGGTACGCGCCGCCCGTCCTGGATTCGGTTCATGAACACGCGCCTCTGGGTAGAGCCATAAGCGTACATAGGCCTATGGGAGAGATAGCATGTTGAAAAACAACTAAGTTCGTTAAAACGCATGATGCGCATGCGCGAGCTAGGACGCTGTTTATATGGAGCGCATAGTTACAACCTAGATAGGATGGCGCTTTTAGTGTAACGAGATGGTACCCTGTAATCCTTATTGATTGCCTCTTATTGATTAAATCTGGCATTAATCAAGACCAGAATTCAACGGGCTTTTCAAATCTGTAAACCATTTCAAAATCTGTTGAGAAATGGCTAAGTTATCCAGGGAAAACTCTTCATGATTATCTTCAAAATATTGCTGTGACGTCATTACCACGTAGAAGCAAAGCTTCTAGAATGTTCTAGAACGTTCGACTGCGCTATTATTAGCTGCACGCTGATTGGCTCTTGCTCGAACGATGATTGGATGAAGCCTGCGCCTGTGACGTCACGAGGAGTATAAAAGGAGAAGCGATCCAGTGATTGAGAGCATCCTCGGCCAGGGGTCGAACAGGCTGGATCTGCACCAGTTACTACAAGCGCGACAGACAATACGCGTCTTCCTTCGCTATGTGTCAGGTTTTTATCCCGTAGCATGCAGTTCTACAGCCCACCGCACTAAAACAATTTTCTACCTCCCCATTTACGGGAGTAATTTGGAACCGTGCACCGTGAAGCTTTGTTTTGTATCCTCGTTTGCCTCTGACAACCCCCGCTAGTGACAGGTTGTTTACACCTTCCATCCATGCCATCGGTGTATGGGAACTTTCTTCACCACATAGTACTATCGTATCTTTTACTGACTGCTCGTTAGACATTCTATTAGGCCTACAGCACTAAGCGATGTACTCCTCCCACCATGAGTGTTCTTGCGAAAGTCTTGTTTGCGGAAAACAGCTTGCAGGAACCAACCTGCGGGAACTTTCCAGCTTCCGGAGAGCGCATCATTTCATGTCGACTGCGGATCGACGTATCAATTTCAGTAACATGGTAGTGTAACTTAGGAATGACTACCAAGTATTCAAGTAACTATACTTCACCGTTTAATTATTTCTCTACATAGGTTTTGTTAATTATATTGTATCCGCAATAACGGTCCCGATGACTAAAAGGAACCGTAATGGTCTTGGGACCGCTAGGTATAATTTCTGTATTTGTTGATAATTATTCTCATTTTCCTCAATGTGTTGCTAACTGCACTATAGTAGGTTCGTTAACCTGTACTGTTATATATATCTTGATCATTTGACACCGTATTGATTGTTCTGGTTAGATTATGTATATATATGGCCAGTGGCCATCCGTTCATATGTTTTGTTTATTCATAGAAAATATAGGACTGCAGTGCATGTAGGAAACACTATACAGCAACACTTATATATGCAACACTTTCTCCCGCCACCAACACTTTTTCACTGAGGTCGCTGTCTGTGCTATAACTGTTTAGCCCGGCATGCTACCGACTAAACCTTTTCTAGTCAGCTCAATAGGATAGGTTCAAAATGATTAGAGACACTTTCTTCATTACATACTGTGTAATATACTCTTCTCTTCCGGTAGTGCGATAATCTAGCCCCGCACTCCGGTAAGACTAATAAGTAAGATTTTGTCTCTCTTCGTATTCCACTCAGCCGTGTGGCTTCTTAATTGTTTGGATGTCCCCATCCACACCATGGGCTGATCCGACTCTGGAAAACTATTGGGGTTTCCGAGCGGTGATGGCTAGGGTGTGGTGTCACATACACATTCCCGTGTATCTTCGGATACTTAGTAGTTAGCACTTTAAGCCAATGTAGGAAAGCACTGCGAAAACACATGTATTAATTATTATCTTATTTACTGACAATCCTCCCGCACCGCAGTGCAAAACTGGCAACTTGTATATCAACCTAATGACAGGTAAAACGGTTAGTTCCATAGGACCCGGTGATGGGCGAGATGTGCATTCCCACCAAATTCTGTTAAAATGTCTGGGCATGATATTTAGATCTGCTATGCCCTTGCGGGAAGGACATTTACGGTGGGAATTCATCTCTCTTACCCCCACCATAATGATAGGAGAAATGATCTAATAATGCTTTTGTGAAATGTAACCCATGTCTTGTAATGTTTTATGTGGTTGCGGGGTGGGATGTCCGGATTCTTATCCAGTTCGGAGATCCTGCTATGTAACATGTATGAGCGCTGTCTCTAGTATTGATGTCTTGGGGCATCTGTTCTCCGTGACAGCCATGTCTAATAGCTAGGTAGATATCAGCCAGTTGCGGCCTAAACTAATTCTCGTTCTAAAAACAACTAAAAGGAATTAAGCAAAGCAGAAGGCCCACTGAAATAAAGCGGCAACTACTAATACAGCAAACCTAGAACTACATAAGATGGTGACAAGGGAATCCATCGGGAATCCTCCTTCCCATCTTCACGTAAAGCAGTGCGCATCCCTATAGTCATAATCTCACTACGTATGGTCTTTTCTTTCTAAAGCATTTTTGATTGAAATATTAGGGTAGGCCCATTTTTACCTACCTTTCTTCTTCCGCTTTAAGCAGTGGCGACACCTTCCCGAGACGAAGGCCCATGCGAGGCACTTGCCTCTCGCAAGGATTCAGCGGCGACGGTCCATGCCAGGATAATACTCCTCACCCAAAACTCGCATTAGGAGTAGTGCCTGCGTGAGGCACATCACTTTTCGTCTGAGATAACCTTCTTCCTTTCAGCCTAGAGGTATAATAACTTATATTAAGTTAACTAGTTAAGTCTCATGTACGGGATCCTCCCTTGCGGGGATACCTCTGCGGGCCTACAAGTCCGTGTGGTACCTCCGGGAGCCCCATGTTTAAAAGTTCATCTACCTGTCTCTATGTCTCGTATTTTCGTATGCTCTTATTGTAGTTTTATCTAGCATATTTTTAATTGTTTAGGTAAACTCATTGTATAGACTTATATTTTTAGGTCACCAAATCAAATCTTGTAAGTCCATAGATCACGAAATTGCTATGGACAGGCACACTGGTGACACAACTTCGTGGGATGAGACCGTTGTGTCTAACGTTCACGACGATGGTCCCACGGCCCCACCGGATTGAGTTCCACCGGCCTTAGGAGCCCGTTTTTGTTTCCCGCAGGGCAGTCTCATACAAGGTCCATCACCCCGGGACTAGATGCTAACCAGCATCATCACTCGTCGTGCATTTGCTGCGCAGCGAGTCGACTTGATACAACAGAATGGCTCGACACTACCCAGCGAACCACAATAGCCTCGCACAGGCCTCCGTCACAGGATATCATGCTTATGCAAGAGGCAAGTGCCTCGCGTGGGCCTCCGTCACAGGAAAATGCCTTCAACGCTGAAGCGGAGGAAAAGAGCTGGCAAAAAGGGCCACTCTTTTGTTCAACAAAAATTCAAGGGCAAAAGACCATCCTAGTGAAAATATAATTAACGTGATGCATACTGGTTTACGTGAAGACAGAGCAAGTGATTCCCAGAGGATTCACAAGTCCCTGCCTTATGTCATTCCAAGATACTGCATTGGTAGGTGCCGCTTTTATTTATGCGGGCCTTCTGCCATTCCTAACCTACTATTTGGGTTTTAGAATTGAGAACTAGTTTAGGCCGCAAGTGGCAGAGACTCCTACCCATCATTAGGGCAATGGGCGCAGACGCCCCGCTTCCCGAAGGTTGCCTTAGAAAGCATCTACCTCCATGGACAGCGGCGTACATGTTACTTCACAACACATCTGAACTTGGTGAGACTCCAGATGCCCTGCTTCATAACCACATAAAACATCACTGGACGATGGCTACATTTTACACCAGCAAATTTAATGACTGATATATCGTTACGGTGGGGGTAGAGAGACGAATATCCACCGCGAGTGTCCTTCCCGTACGGGTGTGGCAGATTCCAAGATCTTGCCCAGACACTTCAACGAGTTGGTTGGAGATGCGCGTCTCGTCCGTCACCAATCCTATGGACTTAACTATTGCCCAATATGCACTGCGGGCCGATAATAATAATAATAATAATAATAATAATAATAATAATAATAATAATAATAATAATAATAATAATAGCAACTATATGTTTTCGCAGTGCTTTCCTTCCTTGGCAAAGTGTCTAACTACTAAGTATCCGAAGATACAGTGGAAGATGTATGTAAACCCGCACTTTGGCCATCACTGCTCGAAAACCCCCGATAGTTTCCCAGAGTCAGATCAGTACAACGTGCGGGTGGGATATCCAAACAATTAAAAAGCCTTGCGGCTGAGTGGATCGTGGAAAGAGACAATAACTTGATAAATATGAGGCCCTGACCACTTTAACCTATTCTATCGAGCTGAATAGTTAAGGTTAGTCGATAGCATGGTACTATGTAGAGCACGGTCAGCGACCTCAGTGTAAAATTGTTGGTGGCGGTAACAAATGATGCGTATATTGTTGCTGTATAGTATCTCCTAGCGTACGGCAGTCCAAGGTTTTACATAAATAAACAAAACATAGGAACGGGATGGCTACCTGCCATATACATAACTAACCATTGCAATTGAAACAATATCACAGTTTTTACAGTTTGATTAGATGAGGTAGTGAATATATATATATACAGGTCAATAACCTAATATGGTGCAGTTAGTTAAGCACTTGCAGTAAACAAGGATAATATAGACAGTTTAATAAAGAAATAAAAAATTGCGGTCTTAAAACCGGTGCGGTACCTGTTAATCATCAGTACCCTATACCGACGTAAATTTATGACGATAAGACATAATATGTATAGTTACTCGAGTACCTAGTAGTTACTTGGACAGAACAGGCTACTATGTTACTGAAATTGTCGACACGTTCTCTAAGGATGGAAGGTTTCCGCATGCAGATCCCCGCAACTGGTTTTCGTAGATGGGTCTCCGCGTGCTGATTCCACGATGATACGGTACATACTCAGGACGGTAACATAAAGCAATGAAGTAATGTCTACTAGATCATCTCTATAACTAAATCAAGAATTAAATGGTGTGAAGAAAGTTCTCCGTCCAGAGACGGAAGCATGAAAGTTAAACATAACCCATTAACAGAGAGGGTTACTATATATAATATTTCTATGCATGTACATATTGAAGCATACGGTGCGGGGTATGTCACATAGCTCTTGCGGCGCACCAGGCAAAGTCTACTCAGCTGTGGTAAAAAAGTTACAAATGTGGCCGCACGACATGCGACATGCAGTGCGGTGGTCTGATCTCTACTTTCGCGTGGTCGGCAGATCCGGCGAGTCATCCACCAAGAAACATCGCTGCTCTACATTATGTAGACGTCTACATAACAGGTCCGAAGACCCTCCCGCAAAATGGTCCACTTATTGGTCTTCGTAAATCGGAATCATGATTTTAGTTTACTATTGCTCCCGGATGGTCGTCCGGGAGCATCCGGAGCATCCAAAATTATTTAGTGCGGGTTAGCCGAGAACTGTTTTCCGAAGTGAGCTGAGCTGAAAGCCGTGCGGAACCGAGATGATGTGCTCTATCTATCAGTCGGTATTCCGGTCCACTCATCAAGCTCCCACTCTTTGGGCCAGTCCTCGACTCTCGGCCTTCACGCCGACGATGCTCCTCTCTGGGACGTCTGAGCTGGTTGCCTGAATCAAACATAGATCGCTGTACCAAGCAATCAGCGCGCTAGAATACTGTGACGTATACACAATTATCTATGTGTTACTATATGCATAGATGTGTAGAGTGACGTAGTAAGTCACGTGTACACAAATCACTATCTATCTATCTGTATGTATGTATGTATGTATTTTTTTAATTTTATTGATGCACTGGCAACGGCATTCCCGACACAGGGCCCCCTGGCCTCTATAATAAATCCTACGGATGTCGTGGTGATCCTCTACTGTGAAAACTAGAAAGTTAAATCCTCTGAGAAGCTCTTTCCCGTATTCTCAGTGATAAGTCATCTTTACTTTGCTCGAACATATTTTACAGGTCTGTTTTTAGACTTATTACATAATTTAATTCCCATAGCAAGCAACTTCTTCACCACCCCACCCCCGCCCCACCCACCACCATTTTGGCGCCCACACACCCCATACCGAAATACTGGCGCCCAAGGGCAAAACCAGTCTCAATGGCCATTTACACACAAACACACACACACACACACACACACCCACCCACCCACCCACCCACCCACCCACCCACCCACACACACACACACACACACACACACACACACACACACACACACACCACCCCCAACCACAATACTACATTGAACGCGGTGTCCGAGTGGGTGTGTGGGGCAACTGTCCCCCTCTGACACCCATCCCATCACTACGCTACCGGCTTGGAAATCGTTAAGATACGGATTGACTACATACCGAATCATCTACAGTAAGGAAATAATTTTGCGACATAATTTTCTCATGGCAAGTAGCAAGTACACATAATATATTTAGGAATATGACAAAATAACAAGTGTAGAGGCTACTTGGGGATATTCAGTGACATAGGAGCTATTTTATTTATGCTATAATGTTTTTGGATTAGGAAATCCGAGACATTCACCTAATAAATGGGCAATGCAGATCCAATAAGTGCCAGACACCGCGTAGTCCTTGTCGATCCATAAGAACGGTGGTGAGTCCGGTGGTGATGCTGGTCTTGATAATGTCAAGGGCGATTGATTGCGTTATTGCTTTTATGGTTTATCAAATTGGATAATTTCTGGAGGGAAAGCGGGAGGGAGGGAAGCATTACTACCCCCACCCCACCCGAGTATGCTAAATGTTTAACAACGTATATAAATGAAAGTTTCAGAATGTTAAACAATGTTGCTCATCTCCAACCTTGTTCCCGAAACCGCCAATAAAGGGTTTCATCTCTAGTTGTAGGCATTACTCAATCTAACGATAGAGCCGTACGTGGCTTCGCGCTATGCTCGCTCCCGTTATCGTGGGAGATCTCGCGAGAGCACGAATGGGAATTACCCATCGATTTCTATGACATTACCAAGCACCACCCACTCTGTGAGTGTGTTCGAATCGATTGCGGGACCACTACACTTCCGGAATCTAGATCTTATGGAAATTATATAGGTCAGCTGTTAAAATTTTTGATATTGCGTTTATAGCAGCAACATCCCCATTTCAAATTAGTTAAAGGATAACTAACCTCATCTCTCGATAGCTATTCAGGTGATCTAATATGCCACTCATAAACTATGCAAGTAATTTTAAGCTTTTTATCATGCAGCTAAAGAAAGATATTCAGGCTTTAGTAGCTAAATATTGCTATATTTCTACACCCTATTATGGCTGTCATAATTTACTTTTCAACCAATCAGAAAAAACCTAGTGTGTCTGCCTCGGTATACACGCTCAGTTCACTCAAATGTTGTAATACGCCAGTCAATCTACAGTTTGAGAATATAGGGTAAAAGCAACCATACATGTATGTTGTTGAATATTTTGAAACTAATTTGACTGGAAGTTGTTGCTGCCTTAGGCAATCATTGTTCAACATTTACGCAATATAACAAAGCAGATAATTGTGATACAGATAACGGAATGTGACAGGATATGAATGATATGGAATCTATAAACCATAATCTATCGGTGCAATACAACATCTGAGATGAGATTATCATTAAGAAAAATAATTGAACAATATATTTATTAAAATATAAATTCAGCACATGCACACAATTTAGACGCATATCGTCGGACATTTGCTGTGTCGGACATGCGTCATGTGATTTTGACGTCAGCTAACAAGCGATGCATTTTGATCATAACGCCAGTACTGATGTTTTGAGTTAATCTTCTCTAGCCACCTAGGGAACGAGGTAGCAGAATTTGTTCAAAATACCATTCGTAGTTTATGTGTTGGATATAATCTGAACATCTAGTATAAAATGAGGTGTATCTTCCTATAATGCGTTATTCCATTTATCTTTAACCATTTAACACTCAAATCTGCTTAAGATAGTATCAATTTTCTCATCGCCCATTTTTGGACAGGGAAAGGATGATTATTTTAGGGGTTACCACTCCGTTATCGAGCTAGTCATTCCAGTGGTGAATTTCGGGGAATGGTCTTATCTTGGTCTGCGAATGGACGTTTTCAAGTCCTTTGCAGAAGCTGTTTTTGTTTGGCTTGATTGCTGAAGCGTTAAAAATGTAATTTATTATTATTACAATCCGCGGCCTTGATGTATTTATTGTATTGTATCTTTATGTGTATGGGAGACGCGGTTACAAGACACTTGTCTTATCGTGCTCCCATTTGAACTAAAATAAATTATGTTTAAACCAAGAACATGTGAATATGAAGAGTGACAGAGATGAAATTGCTTAATAAGAATTAATATATGCGGTAAAGAACCACCGTGCTTTACTTACCATGAAATTAGTAACTAAACACTCTCACGGACTACAACTATTCTAACGCGCTAAGCGTGCTATAACTCAATCTGACGAAAGATAACACAACAAAGGTAGAGACTAACTAATACTTTCGCAATGGTACTTGCTCTGTCTACGACAGAATCACACATTTTATAATGGTGTTAGCCCTGTTTTACGGCGGATTCCCATTAAACACATCACGTGATATATATATATATATATATATATATATATATATATATATATATATATATATATTATGAAACAAACTGGTATCATAGTGAGAATAATTTGACTGAACGTTGTTGATGCCATCATCATCAGCAGAAACACATTTTGGTCAAATTGTTCACAACATAGCCTAGTTTGCAAAAGAATAATTATATAGCGTGTATTAAATATTATCTACACGTATATAGATGGGCGTTAAGATCTAATATAAACCGGCTTCTTTTATAAGCAGATAGAAAATGAAAAAAACCCCGTGCTTTATGAATCTAAATCGCCAAGGCAACTATTTGCTACTTTTAGCTATTCTCATATTAATCCGCGAGGGACTCAGAAACAATATACTCTGGTAGATGTGGACTAGTCTTCGCGTGGTGAGATATCCGGATCGCGTTATAGCTATCTCAATATCTATCCAACTTTCTATCGTGTATGTCTGTCTGTCTGCTGGCTGTATCTATAGCGCGAACTTGTCATCGGAAACACGCTACAGTTGGCGAAGTCTCAAACCGCCGGGTCGGAGGGATGGGTTGGGGCCGGGTGGGGTGTATGGAGGTAGGTGGTTGTTATTGAAAAGAGCTAGGGTGGAAACTAATGGAGAGATTGTGAACATTTTCAAACAACAAGAGGCTGACATCTGATACCTGCCAAATAGATACTATCAGCGCGTACGCTTTAACCTGTGTATAACGGGCACTTTATTACAATCAGAGATCACCAGAGACAGATCATTTACTTAGCTACGCTAATTTGTTATGGAAAGTAGCGTGTGCGGGAGGACATATGATGGCGGTAACCTAAGCTGGGTGGTCCGATAAACACTCGTCTTAAAGAACCGCAATATGCGTGCCCTAAAAGCTGGTGCACATGTGTTCGCGTATCTGGTGCTTACGGACAGGCGTCTGTCGGTATCTCGTGTTTTCAAATAGAACTAAACATTCTCATTAATAGGCAAATTCTATAATTTAGCACTATGGCTATTAGAGCTTACTGATAGTAAAAACACACAGACGATCGATGTTAAAATTATTTTCAAACTACATACCTTCCAGGACTCCGTGTAGGAATTATTATTGTTACATTTATCCAATGAGCAGCATAGCATTATTCACAAACTTTAATCAGAAATACATATTTGCCTGTGGGATAAATCCTGAGTGATTACAGATATGAAATGTTCGCTTATATACACATATAATCCGACATATATAGTTATTATTTCTGTTTAAATAATAGTGTGTAGGCTATAAATGGAACACGTATTATCAATTTAAACATTTATATCGCACTCGGCTGCGTTAGCCACTACATTCGCCACGATACTGAACCGTTTTGCCCCCTTGACATGGCCTTCTCCATGTGAGGTCAGGGTGTGGTGGGTTGGGGTGGTGGTGGTGGTGGTGGAGAGGAGGGGTGGGGTAGTGTGGGCGACTGTTCTGTGCATGACCTATGACAAGTACATGTAAATCACGATAACGTATAGTGAGCTATAAACCATGTATCTCTCTATATGTATACAAATAGACGTGACGTAAATAATTGGGTCTGGAAAGGGCTGATGACCCCAAAACTCATTATCAACTATCGACAGTAAAGTTTGCTTATGCATCATCACGTATGGATTTGCCGCGCGTTCGTATTGCGGTACATATCAACATTCGCCATCGCAACCGAGCTGCCAGCACCAATGCATACATACATGTTTACACCTCTACAAAAACACTACTAGTAACCACAATCCACCACCTCAACCACAATCACAGCCATCATAACCACACCACTAGCAACCGCAATCAGCCTCTCCCAGCACCAGCACAACCACGTACACTACTATTAACAACAAAACGCCCTTTTCACCACAATGACAACCCACTAGTAACCACAAACCATCATTTTTCACCACCATGACAGTCAGCAAAACCACGCCACTAGTAATTGCAATCAACCTCTCCCAGCACCATCACAACCACACCACTAGCAACCACAAACCATCCTTTTCACCACAATGACAACCACACCACTAGTAACCACACACAAGCTCGTTGGTGCACTCTCTGGTAAGAAGAGGGTATTGCATGAATGAACTCTCAAGTGGTACCTTGCACACGGGTTAGAGATTACTGCCATCGCACTATAGACTACACCTCGCAGAAACCTTTTAAATGGTTTGTAGACTCTGTTACTGTGGCACGTCGTACCGGGGATGTTGAGAAAAGTAAAGCTTTGTTGGCTGATCTCTTCAAACTCCTCGGCAACAGTGCATATGGGAAGCTGATCGAGGCATTAGAACGTCATACCAACATGAGCGTCACTAAGGTTGAACGAGCGGTAGACAGAGCCTTGTGTAGCACATGGTTTGAGGATCTAGAGGATTTCGGTGATTCCTATGAGTTGCAGAGCCGTAAGGCTAAAATCACCATTCATCGCCCCTCCCAGGTGGGTATAGCAGTATACGAGCTGGTGAAGCTGCGAATGCTGGAGTTCTACCATGACTTCCTCAACTGCTATGTAGCTCGTGATAGCTTCGAGTACCTGCAGATGGACACCGATTCTGCCTATATCGCCATAGCAGCCTCCAACCTCGATGAGGTGATACGCCCAGAGATGCGAATGGAGTATGAGGCCTGCAAACGGGACTGGTTGGCATGGGACAAATGGGCTGCCGCACTCTGGGATTGTTAAAGTTCGAGTTCGAAGGCACTCGTGGTATTGCTCTCTGCTCCAAGTGCTATTACGTGGAGAATACAGACCGCTGGAACAGCAGGAACTCGCAAGCGAAATGCTCGACCAAGGGAATGTTTAAACGGCAGAATGACATCTCCTGGCAGAGGTTCTACAGTGCCCTCCATGGTGTCGTGGACAGAGCCACCAATCGAGGCCTCCATCTGTGCAACCAGGGTATGGTGACATATGAACAGGAAAAACTTGGTCTCTCCACCTACTATGATCAGAGATATGTGCTAACAGATGGTGTCCACACCGAGCCCATCGAGTATCCCAGCCCAAATGCAGCACCGCCTACCATGGTTCAACCAGTGCAAGCGTAAGTCAGCCCTTACGCTCTGGAGGATGTCTACTTGAGGTAAGCACTCATGGTGGAGGTAGCTGTAATGGTTTCTTCTTGGGGGGGGGGTTGCACTGGTTTCTGACCTCCAAAGATGCTCTGCTGGAGAACTTTACCAAACATCGCTGTTTAAACCTGTATATAGCTAGACGTTAAACATGCAGCAGTATGTACAGCATCCAGATGGGGCAGTTGAACCCATGACCTCGCACCACACTGATCCTCGGAAGTACTGTCTGACAGTCATTAGACCTAATATCCATGATGCAAACACTTTATCCGTTGCGGGAAGTACATCGACTTGGCTATTTCTGGACAGATCTACGAGATTAGGAGTATGGTGCTCAAGTTTAAGCTCGAGAGCACTGAGAAGGATGTAGAGCTCCTGCAGATGGTGAGCAGGTGGGAGATTGTGCAGAACAACACCACCATCAGACACCACCTACAAGAACGATGAGTATCGAGTCCTGGCTCCACTGGCTCATGGACCTTCCTATTACGTGAAGGGGAAAGGGTACTATGCCGTCGGATGTAATGAAGGCTTCACAGAATTCGACTTACAACCAGACGTAGAAATACCTGTCGCGGTGCCACTCTTCTCCCTCCTCGAGAACACACACATGAACCTAGCCTTGATGCAGGACAAGCTGTTCCTCCGGGTGTACACCGAACATCTTCCGGATGTAACGATGACCTCTCCAGGACTTCACATCTGGCATGATGAGAATGACCAGGAACTAAAACGGGAGGGTTCTAGACAGCGAAACCTACATGTAGAGTGAGAGTACCAGCAGGTCCAGACCACAGATAACCAGCACCTAGAGTTGATATTGCAACGCGGTGTCTCAGATTGTGTAGCTGTAGCAGTCTTGGTTCAGAACGGAGGGGTGGTCCAGGAGGTGGGGTAGCTAAATAACTTCAAACTTATAGTGGCTGGGACCAACGTTCTCGGTGAGCTATGCAATCTGGCTGATTGCTGTCTCTATCGACAGAAAATGACGTCGTATGCTTTACTCCACCTGACCAATGGCCATGAGGATCTCGAGTCAGTGCTCGAAGGCCAGTGCCACCTGGGAGAAAGGGACATGCCGCCTAACCATGGCAACCAGCTCAGCTTTCATATTGTGAACCTGTTCAGAGAGTGGGCACTCGTGCAAGAGGCGTGACAGTACGTTGTGACAGTATGTTGAATTGGTGTACTTCGGCTATACCAAGGTTTGTGTATCGCACACCACTGGTATTCAGCTTGAGTGCACGATTCCGTCTCTAAAGGTAGGTGATCACTAAAAGACAGGTCAGCACCTACCAAGATTATGTCTATCATCATCATCATCATCATCATCATGTCTCTCCATCATCATCATCATCATCTATCATCATCAACTATCATCATCATCTATCATCATCAAGTTGTCCAGCGTGCTCTACTATCAGGCAATACTTTTTAACATTTCCTAATAATACATTGCGAGATTTGAACCGGCGATTTTAAGTGTATCTCGGCTATGCATGCATTAATTAAAAAAATGAGCTAGATTTAGCTGATAACCTGTTATAGCTATTTTGTGCGCTTAGGCGCATCGCATATTTCCTCTGGACAGAATCCACATGCCTCACCATCCACCAGACTGCAGATCGAGCCATATAACATGCATTGATTTGGACATATGCTAAAACTATGATCATATAAGAGTTATTGTATTGTATTGAATTAACTTCGTGTTTTTGTTGTAGGCCTACACATCCTTAGTAAAGAGAGTTCGATTTAAGGGACCCTCTGCTAATTTGGACTTGGGAATGGCCATTAGTAGGCGTACACATTGGCGTTTGAATTGAGAAAATAATGAGATTGGACATGGTGCACTAAGTCGGTAGACCATAGAGACCTCAGCATGAGTAACCAGAGTTCAACGAAACTGTTAACGTGTCACACCACCGCTCTCAATCAGATAATCCAAGATTATCAAGATGAAAGCTTGTGCCTACATGGCGAATTGGCCAACTCTGAGAATTCTCCTGTTAGCATCAACTTCATCTCCCACCAATCCACTACCAGGGTGTGCCTTGGAGCCGAGGTCTGAGCAAGCAGAACAAGAGAGGCGATTGCAATTTGGACGATCTGGCACAAGGCCCAGAGAAATGGCCGATACCACTAATAGCACAAGTCACTATTTGGCTATGATTGTCCCCTGATCAAAGCCGATGTGGGATCCTACTGTACCTTACCAAGCTCGATGTGAGGACCTACCACATTCTTCATCAAGCCCCATTTGGGCCCTACCACACTCTTCATCAAGCCCACCACATTTGAGTAGCCTAACAATGTGTTTTCTCCATAGACAATACAAGGTTCCCTTCGACCTATTCAGGCCCAAGATAGACGTCGGGCTACAACTGGCTACAACTGGCTCCAGATATGGGGCCTGAATGTACTCTTATTGTAGAGGAAATTTGCTGATCTCCGACTTAGTTAATCATAGAATTAATGGGAGATGCCTTGTGAAGAATAACGCTCTGCAATATAAGTCACCAAACACTCGCGTATACGCATAATCACTTCTGTTCCTACACCACCTAAACATCATATCAAAACTACTGTTCTGGCTACAACTGGCTCCAGATATGGGGCCTGAATGTACTCTTATTGTAGAGGAAATTTGCTGATCTCCGACTTAGTTAATCATAGAATTAATGGGAGATGCCTTGTGAAGAATAACGCTCTGCAATATAAGCCACCAAACACTCACGTATACGCATACTCACTTCTGTTCCTACACCACCTAAACATCATATCAAAACTACTGTTCTGTGGTACAAATTAGTTGTAATCAAGCGCCTACGGCTGCTAGGTGAATTTATATGAAGCGATTATGTTGAATTGGTGTAAACAGGGTGTAAACAAAATTCATATAGCCAGGGATATAAATTAATGTAATCCCGCTTCAAAACGAAGCATTACTGGACATAAACTGTCTACCAAACAAATAAGCAAACGAGTCGAGTGTCGTCCAATCTAAAAATAGAAGCATGGTGTCTTTGAGAATTACCATTCTCGATCTCATATTGAAGGCGATCCCGCGAGATACGAATGGAGTGTCGTCGACGAACGACTGAGAACCAACACCGGGTACCACGTGTGGCATATTTCCACCAATCAACAATTCTGAAAACTATTTTTACTGAGACTAACACTCATACGCAATAAGTCATGCCGTCACCAGTCCTTTATAAGGAGGTGCAGCCGTGTTGCTGTTTTGCTTGGGAGATCACCATTGCCGTGGATGTAGATGCTGAAGCTCACATGTACAACCACTCCGCATAAGTATGAAAGAGAATACCCTTCTTCATCACCTGCGCCTTGACTGATGATGGACAATGATTACACCCATCAATCCATAAACAGCAACACTGACAACCAACTTATTATTTCAAAGTTGTTAACACTAGATCTTTAGTTTCTTTATTCATGTTTCTTGTTTAGTTAATCACATGACATCCTCTTTATTTATCTTCCTTTAAGTTATTTTATTGTTTTTGGTTTCAACATCAGCTCATTACCGAAATCTTAAGTTTTGATTATTTCAGTTTTTATTTTTATTTAGAGCAATGCTTCGGGAGAGCAACACAACCCTTCGGGGAAGCACCTCTATGAGCGACTCATGGCTCAAATACATCTAGGTGTAAGCCACCAATAAACCAGCTGAACGAACAAACGAACGAACTGCTGTTTTGCCAGTATGTTTGAAGTGAAGTTGAGTTCGACTAATTTGATGATGTCATAAGCTCTCGACCAATCAGAGCATCCACCCGTCCCTTCGACACATTTTGGGGATGTAGATCTTTAGATGACTGAGGTGCAACGATGTGTGAAATGGGGCGTAGCCAAATGTATGTCACATGACCCCTCGCGGCCAATCAGAGCAGCTGCTTATACGGTCCCCATTGTTCGAGGCTTTGGATATCTTGACCATCGGTAATGCTGATTGATGGGCATATTGACGCATGTAAGTGTTAGGGGGCATCAGCGCAGCTGCTTATAGTCACAAATATTTGGCCTGTAGCTATATTGACAGTTGTAACGAGGTGAGAATGTCTACAGTGAGGTGGGTCCACATTGTGGGCACGTGACCCCTTGAGGCATATTCTACACCACTTCCATCACCTGGACCATTGATGACAACCCACCACCCTCCATGTTCGTCTCTTTATAACCAAGATAGAATCCCACAGACATGCAATTGCAATGTGCCAAGGCACCTGCCTTGGAAAGCGAGGAAACTGTAAATTTCGACATTCCTCAACTATGCCCAAGTGTATGTTAGTTCGATCAGATTCTACCACTGTTGAGCCATGGCAAGAAGACATGCTGTGGGTCAACACCCGCCTCTCTGGTTTGAGAACTGCAACGAGAATTATCTAACCAGACCCAGACTACATACAGGCAACCAATATACTTAGTCCACACATTCTGGTCAGTACCCTTGATCAAATACAGTTCAGTGTTTAACAAAACTCAGACACTGGATAGACCTGGAATCGGACAAAGTAGGTAGACGCTTGTATTGTTAGGGTTTCCTTGAGCATTTGAAATTTTTGTTCGCGTTCAGCATCCCATTTGTAGGGTCTGTCTTTTTCAGTAATTCGAGAGAGAAAGAGAGAGAGAGAGAGAGAGAGAGAGAGAGAGAGAGAGAGAGAGAGAGAGAGAGAGAGAGAGAGAGAGAGAGAGAGAGAGAGTATGCAATTTCGCTAAAGTGTACATAAGATTGGTAATATTAGCAAACTGAGAAAACCGAGTTTGGGTGATGGTGGTAGCCATCCTCCAGTTGGCCACCACGGCTATCTTCTCTGGCTGGGTAGAGATGCTATGGGTCGAGATTACATGGTCCAGGAATTCTACCACTTCCCTGAACAGATGACACTTCGTGGCACTAGCGAATCTAAGGCATGGTCAATGCATAAGTGGTAGACATCATTGACGCCGATGCTGTTCAGACGACGATAGTTTATGCAGAAGCAGAGATCCAATTCTCTTGGTGGTTACACGATAGGGCGTGCCTAGGGAGATGCTAATTGTTCAATTATAATCGTTCGTAGCATTTCGTTGTTAACTCGTTTCTATGATATGTTTTATCAAGCTGGCCTCTCCGAGACCTAAGTAACTAGTGGGAAAAGTGTGTTGGTGGTCCATGAGCAAATCATAAACTTGTGCTTACTCACCATCCAACCCTTCTATAGCATGGTAATTAAACTCATGGGGATACTCAGGGAGCTGCTCACCTGCGCATGAGTGGGGTGGAGTGTATTAACGTGTATCAGTTTCTTCATGCATTGCCGTGACTTCAAGCAGGCATCCACATACCTTGCCAGATTTTAATCTAATCAGAGCCCGAGTTCCATTTAAACATCTAAACGGTATTTGATCGTGATCATTGGTGCTAAATAGAATGCATAGATTAAGTATGTTGGCCGTCTGCATGTGATCATCGTCTGGCTCTATAATTGCCATTTAAGTTCTCAAGCCAGAGGGGTGGGTGTCTGTACACAGAACGTGGGCCACGTAGAACACGAGGACCATCAATTTCTAATCTTTGACTTCCACAATGCCCTATGGTGCCACAGTTGTGCAGGAACTCCTACCCAGAAGCGCATCGTTGGAAAAGTTAGCAATGATAACCTTTTGGATATAAGACAAATCATCAATCTGAATGCTGAAATTGGCAGTTCCTTGGAGTTTCAGGCATGTGCTCTAGTCATTTCTCATAATCCATAGAGTCATAGAGACGGGTTCTATGTATGTTCAGTGACGCCATTTCAGAGCATTCTGGTAAGTCGTAGTTCTAGTGGTTCTGATTGCCTTACAGGTTCTAAACAGTATCTCATCATTATTTATGTGACTAGCATCCATGCTTGGCGATGCCTTCACTGGATCATGTCAAAGTTACTTTAAACGTGGACGCAGCTGAGCAGACATTGTATGGGTTCAACTCATGCTTGTGTCAGTCGTCATGTCCAGACACAAGACGGCTCTAGACAACCGCGATTGTCTGCCACCGCAAACACCTCCGCGCCATCATTGGAGACCAATGGCCAGATAGCATAATTTCCAACGATGTACTATACACGATGTATAATATATCGCCGCTGTCCTAAAAAGTCACCCAGCAAATATGGTCCATGCTTGACCATGAGCTAAGGATGCCAGAAGGCATATCAGCATAGAGCCTTTTAATTCACCCAACTGGGAGCCAGCAAATGTAAAGCCAGAAGAGGACTTCATTACATAAATCCGTTAGGCATGCAGCGAGGTGACCTCAATAAAACAGGACTCGATACACTCAGATTAAGAATGGACAGGAAAAAGATAAAGATTTTCGCTGAGGATACGACATGGTGGTCAAAAGTGAAGATGGACTGACTGCATTTGTAATCATACTAGTTGTCTCAACAGACAGAGAGGGCTTCAGTGGGCTTAGTAAAAAGAGGGTTGTTGGTTTTCATTGCATGTTCTCGAAAATAGAAGTGACATCAGGGGATAGGGGGCGGGGTGGGGTCATACATGAACCTGGTGAGGGTCGTGCAGTAGTGGTTAAAGTGGCATAGACACAATTTGTTCATTCACGCCCATATTGGCGGAAGGTCATAAACATACGTTCGGGAAAGCTATGGATAGTTTTCCAATAACAATTTGTAGCTAATCTATTTCTATTGGACAGGGAAGAAGGATCTGTAACTTTCACATCATCACACATCCTTACACGTTTAATGGTACATCGCCTTTGCTATGTGGGTCAAAATAACAGGGGATTGCTTCCTGTGATTCCTCGATGATGGCTGCCGTGTGGGGTGTTCATGTGAATGGTGACCGCCTAGGCGACCAGCACAATAGTGCTCGTTGTGTATGCAGCAACCAGTCTCTAGGTTGATTAGGCAGTCCTCAACCCAGTAGTCTGACTGCCCACATCTGAAATACCTGGTGTCGATTAGTAATTTGGACGAGGATATGAAGGGAATGAATCTCATGGAGGAAGATGAAGGCAAAGTTGAGAGCTAGATCCTGCTGAGCTGGTCGCTCTCAGGGTCTGACTATGACTAATTGGCTTGCTGACTTGGAGTGGAGGACGGCCGTTGATAGTGGGCATTGTTCCCTGTTATGCATCAGCAGTTTGAGCTAGTTGCATGCCCAACTGTTCCATTCTGGCATCTAGTCCTGAGTGAGTGGATGTGCCTGTGTTAACGCGTGGGTGCAGATCCTTTTCCACCAACAGACTTGCCTTTGCCTCCCTTTTTCTGAGACGTTTGTTTTTTAATGGGATGAGAGGGATTAGTGCTTGTTGGAGTAAAATCTTCAGAGGTAGTGTCAGCTAAAACCGCTTCTATAGGCAGTACTGACTGGCGAGGATTGTTCTCTCTATGTAAGTAGTTTCTATGCATATGGGTGTGTTGGTCAATGTTGACCACGCATCGAGATTGGCCTGATACAAGCGGTCTTTCAATGCGTAAATCCAGAATATTTAGGCTGGTGGTTGAGGTGGCAGGATACATTGAGTGGTGGGGTGAGGTTGTCCCTCTGGATAAATGCATGTGCATGCGTGCGTGTGAACGAGGGATGATGATTTCCTGGTCACGTATTTAATCAGATATACACTTCATCAGTGGGAAAATCTCAATAGCCAATTTCTGGTTCCACTTTCAACGTCACAAACTCTTGGTGGCTGTAAAGTATTTCCTGTTATTTCCGATAGAGCTACAGATATGAATTTTATTATTAATTATTTCAGACTAAATTCTGTCATGGTTTACACCTACCGCTCACCTTTAACACGAACAAACATTTCTCTCCCTCCCTCTGCCTCTCTCTCTCTCTCTCCAGATTTTCTTCCTGATAAGAGAGACAGGCTACCGCTGGTGTTAAGCTGCCATGGCCTGTCCCTGGATGCACACATGGCGGCAGGTTCTTCACTGTGGGAGGGCGTGTCTTTCCTGGGAGATAAGATCTGACCATATGACGAACACATCTACTCCATACGAGACGGTGGATGGTCTCTGGAGTTGGACCTTTCAACACAACTGTGTCTGTTTACTAGACAGAATCTTTCTGTGGGGGGATGGAATTTGGTTCGTCTGCTTCTATTTCGGATTAATATGGCATGGCGGTCATGGGGCCGAGATGGCAAGTCATCTGCTATGTATGGCCTACTCAGAGATCGTACTTCTCCAGATTTTATAGGATGTAAATCACATATTTGCTGGTTTGCATGTTGCGGAAGCTCGTGTGGAGCCATATATCATCTAATTCAGTTTCACTCTCATTGGTCTCATCATCCATGATGACAGGTGAATCCGAATCGACATATTCAGCCCTATGATGAACAGTAGCAATTGTGGTTGGTACAGAGTTGAATTGAACGACTCTAACTACTGGGTCCCATATTGACTGTTAGTCTTTGGCGTCAATGCAGGGGCAGGAAATGTTTCCACATATTACTAGACCCAGTGGTTATTGCAGTTGCTGGCTGTACTTCTAGTACATTTTACGTTGGTATGTTACGAACACAGTGATGATAAACTCAATGCCCTTGTTAGTCCTAAATGTCACTGTACCCGAGTCATCGGACTGGGTGGGCGATGGAGTGGACATTTTGAAGGGTGTGTGTGTGCGTGCGTGCGTGCGTGCGTGCGTGTCCGTCCTATGCCTCAGAGGCTTAATGTATTAGGTTATATTAGTAGACATGAAAGTGAAGATGAAAGTACTATCCCCCGGAACAATGACCGCCACAAAGACACTGCAGCGCTCTATACTGGCAGGCACTGTTAAGTGGCGCACGCCATTATAGCGAGTAAAGGATATAGGGGGGGGGGTTCTTGTTACCTCCTGGATACGATGTCAGTCCTCTATGTGAGAACTATGTAAGTCAGTTTATAATGATAGCTGGCGGGAGGGAGGGAGAGAGGGAGGGAAGGAGGGAGGATGGAGAGCGAGAGAGGGAGGGAGAGAGAGAGAGAGAGAGAGAGAGAGAGAGAGAGAGAGAGAGAGAGAGAGAGAGAGAGAGAGAGAGAGAGAGAGAGAGAGAGAGCTATGTATGCTAGTTTATAGTGATAGCTGGAGGGAGGGAGGGAGCGGTAGGGTGGGAGGGATGGGTAGAGAGAGGGAGGGGGAGGGAGGGAGGGAGGGAGGGATGGGGAGGGAGGGAGAGCGAAAGAGGAAGAGGGGTGTGTGGGTGGGGGGGGGGGGGGCTGAGATAGAGTGAGAGCGAGTGATCCACCTCCATAAGAAATTAGGAGGAGGAGGAGGAGGAGGAGGCGGCGGCGGAGAGGAGGAGCAGCAGCGGGAGGATGAGAAGCAGCAGCAGCTAAGTGACTTCTAGCTGTATGTGCAGATTATGATATGTAACATCTAGCTATATCTGTAGACAATAGTCAGTATAACGTGTTCGATTTGCTCTTCAGCCTGATCTTGCCCAAGGAAATACCCGATGCACTAACTACATTTTATTAATCCAATCATGCAAACTGGTAACTCTATATTAGCTTTCGTATCAAAGCTATACAGACATTTGCATGCGATTTTATGTGCCAATCGCATGCAAAGCTGTCATTGATTCACTGACATATTCCTAAAATTAATTTGAAGAGTGAATATCTCGTTCACTATTCATGATTTTATAGACGTGTGTTGGAGGTATTAGTCATGCCAATAAAAGTTGTATAAGGCATGAAACAACAGATACAGTGTCAGTGTCTCTGAAGAATTTACACGCAGGACAGACGAATGGAAAGAATAAAATGACGGGTTTACAGGCATAGAACGAACAAAACTCGTTAAACCACGAAAGTCGGATATTGTAATGTCCGCGCGAACCAATAGAGTGCACAGGCTATCTTATGTAAAGTTCAGTACAAAATGGTAGACTTGCTAGTACACTGATAGAGTATAGATACGATACTCCCTAATATGTATATAGTAATAAGGATACAATAGACATAATAACTTTCCCTTCAAACAAATTCCACAATATGCGTATATGGTCCATTAGTCACCGTACTGAAAACCTGTATGTTACCATATGTCCCATATTTAACCGCTCGTTTTAATTTGCTGTCCCGGGACATTTCACTCACATGCACAGCTTCTGAACACAGTTTCACAAATTCGTTATATAGTTTTTCTCCCTCATTCTTGTTAATATTGCGGTGATATTGCATTGCGTTGCTTCTTATTGTACCCCCGAGTGTGGCTTGTGGAATGATAAGTACATCTCCGGGAAGTTCTAGAATCGAGACACGTCTTCCATTCTCACCTTCACTCAGTCGAGTATTTAAAGCAGTTTTTACTGAAACGGTATAACATATTACAAAAGCAATAATAAGGGTGACTTATTTTTGCTATGTGAGATTATGCTAAAGATACATTATCATGGTGAAGATTAAAGGTGCACATTCACACCAAAATGCGTAGAAATAAAACTTTTTTTATTGTATTCTTTTAGCGGCTCAATTTGTGTATCTCAGTGTAATGAAGCGAAATAATATAATATAATATAATATAATCTTTTTAATTGTGAAGTCGAATTAGGGACTCGTGCCTAATTCAATTTCATAACTTAAAAAATTATAAGTAATGGAATCATGATATGTTAAAATTTATTTCGTTTCATTACATTTACTCACACAATTTAAGGCTCTAAAAGTATACAATTTCGACCATTTTATTTTCAAGCAAAATGCTAAATACACGCTACCCTATAATCTAAAATCTGAATACAGAATTGAAAATGAAGCTTTCATTCCCACATTGTGTACTTTTGAACTATTCAACAGGTTATGATATTCATAGGATCACATACATCCCTAATCCATTAGCCATCTGATTGCATTAAAATTGATAGAATCAGTTGAGCTATTTTAATATTTCAAGTAAAACCGTCCATATTTTATTCCGCGCTTTTGGACAGTTCTCCAATAATAGGCGCAGGTTTGGCTGTTAACAGTCGATATAGCCAGGCGATTATAGGCCTATATCACTAATCGAATAGACCTTTCCAGTTTTAGCCATGTCAGCCCACCTCTAGCTAATCTCCACCCATATTTCGCCGCGTTGCGCTCAGTTAAATTAGTTTCAAAATATGAAACAGAATATTTATTAAATAGTAAAGACATACAATTTGTACAACAACGTATAGTCCGTCTTCAATTATATGTTCGTGACGTACTTATCTACGTCATTCATGACGTCATTGATTGTAATGTAATTCTACACGTCACGTAGTTGATTATGACGTCATATGATGGATGGATACAGTGGAAAAGTCCATTGAAAAGTGGTTCTTATATTCCAATGGAGGAATCCAGGTTTAGCTATGCCCCGTCCATCTCTAGCTAAGCTCCACCCACGCTGTTCCCGTGTTGGGATCGGTCGATTCCTGCTGAACTCACTGACTATCAATCTCCAGAAAACTTGGTACTTCTAAAATGGGAATTAGAACTATGAAAACTCGTACATAATCTTTACCAGATTGCATCTGTTATTTCAGTCTTTAAATACAGTCAGTATAACTTAAAATATTTAACGAATACGTCACTGTTTATGAGAGTGCTTGCGTGCCGGCGTGCGTGCATGCAAGCATCTGTGCGCGCGTGTATACATGCGTGTTTGAGTGTGTGCGTGGGTATGCGTGTTTCTGTATGTGTACATGCATAATATCATAAGCATAATACCCATTTTTTCCACTGTGGCTTGAGTTGCTTCTTTGAGGAAACAAACATATATCACCAAGCTTATGCCAACCTGTAAAACACAAGCTTACATCATTAGCTTATCGTTAAATGGGTCATTCCATATCAAGACAACCGATGGTTGTTGCATGACCAATTCCGATTTCCAAGATTCTTTGTGTAGTGGTACAGTAGTATGTTTTAGGAAATCCTGCACAATTTCAGTACCCAAATCCCAATATTCTTTGAGATATGGACGCTAGAACAGCAAGGGGGTCCACCACATGTGACGCAATTGTCATTTTGTAGTATTTTCATGGCTCTGCAAATTCTTAATCTGATATCCAATTCCAATAAAACTTTCAGTGCTTGGTCACATCTAGATACCCTCGTGAAATATGCAGGGCATAATAATTGTTGTGCTCATGTTGGTAACCTAGGTAACATTAAAAATGAAAATTTATTCAAAGTGACAAATTTTCAGACCCACTTGTAATTACAATTATGTTAAAACTATTAGAGTTACAAACTTAATACTTGATGGGTCATTTACATAAGTATTTGTTAGCTTATACCTAAAAGGAAAAATATGTGGTTCTTAACATTTTGGAAAAATAGGCCAATGAAATTGGCCCAACCTGAAAATGATCCCATATTCAACTGTCAGGATGACCATGTGGGATAGGTGGAAGAAACTTTTACCTTAGCGCCAAAACGCATGAGGTGTGCTCTACAACATATCCAAGATTAAATTTTCTTCCATTCTTCCTTCCATCAAATTTTTTGGGACAAAATGGGGTATTTTTGCCATTTGTGAGTATATTTTTACGATATTACATGTTAATTATTTATGTATCTATGTATGTATCTACCAGGAGCGAACAACAACCTGCGAAAAGCAATCAGCCCCAATCTGTTCATGCCCGCAAAACAACTGTTTGACAGATCCACCACTACCCTGTATGCCAGCACAGATGGTAAGTCTGCTGCTCATTTCGATTCTACGCTGCTGCTACTTATGGCCATGTCAACATCTATTTAGAGATGGGCAACTACAATGATATACGATCATCAGTCAACATAACATCTTGCCAGACACATCTGACCTTTACCGAGATGCTGGCCATGCCGATAGAGGACTGCCACTTCTTGCCACCAGAGGCTCTGAGATAATGGTGCTAAATGACCAGGGAACCCTACAGTCACAGATCCTTTGACAATACGGTGAGCGACTACAGCAGGATTGGTGGTATCAACAAGAACGCTAGCATGGCAAGGAGACAACGGGACTATAAAAGGGTCCAAGAATGGTAGAGACTCCTGGAGGAGACCACAGCAGAGCTATACCTGCCTGATGAGTCTGAGCAGGACGTCACAGATGATGAGCCAGTAGAGGTCTTGTGGTGAGAAAAAAGGATGGTGGAGGAATATATAATAATAATAATAATAATAATAATAATAATAATAATAATAATAATAATAATAATAATAATAATAATAATAAGAAAGCCAAACAACGTCCGGAATACTAGCGGGAAATAAGGACTTAGCTCCAGATATCACGACTCTGAAAGCTAAGGCACCGGACAATGTGCTGCAAAACTGGTGGCTAGGTTACGTATGTCATGAGACCAAAAGTTGAAACTGTTCACTAGCCTCTTCACAATGAATCCCATGATATGTTTCATCGGCAGATCCTACAGCGGACTGTTGCCGTTGTGAGTTCAGCCTGTGTGGGTGTGGTGGCCATCGCCAGCATTGCTACCAGGGTTAGTGTGATAGTTGGCATACCACTAGGCGAAGTGACCATCACTGCCACCGCCATGAGGGTTTGACAGCCCCAGATCACCAGGAAGCTCGAGAAACAGACTCAGTATGTAATACTACCATAGGGTACGCTACAGGCTATTGCTGATTCAGTCAGTGATGAAGAGTACAACCATGTTCTAAAGCTCCAAACCCTATATCGCACTGAAAAACATAAAGTGAGCCTACAATTTCACAAAGGCTCCAGCAAACATGTTGACATGGATGCGCTTAAAACGAGATGATTCCCAGTGAACCTCACGACAATCGCGCAGAGCCAACACCCCTCCTGGGACAGCGACGTAGTCTGTTGGATGACATACATGACCTAACACCGATCTCCATCATAGTCGATGAGCAGTCCCGCACCAGCTTCACTATAAATCCATGACCGCTGACCAACCTTGCGATCACCATCAAAAAGGTAAAATCGTCCCACACCTGGCCGGTCGGTCCCATTCTGGGACCAACAGCGGAACCTCACCATGCGGTGTGCCACAGAAGGATGTGGAGTCGAAGTTGGCTTGCTTCATTCCTATTCTGGTACCCCGAGGCTGTGCTCATTGCCAGCTGGCTCAGGTTTCACGTGTACTACACGGCGAGGTTAATTCTCCATGAGCTGGGTGCAAGGCTGCCTACTACGAATGACTTCGACCCCAACAGCTCAATAGTAAAACCTCTCAGCAGCCAGTAGATTCCAGCGAGAGTTCAATGCCCACTCGGACTACCGTTTCCGTGGTGGAGACAACAGCAGTCTAGGCATCATGTATGGTGACCCCGAGAAGAGACTACTCAGGCTTCCCCTAACAAACACACCCGAAAAATCATCCGTCGGAAGGCTGTGATGTTCTGATTTGACCCAGATTCAGGTCCCGATGCACTGGCACAGAATATGTGCATCACCAGCACCAGACAGGAACTTGAGAAAACGTCTTCAGAAGCTCAAAGGAACTTCGTCAGAAGCTAGAGGAACTTCCTCAGAAGATTGAGGAGCTTCGTCAGGAACTTGAGGACCAGGAAGCTGTTACTTAAACTCTATCCACTGCGGGTCAGATTTCATGACATTCGTCTTCTGGAACGAAGATCCACTTTGACAATTTTTATGAGCATCTGACTGACGAACATTCTTGATGAGGTAATCCTGATAGTCATCTGGGAACTTTAGAAATGTAGTCATATTGTCCTCTATCTGCTTCCGATCATTGGCATTGCATATGTGATCAATAGCCCTCCTCTCTGGCAGCAGCAAGTCCCCCTTCTCTACCAGTAGCGTGACCAGTATCATGGCAATCAACAACCGTGGTTCTGATTTCCTCTCAGATGTAATCAGTCGCACGGGACTATAGACTGTCCAGCAGGTGACCACTGGCAAACTTCAGCAGCTCCTTGACTGGCCAGGATACAGGCGGCGGTGCTCCTAGCGAGGATAGTAGTATCTACTGGTTAGATGGAGGAGGCTGGGATACCTTGACATGAAAGATGTTGATGTCACGAAGTACTTCCCGTACCAGAGTGATAGGGGGGTATCCTCACTGCAGAGTGGTTGCTACCGTTCCGCGGTCACATAGGAAAATAATTTTCTGGAAGAGCTTACCGAACATGGAAGCTTTTAATCTTCTATAGAAATACCTTAAACATGAAGCAGTACGTACAACATCCAGATGGATCGGTTGAGCCGGCAACCTCGCGCCACACCGATCCCCAGAAGGATTGCCTGACAGTTATTCGGCATGGTACCACGAGATTAAGAGCATGATGCTCAAGTTCAAACTCGAGAGCACCGCAGCAAAGGAGGTAGAACTCCCTCAGATTGTGAGCACGTGGGAGACATGCAGAGAAACAACACATTAGACACCACCTATGTGAACGAAGAGTTCTGAGTTTTGGGTCCACTGGTTCATGGACCTTCCTTCAATGCAAAGAGAAAAGACTACTACGCCGTGGAGTGTGATGATGGATTCACAGAACTAAACTCGCAGCCAAATGTGGAGATGTCTGTGGCTGTGCCACCGTTCTCCCTCGAGAACACATGATGGCCATGATGTGGGACACACTGTTCAGTGTACACTGAGCATTTCTACGGTGTAACAATGACTTATCCACGACATCACATCAGGCTAAAACGTACAGGCTCTAAGTAGCATATCCTACATGTAGAGCAAGAGCACCAGCAGGTCCAGACCACAGCCGGACAGTGGCTAGAGTTCACATTACAACGATGTGTCTCAGATTATGTAGCTGTCGCAGTCCTTGTTCGAAGGGGAGGAGCCATCCAAGAGGTGGGTGAGCTAAATGACTTCGAACTTGCATAAACTGCCTGATTGCTGTCTCTACCGACAGAAAACGAAGTCATATATACTTCTACGTCTCGCCAGCAACTACAACGATCTCGAAATAGCCATCGATGGTAGGGGCATCCCACCTAACCATGGCAACCAACTCAGCCTAAATGTTGAGAACCTCATAGCAGGAGCCCGCTCCATATGTGTGACAGTGTTGTACTTCGGATATGCCACAAGGTCTGCTTCTCGCAGAATGCAGGTATTCAGCTTGAGCGTACATAGAACACAACTCCTGCCATCACAGTCACAGCTCCGAGTACCACTACTAGGACCACTGCTACCTTTTTCTCTGTCGAAGGCCTATAGTCGAGCGTTAGCTCAGAGAACTTTACTGCTACATAGTACTAATTGAGACTCCCGTCTGCCTCTTTTATATTCTGCATAGCATGAGCCCTTTGTTGTCCTCTGCCTGCCTCCCATTGGCGCATATGTTCGAGTGCTTTGCTGTACTCATACACTCCTTACACATCTTCAACATTGGCTGGTTATGACGCTTACTCTCTATCTCTAGCACCTTATGGTCAGTGAAGCTGAGGCCCCAATTCGCCAAGGCAAATACGCCTGCGTTCAAGACTGCAGATGCCATGCCTATAGTGACTGGTTTAAAACTCTCATATAGTCCCGACAATGTATGCACCCGAAGCCATTGAGGATCGAGTAGATGATATTGATGATGATGAGGAGGACACTGATGAGGATGATTATGATGAGGACTACGACTATGATGTCAGTGGCGACTCTGATGATGGCGATGTGAAACTATGTGAAAGGCTCTATCAGTCCGTTCATGGCAGTTGGCACTATGGTCACTCTGTTCACGATGAAGGCTGGTGAGATAGTCCGTAAGATCGCTGACAATGTTCTCCATGGCATTGAGAGTATCACGGAGACCATTCCAGCCATTGCCTCAGGTGTGGGCACATTCTTTGGAGTAGCTGGCCCATGGCTCCCATATTTTGCCATAACATTTGCAGCCAAACATTTAAGATGTGATATATAGGATGGCTTCTCTGTAAGAGAGTGTCAAGATTCTTAACATCCAGGGAATGGGCAATGCTCTACCCTTCCCTGAGGACCCAGTTGAGATTAGACAACATTGTATTCAGGTATTTGAAAAGGTGTTCAGTGCCAGTCGAATGAATGATGACCATCTATTCCTTTGTCAAGAGTTCACCAAAACCATGCGTGACAGAACAGGCGTCGATGTGAGCAATGAAATCCGAAAGCATGTCACTCTCCTCTCTTGAGGACCTGTTTTATAAGACTGGTGGCTATTACTGTGTGCTGTACCAACTGCTCGAGGCTGCTCGTCACATGGGGACATGCTGGCCATCAAAATACACAAAGTACTGGCACAGTCTCGACTTCAGAGATGTGGACTTTCCTACACCCATTCCCCAGATAAGTTGAGCAGCAGCATCTGAGTGTGACTGATTCCAACATCTGCTGCTAATTGAGAAGGGTGACAAGCAGCAGTACGCATATATCAAGGACCTGAATCACCTGAATGATTTATATCCGAGACATAAGCACTTCTTTGAGTGGTGCCTGTGGTGCTACTCCTACGAGGCCCTTCTAGCTATGCACAAGCCGGAGTGTAGAGGCGTTAGTAACTGCTCAATGCACATATAGATGCCTACAGAGGACAGGAAAATGATGTGGTTCAATAGCCACCACAAGCAGCTCAATGTGCCATGTGTCATATATGCTGACTTCGAAGCCCTAACAACCAGGATCGAGGGGTCAGCGGTGAATCCAGCTGTGAAGCACTTAGAAAACGCAGCACCATGAGATATATGGATTCTCCTATATAGTTGTCCACTGTGATGTGCCAGTGAAACACCAGAGCTATATCATGGAGAAAATGTGGCAAAACGGTTTCTGGACCAGCTCGTACAGGAAGAGGAGAAGATAAAGGCTGTCCTCGCCCATCCCCGACACATGACCAGGAATGACTGGGAATCTCATGCAGCATCAGGGATCACTGCCACATCACTGGACTATATCATGAAGCAGCACACAATGCTTGTAAATGGAGCCCTACATCTGAGTCAACACAGAGCTCCAAAACATGCCACCAGCAACTTCAAGGAGGACCTCTACAAGCTGATGCTGTCTTCAGCAAGATGATGGGGAACCTGCATAAATGGGTGGAATTTAAGCTGGTCTGGTCATCCGAGGAGAACAAGTTGAGGTGCCTAATAGCCAACCCCAACTATGCCCAAGCAAAGGTGTCTGATGATGACCTGGTCGGTATTCATATGCACAAGACTAGCCTGGTGCTGAACCGGCCAGTTCATGTTGGTATGATCTCGTAGAGATTGGTGGCATCTGTGTGTGCAATGGGCGCCATGAACACCCTGGCCTATGGTCACCATATGTAGTAGACTGTGCTCTAGAGTGTAAGAGAACGCTTTCGTCGAGGAGCTAGAGCTTGGGGTCTTAGAGAAACGGGTCGCAACTGTGTGAGCTCCGGACAGCATGAACACCCGGGTCTATGGTCACCATTATCTAGTAGAGCATGTTAGAGTGTAAGAGAATGCTTTCGTCAAGGAGCTAGAGCTTGGTGTCTCACAGAGATGGGTGGCAGCTGTGTGCCTGGAGGAACTAGCTGAAGCTCCTCTCGCACAAAGGGCCGCTTGGGCCCACTAGCCAATTAGTACAGCATGGGCTACCCAGTCCTCTCCACATACCTGTAAATTATGTGGACATCTATCGACCAATTAGAGTCTGTCTTGCGCCGTCGGTTACCTTTCATCTTACCAGGATCATATAGGTAGTGAACCAGGGCATCAGCTGGAAGCTTGGCCTCCTTACCTAAGTTGTTGTTTCTTGGCTATGAAATAAAGGAGCGCCGTATAACCTCAGTCAGCCTCTGCCCTATCAAGCGAGTGACCTCCACATTAGATCTCGCAATGATCTAACCCTAGCAGCCCTCTCACCTAGACTCTAGAACGATCACCAGGATCACCCATCTCTTGAGTGTATTGTTGTGGGAACAATCTCTCAGCCAGGGCCCTATTACATCATTCGACGATTGCTTTTGCGTGGTGATGACCCACCTCACCTCATCTAACCATTACCCCATGCTTCTCCACGAGGTCTGCCATTTCACCTTTCACGCCAAATGTGGACGAGGCCTGTAAATCTGTCACATGGCCGGCCTGGCTAGCCATTGTCTTACTGTGTCCAGGGTGAAATTATGACACATGTCTGCATGTGTTAATATTTGATGGAAATCTCGCAGATAGGAAAAACCAGCGCATATAGTGGTCATCCATGTTCTTGGCATTGGCCACCACATGCTTTCGGCTACTGTTAACAGGGGTCATAATGTATGATCCCCAACACAGTGGTTGATATCTGGCAATGCTGAGGTAGAGCACCTCAACCTGGTCTACGACAAAGCGAGACCCCTCTGAGTGTAGTTCTCGAGGGCTTGGAGCACCTCGGCTTTGGCCGCCTTCACACACTCAGGAGGGCCTGCTGATTCGACCAGAATACGGGATCTGTGGTGACTTCTACTCCATCGTCTTTCTCCTTATGTATGGTCACCCTGAGGGCGAGGCAGAACTTCACTCCCAACAGCTCAAGGATTTCTTCCTCCCGCTTTATCTCGATCTTGTCCTGGATGATAGTTAGGAAGGCCACAGGATCTCGTTCACCATGTTCAGTGAGAACCAACCTGTGCAGGTAGTTGTGGATCTGATATTCCTCACAAAGTCCTCCATCATCCATCAGCTTCTCCACGCCCCACCCCACCATCCCCGACTGCCTGGGGCCTGGGCTTCTTACGTTTCTTTTGTCGGGAATGGCCAGGCTTCTTGTCCAGGGTGGGCTTTCCATGTGGAGCCGGAATAAGCCTCTCGGGTTATCTGTGTGGAGCTGGAATGAGCTTCTCAATACTGGGTCTGGGAGAGGGGACGGGCTGTCCACATGGAGCTGGAATGGGCCTCTTAGGCTCTCTATATGGGGTCGTAGTTGTCTTCCCGGTTGACGCCCCGGATGGGTTGGCAGATGGTACTGAGCTAAGAGTGGCATATATGGCTAGGCTTATGTGCCCTTGACGTAATAGCTTGATCAATTCGCAGACTGCTTTTTCCATTCTGGGTAGAGATACTCAGGTATTCATCTCTATAGGAGAGAAACATTTTGTTAAATACTGTGTACCAGACTTAACACTACCGTATTTAACATACAAAATGTTTGTATCCGCCGGTGCACATTATTTATTCCCATGTGTTTTGAATGATTGATTATTGCTTACAATCTCCTCATTTGAAATAATGCTTAATTGTGCCATATGCTAAATTAGACGTTAAAGGCAGGCTGGTATACAGATCTATTTTCTTTCTTTAACACCTGGATTAATTTTGTTGTTACGATAATAGTTTTCGATACGTTTATCACTTGAAGAATTGCCTAATAGTAATTTGGATACATGTGCACTGTCATCGGCAAATATTTGACAAATCTGGCATGCATGACTTCCATGCTACTTGAAAAATCAAATAAACTGGAAGTCAAACGCAAATAAATTTAACATTGTGCACTTATGGACGCAAAGAAACAAAGGCTTAATTACTAAAGCTGTATGGACATGTAGAAATATACGATCTATTATATAATATTATTGTGTCGGCAACTAACCATTAGAATTCCCGTTTTTTCATGCTTTAAACTCAATAAGGTCCGAATAGGCTGAGTAGCATTCCTCCTCGAGTATAAGAACACACGCGACAAGATCAACGAGGTAAATTAATGACGAGCTCTTATATAAATTGAAGAGTCTGTCATTTGCCTCGGAGACATTGTCGTGTGCATTATGTCACCTAATGCACACGCTAATGCACACGACAAAGTATCCGATCCTTTAAATTGTGCAGAGGATCTGTGATAGCTTTGCAGTGCTGACACGTGACACAGTGTAATCGTAATACGTAACTAAACTTCTAAGGCAGATGGGGTAGGGGAATGTTTATGTAAGCAAGCATTGTTAGCTTACCTAACGCTCAAGCCAGCTACAACCATAGAAACAGGTTTCATCAAATTTCTAAGATCGTCCACTCCTTGTCTTAAAATTAAATTATATAGGGTAACTGCTGATAATTTTCAAATTGATTTATCTGACTGGAAGTGACCTCCAGTCAGATGAATCATTTTGAAAATTATCAACAGTTACCATAGTCATTGCTTTAGTTAACTTAGATGTAAGTGCTTCGCAAAGCGTTAAAATACTAAGTGCTAACTGGCTTTTAATTTTCCTTCAGGTTTTAATTATGGCAGCCCAATATCCTGATGACAGTGATAGCTCCGTTGAACAGGGCCGTCCATTTGATGGGACAGTGCACGTCGTGATAATCTGCTGGAGAACTTTACCAAACATGGCAGCCGTTTAACCCCTCTATATACCCAGACCTTAAACATGCTGCAGTATGTGCAACATCCGGATGGGCCGTTGAACCTGCGACATCGCACCGGCTGGAGAGCGGTCCAGGGTGTTGGTGAAAGGTTTGCCCATGGTAGTAGAGCGATCCAATACTGAGGTAACTCGGTTAACTGGTAAGAAGCCAGTAGAGGCTATCCAACGATCCTCTGTTGCCCACGCTTCCGGAGGAGCAGACAAGGAGCAGGTGTGCCTTCCATCTTATGCTCTGGTTCGGTACCTGTATGAACCTGGTGAGTTGGAAGGTGGGCGACGACGTGCAACAGATCCTAACTGGTCGCTAGATGTCCACACACTTGACAGGTATGTCGAGATGGAGGGGCAGCCTACGCTGTACTATCTGGCACGCTCAGAGAGCTGTCCCAACGTCCGTTTGTTCGGGAGGAGCTTCAGGTGGTCCCTCCAGACACACAGCTGCCACCGTCGCCAGGTGTCTAAGCCTGAGGGATATGGTACTCGATTGGCTCGGTATGGACACCATCTGGCAACACATGCCGCTTATCGTAGTAGGCTGAGAGACTGAGTTTTTCCTGTTCATACGTCACCATTCCCTGGTTGCGCATGCGTAGGCCTCGGTTTGCAGCTCTGTCCACGCTACCGTTTAGGGCACTGAAGAACCTCTGCTAAGAGACATCCTTCTGACGCTTAGACATACCTTTGGCTGAGCATTTCACCTTCCCAGCGAGGCTCTCCATGTAGTAGCACTTGGAACAGAGAGCGATACCACGGTTGCCTTCGAACTTGAGCATGAACAGTCCCGGAGTCCGTCCAGACCACTTGTCCCAGGCTAGCCACTCCCGCTTATGAGCCTCATACTCCGCTCGCATCTCAGGGCGAATGACTTCGTCGAGGCTGGAGGCAGCTATTGCGATGTACGCAGAGTCTGTGTCCATCTGGAGGTACTCGAAGCTATCACGAGCTACATAGCAGTTGAGTGATCCAGGAAGTCGTAGTAGAACTCCAGCATCCGCAGCTTCGCGAGCTCGTATACGGCTATCCCCACCTGGAAGGGGCGACGAATGGTGATTCTGGCCTTGCGACTCTGGAGCTCGTAGGTCTCGCCGATCTCCTCGAGATCCTCGAACCATGCACTGCGGAGGGCTCTATCCACCGCTCGTTCATCCTTAGTGAAGGTTGTGTTGCTGTGACGCTCTAGAGCCTCGATGAGCTTGCCATAAGCACTGTTGCCTAGTAGCTTGAACAGATCTGCCAAGAGCACATTGCTCTTATCAACATCTCCTGTACGACGAGCATCGGTAACATTGTTCACAAACCATTCAAAGGGTCTCTGCGGCTTGTGGACTATTGTCCGGTAGACAGCTGTAATCTCTAGCCCATGGGTGAGGTACCACTTGAGTGATGGTGCATACAAGAGCTTCCTCTTGGCTGAGAGTGCGCCGACCAGTTTACTGGTTGTGGGACGTTTCCTACCTGTTTTCTCTAGGTATGTGAGCATCTCAACATATACTGCCTCAGCTGGAATCTCTCTGTTGTAGAAGAGAGGTGGCATTACCTCGAACTTCGCCCACAGTGCCTTAGGAACCTCTATGTCCCCTTCAGCGAAACCGAACCAGTGGTCAGCGAGCAGATCCTTCTTAAATCATGCTATGTCGCTAGCACCGGACCACTGCCGTACTGTCTCCTTACCACATGGCATCTCTTTAGACATCGTAGACAAGTACAGAGCATTTGCGTCGTAGCCGAGTAGACATTGGCAGACATGCTCACTCTGGCGGATGCGTGTCACGCCTGCCTCGTGGTATCTGGTGAACTATAATTGAAATCGGCTCAGTAGTTCTCGAGAAGATATTTTAAATTTCCCATTGCTTTAGTATGGGAGCTTTTGGCGAGAAAATAATCCAAGATGGCCGCCAAACCGTTCATCCGACAGATTCGAAAATTACAAATTTGAGATCAGAATAGTCAAAAACCTATATAAAACCAATTTCGGCCTCAAAATCCATCAAATAAGAAAATCCAATATGGCCGCCAAACATGCTATATTTTGATTGGCCCACGGCGGCCATGTTTTTTGCTGGGCCCTCCAACAACCGCATCCTTCAGCATCTCATAGGCCTCCTTGCCCGGAGAGTAGAGGCTAACATCCGGCATGTGCTGAGCGGTTCCACGTAGGAGGTACTGCAGTGACACCCCTGGGAGAGACACCGCATCTTTGAGGATGTCTATTTCTTGTTCTGTGTAGAACTCCCGCATCCGCTCTAGGGCTTCGATGAATGGACTGACATCCAGGTTGTTGTAGTATCGCAGCCAGTCGGTGAATGTCCGCATTCCGTGCTCGCTGAATGTCTGTTTGCACTGTTTCCACTCTGATAGCTTCAGGAGGTAGCCATCCTTGATCTTAGACCACCACGCTGGGTAGTCAGGGAGTCCGGGATAATTACGCCTCTCGGGTGTGTCGAACCATTCATATGGGAACCAGCTCTTCTGCTGTATACACCCATAGGCTTTGATCCATGCCTCGTAGGAGACTCATGGGCCAAGGTAGTTCAAGACATCGAGAAACCTAAGCTCGGGGGTGATGAGGAACATTGTCTGGTTCGCTTTCTTGGCGACTTTCACGGTGCCAGTACTGTTGGTCAGCTCATCCACAAAGTGCTTCTTGATCAGGTTTAGGTCATAGCGGCCAGAGTTGAAGCCTAGCACCGGAACTTGGTCACACCACTCAGTAATCAGTCGCTGCTGTCGTTTTGGGAGCTTGTCAAGGTCTAAAGGTATGAACTGTGCCCTGACATCTGTACGGATTCTGTGTGCTCGCCTGGTAATCTCATCCATGAAAGCCTTGATCAGAGCTTCTGGGTCAGGATTGCAGAGGGGAGTTGGCTCACTGGTGGAGCCTTCCAAGGAGCAGCCTACTGACACAGAGATCGGTATGTGGGTACTCTCAATCATGAGAGTCTCCGTAGGATGAGTCTTGGCACCATCTAGGAGTGCCTCAAAGTCATAGACGATGAAGTGCGGGTATGAGACGGTCCGAACTCGTTTAGGGACGCTTGGACAGCGTTTTATACAGCACTCCCACTGTACCACAAGCGTGCATCCAGATGCTCTCAGCTTCTCCTCTCTCAGGACTGTCTTGTGGTATCTTTGTTCGGCATCCTCACCTTGCTGGTGCTGAGGGCATCCATGCCAGAAACAGCCATGGAACTGGTAAACGGTGTTGGTGGTCGGATCATAGCCATCTACGGGAGCCCCCTCGATCCAACGCTCGCCACCGTGACCACACGCTACATGGTGTATGTGTATACCTCTGTTTCTCAACTCATACCGATAGGTGTGGGTATACCGGAGGTAGAAGGCATTCTGGACAGTCTGCTGGATCTTACCCATGATCTGTCCTGTAATGTCTACATTGAGGCCTTGGAAGAACGTCCAGCGCACTGTCCGTCTTCCTCTCCCCTCACCTTCCATCTCACCGAGACGCTCATTAAGAATACGCTCATTAAGAATCTGCTCACCCTCTCGCCTCATGTGCCGGGCTAAGGGTTCAGACCTCCCCATCACTCGCTTAGTGATCCTGCGTAGGGCAGGTAGGCGCTCCATTAGATGGTCTGCCATCCGCGTCGCTACAGCTTTGGCTCGTAAGCTAGCCATCACCTCCTCGTCCAACTGATGAAGCTCACGCTGCCGCTGTGCTTTCTTGTGGAAGTTCTCAGGATCATCTCTGGTGGTCGCTGGAAACTGTCCCGTCTTCACTGATCGTCTCAGTCGAGCAATGAATTCCTCGGCACGGCCTGTCCGATCATCTGGAGCAGGTCGGCTTTCTTGGCCTTAGAGTAGCCTCTAAGGCCGAATTGCCTTGCCATAGCACGAAGCTGTGCAACAGTAATCATGGTGTATATATACCACTGAGTATGCTTGTCTCTAAATGAACATTCAGACCCTGTAATGCGTGCTTGATCACAAGCTATACCACTGAGTATGCTTGTCTCTAAAGGCACGTTCAGACCCTGTAATGCGTGCTTGATCACAAGCTATACCACTGAGTATGCTTGTCTCTAAATGGACGTTCAGACCTTTTATGTGTGCTTGATCAGCTCGTATACCACTGAGTATGCTTGTCTCTAAATGCACGTTCAGACCCTGTACTGCGTGCTTGATCAGCTCGTACACCGCTGAGTATGCTTGTCTCTAAATGGACGTTCAGACCAAGGCGATCAGCTGGTATATCACTGTGGTTGCTTATCTCTAAATGGAAATTCGCACCATTCGCAGCCACGGGAATGAGATCAAATTCTGCGTCTACCCGAATGCCCAGCGATGTAGATAACTTTTTGCTCGAAAACATTTCTACTGGGACGGATCGCTGATCGGCTGCCCCAGGGCCTGCCTTGCGTAGAGAGGGCCGCGACGTAGATTTGTTCGAAAACATTTCTACCAGGACGGGCCGCGACGTAGATAACTTTTGCCCCATATCTACCCCATATCTATTTTGAGGTGGTATCCTTTTGACTCAGACGTAAGATTACTAATCGGCAATTGTCGGTCTACGGCGGCGGCCCGCCGCATAGATTAATAATCGGCGATTGTCGGTCTTACGTGGCGGCGATTGTTGGTCTACGCGGCATCATTTTTGAGGTGGTATCATTTTGACTCCGGATATACTACTTCACGTCATAGGATGGATTGATAAAGTGGAAACGTCTATTATAAGACAAGAGGCCCAAGGGGCCTGTGTCGCTCACCTGGAGCACCATCAATTTTTGGTGGGTGGTTTAGCAGTCTTTTAAATGAGTTTGTGGATATTTTTGCAAGTGCAATATGGCCGCCAAACACACTACATTTTGATTGGCTCACGGCGCCCATGTTTTTTTGATGGATCAACTTCCTTTGGACAAATTTCGGGCTGATGCCTTCAAAGGTTCGGGAGGAGTAATTTCCGTGAAAACCAGGTCATCCAAGATGGTCGCCGAACCATTTGGTCAAGTCCTCTTGAACAAAATTGGATTACCTCTTGGCCTAGATGAAGATTCCCCAAGTGGTTTCGGAGAAGATTTTTAAAGACATTTCCTGAAATTGGCCGAAATCCAAAATGGCCTCTGGGCAAATTGGCCGATCGGATTCATTTGAACAAACATGAATCCTTATTGCCCTAAGGATGCTTCCTGCCAAATATAATTGAAATCGACCTGGTAGTTCTTGAGAAGACATTTTAAATTTCCCATTGCTTTAGCATGGGAGCCTTTGACGAGAAAATTATGCAAGATGGCCGCCAAACCGTTTATCCGCCAGTTTCGAAAATTGCAAATTTGAGCTCAAAATATCCAAAAACATATATAGAACCAATTTTGGCCTCAAAATCCATCAAATAAAAAAATCTAATATGTCCGCCAAACACGCTACATTTTGATTGGCCCACGGCAGCCATGTTTTTTGCCAGAGCAACTTCCCTTGAAGAAACTTTAATGGCCCTTAGTCCCTAATCATATCTCCCAAATTTTGGCCTGATCCATTCAGCGGTTCTGGAGAAGTCGTTTTCAGGAAAACTAGGTCATCCAAGATGGCTGCCGAACCATTCGGTCAATCAAGTTGTCTTCAGCAAACTTGGCTTACCTCTTTGCCTAGATGAGGTTTCATAAGTTTTGAATCGATTCCCCAAGCCGTTTCAGAGAACGAGATTTTTAAAGACATTTCTAAAAATCGGCCAAAATCCAGGATGGCCACCGGCCAAATTGGCAGATCAGCTTCGTTTGAACAAAATGAAATCTCTATCCCATAAGGATGCTTCCTGCCAAATATAATTCAAATCGGGCCAGCAGTTCTCGAGAAGACATTTTAAATTTCCCATTGCTTTAGTATGGGAGCTTTTGGCTGGAAAATGATCCACGATGGCTGCCAAACCGTTTATCCGTCAGTTTCGAAAATTGCAAATTTGAGATCAGAATACCCAAAAACCTAGATAAAACGAATTTCGGCCTCAAAATCCATCAAATAAAAAAATCCAATATGGCTGCCAAACACACTATATTTTGATTGGTCCACCGCGGCCATGTTTTTTGGCGAATCAACTTCTCTTGAACAAACATTAATCGCCCTTAGTTGCTAATTATATATCACAGATTTCGGCCTGATCGCTTCAGCGGTTCTGGGGAAGAAGTCATTTTTGTGAAAACTAGGTCATCCAAGATGGCCGCTGAACCATTTGGTCAATCAAGTTCCCTTGAACAGACTTGATTCAGCGCTTACCATAGATCATATTTCGTGAGTTTTGAATTGATCCCTCAAATGGTTTGGGAGGAAAAGATTTTTAAAGACATTTCTAAAAATTGGCCAAAATCCAAGATGGTCACCGGCCAAATTGGCCGATCGGGTTCATTTGAATAAATTTGAATCTCTATGCCTTAAGGATGCTTCATGCCAACTATAATTGAAATCGGCTCAGTAGTTCTCGAGAAGATATTTTAAATTTCCCATTGCTTTAGTATGGGAGCTTTTGGCGAGAAAATAATCCAAGATGGCCGCCAAACCGTTCATCCGACAGATTCAAAAATTACAAATTTGAGATCAGAATAGTCAAAAACCTATATAAAACCAATTTCGGCCTCAAAATCCATCAAATAAAAAAAATCCAATATGGCCGCCAAACATGCTATATTTTGATTGGCCCACGGCGGCCATGTTTTTTGACGGATAAACTTCTCTTGAACAAACTTTACTGACCCTTAGTCCCTAATCATATCTGCCAAATTTCGGCCTGCTCCCTTCAGCGGTTCTGGAGAAGTTATTTTCGCCAAACTATTTGACCAATTAAGTTCGCTTGAACAAATTTGGTTGAGCTCTTGCTCTAGATCATATTTCATGAGGTTTCCTTCAATCCCTCAAGCGGTTTCGGAGAAGATTTTTAAAGACGTTTCTAAAAATCGGCCAAATTGGCCGATCGGCCTCATTTGAACAAACCTGGATCCCTATGCCCTAAGGATGCTTCCTGCCAAAAATGATTGAAATTGGTCCAGCTGTTCTTGAGAAGAAGTCGTTTAAAGGAAAAGTTGACTGACGGACGGACGACGGACACACGACGGACGGTCGCCACGACATAAGCTCACTTGGCCTTTCAGGCCAGGTGAGCTAATAATGCAACATACCTGGGAGGAGGCGAAAGCCGTACTAAGCGTGTGGGACATGACTGAAACAAAGAATCCATTAATTGAGTGGATGTGGTCTAGTTCTATAGGCAACCATGACATTGTGACTGGCTGATATATGGATTACAAACAACTCGATATCTTCATATGGGTAAGTTCTGTGTAAAATTTACCAGAGACGACACTGACGTGTGTCAGATGATGATGATGATGATGATGATGACGTCATTGATGATAATGATGGTGGTGGTGATGGTGGTAGCGGCGGCGGCATCAGCTATGACGACGACGACGACGACGACGACGAAGGTGATGACGATAATGATGATGATGATGGTGATGATGATAACGGTGGTTGTGGTGGTGATGATGATGATAATGATAATGATGATGATGATAGCGGTGGTTGTGGTGGTGGTGGCCGTGATGGTGATGATGGTGTTGGTGGTAGCGGCTGCGACAGCAGCAACGACGACGATGATGATGATGTCATTAATGATGATGATGATGATGATCATGATGATAGTGGTGGTGATGATGATGATAGCGGTGGTGGTGATGATGATGATGATGCCATTGATGATGATGATGGTGGTGGTGGTGATGATGGTGGTGTTGGTGGTAGCGGCGGCAGCAGCAGCAACGACGACGACGATGATGATGTCATTAATGATGATGAAGATGATGATGATAGCGGTGGTTGTGGTTGTGGTGATGATGATGGTGGCCGTGGTGATGATGATGACTTACCTCGACAAACTCAGCCTCGTCATCTTCAGTGGCTGGTACAACTTGAAGACGAGCACATATACATTGTTGTAGCACAACTTTAGCCTTAACTCTACGCCGCATATCAACTGCTGGATCAGTTTCAACCTGCTGTTCATGTACTGACTGTCTGCAGCCGTTGTTCGTACTGATTACACTAATTCCGGATTCCACAATTTCTGTACCATCTGCTGTCGCCATGGCACTCTTGTTGATGATTTAGGATCGAAAAAACCTACAAGATAAACATTAAATCAGTTTATGATCTAATAAATATTGATGATATTGCGAATTACGTAAATAAATATATCGCTGGGTGATCGATCATGTTACAGATTGTTTGATAGATTATAGGTCTAGCCAGCCGTGTGATTTCGTTTTCACGTGCGTAGCACCAATATAGTCTAATTACAGAGGCTATGCATAAATAATGAGTGATACTGCAGCGCGCGGTGCCTGACAGAGAGACTAGTATGTTATAAGGAGTCCAGGCTTCACGCTCAGATGGACGAACCAACATACGCGCGGACACGCACGCACACCTACACACACGCACGCTCGCTCGCACTTACGCACGCGCCGGGCAAAACAAGGACCGCGCCCATGCTGATAACAATAGCCATACCACGCATGAACAGACGGGATAGGACGACGCGCGTACCGACACCCACCCATCGAATATCAATTAACACTTGAATTTATATACAGTTCAGACAAGAACACGCGCCCATCGAATATCAATCAACACTCGAATCTAGTCTAACCCAGAAAAAATTGCTATCAAGCTGGTTTTGGTCTCGATGGAACCGGAATTTCATCCTCTATAACATATCCAAAATCCGCAAAAATCCGTTTTGGGGGAAATCTTACAATATACAAATTAGCTAATTAATATGCGTATAACGAGCTTTGTGCGGTATAAAGCATTTAATGTGGTATATCATGAATGTATTTGTTATTTAACTTGTTTTATATTGACTGATTCATATACCATATATACGATAGAATAAAAATTTAACAATCAGCTAATTAATTAACTTAAAATAAATTAAAATAATTAATATGCAAATTAGTTAATTAAAGGTGCATATTCAAACCAAATGCTTGAGAATAAAATTGCTAAATTTGTGTATTTTTAGAGGATTAAATTGTGTATCTAAATGTAATGAAACGAAATAAATCCTAACATAAGATCATTTCATTTCGTATAAATTAATACAATCTTTTTAGTTGTCAAGTTGAATGAGGAATTCGTGTTTCTAATTCAATTTCACAACTTAAAAAATTATATTAATTAATGCGTAATGAAATCATTGTAGGCTAAGATTTATTTTGCATCCCTATCTAGGTACATAATTTAAGCCCCTAAGAGTATATAATTTAACAATTAAATTTTCAAGTATTTTGATGTGAATCTGGACCGGTAACGCATGCGAACCGAGAAACTACATATGATACATTATTTGTGATTTCATTACTATATCCAGAAGTCCATACTACTATAGACCTGCGCTATATCCTATTGAATATTTAAAATCCAGTTTGAAGCAACAGCTGCCGGTCAAATTAGTTTCAACATCTTCTAGACATTTATGGATGGTTATTTTGAAACTGAGTCAATGCTATTTCAGTGACAAAAGCATCTAAACATACGGTAATGCGTCCTTTGAGATGTATCCTTAAATACGTAAAAGTGGAACTGTTGCTAATGTTTTGGTTGAGATTTAATGGGAGTGTACATTTGATAATTAGATGCATATTAACTTTAGAGTAGTTACTAAGGAATTGTATACACATATCTTTATCCAATTATCAATGTATCGTATTCACTTTCATTATTATCATCATCAGAAATAATAAGTTCCACCATGTTCCTACATCAATTACCATAACAATTACCACATGCCAAAACACGCTTGAGGCCATTTTTATGACATGAGCATACCATTGTTCCATATGAATTTTTAAAAAAGGATTTACACTTACACCGAACAACTTTGAGAATGTCTTCTGGTCCAGGTTCTAAGCCAGTCGGCAGAGGTGTTAATTTCTGATCCTCAAGCTTCCATCCCCATTCTGTAGGATCAAGTGTGCTTAACATTAGGCTTTTCCATTGTACAATTTGGATGGCACTCTTAGATAATGGTAGGCAGCTGCTCGCTCTGTTGGTGGAAGTTTCTCTGATTACATTTTTGACATACTTGTTGCTGCGATCCGCATATACAAAACATACCAGAGGCCATTCAATGTATCAGTCGGAGTCCCTCCATACAGCATTAGCAATAGCTTCAGCCCGGCCTCGATAACCTTCTCGTCTGTAGTGTCATATGTACCTAACTCATCGCTTGAGTTTCCAGATTCTTCTGAATATTTAACCTTCTTTAGAATTAGAGTTTTACCTTGACCGAACGAAGTTGAAGATAGGTCGCAGCCATCCCATGCATGAATGAATAGCAGCCGATGAGCGATCTCATCACCCAGATGTCCACATACATCCTGGATACTGCAGAGCCTCTGGCCTTTCCTTTGACCTTTCTTTCCCTCTGATCTCAGAGAAATATATCTGATAGTTCAGGTCTAAAGTGGTACAAGAGGAGCACAAGAATGTCGGTGTCATCAGCTACTAGTGTCACAGACTGATTGTTTACAGATATAAGTTCTATGGCCGATGATAATAACAATGTGTCAGCATCATCTACTGCTTGGTGTACTTTATGTTTTTTAGCTGCAAGGTACCGTGCAAGTAAGGATATGAATTGACTCTTAATTTCTTCATTTGTGAGAAAGACATTCTGGCTTGCATGAACCACAGCAGACTCGTTGATCTTACATATGCAGCTGACTTTCTTGATATCCATTAATGCTCATGGTCTTTAGTTGATGGTCCATTACTATAGCCATCAAAGTCAATAACACTGTGATCATATTATGTTTCAACATACCTAACATATTGATTAAGAATAGCCTACTAGTTTCCTTTTGTCTTCCACTTAACTCTATGGAGCAATGCGCCTCCATCTCGTAATACTTAGCTACGGCTGGAATTGGAGGTTCAGCAACATCTTGAATGACAGCCTCGGCTAAAGCTGCCCTATTCGGTTTGCGCATACAGAAACCCTTAAAGAGAGACGTTGGATATGTGGTTAGTTCATATGCAAAGTAGGGCGTCATATTTTCCTGATCTTTCTACAAGTGCTATAAGTCTAGAAAACAGATTGCATGTGTCAAGATGGCCTACATGTTGACCAACCGTGATGCCTTTTTGCAGAGCAACTAGCGTCTTTACTTGATCAGCTTTCTTTAGCGAAACATCAGGAACTTTGATGTTACCAAGCTTCTTTTGTATTTTGGATCCAACCTCTTCAGCTTGATCGCAGTTGATTCCATTATGATCACCAGCAGCAAGGCCAGACGCCAGGCATCGCAACGTTTCTTCATCTATGGCAAATGCTTCATAGATATCAAACCAATCAATAACACTGAGAAGGTTTTGGAAGTCATGGTTGACTCTTGATTTTCCCAGCTCAACATGTTGCATGCTTGTCATGTGTTGAAGTTTAGTCAGAGAAGTCATGACATCATGGACACTGGCACACATGTGCATGCTGTTGACCCAGGTGAGACGAATTCCTCGTCCTCGTGTCAAACCTCCTCGACCGTTTATGCTCTGCATCATAACCTGCTCAATAACAAGAGCTGTCCAGAGTCCAGCCCAATATCTGTCAGATCTGCGTACTGTGTGATATCCATGAATCATGAATTTATCATATAACCATGGGTGGTTATTCGGCATTTGAAGCATGAGTTGAAGATACAGATGAGTGAACTTTGCACAATTGCTATGGCCAGTCGCTGCGAACAAGTTGATCATCTTGCTGACAGCAATAAGATATAAATAAGACCTTTGCTGGCATGAAAGTTGACTGGCAAGATCTGTGATAGACTACTTCAGCAACAACGAAGTCGAAACACTGTTGCAGTCTTCCCTCAACTTCATGATCTCATGCATCATCCCTTTGTTTACATACTTCAAGAATCTGATCACGAAATGGCCGGGTACACGCTGATGACACCTGGACACTACGACGAGGATGACGAAGATCTAGCTTTGCTGAATTTCTACAAAAGAAACAGCCCGCTTTCCAGTTTAAAAAGGGTGAATTGGATCGCAGCTTTATTTGTTTTGGAACAGGTGCACCATTAACTGAGTCAGCATTAATTTTCTTTCGTTTGGGATCAGTTTAATTCCTTCTACATGCTTGGTGCATGAACTCTTTGAAGTCATGTTTCTCAGATAAGGACTCAAGATCACATTCTAATTTGATATCACCTCTTAGATTACTGTAATTGATCAAAGTGTTTACGCCCTTTTTGGTAACTGTTACTTTTTTTTATCAGCGTTGCCCGAATTATTAAATGTTTCCATGAAAGTAATTCAAGAGTCTTCATCACATTGGCAATCCGGTCCTGCGCAAACACTTTCATTGGACATCACTGTGACAGTTTCCTGGGGTTACAAATGGACGCTGGTATCGCCTAAACAAGTAAACAAACACTTATTAAAGATACATAGTCACAGGATAATTTCGGGAAATAAAATAGTTTGAATTTTGTACACCTATAGACGCTTAAATTGCGTGCCTAGATGTAATGAAACGAAATAAATCTTAGCATATGATTTCATCATCATCATCATTATCATCTGGTACGACATTGAAGTCCAATCAGGACTATTGTCGATCTAAATTACCACGATTTAGAATGTTCATACATTTCAGTCCGTAAAAATTAATACAATATTCTAGTTGTTAATTTGAATTAATTCAATTTCATATCTCTCTCTCTCTCTCTCTCTCTCTCTCTCCACCCTCCTCCCCCCCCCACCCCTCTCTGAGAGGGTCTATATTGTCACAACTTTCCTCGACCCACCAAACTGGTAGGACACCCAATTGCTAACACACTACCAGGATTGATCTTGCTCTGTTAACAGAGGATCACAAAACTCGTATTTTATCCTCGGGGCTCCAGATACACTCGATCACTATGCCACTGCATCCCATCACTCCATCCCCACATACCTCATTAGAGGCTCTGCTCATAGTATGAAAGTACCGGTAGTAAATGCATGTTTTATTTATTAGTCACATACCATACCAGACAAGAGGGTAGAGTCACCTACAACCTACCCAAGCTCATCAGCGACACTGACACTCAAATGTCATACAAAAAGGCCCTCGGGGAGCAGATAGCTAACATCGACGTCAGCTCCGTTCCAAACGAAGCCCTAACCAAAATACTGATATCTATGGAATCATCAGCTACTAGCACCATAGGTGTTCTAAGAAACAACAGAACTAAGTATACTGAGGACCCTCTCGTAGTAAAACTGTCAGCAGAACAGAAAGCGTTACGTCTGCACATCTATCAAAGTGAAGATCGCACCAAACTACGCCAGGAACTAGAAACTCTACTAGACCAACCCCCCCCCCCCCCACCCGGTGACAATACAGGGCATGCCGCTAGAGATGGAATATGCCGACGATGTGGACTTTATAGATGAGGAAAAGAAACCCCTTGAAGAACTTCTCCCAATAGCTGCAAGTAAACTAAAAATTGAGAATCTCTATGAACGAATCCAAAACAGAGTTCACCCACATATACCTATCTACAAAGCATGAAACTAAAGAAAATGACGATCAACTCCATGGCGGCGAACCATGGAGGAAAAGTAAAATCCTTGGCTCATTGCTTTGCAGTCCTTCTGGAAGCTATGGATTCGTAGATCAAAGATGCCCTTGGTAAAAAAGACTACGTGTATACAATGCATACCTGCGTATCCTTGATGATGTATAACTGTAACAGCTGGGCAGCTCCAAAGGCAGCTCTAGACAAACTTGACGCCTGCCACCACAAACACCTACGCACCACAACTGGACACCGATGGCCAGAGAGCATAATTTCCAACAATGCACTATACAAGATGTGTAATACGCCGCTACTGTCTGCAAAAGTCGCCCAGCAAAGACGGTCCATGTTTGGCCATGTGCTAAGGATGCCAGAAGACACACCAGCACAGAGAGCCTTGGAATTCGCCCTACTCGGAGCCAGCAAATACAGAGCCAGGAGAGGACGTCATTGCATAAATCTGCTAAGCGTGCTACGACGTGACCTCAAGAAAGCAGGATTAGGTACACTCAAGTCAAGAATGGACCTGAGGAAGCTAAGGATTTTGGCTGAGGACAAGACACAGTGGTCAAAAGCGAAGAAGGACTGATTGCTGCTGTAGGATGTTTCTACTACTACAGCCGCAGAATACAGTAATCATACATACATACATGATGTGCCGCGAATTTAGAAGTAACCTTCCCCTCGCCACCCCAGCTCCTTCCACACAGCATTCTACCACTGCTAAATCATTAAATTAACGCAACTACCACGGGATATTAACAGGTTTTGTTGATGAGCTAGGTAAATGTTCACAGAGTAAAGTACATCATGTCGGCATAATAGCTGTAGCGATCATATCGCAAGGCATCGGCGTTACAAGTTACGCCTGATCACGGAAACACATTACACATGCGGTAATGTTCGTAAATTTTGGAGAATGACTGGCTACACCAATTACACGTATTCAAATCATTTGCTGGTATGTAAATAATGGACAGGAAATAGCATACTCCGTAATTTTTCAGAAACATATTGATAAAACTTCTTGTGCTGAGACCCCTCCGTGCGTATGGTACACCGCAAAAATTATGAAAATCTGGTGTGCACTTATATGTATTTTGTAAGATTTCCCCAAAAGGGATTTTTGCGGATTTTGGATATGATATAGAGCAACAAAATCCGCTTCGAAGGGCACCAAAACTAGCTTGATAGCAATTTCTTCCGGGTCCGACACTAATTCTACTGCACTATGATCTTACATGACTTGACAGACGATGTGACGTCACTATAATATATTTAAGTGAGACAAAATAAAGGGAATGAGGTGTTTCGTCGGTCGGTTGGTCGGTTACGCAGCTAGGTACTGGTTAGGATATAGTGATTGGTTATTATCAATGATCAAAAATGGTTTAAAGATAGTTCTTAGTTAGGCCAGGCGGCTGTGTTTGGCAATCCAGTTATCAGTCATTGGGCATTCGTCATTTAGGAACATAGGTTAGGAATATAATTGTTAATAAAATATGCCTAAGTTCAATCAGTTTTAACGTGTTGCATTGCTTATCTTAAGGCTAGATTATCGATCTCGGTTCACCAGGGGCAAACGCCCACCTGGGTATGAAACTAGCACTGACAAACGGTAGGGACGATTTTGAAAGTGAAGGGGGCCGCGCAGCTTGGCCTTCCACTTTGAAAAATGTTTGTAGAAACCCCGTCTAAGGGTTTGGAGGTTACGCCCTCCAGTCGCTTCTTAAATGTAGATACTGTCAGAGACCATTGTCTGCATTACCTGATGTAAATGGCTGTTTAGAGCCAACCTGTAATATAGTCTAGATGCACCTTGCTGTAGCATGCTCTTATAAGTGTAGCTAAACATTTGAGTAGAATTTGGAAACAAGTGTAGATATATTATATATGTACTACTGAATGGGGAAAAGATTGTTTCCATCGTGGTATCGTTCCTATATGGCAGCCATCTTGGATTATTAACAGTCTATGATGGCAAATATTTCTTATATCATTAGTAAACCACTTCAGAATTTACCAAAATAATGAATATCGACAGTGATGTTGTACTGTCTCAATGACCACAAGACGAGTAAAACATCACATGGCAGTCATCTCGAAATCTAAGACGATTACCAGATTCATACTATTCTAGTGTGGAAAACAAGCTTATTGCAATTCAGTGGTAAAACACATGCAATGTAACTGCATCTATTGCTGAAACTACGCATAAACTGATTTGTAACTCAACTGGACATCAAATGGATAAGAACACCTTATAGCTTATGTATGATTACTGTATTCTGCGGCTTTAGTAGTAGAAATATCCTACAGCTGCAAGCAGGCCTTCTTCGCTTTTGCCCACTGTCTTGTCCTCAGCCAAAATCTTCAGCCTCCTCAGGTCCATCGAGTCTGGGCGACTTTGACAGACAGTTGCGACGTTTTACACACGTTGCATAGTGCATTATTAGAAATTATGTTGTCTGGCTATTGGTGTCCAGTGATGGGGCTTATGTGTTTGCGGTGGCAGGCATCGAGTTTGTCTAGAGCTGCCTTTGGAGCTGCCCAGCTGTTACAGTTATACATCACCAAGGATACGCCGGTTGCATTGTATAAACGTAGTCTTTTTTTTATTAAGGGCATCTTTGATCTACGAATCCATAGCTTCCAGAAGGACTGGAAAGCTATGTTCCCCATAACGCAGCGTGCAGCAATGCCAGCAATACTGCAAAGCAGTGAGCCCAGGATTTGACTTTTTCTCCTTGGTTCGCCGCCACAAAGTGGATCATCATTTTCTTTTGTTTATGCGTTGCAGATAGGTATATGTGGGTGAACTCTGTTTTGGATTCATTCATAGACCTTCTCAATTTTTAGCTTACTTGAAGCAATTGGGAGAAGATCGCCAATGGGTTTCTTTTCCTCGTCTATGAAGTTCACATCGTCGGCATATTCTATCTCTAGTGGCATACCTAGTATTGACACTGGGGAGTTGGGTATTGTGGAATTTTCCTACATGGATTTCAATGCAGCACCACGGTAACAGGTGAAGAGCACAGGGGATAGACAATCTCCCTCTGGGGAGCCGATTGATGTCTCAAACTCTACAGACTTCACTGACTTGACTCGTCCTCTCAGCTTGGTATCTGCAAGCAGTAGTCTGACTACTCGCAGCTCATCGTCATTGCAACTGGCCTGGCATAGTACATCTAGGATCTTTGAGCGTTTAATTGTGTCGAAGGCTCGTGACATGTCAATGTCCATTTTGTGGAAATCCCAGTGTTTGGACATGCCTAGCGACACAAGCATGCGTTGAGACAGTTACCATGGACTAAGTACTAAGTCATGTATGTGCTCGGGACATTTATTCCCATATCCATGTCAGTCTATTAAAGTCTGTGATATATTTCAAATACTGGTAGCCGAGAGACCCGAGCTCACAGGGATGCTATGCGGAGCATGGGGTTATTCAGCTTAATTTAGTGTTACAACTGCATCATTTCATTGGTCTGATGCTTTCCCATCAGACAATGATATCTGGAATATATGCATAATGCCAAGATAATTCGCACTGTAATGCATCTAAGAGATTCGTTAGAATAGCTGGATGCACATCATCCATAGATTTTGCAGTATTTGACTGGTCAAATCACTTTGTAAACTCATCCATCAAAAGGATCTTGTTTCCTGCAAATAGGGTGGGAAAAACCCTTCAGTATGGAGGGAATATTTCAATTATTAATTTAGTTTACAAAGGTTATAAATATTTGTGTTTTCTTTTGGATATTTGACTACATGTCCATTAAATATGGTTGTAATTGCCAAATTTGTCATGTTTTTCATGACACAATTAGCAAAATGGATAGACATGGCATACAAATGACACTATAACGTTGTAATTTGTATAATTTGACAAATGTATGGATGTTTTAACATTTATTATCTGGGTAAAAATTCTTTTTAATTCCTGGCCGGGTAAAAAAAGAGAAAAGTTTCACCCGAGGGTTTACAGGAAACAAAACTATATTTTATTTGGTGTAATATCTTCCACGCAACTCTTTTCCACAAAACCTGTTACGTGTATATACTGTCTTCGCATATGAAACACACTTGAGAAGAATTCCTTTTCTTGATCAATAACCATTTAAAGTTTCATGCTCTCTTTTAAAGTCACTCAGTAGCTTGTATATGGAGTTTAACGTAACCAAGTTTAACAACCTAATGGCCACAAACCGCAGAACTCCAATTCTGGCTGACTACCAAATAGATCGCCACACCTTGTAACATGTGAATGATGCCAAATATATGGGTATGACCCTTGAATAGCACCCATAGCTGGAAGAAAAATATGCAGACAATCATCTCCAACGTCAACATGACAAGTGCCTTTTAACATAGGAATTCAATTTGGTGCTGAGACAGCATGTAAACCCTATGTTACAAAGGCCTCTAATGCCTGAGTCTGGCAGTACTGCAGAAGTCAAACCTGGATGCATGACAGAATACTGGTCCCACATTGTAGAACAGATGTAAAGATCCCCTCTATCACACAGAAATCTGTATCTGGAACAGCCTTCCTGTCCTGGCAACAGTAGCGGCCTCAATATGGGAAGGGTTTAAAACATCACTTAGGAGATGCAGATCAGAACAAGAACAATAATCACAGATTGCTGAAAGCTATGGCCCTTACCACAACACAATGGATCGAAGTAGCGCGAAGACTGTCTAGCAGTGCAGTGCCCACAGAATTAAACACAACATTGTGTTCATGCTTATTTATTTATGCAAGTATGTACTGCACCGATAACACCCACTCAGTCATAAAAGGGCATATTAATAGACGTAAAAGTATTCACGATTTCCTTAATTGGGCTACCATTACCTTGAGGTTCTGCTGATCAAAGCATTGATATGGTTCTTCAGACTCTGATGGATGACACACATGCCAAGTTTGGTGATTGGTGAAGATTCTTTCAGTAAAACTTTAGTTATTGCCCACAAACGCAACTCCATTTCGACCACGAAAATCAATAGGGATTACAAGGGCACCATAACAGATAGGGCTCTTGATGATAGTTCTAGTAGAACTTGAGTTATCACATGAATGGGCAACTGGATGGAAAAGCAAATGCTATATACCCCATATATCTATTTGGTCCAGATTATCAAACAATACTGGCCCTCACACAAAGATATATATTACTTTTCGTTTTAAACTGTAGATAATAAACTCTAAACTTTTAATGACAGTGCATCATAAGCATTGCGGAATGATTTCCAATTTTTGGATTTCAAACATTATACTGAAGAAAGACAAACTGCTACAGTCTTACTTCTGACATACTTCCAAAGGTGCTATGTGATTTGATTGCCTATCCAGCCACATGATGAAAATGATGATGATGATGATGATGATGATGTATATAACAATATAAATGTTTACTCTTTTCTCAGCACACTTTGAAAAGTTATGTTGTCATAGAGATTGATGGCACACGAGTATCAGTACTGGTAGAACTGCAAGTCTAATTGATGTGTTATAGGGTTTAATATCTAAGATATCAGTCAGTGTTTCAGAAGTTTTTAATATGTGCAACAAAGTGTATGCCTACTGGGGACTGAGCCGGCCCGACTTGGCATCAGTAATAGATATATTCTTGTTCAAGTAGTAATGTCCTCCTTTGTGCCAGGCATATCAGTGACCCCCACCAAGATTCTCTAGTTGAAGTACGAGAGGATACATATCGTAGAAGCAGTCCAGGACTAGTGAGCATAGTTCTATTTGAATTAGCATCATCAACCGTGCTAGTGGCGATCACTGCATATTTAAGCAGGCTTTTCATGTCTGAGATGAAGGGCGTTCTGATAGACTCGAGGCATGAGCATCTAGAAATGAAGTGTACTCAGTCTTCTGCGCTGTCTATACTCAGTCTTCTGTGCTGTCTTTAGACAGGGAATAGTCAGTCTTTCCGTTGTGTTGGTTAAATCTGCTCCTATTTGCTTGTAAGATGTGTCCTGAGAAGAATCTGTACTTAATTGATGTTTTCTTGATGGAGAGACATTCATACCTAGCACTGCCTCAAACTGGGCGCACTGTCCCTATATACAGGTTTTTCATGTTTAGAAATGTTAGGGTAGCGTTTGTCTGCGCATCAGCCTTAACTCTTTAATGACTACATTTGCTAAAAAAAATTACAATAATTACTTATTGAGTGCCCCATTTGCAGGCCAAGAAAAGACTATTTTCAAGACCCCTGCAGCGGCCGGCTTCGTCGTGAAATGGTTAAATCTATTTTTCCAATGGCTGTTGATGGCATGCATTACCACAACTTTCCTGGATTAGCTACTCAGTGGTTGCTCGATGTCGTATGCATTGGGTTGGCGGTATTGATGAGGAAATCCAGCGACGACTGCAGACCAACTATGGGTGGTCTTTGTATTTGTTGCCAGTTGCCTCACTGCAATGTTATATTCAATGGACCATTGATCCTTATGATGTGCCGACGGCAATGAGCATGAGTTTGTGGACTTCTCCCTGGACTGGGATTTGACCGAGTATCAGGTATACTGCAGCGTCCACTGTTCTGTCCTGGAGATAGTGTATTTGCCGTAACAGCTGCTTATGAAGCTTATCCACTTGAGCCACATCTTTCATTGTTAGGTTATCGTGTCCAGACCATATATAAGACGTGCTAATGTGTTAGATAATTTGAAACTTTCAGATTAAGTTCATTTGCCCCATCGAGGCATGCAGCAATAAGTACAGACAATTTTCTTGCAGTGGTTATTTGTTCGGCGATGTCTCTTTCTGTTCCATGTTTGGATGTGTTGTTCCTGGTAATTCCTAGACGTATTGCAGTATTCTCATGTATGAGTGAACCATTGGAATGAACATATGGAAGAGCATTGTTGCAGTTAAAGCAAAATACAGACACCGTTGCTTCGATGATGGCATAGCTTTCACGGTTCACATAGTCTTCGTGTGTAACTGCAGATCTATGTTCCAAGCTACAAGACACACACCATCTGCAACAGTCTGGTAGCTGCAGTGAGATATACTGATTTTGTTAACTATGCTTTGTCCCCGGATACGGTCAAGCTGTGGATCGATAAATAGCTTGTATACAATCAGAGACCACACACCTTGTCTTACTCCTCGTTGTTCTGAAAATTGTGCTGATAGGCTTCTATCTCATTTCACACAGGATGAGAGATGTGTATATCAATCCGTCATTACGTGTCAATTGTCGCATTTTAAGTGTATTGGAGTTTATGGAGCATGGACTCATGTCCAATGGCGTCAAATGCCTTTTGTATATCTAGGAAGGCATGCAGAAGTTTAGGCTATTGTTCTTAGCTTCAGCAATCAGTTCAGTTAGTATGCTCGCAGTGCCAGAAGGGGATGCCCCTGTAGTGAAGCCTCTCTGGAGTGGATTATGGGCATTGCTTACAAGAAACTTGACTGACTGAAGATGTACCTTCTTGACAATCTTTCCAATTATGTAATTTTCCACATGTTTATCATGTCATCTTAATCTCAGATTCCATCTGAGCACCATTGGTCTGAAGGAATAGTTATTATTTCATAAAGGTATATATTCCATGCACAACTTTTAATAAATAATTCTCTTTAATTTTCACATAGGTCCCTTTTATATATAAAAAACCCCAAAACACACATTTTTTCCTAATGCATATCCATGACCTTCGTTGGGCCACGTGTGTGGTATCTCTTGTAGACTGTGCTGCTTCCATTAATAAGCTGCATTCCAGTTATAGGTTAGCTAGCATTTTTCGAGCTATGAGCTGTAGAGAACATGTACCCTTAAATTCTGACTCGAAATCTGTCAATCATTGCCATGTAAGGTGCCATAACCCAAGCACATGTGAGAGAAAGATTTAAGCAAGTATGGCGAGTTGCTTGCCATCTCTGAATAAAGATAAAGAAAAGATGTCCCTATATTAAGGATACCAGGCTTTACCGCATTAGCCATATACGTTTAACAGAGTCATGCAAAGAAATATAGTCCAGTGTCGACCATACACGCAAATAATGTTATGTGTAATTTCACTAGAAATAGCTGGGTATAATGTGACATTAGTTTCTGGAACCAATAGTCGTTAATCCCTCGTGCAGTACCTCACAGAATGGAAGATGGTCATCAAAACATATGTCAGTAAAACAACCATAATAACATTTGGTAGCAGAACCTGGTTATCTAAAAGAACTATACCGTCATTGATTGTCAAGAAGAAGAATATGGCAGAAAATGGGGAGAATAATTCAGAGACTGGAAATAATAGTGTACTGGATGATCTAAAGAAAGAGAAAACTAAAACCAAGTCTTCATTCACATGTTGTAAAAATCAGCTATTGTTGTTTGTGGATGAAGACTATGAGCCAATAACTATTCGTCGTGAAATTTGTGAGACCTGCAAAACGATTGATGCTGCACAACAAGTTGTAATCAATGTCATAGACATTTTGTCAGTCGAATATAATAAATTATCAGATAGTGTAAATAAAGTCAAAGTAAACCATGCTCTTATCGTCGAAGTGGAATATTCAGATTTTAATCATATGCAATATTTATTAGAGAGTAAACAAGACGAACTGAGCTCAATCGCCTCATGTGGCAAAAGGTCGAATGTATTCGATGATACGATGCTACCACCATCAAAACCAATGCCTTTGTCTGTGGAATCACCTTCAGTACCAATACAGCCACCATCATTACCTATGCCTTCCACTCCATATTTACCACCTATATGGCTTAGCAAACAGTTGAAACGCATCTCCATTCCAGTCTTTAAGGGTGATAAACGACTGTATGAGAAATGGAAGGCAGCCCTTATGGCATGTATCAGCCAGGCACTCACGATCCCAGAATATAAACCTTTGCAATTGGATCAATGTCTTGGTGATGGAGCTTTAAAGGTAGTTCAGAATTTTGGATATTCAGTTCGTGCATAAATCAAGCTGCTAAAGAGTGTTTGGATAGAAAATTTGGAGGAAAACGTTGACGGACATACGGTCGTATTGAAGAACTTGAGAAATGTCCCCCTATCAAACCCGGAAATGCTGGATATATTGACAGTTTTGCAGACTTGTTAGATGTCATCATCGTAAACCAGTATGAAGAAATAGACAATGTATTACATTTTTCTACATCTCTTAGAAAGATGCCAAAATATATGATCATGCAATATCTACGCTGGGAGCTCGACTACAATAAAGCAGAAATGGTAGAATTGCTACAGAGGTTCAGGAAGCGGAGTTTGCAGCGATCGCAGCAGAGACAGTAAGAGGGTTGTGTGCTATGGAAACCCAAACTAACAGTCATAATATCCCATCTAGACAACCACGACCGCGTACTTCATTCAACAATTGCCACCTGTTCGAAGCTGTACAAAAATCAAGCTAAGCGTTCATGTAAGATCTGCAAGGGAGATCATGCAGTTTGGCAGTGTAAAAGATTTCGGAAGATGAATATTCCTCACTGTTTGGTAGCAGCACAAAAGGAAGCATTGTGTTTCTGTTGCCTGGGAGACGATCATCATGGCGAAACATGTAGCTGGTCTGGAACATGCGACATCAATTCATGTCGTGGTCCTCATAATCGTTTGCTACATCAGAACACTAATCATTTTAGCTCAGCTCCTTCAGCTACAGTTCACAATTTCCAGAATAAATGTGCTTCTAGTGAACAGACATCATAGGTCATTAGCGACAGCTGTGTTAATACTCGTACTTATGTCACGAAAGGGATGCACAGGCATGTGGATGAGCGATCACATACTACAACAATGATAACAGTTATGTAATGGATCTACAGCAGTTCGAGAACACAGAGAAACAGTTGCTAAGGACCCCACATGTTGATGATGCTTATATCAAGACAATCGGTCAAAACATTGAGAAAGGGTACATTCGTAAAGTTCCTAGCATAGAAGAAAAATCATTGACTATGGTGGATCGTTTATCACAACACAGTTGAGGAAAACGATGTGAGAAGCGCTACATTTGTTTATTTACATGTTTGATGTGGACAGCTGTTCATCTAGTAGTTGCCTTTGGACAAGACACATTCTTTTCTTACTGCCTTTTATCGGATGGTAAATCATAGAGACTTACACTTAGAAGTGAATCATGATATCCGACAGTGTCACTAACTTTGTCAGAGCAGTAAAAGAACTTCGCCAACTACTCTCAGTACTTGAAACTAACAGGTTAATTGGCTCAGCGTATGCTTGTGACACTGGGATTTCCACAAAATGTGCATTGACATGCCATGAACCTTCGACACAATTAAACTCTCAAAGATCTTAAATGCACTGCACCAGGCCAGTTGCAATGCACATGAGCTGCGAGTAGTGAGATTACTGATTGCAGACACCAAGCTGAGAGTAAGAGTCAAGACAGTGAAGTCTTACAGAGATTGAGATATCAATTGGCTCCACACATGGAGATGGACTATTCCGTGCTTTTCATCTGTTACCTTGCTGCTACATTGAAATATGTGCGGAAAAGTTCCATAAGAACAAAATGGGCTCACTGGTCTGCAGTACTGCTGAAATAGTGAGATGACCTCAAGAAAGCAGGACTCGGTACACTCAGATAAATAATGGACCTGAGGAAGCTAAAGATTTGGACTGAGGACAAGCCACGGTGGTCAAAAGCGAAAGATTGATTGCAGCTGTAGGATGTTTTTTACTACTACAGCCAAAGAACACAGTTATCATACATACGCATGCACACACATACTTGACACTAAACAGCTAGAGGATTGCACAGCAAATCAAGGAGGCGAGTGTCATTTTAATCCTCTACTGCCACACTTTGGTCATAAATCAATGAGAAAATCTGCAAAAAAGCAATTTATGCCATATTGTTGAATTCTGATGTGACAGATGAAGAATTCATTACAACTTTTATAGGCGCAGAAGCCCTGATAAATTAGAGAAAAAAATTTGACTAACGTATCAGTAAGCAAATCCAGACGATGATACACCTTTGACGCTGAATCATTTTTACACGGACTTGTTGGGGGGAGGGGGTCAGTTCATCCTGAATCAATAGATTATTACTTGATGTAGTCCACAAAAACGTTGGCATCTGATTCAGGAACATCTCTGGAACAGATGGATGCGTGAATGGCTTCCCAGATTGAACATACGCAAAAGGTGGCTTCAATGAGAGGATGACATCAAGGTCGGTGATGTTGTATTAGTCATCTCTCCCAACACTTCCCGGTGCCAGGGACCAGTGGGTCGAGTTCTAGCAGTACACCCTCGCAAGGATGGTCATGTTCACGTCAACAAGATTCAAGTTGGGAAAGCAATATTTCTGCGTCCTATTTCGAAGCTGTGTGATAGTCAGAGGTAGCTCAGAAGACTTCTATAAACAATATATAGTTTTCATTAAAACATTCAAAACATGTGTTAATTTGAATTTAAAAAAGGATTGCTACATAGTTTTCATTAAAACAGTCAAATCGTGTACATAATTAATTTGATTTGTTTTAATTACATAATTTTCATTTCATTATTGCAGTTAAGTACTGACTTATCGAGAAAGGGGAAAATGGTCTGAAGGTATATACATATTATTTTATAGAGGTAGACATTCCAGGTGGAAACTTTAATAAATATTTATCTGAAAATGATTGTCAATCCAAAAGGGTTCAACATATCTTGTATAAAACAGGCATATCATAGAGCTCATATTTAAGCTACTGTGTAAGAATTTCCGGTGACATTTATCAATAACTTCGATAAAAATTGTGTTCAAACGCCATGGCACTACAGATTTCTGCCAGCAAATTCAGCCTATGACATCATAGGATAAATTCTATCGCGATATAACAGCCCCGTTAAAATTGAAAATGTACATAAACCATTTTTTGGTTAAGCAAATCTGTTTCAGGAAACCAATTATTATTTTCGTAACCATTTTTCATGTATTTATGTACAACAAGAAATGAATTGTGGGAACGGAAAAAAGGTTGTGTCAGAAATATTTGTGCAATCTTTGCTCGAGCGCAAAATGGGTTACGCCAATTTGGACCGGCCTGTATAGACCATGATCAGGACTCTCAGAAAACGGATGTACATACATTTGAATGGTGATATCACCGTAGATAATGTGGCTATCCAAATAATTTATATATGTGGAGATTGGAGAGATTAAGGAGTGCATCGCGCTGACATAAATTTATAGAATATATAATTTTTTCAGATACTGGTTGCTGAACATCTTAGACGACACATATTTTACGGAGATGCCTGTCAATTACACTAATATTAGAAAATCTCAGGGAGTTTTGCAGCTAGAAAGAAAACATAAGTTACTACATGGTTTGGGATGTATGTAAGAACTATTTAGAATCTCACTTACATTAGCTGAAACAATCATAGAATTATCTTCTGCAAGGCTGATGAATGAGTTGATTCAATACTCTCTATTGTATTGTTATGCATATATGCTAGCGTGCCTTTGATTTACCTCAAAATATCAGAACGCACTGCCAAACTCAGGGGCATCAGAGAAATCAGATAAAGGCTAGATATCATATACTCGTCAACATTTCCGCAACTATAGTTTATATATTCCTAACAACGCTGAAGAGAAACCCCTTATAAAACGCAATTTGCATGTTTTTGTCATAGCCTTGGATAAAAGAATGAAAAACGTTCAACATACGATGTCATACGTCCCATTCAGAATTAGAAATTTTGATACGGTATCACATTTTATACAAAGGATATTCCACTTTTAATTTGATTAAGTGGTACAATTATATTTTTGTACATGTTACATTGTGTAAATTCACTCTATACTAATTAATATTGGGGGTTTGGCGTTCTCCTTTAATAATCTGCATTGCAAATATAGGCTAGCAGGCATTGTTTCGAGCTATGAGCTGTGGGGAGAATTCCACTAAATTCTGGCTTGAAATCTGTCGATCATTGCCGTGTATGCCGCCATAACCCAAGTCCGTGTGACAGAATAATTCCAGCAATTATGGCGTGTTGTTTGCCATGGAACGCTGCCCCTGTATTAATGCTACCAGGCTCTATGTCCATGGCCATATACTTTTAGCAGAAAGCCATGCAAAGAAATATAGTCCAGCGTAGACCGCTTTGCAAACGTAAATTGGCTGCGTTGACATTGGCGCAGTAATACCTGGAAAACCTACAATTTGTGGTCTTACCTGTTTATATTAGATCTAATCATTTTCCTCTCATGGAAACGTGGAAATTTCACTTTTTATGTAAATCGTCTCTCCAGAAATAACTGGGTGTAATGTGACATTAGTTTCTGGAACCTGTATTTGTTAGTCACTCGTGCAGTACTCACAGATTGGAAAAGGGTCATTAAAACATATGTCAGTAATATAATCATAATAACAATCATTTATGCGTCAGCTCTAGTTGGCTAATAAATTTCTCCTCATCTGGTGCATATGCAACGTCTTTGTTTAATCTCTTCCATATTTCTATCACATGACCTATGAAGAAATTTCTCCTGATCATTGTTTACAAGGTTTTTACTGTGTCCATGCGCATGGGGTTCTGATGCTTGGAAAAAGTCCTCATGTTTGATTTTATAGTAGCCATTGATTATTTTATGTCGCGGACGTCTTGCTCGCCTCGATAACAAATTCTCAAAATGTGCACCGCATAGCTTTACACAACATTCTTGCAGTTTATCGGTACTGGAGCTGTCTTTCTGTACCCATAGATTCCAAATAGAGGAACAGTACTCGAGCAATGTTCTTACTAAAGCAGCATACAAGAGATGGAACGTTACCTGAGATCTGTAAGTGAAGCATCTTTTAATCATGGCTAGTCTTTGATTAGCTCTAGCTGTGATGGACACAATGTATATGGATGGATTTAAGTTACTTAAAATTATCCCACCGAGAACTTTCTACTGATCAACCTCTTGAAGATGTTCACCATTCAGGTTTTACGTGAAGTCAACTGAGCCTCTGATTTGCAATATGGAGCAGTTGGTGGTGTTAAATAATAAAAGCCAGTCGTGGAACCACTTGGATAGACTATCAAGGTCTTTCTGAAGATTCTGGCAGTCTTTGATAGACTGGATACTGAGAGAACGGTTACTATCCTCTGCAAATAATTTGGCCACGCTAGACAGCACACCTGGTAGATCGTTCATGTAAAGCAGGAAAAGAACTGGTACCAGTATTATTCCTTGTGGTACACCTGAAGTTAATGATTCCTAGTTGGAAAGGATACCATTTAAAATTGTTCTCGGCTGTATATTGTTAACGAACGCCTAGCACCACCTGTGAATATGCCCTATGATTTCCAGTTGATGAACCTTGTAGATATTCTCTTATGCAGGACAGAAGCAAATACTTTGCTAACACGTTGGTATAAAAATTCAACTTCACAGCCAGCAATGTCAAAAATATGCGTCCAGTCAGTCAGGTATTCTATAAAGTTGTGTGAAGCATGATCATCCACTTTGGAATCTGTGTTGGTGGCAGGATCTTATCGGGGGTTCCTCACAGAAATCTGACAATCGTTTCAAGAAAATTTTCTCAAGGATTATAATGACCAGTCTGTAGTTTGAGGAAGTACTCTTAGAGCCTTTCTTAAACAAGAACGCTGAATCATACAATGTCTCGCCTGTAAAGTCATTGCTAGTGTGGATTGCCAAAGCAAACTTGGCATGGTATCCTTGCATAGTATATAAGGCTGCTGTAAAATTTTGTTGATATCCAGTGAGCCATTGTTGAAAACAAGACGTATCAGAAGATACCAATATCTCACATTTTTAAGTTACCGCCGGATCCGGCTGCCACAGGGCCCGGTCTGTCCAAATAATGTCCAAGCCATGTATTGCATTAGATTTCCCATTAGACCATGGCCACTGCCCTCAGACTGAACCAAGAACAAAATAATTTATTGTACTGTAGTCTACTAACTACAAGCTTCAAAATAATATGTAACATGGCCACATTTGATAAAATTAATTTTCTGCCCACCATTTCCCACACCCTTGCCCCTGGGGTGATATCAAAATTCCAAGGAGTTGCGTTACAATCGATTGGTGCCCACCTTTGACACCTCCCACTACCCTCAGTTTGACCCAAGATCAAAATAATTCCTTGTACTACTCATCACTGGCTTCAAAATGATATGTGACATGATCATCTTTGGAAAAATTTTTGCCCCACATTCCCACCCCAGGGCCGTATGCCTGGGGGGGGGGGGGTCATACAAAATGATGATGATGAAGGCTCTGTCTGTTTGATTGATTGTGGTGTATACTTGTACATGACCAAGGATATAAACATTCCGAACTACAAGATAAGTGTACAATTTATGCATATGATGCGGCAGCTGTATGCCACGATGTTCTGTGATCTAAAAAGAAAAGAAAATATTGAAAATATATGTGTGCGTATACCACCCGGGGCGAGATCGACCTGGGGCAAGATCAACCTCCTACCTGGGACGAGATCGCCGTAAATCGTGGCGGGGGGGGGGGGGGGAAGTCATAAAAATGTCTAAAAGTGCCATGCACATCCCTGTCCATATGTGTAATCATACCGAAAGGTTCAAGTTTCTATCTGAAATGGTCTAAGAGGAGTTGCATTACAATTGATAATTACTGGCTAATTATGATCGTTTGACTCACATCCTTGCCCATATGTATAATCATCCCCAAGGTTTCAAGTTTCAAAAGCAAGTCTTTGCCGATTAAATCGTCATTTGAAAAATCCTTAACCACAGCATAATACATATAACCAGGATGCAAATCAGCCTTACAATTATCAAAGTTCAAATGCAGAAAAAATATGTAAAGATTTTGAAAATCAATATATTTTTTTATCTGGAAAGGTCCTAAGCATCGTATAGAACACATCTGTGAAGTTTTACTCAAAACGGATGATCTCTTGTGGGCGCAAATGTCATTTAAAAAAAGCTTAACCATGAAATTATGAGTATAAACTGGATACAAAACAGGCCTAAAATAATTAATGTTCAAAGATAAAAAAATTAATTTTATTAATTTGAAAATCAATTTCTTTTTCATATTGACAGGTCCTAAGCATGATATAGAACACATCTGTGAAGATTTTTTTTTTTTAAATCTGATGACCCCTCATGCAGCAAATGTCATTAAAACAACGTTAACCATAGGATTAACATTAAGCTGGACACAAAAATTATTCAAAATTAAAATTTGAAAAGAAATAAGGAGAAATTTAAAAAACCGATACAGTTTTAATGTAAACTAGTCCTAAGCATCGTATAGACCACATCCATGAAGTTTTGGTTTTTTTAAATCGTATGCCCCCTTGTGGGTGCAAACTGCAAATAAAAAACCTTAACCATAGGATTAACATTAAGCTGGACACAAAAATTAGTCAAAGTTAAAACTTAAAGAAAATAAAGAAAAATTTCAAAAATCGATATAGCTTTGATGTAAACTAGTCCTAAGAATCGTATAGAACACATTTGTGAATTTTTTTTTTTTTAATGGGATGAACCCTTAGGGGTGTAAATGTCATTTAAAAAATCCTTAACCAGAGCGGACGACAACGCCGACATTTTTCCACCCTCTCCCAAAATCTATTTTTTCAACTTCGTGAAAATGCGAGATAAACAGCTTAACCAAGAAATTATGAGTATAAATTGGATACAAATCAAGCCTAAAATAATTAAAGTTCAAAGATAAAAAAAAAAAGATTTTAATTTTAAAATCTTTTTTTTTTATATGGACAAGTCCTAAGCATGGTATAGACCACAGCTGTGAAGGTTTTTTAACAGTCCAATGACCACTTGTGGGTGCAATGCAGCAAGCTAAAACTTGAAAAAAATAAAGAAAAATGTCAAAAATCGATATAGTTTTGATGTAAACTAGTCCTAAGCATCGCATAGAATACATCTGTGAAGGTGTTTTTTTTTAAAAGCAGATGAACCCTTGCGGGTGCAAAACTGCAAATGTCATTTAAAAAAACCTTAACCATAGGATTAGCATTGAGCTGGACACAAAAATCAGTCAAAGTTAAAACTTCAAACAAATAATGAAAAATTTCAAAAATCGATATAGTTTTGATGTAAATTAGTCCTAAGCATCGTATAGAACACATCTGTGAAGTTTAAAAAAAAATCGGATGAACCCTTAGGGGTGCAAATATCATTATAAAAATCCTTAACCAGAGCGGACGCCAACGCCAACATTTTTCCACCCTCTCCCAAAATCTCTTTTTTCAACTTCGTGAAAATGCGAGATAAAAAACCTCAACCAAAACTGCACTGGCAAAATACATGAAAAATATCCAAGTCCCAAACAGTGAAAAAATAATTAAAATGCCCCAAAATTAAATGTGTTGTTATGTAGATCACATCCATGTATAGTATAGATCACTTCTGTAAAGTTTCATTGAGATCGGATGAGTCAGTGTTGAAAAATATGTTGATTAAAAAACCGTAACCAAAATTGCGCAAATGACGGTCGGCGCCCCCACCAACGCCGCCGGAATTAGTGATCCCTATGTCTCACTTTCTGCTTCACAGGCGAGACAAAAATTCACACACATTGGCATCTAACCAGTCTCTCGGCAATGTTCCATTTAAGACAGAGAACTTAAATATGATTGTAAGAGGCTTGGCAAGACATATAACTGCTTTGAAAATGGCGGGATGTATACCATCAATACTGCTTTCGTTGCCATTGTTTTTCACACACACGTTGAAACTTCATCCTCAATCATTTATACAATGTATGTTATTTGGCTCTCATGTAGGGTAGTTCATTTCCAGCATCTGTCACTACTGAGACGAAGAAGGTATTACCTTGTCGTGATCATTTGAACATGTTTGCCATCATTCTTGAGTCATTCAACACTAGCTTGAGAATGACTGAATTTACAAACATAGTTGTAAAAGATTCATGGATTGGTTGTTTTTTATTTCTCTGTTACCTTTCATTCATACTTTTGGCTCTCTAATTGCACTATTATACTTCAATTCCTTGCCGGCAAGATTTTGTTTGTGAATATGAAGATCTGGTCTAAAAGCTTAATCCCCCAGCCTTCTTCCTTTTCTTTCTAGCCTGCTTAAGTTCAGAGTTCCATGGACATTTGGAACGAAAACCTACCTACATTTGTATGAAATGGGCATGTTTGTCTAACAATTCATAGTACATTAGTTTGAAATTCTTCCATTTATCTTCTATAATGGTAAACTTGCTAAGGTAGTCATTACAGTTATGTCCAGATCCTCACAGATCTTCATATTCGAATGAGGTGAAATTGCTGCATGAGTAGATATATACATTTCGGCCAGATTGAGCTGTCTTCAGGATGAAAGCCTGGACGGTTGCAAAAATTATTTTATGGCGTATTATGGAACCTTGCACCAACTATAATGTCCTGAATGAGAGAAGTATTATCCGTTAACATTATTTCGTTTATGTATATAACTCTGGTTGGTTCCGTTATTAACTGTGTTAGGTAATTATCTTCTACAGCGGTACAGAATTTTTCTACCATGCAAGAATTTGCACAGTTTGCGGACCAATCTATGTCTCTGAAGTTAAAATCACTGAGGAGAATAGTATTTTGGTGCCTATCTCATACATGCCATCACAATTAGTTTTCACATATTGTTCTCCTGCTAATTCAGGTCTGTAGCACACTCCTAACAATATTTTAACATACTTAGTTAGTTACCAATCAATCCAAAACAAGTTCAGATTCAGAAGTATGTAGTATGCTCTTTATGTACATAAGTACACCACCCCAGTTAACATTAGCGCACATATTAGCAGGATAGAAGGCCAGATCCATGACCGTTCTAAACATTTTAGATCTTCCACATCGTTTTCACTGTCACTGATATTAGGACTTAGCCAAGATTCGGTAATCACTAATATGTCTGGGCATTCATCTTCAAAATGTATGAAAATGTTCTCAAATTTTGTGTTATCACTTGGATAGTATATTAGTCCTTGTGCATGGAAATACAGTACATGCTCGGTTTCTTTATGGGCAATGGTGTTGTAGATTGTGAGTGAAGTCTCGGAATACTGACCTTTAATGTCTGTTTTTTTAAGACGTTGGTGTTATATATAGACACTTAGACACTATTTTTAGTCACCCAGTACTAAAAAGTAAATATGAATTACCATGTAGCCCTACTATCATATTACATATGCCTGATACTGATGCAGCTATCCTGTTGTAGGTATTATAGGCCCAATTCCTGTATAGCCATTGGACAGTCAACATGCTAAGCTTATATGTAGATATAATATGTAGTTAATAGTATCAAAACATCTATGTGTGTATGATTTATTTTAAAGACTTAAATCCATGTACAAATAGTGAGTAGATAACAGTTGGTGTTTCACTTCGTTGTTGGTTCTCGATATCTATCTGCTTTGGGATTATGGTCTCTTATTCTCTAGGCGTGAAAGCCGATTCTTTGTTAGAGATGGACTTATGATTTCTAGGCTCCACGATTATTCTGTTACCCTTAATCATTGCATTGTGTGAGTTTTCCTGACTAACTTTAGCTTGTCACATAGTTTTCTGGTGCTCTTGCATTGGAGTAGTGAGCCATTTAGAGCCTTAAACGTTGCAGCTTCAGAAGGCATAAAAACTTTAATTGGCCTGATGTAAGAATCTTGTCTAACATTGTTTAGTTTACCTACTCTACCTTAAGTACTCCATTAACTTTAGCTGCATTGATTTGCTTAGCCTTTCATTACTCTCTGGGATACCGTGAATTATGAGGTTACACTGCCTTTCGGAGAGCTGTTGTGGTTCACTTTTGACCAAATCAGTTTTGTTAGCCAACTAATCAATGTTTGTTTGTGTCTGTCAAGTTGTATTAGTTTATCTTGGAGCTCCACCGGGGATGTGTAAGGCGGAGGATTGTGAACAGTTGCATTTTGATTGCGTTCATCAACTCTTTCAGATAATTTACCAGTGTTGCACACAATTGCCTCAATTGATTTACTGAGATAATCTGTTACAACTTTTCCACTTTAGTACTTACAGTTGTTACCAAGTTAACTATTCTATCAGTGACAAATTCCATATACATGTAACATCGTTCTTCTATTTTCCTATCAGTTTCAGCATGTTGTATCACCCTTTCTTCACATTTCTTGCAAAACCAGCTTATGTTAGTTTTCTTTATAGAAAATGTTTGACATGTGTAAACATTCAGTCCATAACGACATGAAGCAGCTTTCGCACTGCAAACATTGACTACAATCCTCTAATAGTTGGTTGTATTTACCGCATAATGAATCGTCTTTTGAAGGATCATTTACCGTATTGTATGTAATTTCTGGGACAGATCTATTTCTGGCCATATCAGATGAGAAAGTGAGAGGTCACTCTAGTTTATTCGATGGATGTTTCTTTTTCTGACGTGTTTGCTTAGTGGAGGAGCCATACTGAGTTTCCTCACACTCACTGCATAGAATTAACTCTTCTGGCATATTCATGGTGAGTTTACTCATACTGCCATTATCATCGGAATGGTGGCGTCTATGTAAGGCCGCCTGATCCTGATTCTGGTTAGTTGTGGCGGCACGTCCAGAAGACATTCTTTCGCCACACATTCATCAAGTAGCTAAATTAGATATGTTGTTTTCCTCTGATTAATTCTGTAAATTTAGTAGTAGTATTTGTTTAGCTTTCTGTACTGCATAGAAAATCCTACGATAGTTTGTTCCAAGATGTTCGTTCCACATAAATTTGGTTGAAGTGGCTGTTGTGCATGGTTTTGTTTTCCGAATTGGCTTCTGTAGACTGCTTAATGGTACAGTATCTCTGCTTGTTGATGTAGACTTTTGTAGAACATAATAAGGCAGTTTGTTTTCCTTCTGTCATTCAATGGTGGAAGTTTTAGGCCTTCCATTATATTTGACACACTACCTGATTCATAGTTATAGTTTGAAGTGATAAATCTAGAAGGTTTTCTAGTTTGTCCTGAAGAGTTGTTTCATGAGGGTCCCAAACTGTACTTGCATATTTCAAAACTGGTCTAATCAGTTCCATGTACGTTTGAAGTCTGATTTCTTGGGAACAGAATGATAAATTTCTCCGCAATAGTCCTAAAGTATTGCACAGTTTGCTGCAAATCTTTGTCGGCTACACATCCAGTCTTGTCTCGCGAGATTGAGAAAAGAACTGTGTCTGCAATGAGTGGCCATTGGCGTAGTAATTTCCTCCAAAATTAGGGCATAAAGATAATTGAACTGTGAAAGGACACTAGAACTACTTTGTTCATATCAGACAATAATATTTCGTGTAAAGCAAGATAAAATAAAGCACATTGTCTTCTGTATGAAGAAGATAGTCCATCATAATTTGTAGTAAAATTCAAAGTGGCCGCACATAAAATGAGGACAAGAATTTGTTGACGTTGTGTAGATGCTGAAATCACACAAACCGAATGGATCGAGTCGATATTAACCTCTCACAGGCATCAGAACTGCCCCAACCATGGTCGGGGCAATAATTTTAGTTCTAGACAGGTTTACAAAGAAATAAGATCATAGTAAAAGGATTTTAAGCTAGAAGCAGCAGCAGCTCCAGCAGCAGCAGCAGCAGCAGCAGCAGCAGCAGCAGCAGCAGCAGCAGCAGCAGCAGCAGCAATAATAGTAGTAGTAGTAGTAGCAGTAGTAGCAGCAGCAGCAGCAGCAGCAGCAGCAGCAGCAGCAGTAGTAGTAGTAGTAGCAGCAGTAACAGCAGCAGCAGCAGCAGGGCATATCAGAATTTTGCAGGTTGGTATTGATTGGCGCAAATTAGGCATTTATTCTGCCACCACCACCACCACCCTACACCCTCTCAGGATATGGGGCCCTCGAGTGTTAAAATGTTGAACATGTCTATGCCCAACTAGGGGATTCTTGCTAGGGCTGTTGCGAAGGGGGCGAGTGTGGCCGTCGGCCAGGGCATCAAATGATGGATGGTATCAACTCAGCCTCCACTCTAGTTTGAGTTCTCTGACTACAACCTATGCTGATTCTGATATGCCGGGTCAGCATATGGTGGAGTCAGATAACTCGGACTAACCATACTCCACCCCTTTTGAAATAGAATAATTTGACAACCATCTGACAGTCCATATCATATTTCCCTCTATAAAATGCTGGAGATTCCATCTGAAAACATACATGTTTCAAAATGTTGGCGCCATCTATTAGAATATAACAACTGACACTGGCTCCTTTAAGAAGACTTTCACACTACATAGACAGGTGATCGACGCGAGCTGGGGATGGGGTCGAGTTGAGGGTGGGTGGGTGGTGTGCTAATTTGGTGGCCGTCCCCTCCCTCATATTATTTCGTCATTATATGGTGTAATATGTTAATTTTACTTAAGCCCACGCTTGTCAATACATGTCCCCTACCTGGTGAAATAAATCTATAGAGATTGGCAGTCAAAAGCTCCATTAAAAATTGAAAGAAGCAGCTGAAACTCGATCTTAATCTGTAGCTTCTTATAACAAACCAATAAACCAAATTTCAGTGTTTATATATATATGATTTGTTTGTATTTCATGTCGATACGGGACATAACTTCTTCAGAAATTGACACAAACGCCTGAAACTCGAACTTGCTATGTTATTTGCTCATAACAAGGCAATGTACCAGTTCTCAGTTGAATATCTCGATGGGCTGTGAAAGAATTTGTAGAAAACTAATATTTGGTATTTCATAAGTCAAAAAGGGGAAAATTGACGAAACTATCTGAACCTAAAACCTGCTCTATGATGCTCTATAATAAACCAACTTACCAATTCTCATTTGAATCCCTTGAAGGAGCGCAAAAAAAAAGCGCGGAAAACAGATAGATTTCGTATTTCATAAGTCGAAAGGGGACGTATATTCATCAAAATTGATCCAAACTCCTGAAACTCGAACTTGCACTGTAATTTCTCATAACAAAGCAACACACCAATTCTCAGTTGAATATCTTGAAAGATTGCAAAAAATAGTGTGGAAAACTATATTTTTTTGCATTTCATAAGTTGAAAGTGGGCATTAACTCCATAAAAAATTGAGGAAAATGTCTGAAACTCTAACTTGCTCTGTACCTCCTTATGCTAAAGCGATGTACAGATTTTACCGTAAATATCTTGAAGGAGTGCGAAAAGAAGTGCGGAAAGCTGATATTCTTCATATTTCTTAAGTCAAAAACTTCATAAAAAATTGACTCAAACTCCTGAAACTCGAACTTGGTATGTAACTTCTCATACGAAAGCATACCAATTTTCAGTTGAATACTTTGAAGGACTGCGAAAAAGGTGCGGAAAACCAACTGGTTCAGACAGACAGACGGATGGACACACATACAGAGTGCAAACCTATAGTTCAGAAATGTAGGAAATGTACTGTAATAGTATTTAGATTTTAAATATTTATGAGGGAGTTCCCAGGGGTACACCCACCTCAGCTGCACTTCCAGGAGACGCTATATTACTAAGTTTATATCGTTATTGTTGTATGTATGATTACTGTATTATGCGTCTATAGTAGTAGAAACAGTCCTACAGCTGCAATCAGTCCTTCTTCGCTTTTGCCCACTGTGTCTTGTCCTCAGCCTAAATCCTTAGCTTCCTCAGGTCCATTCTTGACTTGAGTGTACCGAGTCCTGCTTTCTTGAGGTCACCTCGTAATACGCTTAGCAGATTTATGCAATGACGTCCTCTCCTGGTTTTGTATTTGCTGGCTCCGAGTAGGGCGAATTCCAAGGTTCTCTGTGCTGGTGTCTCGTCTGGCATCCTTAGCACATGGCCAAACATGGACCATCTTTGCTGGGCAACTTTTACAGACATCGGCGACGTATTACACATCTTGTATAGTGCATCGTTGGAAATTATGCTGTCTGGCCATCGATGTCCAGAGATGGTGCGTAAGTGTTTGCGGTGGCAGGCATCAAGTTTGTCTAGACCTGCCTTTGGAGCTGCCCAGCTGTTACAGTTATACAGCATCAAGGAAACGCGGATTGCATTGTATAAACGTAGCCTCTTTATCAAGGGCATCTTTGATCTACGAATCCATAGCTTCCAGAAGAACTGGACAATTATGTTCCCCATGACGCAGCACAGTACTGCAAAGCAGTGAGCCCATGCGTGTACTTTTCCTCCATGGTTTGCCGCCACAAAGTGGGTCGTTATTTTCTATAATTTCATGCTTTGTCGATAGGTATATGTGGGTGAACTCTGTTTTAGATTCATTCATAAAGGGATTCTCAATCTTTAGTTTGCTTGCAGCTATTGGGAGAAGTTCATCAAGGGGTTTCTTTTCCTTGTCTATGAAGTCCACATCGTCGGCGTATTCCATCTCTAGCGGCATGCCCAGTATTGACACTGGGGGGTTTGGTCTTGTGGAACTTTCCTGCACAGATTTCAATGCGGCAGCAAGGTAGCAGGTGAAAAGCGCCAGAGATAGACCATCTCCCTGTGGGGAGACGATTGATGTTTCAAACTCTACAGACTTCACTGACTTGACTCGAACTCTCAGCTTTGTGTCTGCAAGCAGTGGTCTCACTAGTCGTAGCTCATCTTCATTGCAACTGGCCTGGCGTAGTACATCTAGGATCTTTGAGCGTTTAATTGTGTTGAAGGTTCGCGACATGTCAATGCCCATTTTGTGGAAGTCCCAGTGTTTGTTGTATTGTTGTATATCATTTATGAAATGGAAGGTATTCTGTCTTATTGGCTACTTTTAAGTTGTCAAAGACCGTAATGACCTGGTGACGTTTGGATCTAAACATGATAAAGAGTCGTCACTAGAGGGAGGGATCGGGTTGGTGGTGGTGGTGGTTATAGTTGTTGAGTGCGAATGACCCCCACCCATTCCACCACCTAAAAAATTAAATCACTGAAATAAATATTCACAGAGACAAAAGTTCAATTTTTTCTGCCAACTCAATTAGTCACATATTTTTTTTAATGAGACTGAGAAGCAATCTAGCTGATTATCTTACTGTTTGAACACATACTGTGAAATAAAATTGAAATAATTCATCACACACACGCACATCTTGACTCCCACCCCATACTATTGCCACCCCACCCACCCCCTCCACCACCACCCACCACCCTCCTCCTGGCGCCCAATGCCTTGAATGTTCTTCGCTGATGTAGATGGTGCACAACAACGTTCCTTGTGACGTTTAACAAATGCTTCATTGAGATAAAAAAAATTTAGCTTCGGGAGAAATGTGGAAAATAGAACAGACATCTAAGTGTCTAGATTTAACTTCAGAAATGCGTGAGACACTCTCTAGGAGCATCTAGATCTCCAAACTTTAAGGGAGGAACCCCCGAGCCCCCCCCTCCCCTTCCCACCCACTTGTTGAAAGGAACACCTCTAATAAACCTCCCCAATATTACAGAACCCTGTATGGAATCCCTAGTGACGCCCATTGATAATAACATCTTATTGTTAAGCAGTTTTACGTAACAGGTTACAGTTATTCAAATTGTAGAGATTCTAGGATATGAATATAATATAACCTACTCACAGTGAACGTGATTGATTAGAAGAATCAGCTTAAATACAGACCCAGTGTATTGCGAGTGTGCACACATTCAGTATCCAGTTAAATAGATTTCAAAATATTCATCACAGCTAACACAATATCTTTTATTAATTAATGCCAGCATGTCAATTCAATTCATATGTTCAGAAAGATATGGCAGTAAATATTCTTAGAAAACGTTACTTTGTAATTCCTTTAGCAGCCAGTAGTATTGTAATTTGGGCTCACTAATATGGGCGGCATTCATTTTGGCATAACTTGTAAAGTCATAGTTAAGGGGTAATCTAAATCCCTGCAAGGGGAGGGGGAAACAAGCCAAATTGATTAACAGCACGATTTCTTCTAATTGTAAATATTGTTGACTTTCAACAATATTATTTTATGAATTTACGCTATTCGGAGTAATGTCTTGTAGACTTTCTTTGAAAAAATTTGACTGAAACAGAAAAATGTAATGGCCAATTGAATGTGCCTATTTACCTACAGAAATGTGTGAGAGGCCATCTGCGAACATCTAGATCTCAAAATTTTCAGGGGAGGATCCCTGGAACCCTGTTTGATTTGGCTTGTCTAATCAGGCCAATATCAATAGGTTTCCGCCACCCCTGGGTCTATATCAAACTAGTGGAACACAGGTTGAGATGGTACCAAAATCAACATAGTGATCGTCAAAGTGGAATCTGTGTAACAGTCTAGTCATTGTGATGACGTAAAAGATGGCAGGTCATTACGTTAGCAGAGTGTTCTTGATACAAAGCCACGACTCTATTTTTAGATTGCCACACAGCCATAGAGCCTTGGAATTCGCCATACTGGAAGCCAGCATATAAGGCATGAGAGGATATCATTGCATAAATATGTTAAGCGTGCTGCGAGGTGACCTCGCTAGTAAGTGCAAACGAATGCATCTCAGATATACAAAATCGAATATGCTCTGCAAGAAAACGACACAAACTGTATACCTGATCAAACTAATGTGGAAAGGTGAAAGTTGCTACGTCACAATTGGCGCTGCGAGTAGGATGAATTGTTGTTAAAAATTTGTCAGAATAGGGTGAAAAAGTGTTGAAATTTGTCTTATTGGATAAATAAGTTTTGGTTAGGATTTTTTTTTTTAAGTGAAGTGATTATTGGGATTTTCTGTAGGGTTGGAATTTAGTATGTGACTGTTCACAATTTTACAGTTGACATTTTTGTCATTAAGAGAGGTTAAAAAGGCAAACACCACTGATACAGTATCTAGGTATGCTGTGTACAGATGGTGATTGGTGAGCATTGAACCCCAGAAGCTGTGTCAAGTTATAAGATAAGTGATAAGATCTAGTTTGTTTAGTAAGTTAATTTTTTATAAATTAATATACTAGGTAGTACTTCCATACAGTGAATTGTCATCATCAATTTCATGCATTTTTTTATTGGAATTAGTTCTTCCTTGTAACCTTGTTAGGATAGAATGAATGTGTAAATAGAAGTACGATTCCTGGATTCATAGTGAACGCTCTTCATATGAATAAATTTGTTTTGAGTGTGGATTCCAGAGGAAATAATTTCAATTATTACCCTCAACCAGATTTTCATGTAGATTATGTCATAAGGCGTGGAGCTACGGTTACATCCCTTAGAAAATTGACACTGTCATTTATTAAATTACCAGCATTGACGATACTATACATCTTAAGGTGTGTGTAGGAATCAATGATTTGTTGAGCCGTAGGTATCACCAAGATGGAGAAGAGATAATTCTATCCACAGGTTCTGCAGTATAATTGTGCGCTCGATTAGTAGAATTTAAACAAGAGATAAAGTCTATTAGACCTAATGCGTATTTTGGATTGATTACCATTCCTCCATTTTCCTTTCTGGAACATATTAAATCCCAAGTGGATAAAGGAAAATTAGAGCAGTCTGCATTTTCAAAATCGGAGTTGTTACAATATCAAGAGGAATTGAATGACAGAGTGACTGAGGTGAATGACTTTATAGTCTCAGAAAATCTTGCAGGGAATAGAGTGTTTACTGTATTTTGGCATAAAGATATAGTCCATACTCATTATAAGAAGATTTTCGGTGGGAGTTATAAAAGGGGTGGTAACCACGTATCATTTCTCTAGACTTTACGATGGCCTGCATGCTAAGTCAGAAGTAAAACGGAAATGGTTCAATTCATTAATGCATGTATTTGCTAGGGAAAGTAGATAAGATTCTGTCTCTTGGAGGTATTTACATTATCTTCACTTTTAGAATTTTAGACATTTTCTTAGGATATATCTATAAGTATTGTCATGGCTGAAGCTAATGAAATATTAAAACTTAGGGAGTTGAGACTTTTGAAAGAGGAAAAGGAGAATATTAGAATTAAAATGGAAAGTGAGAATGTTGGTCAGCCTCGGATAGTGTATCTAGCCCCTGAGCGAAAGATAGGCAGGTTCAGCGGTAATCAGAAGCAGATGCCGTTAGATGAGTGGATTGCTGATGTAGAGGCGTACATTGAGTCTCATGCACTGTCTGCGTCTAGTGCATATCATTTTATTAGAGAGCATTTGGTGGGAATGGCCAAGTTAGAGACAGAAGGGCGTGAGACGGTGAAGTCGTCAGAGGATATTTTCATAATTCTGCGGCAAGTTTTTAATGAGTCCGGAAATATCCACCAGAGAAGGCAGGCTTTCTACAGAAGACGACAGGCTCCGAGAGAAGGTATTCTTGACTTTTCACATGATATGCTGAGGTTGATAAAGGGTATAGAGTTATTAGATGAGAAACAGCAGGAGGATCACGATGATATATTAAAATCTCAATTTTCCGAGGGTGTGAGTGATAATGGTTTGAGGAGAGAATTGCATCGTAGATTGGCAGAAGTTGGTGAGAAAGACTTCTTCGATCTTCGTGAATGGGCAATTGAGTGGGAGAAAAGAGGACAGCGGTCTGATTATAGAGCAGAAGGAGGTAAAGAGGTGTGTGTTCGAGAGGCTCAAGCTGAGTCCGGAGGTAAAGATACTTATAAGTCCTCAGTAAATACTGAATGGGTAGCCATGAAGAAACAGTTGGAGTCATTGGAGCAACGATTTCAATCCCAAGATCAGGGTAACAAGAGGTTGAGTTCCCAAATGGAGACTATACTTCAAGCTGTAAATCATCCAGAACAGCGTTTGAAACATTGTAATAAGGATTATAGATGCTTTGTGTGTGGAAGTGCTGATCATTTGAGAGATCGTTGTCCACAGTTTCAAAGAAATAAAGATAATAATCATCGTGGTGAAGGTAGCAATCGTAGATACCCTCCAAATCAGTATAAAGAAAGGCGTGATCCATCCCGATCAGAGGAAAATCAGTTAAACTAAAAAAACCCATTGTTGTGAGTCAAACAGTGGGTGATGATAAATATATGCCAACTAAAATTATGGATAATGCTATTGGACAGTGTCCTGAAGGGATTATTTATATTGAAGGGGTACAGTTACCATGCTTCTTAGACAGTGGTGCGGAAATCTCCACTGTCACAGAGTCATTTTACAATCAATATCTTAAAAGTAAAGAGGTGGTACTCACTGATGTATCTGATTTAATTACGGTTTCTGTAGCCAATGGAATGGAACTTCCCTTTCTAGGATATTTTGAAACTGATATCAAGCTTTCAAGTATCATTTTGAGCAAAATGGGTTTTTTAGTTGTTAAAGATCCTATTGGGGAGCATATCACCAAAAGGAAGCAACGATTACCTGGAGTTTTGAGAAGTAATATCCTACGGTTTTTTCATCAGGTCATGTTGGACAATCCTGGTCAAATTCAAAATTTAGTCCAGGTTCAGGAACATAAATCCTGGTTACAGGTACTGTCTTTGTTCGGAGAGTTACCCGGAGTGACTCCCGGGATAAATGATTAAAAAGTTGGTGTTGTTCGCGTTGCCGGAAGATATCCTATTTGTGTTCCAGCAGGGACTTCCCGGATTATTTCAGGTTCAGCTATGAACTGTCCTAAGGTTGCTTGTTATCATGCCTTGGTGGAATATTCTAGTGTATTAAGTCATCTTCCAAATGGAGTTTTAGTTAGTCCTGGTTTGGTTCAAGTGACGAATGGTTATGCACCCATTAGAGTAGCGAATTTTTCCAATGACGATATATACTTACATCGGGGACAAAGAATTGGTTTATGGAGAAGAAATATCCTTGTACAAGAAAATAACAGTAATGTCAAGTCACAGTCAGATGTAGTTGTTCCTACTGAATCAGATATTGATAATCTTATTTCCCAGTTACATGTAGGGGAAAATCTTACTGCAGGTCAGAAGGAACAATTACGAGTAGTGTTAAGGAAGTTTTATTATGTTTTCAGTAAAGGGGATCATGATTTAGGATACTGTGATATAATCAAACATTCCATTACCTTGACAGATTCAAAACCCATCCGACTTCCTCACCGACGAATTCCTCCTAATCAATTGCAACAAGTACAAGAATATGTAAACACCCAGTTGAAAGCGGGAATTATTAGACCTAGTAAGTCTCCCTATGCATCTGCAGTAGATCTAGATAACAGACAATTTTAAGCTATCAACACAATGCCTAAAACCAGCAAACAAAGCCATGTATTGGCTTTAAACATCTTGACAAAGAAGCTTTTCTTATACTATACATGAGATACATACGTCCACATTTGGAATACTGTGCATCATACTATGCCAAAGATATAAACCAGTTAGAATAAATACAAAAACGATGTTCGAAATTAGTAAAAGACTTACATAGTAAGAACTAGGAAAATAGGTTAAAAGCACCAAACCTCACAACATTAAAACAATGAAGAATTAGGGGTGACCTCATTGAAACCTATAATTTAATTACAGGAAATGAAAATATAGACAGTAGTCAGTTTAAAAATGCACAAGCAAAGATTCAATACACAGCTAAGACAACTTTTTCAGCTGTCGTATTGTGAACTTGTAGAACCAGTTGCCCAATAACATAGTTTGTGACAATAATGTCAATGCCTTCAAGAGCGCATTAGATCATTATTGGCGAAATATGGACATCTAAATAGGCTACGTCCAGTATACACAACTCTAACTCTCAAGAAAGCAGGACTTGGTGTAATACGGACATGGGGAAGCTAAAGATTTGGGGTGAAGACAAGACGCAAACATGGTCAAAAGTGAAGACGGACTGATTACAGTGTAGGATGTTTATACTACTATAGCCACAGAATACAGTAATCGTACATGTATACGCAGCTAGTTGCGTTGACGTTGACGGTTCTCCTAAATAAAGAGAGGTGGTATCTACATAACATAAATTACGATGATAAAATTTCCCATTTATACGGCTGTAACAAGATGAAGCACTGGGACATCAATTAATGACAAATTTTCATATATACATTTTTAATTGTCTACTCACATATAGTACGAGCTTGTGTGACTCCGATTTATCTACGAGTACTAAGTAGTCGCACAAATAAGAAATTCATAGAGTTACCTCCCTTAGCAATTTAGAGTTAACTCCATAGATATTAATATGTTGACTAGATCGCTTATGCACATACCCTCATTATGGGGATTGTTGACGCGACCGTCGCTGACGGGAGTTCAGTAAACCGCAATTGCACATGACCAGGTATTCGTTGACTGCCTAAGGCTGAAGTCGGGTTTCTTGTCGAGGTACCCCACTAACCCCTATCACATATCCGAACGACCAAGAATATAATCAGACAACGGTATCACGTGGTAAAAATGTGTATCACGTGGTACAAATTCTACTCGATTACTCCTGCTTCAAGTGAAAGTAAAAGTGTGCGCATGTGTAGATAGGCAAAGCAACCATGTGATACTACTGATCGGCGTACTGCGACAATGCACCCGAATACAACCCATGGCAGATGATCTGTTGCATATATAGCCTTCAAAAGGGTCACGATTCGCTGTCGGTAATTTGAAGAGAAATTGAACAGAGGCAAATTTATATATTTTTGTCAGAATTGAAATTGTAATGGCTATTATAAGCTGACACTTTTTTTCGACTACATACTAGAATCATTAACCAAAACATTATTTGAAGACTATACATCCTGTGAGAAAATACTGAACTCTGAAATGTCGCTTTCTTCTTTATGAGTGATACGCCCCCTCTGGCAGGTACAGCCTGGAATGTCTCAGGTGTCGCGGATAAGTAACGATAAATAACTATAACAATAATAACAATAGTAATAACGACATTGAGAGGTCCTCATAGTTTTTAGGATACACGGGCAATAATGTGCCATATACGCAGATAAAACGTAACATCCATGATAGTCTGTATGTTGATGTCTAGTAAACTTGAATGTTGCCGAGAATTATACTATGTAGTTTTTGGGTGCCGTGTTTGGTAGCTGCAGTCTGTCTCAGTACACATAATAAACGAGGTCCTTCTTCTTCTTTTCGATCGCTGGTATCACACTTGGAGAGCCGTTCTCAAGGTGAAATCTGTGGTTTTCTGCAGTTCTTCCGCAGGTCCATACAGCTTTTCAAGAAAAGAGGTTGACAAAGGCCAGATCTCTTCTCTCAGCAGCTTATACGTACTGCAACATTGAAGTATGTGCTCTGTGGTCTGTTCTGCTTCTCCACAAGGACAAGCGGGCGATGTCGTAAGGTGGAACCGCCTGTACATGTGTTGGTTTAGTCTGTTATGCCCAGTTCTGAGACGAAAAATGGTCACTTGCTCTGGCCTCGAGAGATGATGGTAGGCATCTTCTGATTGAGGTGTTCTATAGAGTGACTTGATGATAGTCTTCATCTCTGTATGGAGTAACCATGTTTTCTGTCTGATTCTCTTCTGCACCCACCTTTGCCATCTTGTCTGCTTCCTCATTTCCTTGGACTCCACAGTGTGAGGGGATCCACTGCAATGCTATCCGAAAGCATTTGATGGTTTGTAGTGCTTCTTCAAGTTGTGGCAGCTTACCTTTGGTGATAGCCTCAAGGACGTAGCGGGCATCAGATAAAAAGACAATCTGTGCAATAGGATCTGCTGTTCTGCTGGTGGTATTATCTGCATGGACCAGTGCTTCGACTTCAGCTCTGTAGTTTGTGCAGTGTTTGCCTGTCGGTATTGCAGCTGACTCATGTTGTCCGAGGTCCTGAGAGATCTTTTTGATCTGCGTCTGTAGGCTGTGGTTCGTCAGTAGGTTTGCAGGAAGGTTTTGATGTGTGCAGGCCAGAATCAGCTGAAGTAGGGTCTCACTGTTGAGTTGAATGGTCAATAGGCTCATTTTCTCAACTGTGGTCTCGAATAGATGCTTTAAGTATGGTTGTCTAGTAGCAGCAACACTTTCACGGGACGCAACAAAGTGGAGCCTGGTCTCTGTCTCCTTATTGCACAATTTACAGATTGAGGAGACAGAACCATTCCTGTCAAATTGAACATTTGTGGTCTGCAATGTTATGGCACCACAGAAAACTTTTGCCTTGATTCTGGCCTTCATTGTTTCTGCGTGTGTGGAGGATGAGCCACTCCATACTGATGCAGACATGCTAAGCTGCGGAGAGACTGCTGACATGCATCGTAAGCTGCATTGTTCGTGAGATCTTCAATTCGAGATTGGGAAAAGTATCTTGTATGTATTGGGTAGCCATTGGCGTAGTGATTTCCACCAGAATATGGTGGTAGAGAGAATTGAAACTTAAAAGGACACGAGCGTTACTCTCCTCATACCAGACAATATTAATTCACGTAAAACGAGATGATATAAAGACTATAGTAGTCTTATGACAAGTAGTTAACAGAAAAATAGTCCCTCTGAATTCGCCATAAAATTCAAATCTGTCGCACATCTGTTGCACACAAAATGAGGTCAAGAATTTGCTGACATTGCATGGCTATTGATATCACACGAACCACTGGGTGGATCAAGTCCATTTTAATGTCTGTATTAAGCTAGTGATACAGAGATTAAGATGTTACCAAAATCAACACGATCCACAGTGTTCCTTTTACAGTCGGCTACGGAGACAAAAGTTAAAGTTAAAGTTAAAAATATTACAGAAGGCAGGCAATACCTTTATGTTCTGCTCTATGTCAGAACGGTTATACATATATGCAAATATAACTGTACAAATTCCCTTTAACAAGGCAGATATATACAACTGGTCAACAGACGACCCTATACAAGCTATTGTACATGTTATACTGCACACATGTATAACTTCCGCAAGCTACAGCCGAACGTTGCCAGTGCATCAATAAAATAAAATACATATACTGCCAGAGCTGTGCTGGAGTCAGAGTACAATAGGCTTAAATGCCAAGGATTGAATCATGACAGGTGCATCTACAGATAGTCCCATATGAATCGTCAGTGTGTCCGTATATCAGACATGTGAAAGCTGGTCTGCTGACTTGAGACTTTTTGTCTTGGCACGGTGGTCCAGTGGAAAGATGTCTGGTTGCTGATGCTATGCGGAGTTGCAGTATGGCGGTTTGATCCCCGACCGGGGAGATGGTGATCAACAGATTAAACTAATGGGTGCATGACTGTCGGCTGGATAGCATGTGGAAATTGAAGCAGTGCATCAATAAAATAAAATACATACATACATTAGACTAGGCCAAGATGTATCAAAATTTATATTTTTGTGATAGGCACTGAACCCGTGCCCCATCTCTATTGATACGCTATACCTTGCATGACCTATACTCGATTAAAGATACCCTGACATATATAATATTATCTAGACAGGCACAGAACCCATGCCCCATCCAGAAATGCAAATTACAGCAATATTGCACGCAACATATCCTACTATATTAGTTGGACAGGCACAGAACCCATGCCCCATCCATAGTATCAAATTACAGTACACAGTTAGATTACAATCAATAGACAGGCACAGAACCCATGCCCTGTCCATAATATCAAATTACAGTAGATAGTTAGATTACAATCAATAGACAGGCACAGAACCCATTCCCCATCCACAATTGCAAAATACAATAATAATTGCACAGAACATGCCCTAAGGTATTGTCTAGACAGGCACAGCACCCATGCCCCATCCATAATAACACAATACATTAATAGTATACAGAACATGCCCTAGTTTTATTCATTGGACAGGCACAGGACCCATGCCCATCATAATAACAACATACAGTATAGGTAATTGATTACAATCAGTACAGCTAGGCGCAGGACCCATGCTCTGTCCAAGTTGAGAGCCTATTAGGCATACAAGAACTTGACTCCATATAACTCATACAAACTATGTGGTATGGTACAAGTATTCACCACCAACTCTAGGTACATAGAGTTTAAACTGAGAGATCATCATCCATGTACTGTTAGACATGTAGTTAAAACCTGAAGTCTGTCGTGTAATCAAACTTTACTTCTTGGTCCTTCCTAAATTTGTCTAGTCTTCTTTCAAGACATTCAATACTTGGCGCATTGACCACTTCATATGAGAGACTATTCCAGACATCAGTAACTCGGTTGACAATGTCAAGTCTAGCATAGAGTTTCTGCAGTTTGTAGCTATGTCCTCTGGTGTCCAGACTGTTAAACTTGAAAGTATTCGTAGTGACAGATTTATCATATGAAGGGTGGTTAATCTTGTACACTTCAATAACATGACCTCGCAGTCTCCTGTATTTCAATGTTGGCAGCTGGAGTTTCCTCAGTCTCTCTGGGTAGCCTAAGTGTGTCAGCATTGGCACGCACTTAGTGGCTCTCCGCTGAACATTCTCTAAAGCCTCAATGTCACCTTTCATGTAGGGTGACCACACACTACCAGCATATTCCAGCTGTGTTCTGACAAAGGCGTTGTATAATAGGTTGAAACTGGACTCATCCAAGTAAGTATATGTTCTGTGAATAATTGCCATTATACTTGTTTTGCATGTGACTTCTGAAGTTCAAACGGTGATCAATTATGACTCCAATGTCTTTTTCCTTCTCTACTACCTCTAGCTCCACACATTCGCCTCCCTGGTCGTATAGGTTGTACGGCTTCTCAGATCTGGTGTCGCTAGTACCAATTTCCAGCACTTTGCATTTTTCTGGATGAAAGGGTAGCAGCCAAGTCTCAGCTTGGCTGATGGACTGGGTCCTGATATGTCTGGTCTGTGTAACAGTCTAGTCATTGTGATGACGTAATAAGATGGCCAGTCAATACATCATCATCATCATCATCATCATCATCTGATGCGACGTTGGAGGCCCGTGCAGGGCCTATTGTCGATTTATACAGTTCACACACTACAACTTAGGTTGCGCAGTGTGCGGATAACGGTTGGGTGTTTTTTTTAGGGTTTTTTTTTACCCTTTTGCTTTTTAGTGTTTTTGCGAATAGGGTATATATCACTAATTCAGTGATATTGACATATGTACAACTTTCGACTGTACATGTATGTACATATTTACAGCATATGACCGGTAGGCCTAACCCACCTAGCTGACAGTTGGCCAATTAACAGTGGCAATATAGTTTATTGCTACTTCTGGAGTGGTAGGACACCCCCCCCCCCCCCCTCTCACCTTAACTCTTTGCTTGAGAGAGTATATACAATTATTTACAATACACATGTAATGTTACATGGGTGGCCGGTAGGTCTAACCCACCTCATATCCATTAGGACAGCTTATTTGGATGGTAGGGCAATCCCACCTTTAGTGTGGGCATGCGTACTGCCATGGTTACCTTATTGCCACCCTGTGCTAGTAGTAAGATTCCCACTTATCCTATTCGTTATGGCAATACATACAAGTATATTGGCTGCAGGCAGCGATGGTGATGTTAAACCACACATACACAGCTGGAGAGGTAAGACATGCCCACCTTACTATTGTGCTTGTGGTGTCCCTGGATGACACCTGACATGCCATTCAGTTGCTAGTGCAATCCCTTCTGACCTGGTTGCTGATTGTGGATGGGGAATTTGGTGTGTTAGCTGCAGACTAGTAATAGATCATGGACCTGGACAGTGTTATACATTTTGCAGGTGGGGCTGACCCACCTCACCGATCATTACGCTTTTGTTATGGCTGTAGGCATTTCGGGTACATATGGAGTTGGGTTGGTAGGATATGCCCACCTTATCCACTCAATTGGGTTAAGAATCTGTTTTTGTTGCTCGTGTAGTTACTTAGGGTTTACTAACAGTTGGTATGACAGTGTTGCTATGCTTTGAATTGTGACTGTGAATCTGGCATTATTGGTCAACTGGTAGGACAAACCCACCTGGTCTGGCCGCTTAGGTGAATGGGACATTAACTGGAGTGGTATTGCCTTGTGGCATGTGCTGACTATGGAGTTGATCGACTGGTTTCCTCGATGGTGGGATATTCTGGGAGGTCATGGCTTCTGAGCACGTCCGGAAGATCCACTGCATATAAGTACGCAGACCAGTATTTGTCTAGACGGTTTTTGAAGCAGTCTAATGTGGGTGCTGAGACAACATCCTCAATGAGGGAGTTCCAGTTGTTGACGCCCCTATTGCTGAAGGTGTGCGAACGTAGCGATGTGTTTGAGTGGTGCTTTTTGAGTTTGAGGCTGTGCCCGTATGTCTTAGTCGACTCTTCCAGGATCAGTCCATGAAGATATACATTGTACATGTTGTGTAGGAACTTGTAGGTCTCAATCATATCACCTCTGATTCTGTGGTATGAAAGGAGCCTACGTTCGTATGCCATGTCGTATATGGTCCGGGTACCAGTTTGGTCGCTCGCCTCTGAACGTTTTCTATCTTAGTTACATCGGTCTTGAATCTTGGGCTCCATATTATGTTGGCATACGCAAGTAGTGGCCTGACCCGTGCTATAAATAGTAGCTTAAACATTTCCCCATCGAGGTAGCGGAAGGATCGTCTGATTAGGCCTACTACTTGGTTTGCTTTGTTGGCAGCCATCTCAACGTGTTTATGGAAGCTTAGTTTGTCATCAAAGTTGACCCCAAGATCCATCTCACTAGATGTCACTTCCAACTCAATTATAGGTGTATTCTCGTAGAAGCCACGTCTCTATTTTTAGATCGCTTGAGCGGGTCATGAGCGATCTAGCAGGTATATACAAAATCCATGGTCTGCGCAATTATGTCATCACCCTTTGCTCATGATCGTACACGAAAAGAAGATGTAGAGGACGACGACCCTATAGAAAACATGATCAAGAAAACTGGTTGTTTAGAATTACACTATGCCGTTCAGGTACATATGGAAGGATAAAAGTTTTCATCCTTAGTTTTAATTATAATTAAGGTAACCAGTTTTCGTGTTCAAGTTCAATATCATTTTTTTCACGGTTTATGTACATTTAAACAGATACTACAGGCAGTGCAGCCAATGCAATGCCTATAAAATGATGGACCCCTTACAAATATATATCGCACTACATTACAAATAAGAGACACACAGAGAGGACAACTAAAAAGCATTCACAACAACTTACAATAGGAGGTTTTACGGAATTCCCTTATGACGTCATTTTCACGCGTGCGCAGATGACTGGCCTTCAAGCGTACGGCCAGCTGCTCAGTTTGGTTAGTAAACAACATTACACGGCCGCCGTTGACGCTAATCAAACCTATGCAAATTGCAATTTTGCGTCAGCTCTACTGGTAAAGTTGACCGAATTGACAATTCTAACATCAAATACTATTTTACTATACATTCTTAGAAATATATTATTGATTCTATGCACATTAGAAGGCAAAATACTACCGCGATGGTGTGTCAGAAATGGCCCACCCCATCAGTGCATGTGGATCCTGGTAGGCTATAGTACCAATACAAGCGGCTGCTCAATAGATAATGTTTACGAATGCGCCCAAGATGACTATATATGGCCATACTGTCATAATGATTATCAGTGTGTGCATAGGCGAGAGGGGGTGGGGGGGGTGTGGTTGTTAGGTGTGTACGTGTTTGTGCATAGATTTCAAAATTTGTTCTGGGGAAGAACCCTGTACCCCATATTTAGGTTGGCTTTGCATCCCCCCACCCCGCCCCAATCCCACCCTTGAGGTGGGTGGGGTGGAAGGTGGTGGACTGCATTAATTCCCACCTGCATCCCAGTAAATAAACAAGAGCCCAAGGGCCTGTGGCGCTCACCTGGACCATTAGCATTTGAACCATTTGGATTTAAATAGATATGATGGATAATTTTTGGAAAGATGGCCACCCAAATAATTTAGCAATCAAAATTCTAAATAGATATTCTAGCCTACCTTGATAGGGTCACTCTAACCAAATTTGTTTGAAATATGTCAAGCAACTAAGGTGAAGCATCGATTTGACAATTTCTGGTAAATTTGCCTTAAAATCTAAGTTTCACCAAAAATATTGATGAATCAAAATTCTGAATGGAAATCTGGAGCCAACTACCATAGGGTCCTTTCAGCCAAATTTGGTTGAAATCGCTCAGAATGGTAAGAAGCACCATTTTGACAATTTCTGGCACATTTTTCATAAAATCTCAGATTTTCACCCAAAAAATTGATGAATCAAAATTCTGAATGGAGCCTACGACCATAGGGTAATTCCAGCCAGATTTGGTTGCAATCACCCAAACGGTTAATGAGGAGTGGTGTTTTAAAGAAAAAGTTGACGGATGGATGGATGACCGACGGATGGTCGCTACGGCATAAGCTCACTTGGACTTTCGGGTGAGAAGGTGAGCCAACAATGACTAATTTCAATTTGATTATGAATTAATTAATCAATATACAGGAAACTACTCAGAGCATCTTATTTTCCAATTATTATAGGGGAAGGGGCATGCCACCCCTCCCTACCCCACCACCATTGGGAACCCCACCCAGACCATGACTGCTAGGTTGGATACACCCCATAATAGAATCTTAAATCCACCAAGACACAGTTGGTGAATTTACTATTAAACTCTCCAGACTTATGAGTGTTATTTTCACAAATTGTGTGTTTTGTGGGGTTAGTGACAAAAACAGAGGGTGGGGTAGGGATCATTAGACCCCTAAAAGTTTTAGATGGTGTGTGGAGGGGTAGAGGGAGGGTGGTGGCTAAGACAATTTCTTTTCCTGGCAGCAACCTTGAGAATGTATAATAGTCAGTAAATAAAATAATACTAAATACAGTCATACTCGGATAGCTGATCAGTACAATATATTTTAATATTCAACTGGAAAAACATCTGAAATTTACAGAGTAAACATGGTGAGGCCATATGCTGTGGGCCAGGGGCTGTGGGACCTGGCTCTAGGGCTATCTGTTCAGAATTATCCTTGCAATGGTGAGGATTGGTAAATTGACTTCTTTCAGGACATTACTACAGAAGCAATTGTTGGCAATCATTAAGAAATTTCAATTTTTTCACACAAAATGCACATTTACGCTTCAGACATCAAAAGGCAATTTTTAAAATTTACAACACATGGCTGGCTTGATTATGGAGCCAGGCATCTCAAGATCAATACAAATGCTGGTTTTGGACAATTTGGCCTTTAAAGTGTCAAAACCTACTCACTTTGTTATATTACATATGTTATACTATGTTAGGAGACAAAACTATGTTGATAAAATAATAAAATAATTGAAAGGAAATTGGGAATTAGTCATTCTTGGGGAAAAGCAACTCCAATTCTTAAAATTTATCCAATGTGGTAATTGAATTAGTACAACTTCCAATTACCACCAGTCCTGGTCATTGTTAAATTGAATCTGCTATCTAGAGCCTATAAATTTCCCTGTATGGGCAGAGTTACACTCCTGTCTGTCAGGAACTTGCTTCCCCATATCTAATTTTCAGCATTTTCTGAGTGAATGGTACATGGCTAGATACTCATACACCACAGGTATACTCCACTCCTATTTAAATATAAATTGGTTTCTATGTTTGGAAAGATGTGGGGGCCATATGTTCAGCAATGTTTTAATATGGAGTGAGTGATTCAAAACTGGCAATGCTACCTAATTTCTCTGAACCAATTCATGACATGACACATACAGATGCACACATGTAATTATCAAATGCTAAAACATTTTGTAGAACTTACACTGTTTGCATACACTGAGATAAACATTGATTGTTCTTTCTATACTATCTACTTTATCAAGCTAATGCAATCAGTCACCCATATTCTAAATGATGTAATTGTTTAAGTAATAATTTTTACTATTAGCTGTAGATTGTTAATGCAGAATTTGAAGTGGATGTGCGGCTCTACATGGGTGGTTCCCAGTTATTTTAACTACATACACACAATTTCTGCAATAGCAGTTGGTATCATGTCTTGAGGCCCAATAAAATAATAACCCAATCACATGCCCCTAGCAATTGAGGTAGGTAAATGTAGAGAATTAGCTTTCATGGTGAAGGTTAGGGTTTCTTTTACTATGTTTTTGCTAAGCATAGCAAAATAAAGCTAGGAAAATAAAAAAACTATGAAAATTCAATTAGTTTTACAATCAGTCCCGTCTTTTTATGTAGAAATATAAACAATGCAATATTTTTGGAAGCAGGTAAATTGTATCCATTGTTGCAGGTACATGTAGGTCATGAATCCTAGACATCCATATACTTTAACCCTTAAGGACATGTAGCTATTCATTAACCTTTTCACCGCTGAATTCCCCATGTCTAATTTTCAATGCTACAATACAGGAAAACTTGAATATTTTGAAATTAATTTGACTGGCAGTTGTTGCTGGCAATGGCTTCCAGCCAAATTAATTTCAGAATATTCAACAGAATAAGTTTTATACCATAAAGAATATACTTTTTCATTTGTCGGTGAAATGGTTAACTAAATACACAATTAAACATGATCAACATGTATTCAAAGTTAGTTAAACTTATTTATTTTATGCATATAGTAACTGTGACTTCCTCTTACAATCAGTGGTGCTGCCATTAGCTGACCAATTGTCTACCACCAGAAACGCAGGATAAAACCCCTTTCCAACCCACTCACCCCCAACCCCAACCTGTCTCATCTGCACCTCTAAATCAGCTCCTGCATGTCAAAATTCGACACACCCAGCTGGTTATCATACTATATCTCCTGTGAGCTAGGGATAATTAAACTGACTTAAACAAATGACAACACTGCTGAATATTTTCACATGAGTAAACTTCGACTAACACCCATCTGCTAACCCCCCCCCCCCCCGCCAACGCCCACACCCCCAACCAAACATGTACACAGTTATTGGTTGTCAATCGTCTAGAGGTATAATTTATCACCATTCATACCATCATTAGAACACTTATTTGAGCATGAACAGCACAAATGTCGCTATTCGCACACACAATGACCGAATGAGCAAGCAATTTGATGCACGAATACTGGTTCCAACATGGTATGAAAGCAGGAAATAAATCATTGCCCTCAATATCGTACACAAATAAAGTGGAAATTGAATATATTTCGCCAAACAATTATTATTTAGAGGATTAATGCTGTTTAAGATAAGATTTACAGCCAGCAAGATCAGTGTACTTTATCGCGTCAGTGGCCGCTTGACGGCCAGGCTTTCCCAGTTCTAAAAATAATGACGTAATGATGTCACGAAAAAACCTCCTATACATGAAAATACATATATGAAGAAATTAACATGTACTGTTTGTTATAAGACATGTTTGGGGTGGGGTTGGGGTGGATGTGCTCGCCATGGTTGATTACAATACATATCATACCATCTTTATGTATCATCATTAATGCTTAGGCCCGACCAATTTTATCACAACAAATTGGTATGGCCTTATGCTATAAGTAAAATTAGTATTATTGCGATCATCAACATAACCATTAACATAATTAATTAATTAATAACACTGTTGTTGTTGTTGGTGTCATTATTATTATTGATAACATCATTATCTTAATTATAGTCAACTGTTCCTAATTATCATCATAGACATAATTATGTACATCAGGAACATCATTAATTTAATTTGTGTTGTGACTGAATACATCTGCCCTGTAACAGCCATGGTGATCTTTGCATCATAGCCCTTGAAACACTGTTGATTGGGTATTAGGATTTTGTCACTAATTAATAGATGAGAATAGGTGTCCATTTTTGCTACAATGCTGGCCTCATGGCAGGTGTCTTCTCTGTCTATATTTGGCAGCTTTGTTACCAAAATGTACCCCTGTTTTGGTGACCATTGGGTTGATGTTGGGGACTTGCAGTGTGGCAAGGGTTATTTCAGTAGTTTCCTATTAAAAGGTTCTTTACAGTTTTCTTGTATGAGGTCTTAGTTAAAATTTGTGTGCGAACGTTTGCATCTGTATTATTTCATAATTTTATTGCGTGTGGAGGGTTTTCGTTGAAAGTTCAAAGTTCAAAATTGCTTTATTTCATGGTTTTTCTATACATGTAAATAGAATCTAAACAGGCAGTCCATCAAAGGCATGGCCTATTGAGCGATGGACTCCTTACACACATTACAAAACATTTATACACATATATATGACACACAAGACAGTGGCACAGTGACAGAATGCTAAAAAGCTACCTTGATATGAAAGCTTATACAGGGACGTGACTACCTTTCTGGGATTATTAGCCAGTAAATCGGTGTATGACGAAAATGACCGCCGGCTAAAGTGACCATGCCCGGGACAAGAATGACCGCTATTATGGCGATAATGACCGCGACTACAACATAAATGACCGCCACTGCGAATTTACATTTTGACTTCTATTACCTGTTATAATATAATGTATATAAATATAATATGTTATTTTTGTAGGTGATCGTTGTCTCGTTTTAATAATACCATAGATATAGATATTCGTAGAGCTAACTGTTGGATATTTAATAATACCATAGATATAGATATTCATAGATCTAACTGTTGGATATTTAAATAATATGACTCAAGTCAAACTAGTTTGTCAATATCCAGACTGGTTAACAGAGAGAGCGCTGCGAGAGAGAGAGAGAGCGCTGCAGGAGAGAGAGAGAGAGAGCGCTGCAGGAGCGAGAGCTCTGCGGGAGAGAGAGAGCTGCGGGAGAGAGAGAGAGACGAAACCAAGTTTGAAAAGATAGGCTAATAGAGATTATAAGAGATTATAAATTAATCTTACCTGCAGCAACTGGTGCCTGACATACATTGCATACCCAGTCAATAAAACCACGTCGACAAGCGGCACAGTACTCGTCCTGGGATAAGCCTGTCCCACAAGTGCGATGCTGCCATTGCTGACATACATCGCACTGAAACGTCTGCTGATGACCACCGACTTCAGCTCCACAATGAATACAAGCAGAAGACGTCTTTGTAGTTTGGTGAACAACGGTCGATAGATTTGTGAGTTCTCCTTCGATCAATACTCACCATTCTGTTACTTCTGATATACAGCTGGCGTTGACAGCTGGCTCTAGGACTATAGACTTAGAAAGCTTTACCGACTCCTTGGAACCGGGTACTCGGCTCCCAACTGCCGAGTACCCGTCTACCATAGAGCTCATTCTTGTTTGCATAGCAACAAGAGCTATACATGCTTTTTGCAGTGGAAAGATTGAGAAATAAAAATCTAAGTCTTTGTGTAACTGTGATTGTGATAGCTAGTGACTCTCTTGCAAGGATAATTGGATAATATGGATACCGCCGATGATAACCAGGTCGTATATTTCCTTATTATTCCATAGTTAAAAGACTTAGGTCTCTAAATTTCGTTGTGTCGCATGTTCCAATTTCTGACCCCAAAGAATCTGGGACGTGTGTTAACAACGAAATATGCCGGATGGTCGCCTTCTTTAACCCCAACAGGCGATCGGCAGATATGAAAATAGGTGTTTGCTACGGTATTTGTAACACGAATATCGGCTGATGTCGTTCTCCGTAAGATCCGAGCGGGTGACGTCACACCCGTGGTGCTCGGATGTTTATGTGAAGACAATTTTTTCATTAATTCGCGCATCTTGTTCAGGGTGCGGCGTACTAAAAATGGTACCAGAAAACTTTGGAATGTTCAAGTTTTGCGTGTTATCACGATCTGTTTGCAATGATCGGTGGTTTCAAAATTCTTGATTAGATGTGTGGTCTGCGGTTTTACCGTGTGCTACAGCAGTTTGTTTACATTTTGTTGTTTTGGCTTTCAGTAGGAGTATAATTTATATTGATTGGTAAATATACCCCGAATGCTATGCGATATGATTCCTGGAGCCGTGATACATCCTGGAGGATCAATTATGGGTGTATTTATGCCTGCTTCGTTCTTGTCGTCATAATCAATGCGATCTTTGCTGTAATGTTGCGGGGTGGGGTGCGGGAGGGTTACAGTTAATTTATGGTCAAATTATTTGAGAATAAATTGTCTGCCTTCCATCCGTGTCTCGTTCCGCTTGCTTATTGTAGGTTTGTGCTTATTTATAGGCCAAGCCAGCCCCGCCATCAACTCCGTACGGGTCCTATTTAAGGACCATGTCTGCTTTAGATGTACTGCATGTAACCTTGATAGTAGGTGTAATGTGTGCGCAGTGTGGTCCGCGGATATGATGTTGAAGTTCCTTGCCCAGAAGGATTTGGCTGGGTCTGACGCGGGGTCAGGCGGTCCGAGGTTAAATCATGGAGCATCCTGTTCGGCCGGTGGGGGCGCTCCACGTCCTCAGCTGGAGGTGGCGGAGATGGCACCGCCGGCGTGGTTTGGTCCGGCTATGCAGGGCTTTCTGCATAGCGTTCTGCCCACGCTGGTGTCGTCCCTGCTGCCGAATGTTGTTGGGCAGTCGCTCGCCATGCTTGGTACGGACCCTGTCCTTGGACAGGGTTCTGGACTGGTCACCGAGGGAGCCGTCTCGTACGGCCCCCTGGCAGTCCCGTCGGGCTCCGGCCTGACGGGTTCTGTCTCTCTGCGGCCACCTCCGGGTGGTCCAGTAGCGGTGGCCGGTCCGTCAGGCATGGGAGCCGTCCACCAGGATGGCTCCACGGTTTCTTCGTCTAGTGACGACTCTTCGGGGTCCGAAGATGAGGAGGAGAGGTTGCTGCGGCCTGTGATGCCACGGGTGGAGAAGATGGAGGTCGATTCCGTCCTGGACGGACCCATCCTCCATCTGTCTGGCTTGGGGCAAGCCAGGGCAGCGGCTCCGCCCGTGGTTGAGGCCAATCTGGTACCAGGCACCGGTCCCGTGACGGTTGGTTTGACGCCAGTCGGCACGGTGACTGGTGTGCCGGGCCGGGCGTGGTACTCACCTATCTCACCTGTTTGGCCACGGTTCCGCGTCTGCTATGGGTCCGCACAGTTTTCCGTGCAGACCTACCCCATGGACTGGTGTTCATGGGGTGGCGGCGGAACCGTTTGGTGCCGGAGTGCCTGGCATGTCAGCCGCGGCTCCTCGCCGGGAGGCCGTGGCTGGCAGGTCCGTGAACGCGTCAACGGGTGACGTGTTCACAGGTGTGTCCTCCTCGGAAGTAGACTGGTCGGAAGCTCTGGCTTGGCTAGCCAGGGTTGACCCGTCTGTGGTTTCGGCCACGGCCGAGGAGGATGCGCCCCGTCCGTCGGTTGCATCGATTCGGATGGGGATCTTGCCCGCAGCCCGGATCCAGTCTGTTGGACTGGATCCACGGTTCATAGAGTTGTTGGATGCTATTTATAGCAAGCAGCTCCTGACCAAGGGCCAGCTCCCTGCGGCCTCCAGGGAGGTGCGGGCAAGGTGTCGTATTCCACGGGGGGAATACGACACATATGGTGTGGTACCGTCGGTCACCGAGGATGACCGATGGGTTCTGGGCGTTCAGAGTGCTGGAGCGGGTGTCCCCGGTCCGGCACTTGTGGATAAGTCCCAGGCGCACCACGAGGAAGTCCTGTCCCTATGCGATGAGGGTGTGCGGGCAGCTATGAGTGCTGTCAACCATTCCTATCGCCTTCTTCAGTCGGTGTGGGCTGAAGCGGGGGCAGGCCACCCTGTGGCGCTTACGTGCGTCAATGACGGCTTGGTGCTGTCTATGGACGCACTGGTAAGGGTGCAAGCACGAGCGACAAAGTCCAGGAGGCAAATGGTTCTTGACCATATGCGTCCGGCTACGGCAGTCAGGGAGCGTCTTCTTGGGACGCCCCTGACAGGGCCTAGCATCTTCGGTGGCCAGGCGCGGGCCATCTTAGAGGACACTGCCAGCATCACGCAGAATCGGTTGGCGGTCAACCTACAGCTGGAGCTAGTGCGACAAGCGCACGCAGTAGGGGCTGTAGGGAAACCGCTAGCTGGCCAACCTTCGAAGAAGCAGAAGGGCAAGGCAAAAGCCAAGCCTGCTGCGACTTCTGCCTCGTCTGCGTTTTCTCAGCCGCCGCCGACTAAGAAAGCCAGCAAGGTTGTGGAGGCCCCTACCCTCCCCAGTGTTGCTCCTGATCGCCCTAGAGGCGGGAAGGGTAAGGGTAAGTCCTCCAAGGGCGGAAAGAAGGGAGCGGATCGTACCTGAGGGCACGAAAGCTCCCTTCATATCCGCCTGGACCGCACCTGTGCGACAGGAACAGCGGTGCCAGTTATACCCGCCGAGCCAAGACCGAAATGGTTTTCTCTCTCTCTCTCGTTAAGAAAGGGGGGGGGGAGCGGACCGCGAGCCGGACAACCCCTTTAGACGTCGAGGCGTCTATGATGGGTGGAAGGCTCATGCGTTTCCTCGAGGCCTGGCGAGGTGTGACGTCAGACAGTCTGGTCCTGGGATGGTTATCCCAGGGGTACATGCCGGAGTGGTGGGACTTTCCGCCGCAGAATCTGTCTTTGGCACCTGTCTGGACACCCGTACCACGGGACCCAGACAAGTTAGAAGCCGTTCAAAACGAAGTGTCGGGTTTGCTTCTGAAGGGAGCAATAAAACCAGCGAACCAGAACACTCCGGGCTTCTATTCAAATATGTTCCTTGTCCCCAAGAGCACGGGGTGATGGAGACCCATACTCAATCTCAGGCCATTAAATTGGTTTATCCATACGCCTCGGTTCCAGATGGAAACACCGAGATCGGTAATGGCGGATTGAGGAAGGGAATGTGGTGTGTGTCGATCGATCTGAAAGATGCATACTTCCACATTCCTATGAACCGGAGTTGGCACAGGCTTCTGAGATTTGCGTTTCAGAATCAAGTATGGGAGTTTACTGTTCTCCCGTTTGGCCTGTCGACAGCTCTGAGGGTTTTCACAAGAGTGGTCCTTGCGGTGACAGCGTTTCTCAGAAAAGAGAACGTGGCGCTACACACCTACATAGACGACTGGCTGCTCAAGGCAGACTGCAGCCAGGTTGAACGTGGATACTGCTCTGACTCTGAAGTTACTTTCAGATCTAGGCTGGATACTCGACAAGGAGAAATCCGAGTTGACGCCCACTCAACATTTCGTTTATTTGGGGATGCGATTCGATCTCGAGGAGGGCAGGGTTTACCCATCAGAGCCCAGAGTTGTGGCTCTGTTAGCCATCCTCGAGAGTTTTCGATTGGGAAACCACATTCAGGCGAGGCGGTTTCTTCAGATGCTGGGCATGATGGTCTCCATGGAGCAAGTGATCCCGTACGCTGCTCTGATGCGAAGACCTATCCAGTTGTATCTGATGTCTCTGTGGAAACAGAGAACAGAACCCCTGTCAAAACTGGTGCCAGTTTTGGAGCCGATAATATCGCATCTCGTATGGTGGAAACAGCGTCAGAATCTCCTGGTAGGGGTTTCGCTGCACCTACCTCGCCACCAGCTGTCCGTGTACACGGATGCGTCGCTGGAAGGGTGGGGTGCCTGCCTGGATGCACACCAGGTCTCGGGCACATGGACTCTCCTGGAGAGTCAGCTGCATAGCAATCTGTTGGAAATGATGGCAGTGGAACTGGTGTTGGAAGAGTTTCTTCCGATGATCAGGGGCAAGGTGATATTGATACGGTCGGACAATTCGACGGTAGTATCATACATAAATCGCCAAGGCGGGACCAAGTCACCCACACTGTGTATCAAAGTGAGAAAAGAACCTAAAGCATGCATGGTCGAGCGTGAGGATGACAACCAGATTGTGTCACTGATGGCCGGACCAGTGAATGGTTGGAGGCGGTACGTCTGAAGTCCAATTATCATAAGGTAATTCATTAGTGAGAGTTTTTTGTATTATGTCTATATATCATGTTCATTCATCTTATATATTCATGCTCATTCCCAGGCTAATACATGTGGATATGCAAGGAGCAGTTAACCCTCTTGGCATATTTGTGTTTCAGGCGAGATACATGTTCGTGAGTTGTCTCCATTTTCTTAGGAGAAAAAAGGGTGGGTGGGGCAGTGACGCGAATGTGATTCGGTTCCGATAACTTGACGGTCCTTTTAGGTCTCCGTTAGTCAAGTTGTTAAGTCTAAATCTTTCTCCAAGGGGCAAAAGTAGCATTTATGGCTTGCCCCTTCCCACCAGGTTACTGATCAAATCTGGTGTATATCAGAAGTAACAGAATGGTGAGTACTGATCGAAGGAGAATGCAGGAAATTTCAATTTCCCTTTCTCCGAGATCTAACAATACTCACCATTCTGTTACGGACCCAGCCTCCCAGCCCCACGGAGGCAAGCCATGGATTTCTCTTGTTTGGTGGCTATGCAAACAATATGAGCTCTATGGTAGACGGGTACTCGGCAGTTGGGAGCCGAGTACCCGGTTCCAAGCAGTCGGTAAAGCTTTCTAAGTCTACAGTCCTAGAGCCAGCTGTCAAGGCCAGCTGTATATCAGAAGTAACAGAATGGTGAGTATTGTTAGATCTCGGAGAAAGGGAAAGTGAAATTTCCTGCATTTTGGACAATACAGCTACCATATGGAGAAAAAAATGCTGAACGTTCGAGGTTGTCAGAATGGGGAACTGTTTTATTGTCATTTTCTTGTTTTTTCTCGGGTAATGGTGGTGAAGTTTTCTTAGACTGGAGCTAGTTGTGATGGCTTAGTAACTGAAGCATCAATTGGAAATATGCATAAGTTATTGAATAATACTAAGCATATACTCATTGATTTTGATAAAAATGTGCTAAGAACAGGCACTGCGCTATTGACATTTGAACCACCTTGTATAAATATAATAGACGACGGGGAAGAATTTCCAATATTTGGAACAAAAAATGTATGCTTTGTATTTAAAATACAATGATTTAAGGGCAGATGATAAAAAGGAATAAGAAAATCTGTCATCTTTTACATGCTAAAGCGGATTTATTGTTCACTTAACATTTTAATGTGCATTTTGAAGGAAAACACAGTAAGCCTTACTGATAATTACTGTACTGTTTGACTACAGAATTATGACGTCACGAGAACGGGTGTTGCTACACAGTACATGCATAATGAAAGTTCACCGAAACAGAGCCTCACCGAAACTGGATACTCCATGATAACGACTTTTCGTAAAACAATTTCACAAATGTTATGCTCCAACAGTTTGCAAAGTAAAATCTGTATATGTTTACTCCGCAAATTCCAATTGGATGTCCTGCGAAGTGTGTACTATTGCGGGCATGTAGTCTGAACACGGCCTGAGAAGTCGCTATGCTACTCTTTCTCAGTCCGAAATCACCCCATTCGCTACTGTGGTGCATTTCCCTGGTCGGATTTACAGAGGCCGATAGCGATCGATTAAGCTCGCTTATGTCTCAAAAACTTGACTGTATAACTAGAATATCATCGGAAAAACATTTAGAAAATCTTTATTCAATCATTTTACCAAAATATGCACTCATTTTATGGCAAATAAAAACGACAATGTTTAGTTACGAAAATGGATGATAAATAGGCGGTTGGAGACTTTGGGCTATCTGGATTCAGGAATCCAACAGGCAGCAGGGTTGGGGTCAATTCCGAGTGGAATTGGAATTGATCAGTCAATTCCAATTCAATTCCGGAATTGGAATTGATAAATCTGAGGACACCAGAATTGGAATTGATAAATTTTAAGACACCGGAATTGATAAATTCTAATTCAATTTCAATCATATTTGTCATAGATTTACTGAACATTGTTGGCTATAAAATGTACATGTAGTATCTGTATATTATACACTGCTCTTTATATGCCCTTAATACATTTCATACTAAGTGATCTATATGATACCGTTTACCACATTTCATTCTATATGCAGGTTGATGATACGGTACAGCTCAGAGTTAACTTAACATAAAATGTGTCTGCAACGCGTGCAGGACGCGTACATAGCGGGTCTATTGTAAAATAATTGATGCATCGCTTTCCCGTTGTGAACGGTAAAACAATGCGGTGTGAAAGTAAAACAAATGGTTTGGAAACAGTTTGACAATGTGTCAGAACTTATTACACAACGCATTTATGATATTGGCTAGACAACTCGTTTGAAATCTGATAATGTGAAACGCGTTCATAATTACGCCGTGCTGGTATAATGACATTATGCTAGTCGACCAAGATGGGCAACCGATTACTCGGACATACACACATTATGCAATTATATTTTGCAAGGGTACCGCACATTTTCGCGAAATTCCTGTCATGATTTTAGGGGGAGGCATCATTCAATGTTTAATAATTGGCAGTATGTCGCAATATCAGTTCCGATACAGCTGCCTGGTAACGTAAACATTCCATTCTTACAGAACAAAATGAACTCGGTTAGTTATTCACTGCCTAAATTCACCACTAATGAGAAATGCCTCGCGCGACTGTCTTGCCGATCGATAATTATGTGCAGTCGTAGATTCTCGGAAAAGCATAGCCGTAATTTGATTGTCTTGCTGGACATCTGATGTCATTATGAATGAATGAAAATTACTATCATAGTAAGATTTTGATCACGTATCTCGTTGTCATTCATAACGAATTGATGACGTGATTTATTTTAACCAGTCTCAGAGCGTCTCTGAGCGACTCACGATCAACAATGGTGGAATGCAAAATGTACACGTATTCGCGGTGCCGCTTTTAAAAGCAATAAAGCAATATCTTAGCAGCCACTTTGACTTTTAAATTAATAAAACAAACAATGTCTGGTTCATGACATATAGTGAAATTAGCTCCCTGACTATTTATAATGTTAACTTTCACAGGTTTATTAAGGCGCTATTTATCATCTAGCTATGTTATTGCTCATTTCTTCGGCCTGGTTCCCGAGTGAGGCAACGACAATGTGTTATACTCGGCTACATTACATTGCAATATAGTGAATCCGAAAGCTACCGAATGTCACAAAAAGAAAATCATTAAATCACTACAGGCGTTTTATTTCCGCGAAAAGCCAATGAGATATCGGTACATGTTACAGCTTTAGGGGCGCATAGTATTTCATAACTAGCCCTGAACTAGTCTTTTCATGTAGAGCACCGATGGGGATATTGCGGTAGCGGACACGAATCTGCTAATTTGTGCGTCATATTATCAATAAATACCACACCATCTGCATGTTTTAATAAAAAGCGTCTACATTAGTCGAGCATTGGTACACATAAGCTATATTTTGACATCTGTAATCCATAATTTTGCGTTTATTCGATGTCTGTTCATCGCGAACACAGGTGATGCTTTGAAGTGATAATGAAGTTGCTTATGGACAATTTTCACTACGATTAACCTATGTCAAATCTCCAGTCGGCATGTTTCGCTGCGCTGGATCTTTATAAAAGTTAAATGCGAAACGAACCGATGCTTGCGATTCTTGCACTAGATGCAAAACGTTCAGGGGCGCATCGTTACATTAATTCTCAACCGGGAATCGTGATTTTGTGTTTCGTAATATTTATAATTTTAATATTTAATATTATGTCCCGCTGTCTTCTTTAGGAAAACTCATGTTTACCTTTGCCCCTTCTAGGAAGTGTAATGTACCGCTAAGTTTGATTGGATCCCGGGTAGTTGGAGCCGTGGAGTTGGTATGTACGCCGAGTATTACGCAATGCACATATGAATCTTTTAAATGCATTTAAAATTTGGCGTCTGTCCCGTTTTGCTTTTAACAACGCATTTGGCACTATCTCTGGGGGACATCAAACAAGTTCAAACTTGCTTATTTACGCATTTAATGCTCGTTCTCAACGCATATATTTATTATTTTAAATGCATCAAAAAGATTAACTAGATGCGTTGTGAATGCATTGTGTCTTTAAAATCGATGCGTTGGAAACGGGCCTTCAACGCATCATGCACGCGTTTCAGACCAGTTCATATGTTAAGTTAACTCTGAGCTGTACTGTATTTTTATGCCAGCTGTTATTAGATGCTTTATTGAATATTTTAAAATTAATTTGACCAAATACTTCTGTCTCCTATGGCTGCACCAGTTTCTATTAAAATTAATTTTAACAACTTAGTTATATGTGTGGTTTGGAGACTAGAATTTGAGATACCAATAATTCAGTGATGAGCAAGTTAGCCCTTAACCCTTTAACACCTAAGCCAGCCAAAACACCTGCAATGAGGTTGAGAAATGTCCATTGGTAGGCCAATGGAAGACTATTTTTGAAAATTTACCACTGGAGTAGCTAGCTGGATAACTGAGCCAGTAATTCCAGTGGTAAATTTTCGAAAATAATCTCTCGCTCTCTGAATTGACAAAATAAAGATCTGATAAATGCTATGAACTTTAATACATGATTGAATTAACTCAATTCTCCCTGACCAGTGACCAATTAACCTTTTCATCCTATGTTTTGTTCCTCCTTTATTCAATAAAAGCCTTTGATCTTGAGCGTATTTCATTCTGCATTCCCTGGAAACCGGGTTTCTTTCATCTCTATGAAATCATGCCATCTTTAAAATTATACAAATTAGTTAAAGTGATTTCAAATATATAAGCTTGAACCAAGATAACCAAATTGTGTTAAAATAAACAAATTGTGTTAAAATTATGCATCAAGATGTTAGCAATAGTGTTCAGTAAAGTAATAACTATCATCTACATGGAACGAAATGGGTGAAGAAAGCAGTAGCTTACAAGATAATTGCCTTGTAATTATACCCTCCTACATAACAAAGGAATCATTGAACAACCCAGTCGGTGAAATGGCTCAGCTTTTAAAACACATACACCTGGGCTAGAGGTGTTATTCAAACTCTCCATACATGTGCTCAGTACTCTCACTCTGTATTGTACTATATACATTGTATTCTAATGCTTTTTAATGCAAACATTTATATAGCAATGTTTACATATATTTATAATAATTAGACATGGCATTAACCTAGTCATATTCATCAGAAAAAACTCGGCATTAAGCTATAATTAAGTCAAATGAACTAAAAATAAGATCTGCTAAATGTTGAATTTTGGACAATAATTTGACTGAAAGATGTAACTACTTATTGCCAATAACAATTTTTATTGTAATTGTTTTAAATATTAACAGAGAGGTCAGCCAAAAATGCCTTCTACGCTGGTCTTGAGGAAGGATCATGTATGCTAAGAGACTATTTTTGAAAATTTACCAGTGGAATTACTGATTCCATAACTGAGCCAGTGATTGCAGTTAGATTAAAAAAAATAGTCTTCTCTTATCCCGCCAATGGACATTTGCTAATGATAAATCTAGTTTTTCTTGCCCAATCTTGGGTATTAAAGGGTTAAAATATAACAATGTTGATCTCAAGTAAATATTGGTATGGAATTGAACTTGGAATTGATCAAATGGAATTGGAATTGATCAAATGGAATTGGAATTGAACTTGTCTGGGTGGAATGGGAATTGATAAAATGAATTATGTGGAAACAGAATTGGAATTGATAAAATGAATTGAGGTGGAATTGGAATTGATAAAATGGAATTGACCCCATCCCTGACGGCCAGAAATGACAAAGTGGCTGAAACTGCCATTTGGTGGAAAATAAAGACCAACACGTTCTTTTGCATATTACAGTACCGGTCATAATAAACCTATTATGTCTTTCGCTTACGCTAAACACGCTCATAGAAAAACCTAAACGAAGCGTCCCATCCGAGACTTTAGCAGATCCGGCGCAATCTTTACACCATCACGTAACTTGTTAAAGCCAGAACGTGTGAATATACTGACATTTCTTGTGCACAACGTGTAGGCCTAATTTTGAAATATCATTTGTGCTTACGTGTAGTCAGCAGTTTAATAGTAGCTATTAAAATATTTGCTTTTTGAATGCACATGTACAGGCCAAGAGAATTTTTTTAATTTACCACTGGAATGACTGAATTGGCTATCATTGGACATTGTTCGAGATCATTTCCGCGAGCGGTTTTGGCCGGAATTGGGATAAAAGGGTTAAAAGTGTACATCATAGTTGCTATACTAGGATTAAGGATTAATCTTGTTAAATTAATAGTAGTTTATTTTATAAATATATCTTTCAATGGCTTACATCGCCGCTATAATATATATTTCATTAAAAAAACATTCATTTACTCCTTCAAAATCTTATTTTATTATTTAATACTGCCGGTGCTATCAAGGCGTCGTGATGAGAGTAAGATGGTAAATTTATCGGAATTTCGCAGCATAAATTCTGATTGTCACCTACTTTTGCTTTATAGTTTCTGTTTCAAGTTCAAATAAAAACTAGTTTTGTTCTTTAAATTCAATTTTGTACAATATTTCAGCAGGTAAAAAAAAGAACTTCCATACCGACCTACCCTACTCCAACCATCAGGGTCTGGAGAGGACAACCGAAAAGCCTTTAAGGATGACCTTACGGAGCTGTGTAGTGTATGAAACGTAGGTTAGTGTCACCTACTTTTGACCTACTTTTCACAGGTTACTGAACATTACAGAAAATTTTAGTCCGGGCTGTAGATTTTAGTCCGGTCTGTAGTTTCAAGAGTTTTTGGCATACCGGACTTAAACTTGGTGTGTGGATGCATTATACGCTGAAGGTGTGTTGCATAAGAAAAGTAGTAACCTACTTTTCACTATTCACTGAACATGCTTTTGACCTACTTTTCATGGTTTACTGAACATTACAGAGAATTTTTGTCTGTACCATAGTTTCTACAGTGTGGGCTTGCTCGATTAATCATGATTAATCATTAAAATATGATCGTGGACGATTACAAAACTAAATAATCGAAGAAAAGGGGTGGGCTTATTTTAGGTAAATTTCAAGAAAAGGTTGACATTAATTTTCTAAAATGGTTAAAATTGATAGACACTAACACAAAACTTGAACAATTTCTTGGTACAAATTCTTGATGCCTTATGACTGTTTTTATATACACATCAAAAACATCATCACAGAAGAGAAATTATTAGATGGGGCTGGCTAAATATTGCATATACTTTATTAAAGGCTGTTTATTACATCAAAATTACTCCAAAATTTGATATTATATCACTGTGAAAATTATAAATGATGTGATATTAGTAATCCGCTCCGGTTAAATCAAATTAAGAAGTATCAACAATTTTTAGAGCGAGTACTCGGATATAAATATCCTGCACTCGGATATCGCTATATCGTAGACATATATCATCATTGCATGGTAACAGAGTATTGTACTTTAAATTCAATCTGAAAAATACAGTAAAATGGTTACCCGGTTGATAACCGAATGGGTTATAATCAATGCGATCTAATTTCCCTGTTTCAAACTCCTGTTAGCGTATGAAATCTGGCAAGAACCTCTCATGCGCCTCCAATCGCAAGAGTTAGTTTGTTGCCACCATAAGAAGTGATCGCCCACATTTTAATTCTCGGGAATTCAAGCAAATTTTCTTGCACGTTTGATTCCACCGTGAATCATTTTATGGTGGTCGCTTACATTAGACTTGCCAGATTGTATCGCTATTGTGTTCGGAATTAGTACTCTAATTGTTTATAATAGCGTTTCTGAATGCCTATTACTAGAGGCAGTTTTTCAATTTTCCATTTCAGAAAATTTCTTGATTCTGTTTTACTTCCATTTCACAAACTTACATCTTCTAAGCTGCATGTACCATTAATAATTTCAATAAAATTGTCAAATTTCATTTTGTGTTGTGCCTTGTGTTATTAGTATGCCCGGCAGGGCTGGGGTAACTGTAGCTTGTAACTGTAGCTGACTGTAACTTAGTTACATTTTTCATATAACTCAAGTAACTTGTAACTGAAGAATTTGTTTAGTTACACTAACTGAAATGTGACAAGTTACATTGCAAAAGTAACTGAAATTTCAGTTACTTTTCGGTTACTTTTCAGTTACATTTCAAACCTTTCTGCCAAATTTATTATGATTTTCTTAATTTGTGGCATAGCTACTGTTATACACGTGACACTCCAATATCCCAATTTCAATGTAATCGTTCAGGTAAGCTGGTGAATATATTGAAGCTAATTTTACTGGAAGATGTTGATGCCATGGACAGCAACCTTATTTCCAAGCATCGGTGATATTTTTTATTTTTGAAATTTACGATTGGAATGACTGGCTTGATTATTAGGGAAAACTCTCCAGTGGTAAATTTTCAAATATGAATCTGTAGCCTGCAAAATATACATTTCTTGACCAATCTTGACCATTAAACTGCATGTTAAAAAAGCTACAAAATAAGCTACATTAGCAATGATAATCTGACCGAATGTTATTGCTACATCAGGCCACAACAATCTTTGATCAAAATCTTATACAGCTTTTACATTAAGCTAGATTGGAAACAGGTTGTTTACTTTTAAATCATTATAGAATTAATAACAGTTACCTTTGAAAGATTAAATTTGTTGAAGAAAATTAGTTTTCTCATAAAAAATGTCCATTTGCAGACCATGAGATTATTAAAAAAAATTTACTACTAGAATGACTGGCTTGGTTATTGAGCCAGTCATTCCAATGGTAAATTTTCAAAAGTATCATATTTGTCTGAAAATGGACATTTCTCAAAACCACTGCAAAAGCTGTTTTATCCAGCTTTAGTGTTAAACTGTTAAAAGGATTAAAAATAGCAAATGTTGAATTGTAAAGAAGTTAAAATCTGCCACAGTATGTGTTAACAGCATGTCCTGTTCTTTTATATACTATTGATTGGGCCAGCTGATGGACATTTTGAAAGTAATTTCACTGGAAAATTATATTGCCCCCATTGACGTAGCCAGGTTTTCATGTCAGGGGGAGCGAGGTCTAAAAAGGCGCCACCCCACTTGAGCGAGGACTTAAAAAGGCGCCACTCGCGTACCAATTAGGCGTCGGAATCGGCTTAAATTTCTTTAATAAAGAGAAAATAGCATCCCAGTGTCGCTAATTATTTTATGCTACCGAGAAAGTATAGTGTATTATACTATTCTTTGTCTTGATGTAGCATAATTAAAACAAAAAGCCTCAACATAGCGACGAACAAGCATGACAACTGTGTAAATTCAGATAGTTCTAATTTTCAATGTAGATTAACTTGTTAAAGGTGGTTTGGGAGTTGGGACGTCCAGAAACTTGTATGTGTTATGGACATGATTTAGCCCGCTCCCCCCTGGCTACGCTACTGATTGCCCCATGGTAGACAGCAGATTAGCTTATGGTAGAATGTCAATGCTTCAAGAAAATTTGTGAGCATTTTGAAACTAATTTCACTGAAAAACTGATACCTATGGCAGCAGTGCTTTCAGTCATATTAGTTTCAAAACATTCAACCAATTATTTCTTACAATGAGAATAATGAGATTAACGTTTGTTATACATTTGTGGCATGTCTGGGCTGCATGGTTGAAAGGGTTAGAGGAAGAAATATATATGTATATCTACACACATTTTTAGCTCACCTGGCCAGAACAGCCAAGTGAGCTTATGCGATGGCGACCATCTGTATGTCGTCTGTCGTCCGTCAACTTTTTCTTTAAATGACTTCTTCTCAAGAACCACTGGGCCGATTTCAACTATATTTGGCAGGAAGCATCCCTAGGGCTTAGAGATTCAAGTTTGTTCAAATGAAGCCGATCGGCCAAAATCCAAGATGACCGCCGACCAAAATGGCCGATTTTTAGAAACACTAAAAAATCTTCTCCGAAACTGCTGGAGGAATTGATTCAAAACTCATAACACATCATCTATTGCAACGGTAGACCCAAGTTTGTTCAAGGCAACCTGATTAGCCGATTTGCCTGGCGGCCATCTTGAATGACCTAGTTTTTGCGAAAACGACTTCTCCCGAACCGCTTAAGCTATAGACCTGAAATTTGGTAAATATGCTTAGGGACCAAGGTCCATTCAAGTTTGTTCAAGGGAAGTTCGTACGTTAAAAAACATGGCCACTATCAACCAATCAAAATTTAGCGTTTGTTGGTCATGTTGGCTTTTTTGTATTTGATGTATTTTGATGGCGAAAATTGCTTTATATATGCTTATCAGTGTGGTGAAGTCAAATATGCCACTTACGAAACTATCGGATAAATGGTTTGGCTGCCATCTTGGTTTGTTTTCCCGCCATAGGCTCCCATAGTAAAGCAATGGGGAATTCTTTAAATTACTTCTCAAGAACCACTGGGCCAATTTCAATTATGTTTTGGAGGAAGAATTCATAGGGCATAGAGATCTAAGTTTGTTCAAACAAAGCGGATCGGTCAAAATCCAAGATGGCGGCCGGCCAAAATGGCTGATTCTTTAGAAACACTTTAAAAAATCTTCCCCGAAACCGCTGGAGGAATTGATTCAAAACTCATAACACATCATCTGTGGCAATGGTACCCAAGTTTGTTCACGGCAACCTGATTGGCCGATTTGCTTGGCAGCCATCTTGGATGACCTAGTTTTCGCGAAAACGGCTTCTCTCGAACCGCGGAAGGGATAGAGCTGAAATTTTTATACATATGCTTAGGGACCAAGGGCCTTTCAAGTTTGTTCAAGGGAAGTTTGTTCGTTAAAAACATGGCTGCCATCAACCAATCAAAATTTAGCATTTCTTGGTCATATTGGCTTTTTTGTATTTGATGTATTTTGATGTCGAAAATTGCTTTATATATGCTTATCAGTGTGGCCAGTTCAAATATCCCACTTTCGAAACTGTTGGATAAACGGTTTGACTGCCATCTTGGTTTGTTTTCCTGCCATAGGCTCCCATAGTAAAGCAATGGGGAATTCTTTAAACGACTTCTCAAGAACCGCTGGGCCGATTTCAATTATATTTGGCAGAAAGCAGCCTTATGGCATAGCGGTCTAAGTTTGTTCAAACGAAGCTGATCGGCAGAAATCCAAGATGGCCACCGACTAAACCAGCCAATTTTTAGAAATGTCTTTAAAAATCTCCGAAACCGCTTAGGGGATTGATTCCAAACTCATGAAACATCATCTAATGCAGGAGGAGAACCAATTTGTTCAAGAGAACCTGATTGGTCCATTGGCTTGGTGGCCATCTTGGATGACCTAGTTTTTTCGAAAACGACTTCTCCAGAACCGCTGGAAGGATCAGGCTGAAATTTGGGAGATTTGATTAGGGCCTAAGAGCCATTAAAATTTTTTCACGGGAAGTTGATCCATCAAAAAATATGGCTGCCGTGGGCCAATCAAAATGTAGTATGTTTGATGGCCATATTGAATTTTTTTATTTTGACGAATCTTGAAGCCGAAACTGGTTTTATATGTGTTTGGGCATTCTGATTTCAGATTTCCCATTTTCGAAACTGTCAGATAAATGTTTTAGCGGCCATCATGGATCATTTTACAACTAGAAACTCCCATGTACTAAAGCAATAGGAAATTTCAAGTGTAGTTGGCAGAAAACATACTTAGGGCATAGAGATACACGTTTGTTCAAATGAAGCTGGCCTGTAATTTGCCTGGCGGCCTTCCTGGATTTTTTAAATGCCTTTAAAAATCTTCTTTTCCGATTCCGCATGGGGGATTGATTCAAAACTCATGACAGGTTATTTACAGAAACAGCTGAATCCAGTTTGTTCAATGGAACTTGATTGCCTATTGCTTTAGCAGTCATCTTGGATGACCTGGCTTTCATGAAAACAACTTCGTATCCAGAATCACTGAACGGATTGGGCCGAAATTTGGGAGATATGATAAGGGACTAAGGGCTGTTAAGTTTTGTTCAGAAGTAGTTGATACATAAAGAAACATGGCTTTTGTTTTCTTGTCATAATTCTGCTCAACTTTGTATGGTTCTACTTATTGTTGATGGCCTTTCTGGTTGAAATGCCTATGATGCAGGTTAGCGATACAGGCCCCTTGGGCCTCTTGTTATTGAGTGCAGGGATGTGCCCAGGATGGGCGGTGCCGGGCCACACGCCCACCACTCATCAGTGTATGCCCGGCACTCTGGACAGATTCTCCTCTTTTAACCCCTCAAAATGCAGGAAATGGCTTCTCAGAGCATCTAGTTTTCAAAAGGACCCCCGGACCACCCGCGAGGGACTGGAATCCCCTGGCACTCATATTTTCCTGGGCACATCCCTGGAGTGTATGGCTGTATGACAATATTCACCAACTGTTGATGTACTTTCAGGAGTGTATGGCTGTATGACAATATTCACCAACTGTTGATGTACTTTCAGGAGTGTATGGCTGTATGACAATATTCACTAACTGTTGATGTACTTTCAGGAATGTATGGCTGTATGACAATATTCACCAACTGTTGATGTACTTTCAGGAGTGTATGGCTGTATGACAATATTCACCAACTGTTGATGTACTTTCAGGAGTGTATGGCTGTATGACAATATTCACCAACTGTTGATGTACTTTCAGGAGTGTATGGCTGTATGACAATATTCACCAACTGTTGATGTACTTTCAGGAGTGTATGGCTGTATGACAATATTCACCAACTGTTGATGTACTTTCAGGAATGTATGGCTGTATGACAATATTCACCAACTGTTGATGTACTTTCAGGAGTGTATGGCTGTATGACAATATTCACCAACTGTTGATGTACTTTCAGGAGTGTATGGCTGTATGACAATATTCACCAACTGTTGATGTACTTTCAGGAGTGTATGGCTGTATGACAATATTCACTAACTGTTGATGTACTTTCAGGAGTGTATGGCTGTATGACAATATTCACCAACTGTTGATGTACTTTCAGGAGTGTATGGCTGTATGACAATATTCACCAACTGTTGATGTACTTTCAGGAGTGTATGGCTGTATGACAATATTCACCAACTGTTGATGTACTTTCAGGAGTGTATGGCTGTATGACAATATTCACCAACTGTTGATGTACTTTCAGGAATGTATGGCTGTATGACAATATTCACCAACTGTTGATGTACTTTCAGGAGTGTATGGCTGTATGACAATATTCACCAACTGTTGATGTACTTTCAGGAGTGTATGGCTGTATGACAATATTCACTAACTGTTGATGTACTTTCAGGAATGTATGGCTGTATGACAATATTCACCAACTGTTGATGTGCTTTCAGGAGTGTATGGCTGTATGACAATATTCACCAACTGTTGATGTACTTTCAGGAGTGTATGGCTGTATGACAATATTCACCAACTGTTGATGTACTTTCAGGAGTGTATGGCTGTATGACAATATTCACCAACTGTTGATGTACTTTCAGGAGTGTATGGCTGACCATCAGGACTGGAGGAAGTGTCAGAATCATGTGACTGAGTTCCGTCAGTGCATGGCCAAATATCAGATGGCCAGCAGAGAGAAAGCAAAAACATAACACGTGTTACTGGTAATATATCCTGTACGGAGAACCTGTCCTCTCCGAGTTCCAGTGACATTAAGCGGCCGAGTGTGTTCTCCACTACCTATATGTATAAATCTCGGACAGGACAAGAAACATATTTATCACATATTCATAATAATGGAAGTCTGCAATGCTCTGCACTGCTGGAAGCCTGATGCTCTGCACTACTGTAATTCTGATGTGTTGGAATACTAGATATGCTAGAAGTCTGCGTTGCCCTGCACTGCTCTCAGTCTGACATATTGGAATACTAGAAGTCTGCAATGCTCTGCACTGCCGGAAGCCTGATGCTCTGCACTACTGTAATTCTGATGTGTTGGAATACTAGATATGCTAGAAGTCTGCGTTGCCCTGCACTGCTCTAAGTCTGACATATTGGAATACTAGAAGTCTGCAATGCTCTGCACTTCTGGAAGCCTGATGCTCTGCACTACTGTAATTCTGATGTGTTGGAATACTAGATATGCTAGAAGTCTGCGTTGCCCTGCACTGCTCTAAGTCTGACATATTGGAATACTAGAAGTCTGCAATGCTCTTCACTGCCTTTGAACTGCAAGCCAGCAGACAATAATTTCCAGAGCAAAGATCGACTTGCTGAATATTTTGTAAACAATTTGACATAAAGTTGTTGGTGGTTTAACCACCAACAACTTTCAGTCAAATTGTTTTCAAAATATTAAGCTTATCCAGAATCAAACCCCATGGAAAATGCTAGTCTGCAGAAAGTCATCACCCAGACAGTTACTAGGGCTAATGTGTTGGAATGCTAGAAGTCTGCAATGCTTTGCACCGCTCTAAAGCAGCGTTGCACCGCTCTAAAGCTAGCGTTTTGGCATAGGTGATGGGTGTTGTTGAAATACTAGAAGTCTGCATTTCCCTGCACTGCCCTAAGGCTGATGTGTCTGCAACGCTCTGCATTGCTTTAACATATACACCTGTGCAAAAGTTAAGCACCACCCTATTTTTACGCACATGCGAGGGTATATTCATGTGCTATGAAGAAAGCAATAGCATAAACATTTATGTACCCATCCATCTTAGTGCAAGAGGTAATAATGCAACTAGAGGAATGCTGATTATGATGGTGGGGAAACACTGTATGTTTTTGTTTGAACTTGAAAACGAGGCCTGAATATGGTTACGTTGACACAACTGACAACTATTGCCCTACAGTTGACACACGTGGCTAGATTGTCATTAATGGTGTCTGAAAACGAAGTTTAACATCTGTGCACGAGTTTGAGACTGTCATTATTAATACCGGGTATATCCACCTTGTGCCTGGATGATGGCCTGGACACGACGTCTCATGCTGGTCACCAACCGACTGATACGCCATTGTGGTATTTGTTGCCATTCAAGATGGAGTGCGTCTGTTAATTCCTGTAGGTTCTGCACAGGAGGATCCCTCCTTCTCACCATGTTTCCCAGAATGTCCCAGATATGCTCAATAGGGTTCATGTCAGGGCTCCTTGCTGGCCATGGTAGGGTTTCGATGGCATTCTGGCGGAGGTATTCATGCACAGCTCTAGCACGATGTGGTCGGGCGTTGTCATCCATGAATATAGGGTGGGTTCCAGGTGCATGATTTACAAAATGAGGGACCACAACTCTATCCAGTATGGAATCTTGATATCTTTGTCCATCTAGTGTTCCAGGTACAGTCAACAGATCCAGCTTACAATCAAATGAGATGCACCCCCATATCATAACGGAACCTCCACCAAATGGAACTTCTTCCATGATGTTACGTTGGTCGTACGCCGTGCGTCTGGACCTCCATACACGAGTTCGACCATCTGTGGCATGAAGCAGGAACCGACTTTCATCGGACCAGTGTACCCGTCTCCAGGATCTCATGTTCCAGTGTCTTCTTTCGTTGCACCACCTCAGACGCTCCTCTTTGTGGTGTGCAGTGAGGAGAGGACGTCTGACAGGTCTCCTAGCTTTCATGCCAGCAGCATACAGTCTCCTTTTGACGGTAGACATTGACACTCTATTGCGCATTTCCCATTGCTGGCTGAGCACTCTGCTGTTGGTGAATGGAGATCTCCTAACAAGGCTCGATCATCACGGGCAGTAGTCTTCTTCGGTCTTCCAGATCTAGGCATGTCCTTCACCTCGTTAGTTTGCCCTTGTTTTGCAATCAAACGACTGATTACAGTATGGTTAATGTTCAGCTGTCTGCCAATCTCTCTGCATGACATACCAGTGGTATGCATGCCTATGATTTGCCATTTCACACGATCACTTAACCTTCGTCTTGCCATAGCGGTTCACAATCAAGAGCTAATTCTCTCTGTACAAATAAACCACGGTCATGAACACAAAATTCCTAATCTTGTCGCCTAAATCTGTATGTAATGTTCTACACCTCAAACTGGACTTTTACATAACTGAACACGTGTGCTGTTTCCCGCCACGCACGGACATCAAGCGGCGTGAAGTCATGCATGCATGTGCATTTCGTACTTGGAATTATGTCAGCTAATGCGGGGACAAAAAGTATGGCAGCCTAGTTGTACCATCATGTTTCTACGTTCTATTGTTTTTGCTGGTGCTTAACTTTTGCACAGGTGTATATATTAGGCAGACACACATGTCAGATATTTCTTATAAAAGCCTGTGTTAAAGAGACATGTTTTTAGTGGAAATGCTTTAAGTTGTTTGTTTAACATGCCACTCTCTATTTAACTCTTTAATCCTTGAATTTGTTCAAAAAATTAAAGATTTTCTCATGGAAATGTCCATTTGCAGACCAAGACGATTTTTGAAAATTTCCCACTGGAATGACTGGCTCGGTTAGTGGTAGATTTTCAAAAATAATCTTCTCTTGGTCTGCTGATGGACATTTCTCAAGACCACTGCAGAAGCCGTTTTTGTCAGATATGAGTGTTAAAGGGTTAAAGACAACTATACAGAGCTGTTGAATATTTTGAAACTACTTTGACCGGAAACTGTTTCTAAGCAGCAAAAGCTCTGTCAAGTTAGTTTCAAGATAATCGTTAGAATAATCCATAATGTTACATACAGAGTTTGTCATGTATGGTCTGTAGGAGTTAAAGGGTTAAGATGTCCTTTACAGTAAATGATGTACTTACTGAACAAGGTCGATAGAATCTCGGTAGCTGCGGTTTCAAGATCGTTTCAGGTTTTCTGGATTTTTTTGGATCACGCCGAAACTTGTGGAATCCTTGTTTATGGTCATGCTGTTTGCTGTGTTTGAGCCAAATAGTGAGTAGATCCCAAGATATCCAGAATTTGATCTGATCTGGATCTAGGTTCTTTTATCCGGATGACAGGCAATATCTGAAAATCCTCTTGCACTAAGTTCCTTCGATGGGTTGAGATTTGAGCCAAATCTGAGCAGTAATTTTTTAGAGAGCCTGGAGTAAGCTTTTGTGACTGACTAACTGACTACATGTACCAGCAACTTAATGGTTCAATCCAATTCTGTTCAAAATATTCAACAGAATATGTCTTATATTATGTTCAAAATTTTACTAACTAACATGGTTCTGCCTTTGTTTTGGAAACCTGTTAGCTTATTTTGAGCAGTACTGTAGCATGTTGATCAAGAAATGCTCATTGGAAATATTTGTCCTGCCAAGACAAATCATCATTCCGCAGATGTAAACAATGATTATTTAACGATTGAATGGTTAAGCCAGCCAAACCCGGCCTTTGCAGCGGTCTGGAGGAATGGTCATTTGCAGGCCAGGAGAATGCCAAATGGATATTTACTGAGGCAAGATGTCAATTTCCATGACCAATCTTCAGCATGTAATGGCTATATAAAATTTGGTCAAGAAAATTAATTATTCCCTTATTGAATGCCCATTTGCAGACCAAGTGAAGGCAATTTTTTGAAATTTATGTCTTGGTCTACAAATGGACATTGCTCGGTCTACAAATGGACATTGCTCAAGACTCCTGTAGAGGGCACATTTAGCCGGCTTAGCCAAGAAAGGGTTATGGTTAACTATAATGGACTCTGATCATATAAATATATATCTATGGTTTTCTGGTTTGTGTGATGCCACAATCTTTATATGAGGGTATGGAGGGTGGTACCTGACAGTTACAAACCTAACATGTATACCAGAGAGGCTGGTACCTGGCAGTTACAAAACTAACATATACCAGAGGGTATAGAGGGTGCTTCTTGACAGTTACAAACCTAACACGCCTGAGAGGGTCTAAAGGCTGGTCCTTGGCAGTTACAAACTTAACAAATACCAGAGATGGTATAGAGGGGTGGTACCTGACAGTTACAAACTTAACATATCAGAGGGTATAGTGGGGGTTACCTGACAGTTACAAACCTAACATATACCAGAGGGTATAGAGGGTGGTCCTTTACAGTTACAAACCTAACATACCAGAGAGTAGGCTTGCACGATTTTTGCTTTGAAACATCGCGATTGATTTTATAAAGTCCAAATTCCCAAAAGTATAAACCGGTGTAACGTGACTTGTTTCTAGAAGTTGAAATAAATGATACAAAAATAGCACGAAATTAGAACACATTTTCATGCGCCGAATTCTTGCCATCCTACGTCTATGCTTAATGTATACCTTATATCCATCATCGCGGGAGTGAAATTATTAATTGGGACTGCCTAAATATTACGTATCGTTTAATAAACATTATTTATTTCAGCAAAATTTGAGATAAAATGGTGTTGAGAAAAAACTATAAATTACGTGATGTATCAGCTTCCGCTTATAGCCTCCCTTTGTAGGACGAGTTTAGCTCATTATCGGAGTAACGGGAAGACGTTAATATTAGTACCCGGGGAGATACTGGGCAATCCACATACATAGGATGCGAGCTTTGAGTAGGTACGAGTGTAATGACGTAAACTCGTCCTATAGAGCAGTTTATAGTTGCTTTCAGAATGTACGATTTACATTTAAGAGTAATCAACAGAACGCACACTTCAAAATCAAGCAACCTGGAATGCTGTTGCTTTATTTTCTTTAATTTGACATGACAATCGAATCAAAAAGGAAAAATTACACCGCCTGAAATCGCAACGCCTAGAATTAAAAAGAATTATGTTCACTGATTGCCTAACACTCTGCAACTAAGTATATACTTGGCATTTCACGACAGACTCGGGGGTCCGCAGCGAAAGAAAGAAAATTATATGGTGATTCGATGGAGTAACTAGCTCGTTTTCTCAATGACAAAGGTGTTACCTCGCTATTGTTAGCTTGTTTATTTCGTTGTCTTGTGATTAGTAATTATTCGGCACGGCGGGATATGAACACAGGCGTGAATCGATTATAATTGTACTCGTGTACTGATAAAATGCGACGGAAAAGTACACACTTCAGATTTAAGAAAAAACATGACATTTTTGACGATTTTCCGATTTTTCCTCGTAAAAATCGTGATTTTAAAAATAAATCAAACTTCACGATTACCAGAGAGGGTACAACGAGTGGTCCTTGACAGTAAGACACCTAACATACCAAAGGGTATAGATGGCGGTACTTCACAGTAAGACACCTAACATACTAGCGTGGGTATGGTGGTTCTTGACAGTTACAAACCTAACATACGTCAGTTTCAAACCTAACAGGATATATAGAGCGTGGTATGTGACACTTACAAACCTATCATACCAGATACACACACCATTACCAGATACCATGTAGCATACCATCTGATGAATGGGTAGAAATTACAAATTAATTTTAAAATATTCAACAGCTTTCATGTCGGGTTGTTCAAAAATTATTATTCAGAGCTATATTCCTGGAACGCTTAGAATGTGTACATACTAAATGGAATGCCGATGAAATGTTAGTGCCTTATACAATGTAAATAGGGTAATATACAGATCTAATGATTATAACATGAAATTTTTATATATTCTTTATTTCACCAGAGTGTAAAGATAAGCAGTAAAATAGTGACAGTAAAATGGAATGTACAAAGCTCTTATTCATAAATAAATCACTAAATTCGATCTAATAGATTTTGTTTGTAACTTACGTATGTAAGCAAAACTGTGTTGTATTATATTTTATCTATTAAATCAAATCAGATTCAAATAGAATTTAACAACCAGTATTAACCCTCTAACACTCAAATTCCCACAACGGTTTCTGCAGTGGTCTTCAGAACAAGAACTTCTTTAAAAATTTACTACTGAAATGACTGGCTCGATAACCAAGCCAGTCATTCCATTGGTAGATTAAACAGAGGCCCAAGAGGCCTGTGTCGCTCACCTGGAGAACCATAAATTTTTGTCAAAATTGTTGGAGGGTCGTTTAGCAGTCTTTTAAATGAGCTTGTGGACATTTTTGCAAATGTAATATGGCCACCAAACACTACATTTTGATTGCCCCACAGCGCCCATGTTTTTTGATGGATCAACTTCCCGTGAACAAATTTTAATGGCCCAGATTTCGGCCTGATCTCTTCAGTGGTTCTGGAGGAGTGATTTTCATGAAAACCAGGTCATCCAAGATGGTTGTCAAACCATTGGGTCAATCAAGCCCTCTTGAACAAACTTGGCTTACCTCTTGGCCTAGATGAAGATTCCCCAAGTGGTTTCGGAGATTTTTAAAGACATTTCCTGAAATTGGCCACTGGGAAAATTGGCCGATCGGGTTCATTTGAACAAACTTGTCCTTATGCCCTAAGGATCCTTGCTGCCAAATATAATTGAAATCGGCCTTGTAGTTCTCGAGAAGACATTTTAAATTTCCCATTACTTTAGCATGGGAGCTTTTGACGAGAAAATTATCCAAGATGGCCGCCAAACCGTTTATGCGACAGTTTCCAAAATTGCAAATTTGAGATCAGAATACCCAAAAGCCTATATAAAACGAATTTCGGCCACAAAATCCATCAAATAAAAAAATCCAATATGGCTGCCAAACACACTATATTTTGATTGGTCCACTGCGGCCATGTTTTTTGACAAATCAACTTCTCTTGAACAACCATTAATCGCCCTTAGTTGCTAATTATATATCACAAATTTTGGCCGTATCGCTTCAGCGGTTCTGGGGAAGAGGTCATTTGTGAAAACTAGTCATCCAAGATGGCCACTGAACCATTTGGTCAATCAAGTTCCCTTGAACAAACTTGATTCAGCACTTACCATAGATCATATTTCGTGAGTTTTGAATCGATCCCTCAAATGGTTTGGGAGATTTTTAAAGAAATTTCTAAAAAAAAACCGGCCAAAATCCAAGATGGTCGCCGGCAAAATTGGCTGATCAGGTTCGTTTGAACAAACTTGAATCTCTATGCCTTAAGGATGCTTCATGCCAAATATAATTGAAATCGGCTGAGTAGTTCTCGAGAAGAAGATATTTTAAATTTCCCATTGCTTTAGTATGGGAGCTTTTGGCGGGAAAATGATCCAAGATGGCCACCAAACCGTTTATTCGACAGTTTCGAAAATTGCAAATTTGAGATCGGAATAGCAACAAGAGTTTTAGTGAAACTCAACATACGCCCGCAGGCATACTTGTTTGATGAATGCTAAATGTGAAGTTTGTTTTTTATAAATGACACTTTGTCTATCCCCAAACAACAAAAAAATTGTTAGTGTACTGAGGTTCAAAACTCGGGATAAGAAAATTTTGACGAATTTTAATCATTCAAGGGAGATAACTCCCGCTAATATGGGCGGACCATGCCAAAACAAAATCATGACACTTCAGCTATACGTACCACATCTTTTGAAAAAAAATTTGTTAGTGGGTTCAAAACTCTTCGAGATTTGGCCTCGACAAGACAAGTTTGACGAATTTTAATGCTTCAAGGGAGATAACTCTGGCGAATATGGGCAGATCTTGCCGAATAACGGAGATAACTCTGGTGAATATGGGAGGATTTTGCCGAATCGAAATCATGACACTTCGTCTATAGGTAATATATCTGCTGAAAAGAAATTGGGACTAGGTTCAAAACTCTTCGAGATCTGTCCCAGACAAGAAAATTTTGATGAATTTTCAGCTTTCAAGCGCGATATCTCTAGCGAATATGGGAGGATTTTGCTGAATCGAAATCATGACACTTCGTCTATAGGTAATATATCTGCTGAAAAAAAATGTGTGTGTAGGTTCAAAAGAGATCTGCTCAGGACAAGAATCAGACGGACGGACGAATGGATGGTGAGCGCCATCACATAATACAACCCGCTTTGCGCGGGCGTATAAAAACGTATATAAAACAAATTTCGGCCTCAAAATCCATCAAATAAAATAATCCAATATGGCCGCCAAACATGCTATATTTTGATTGGCCCACGGTGGCCATGTTTTTTGATGGATCAACCAACTTCTCTTGAACAAACTTTACTGGCCCGTAGTCCCTAATCATATCTGCCAAATTTCGGCCTGATCCCTTCAGCGGTCCTGGAGAAGTTATTTCGCTAAAACGAGGTTAACCAAGATGGCCGCCGAACTATTTGACCAATTAAGCCCTTGAACAAATTTGGTTGAGCTCTTGCCATAGATCATATTTCATGAGGTTTCCTTCAATCCTCAAGCGGTTTCGGAGATTTTTAAAGACGTTTCTAAAAATCGGCCAAAACCCAAGATGGCTGCCGGCTTAATTGGCCGATCGGCTTCATTTGAACAAACTTGTATCCCTATGCCCTTAGGATGCTTCCTGCCAAATATAATTGAAATTGGCCCAGTGGTTCTTGAGAAGTCGTTTAAAGGAAAAGCTGACGGACGGATGGATGACGGATGGTCGCCACGACATAAGCTCACTTGGCCTTTCAGGCCAGGTGAGCTAAAACATAATCTCTTGGTCTGTAAATGGATATTTTCTGAGAAAATTTGAATTTTATTGAAAGATTTTGAAGATTAAAGGGCTAAAGCGACAGTAAGCCACAACCCTCGCCCTGTAAGGGGAAGTGTGCGTGCTTGTGTCCGGAGATTTATCTAAACCAGAAATGTGGTTGCAATGCAACCATGAAGCTCAACTTTACGATTTTGCAATCACATGAAGCTTGACTTAAAACATAAAATAAATAAAGAGGGCTTATTAATACCGTTTATCAATGAGCATGACCGTTGACTTTTTTACCCAAAAGTAGTCTCCTCCCCTCTCATTAGCAAGTATGGGTGCAGTATTATTAACACAACCTGAAATATGAACTGCTAAGTTAACGTAAAACCAAAATGTTACTGCTAAGAAAACCATCGAGTTTTGTCATTATCACACTGACCTTATTGTATCATGCTATGTCATTATAAGGAAGGATGTGGGCCATGTATGCTTAACTAAACGAGATATAAACTGCTAAGTTGAGCCAAAAGCAAAATGTTAGTTTTGATAACAAGAGGCCCAAGGGCCTGTGACGCTGGACCATTAGCATTTGAACCATTTGCATTTAAATAGACATGGTGGATAGTTTTCGATTCTCGTTTGGTATGTTGAAGCCTACAGTTATAGGATCATTTTCCTCATGATTGTGGAACTGGGCCATTAATTAAGGAGTAGCGTTTTAAATGGTTCTGGAAAATTAAAAAACCAAAACAAGATGGCTGCAAACAAATCAACTTACCAAACTTCGGAATACAAGTTTGACAATTTACGGTAAGTTTTTCGTAAAATCTAAGATTTTCACCAAAATATTGACCAATCAAAATTCTACATATGTAAAAAGAAATTCTGATAGGATCCTTCCAGCCATATTTGGTTGAAATCTGTCAAACAGACAAGGAAGTGATTTGGTGGATGGATGAACGACGGATGGATGCCATGCCATAAGCTTACCTGGCCCACAAAGGCCTAGGTGAGCTAAAAACTATGTTTAGGCAAGGACACAGTGACCGTGACCATTGACTCCAAGGTGTCATGTCAACTCGTTATAAGGAAGAATGTGTCCCACTTTGGCTCCAGTATGATTAAGCAAACACGAGACATAAACAGTGCAGTTTAGCTAAACACAAAACATTATTGCTGAAAAAAGCAATTTTTTCCCCAAAAGACACAATGATTTTTGAACCCGAAGGACATTGTGCTATACTCTCCTTAAATACAGAAGCATGTCTTTAAGCTTGGGTCTCGTATGATTAACTTAACATGAGATATGAACTACTTAGCTAAGCGAAATGCAAAATGTTAATGCTGAAAGTCATTTTTACCAATATCGCAATAATATTAACCTTTTGACCTTTTAGGCCAAAGGGCGTTGTGTCATGCCCTCTCATTATAACGAAGTTTGTGTCCAGGAAGCTTAAGCAAACATGAGATATGAACTGTTAAGTTGAGCCAAACACAAATTGTTAATGTTGAGAAAAGTTTTTACCAATTTCACAATTCACAATAACCTTTACCTTTGCCCTTTTGACCCCAACATCATTGTGTGATGCTATCCAATTAAAAGGAAGTATGTGTATTAGTGTTGGGAATTGGTACTATTTTTGTGATCGATTGGTTTTATATACTAACCTATGATCAATTAATGATTGATCATAACAGGTTCTCATTTTTTACCCATTTTGAATGCAGTAATTATAGCAAGTTCAAAGATAATTACTCCTTTCAAACCAAGTCGCAGGTATGACAGATTCTTAATAATTTAACAGATAATCTGTTGAATATTTTGAAACTAATTTGATTGGAAGCTGTTGCTGCCTTAGGCAGCAACAGCTTCCAGTCAAATAAGTCAGAATATTCAAATGTTACTTGTATGGTTGCTTTGAAATTAACATACTATTTCAGTGCTAGAAGAATTAATGTCTTAGACTAAGGAGTAATACTATATAGTTGTAACAATTAAATTTAAATTTAGCTTGATCAGTTAAAATATATTAATAAAGTCAATTTATAAACAACAAAGATCGACTTCTGAACTCATGATCAATCGGTTGGTTGAACATGCAAACCAATCAATCATCGATCAAATCGAAACAACACTAATGTGTACATGATTAACACCAGTATACTTAACCAAAGATGAGAGATATGAACTGCTAAGTTGAGCTAATTGCAAAATGTTTGACCTTGAACCCTTTGACCTCAGTTATGTAAGTGACAAAAACGGGAGGATGAAGGTCTGAAATCTCTGATTACTCTTGTTTGTTTGGTTACTCTTCAACCCAGCACACATGTACTAAGTACAGCTTGTACCACACATTCTTACCATATTGTAACAAATCTGTTGAATGGTATGAAAACAATGTACAGGCTGCATAATCTAGAGACAGCTGGTTCTCTAAGGAAGGTGGTACACAACCATATGTCGTTAAAAGCTGACATGCAACTAGACAAGTGATAGTGACTTGTAGATCACCTGCCATTGTTGTTCATCTCTGTTTTAAGCTGTATTGAGACCACTGGTATTAAGTATTAGAGACCACTGGTATTATGAGGCCATCTATATTAAGATTAACCACCAGTATTAAGACTGCTAGTATTTATTTGTCACTGTTGGGGTGTTCCACACAAGGTGGTCACTTGAGACATGTTTGCTGTACACAGCATTTCAAACATGGTTATAATTAATATCAAAGTTAAGAGTTTAATACATGTAAATATGATGTTAGATGACCGGTAGCGAGTTCAACATGATATTTACTAAATAAGCTTGCTATGTGTAATATTGAATGGAAGGGCATTGTTGACATTTTATTATCTTTGAACAGAATGAATGTTCAGTATACAAATAATCTAACACTATAATACTCCAAGATCTCTAATCTCAACATGATGAAGCCTACATACATACACTAAAACATGTACTACATGCATAATATCAGGTAATAAATGTGAATATTTCAGTAGAAAATCTCAGTAATTCACTAATTTATGTGTCAAGATAAGTTTATATTTTATGAATGACAAATTGTAAGCAGAAAATAAAACAATTTAGTGTAGTGATATATTTACTCCAATGTTCCATCAACCAAGGCATTGTTCATCGTATGACTCACCAACCAATGAAAAGGCTTTGATCATCGTACGACACACCATCAACCAATGAAAAGGTTTTGTCCATCAATTGACACACTATCAACCAAGAAAGGCTTTTGTTCGCCATCAACCAATGAAAAGGCTTTGTTCATCGTATGACACACAATCAACCAATGAGACGGTTTTGTTCATAATGACACAAAATCAACCAATGAGGATTTGTTCATAACGACACCATTAACCAATGAAAAGGTTTTGTTCATCGTATGACACTATCAACCAATGAAAGGGTTTTGTTCATCATATAATACATCATCAACTAATGAAAACGCTTTGTTCATCATATGTCATGCTATCAACCATCAAAAGGCTTTGTTCATATGACACACAATCAACTGCTCAAAAGGTTTTGTTCATAATGACTCGCCATCAAACAATGAAAAAGCTTTGTTCATATGACACAGTCAACCAATGAAAAAGCTTTGTTCATATGACACAGTCAACCAATGAAAAAGCTTTGTTCATTGCGACATGCCATTTGCCAATGAAAAGGATTTGTCTGTCACACGACATACCATCAACCAATGAAAAGGCTTTATTCATAATATGACACACAATCAACCAATGAAAAGGTTTTGTTCATGACATTAGTGTATATTAAATAAGCTAAAATACCAAGAAGACTAGCTTACACACAAAGATAAGGAGTGAAAATATAACACAACAGAGAACCCTTTAAACCTCACTGACCAGAAACAAGATTCTTTATGATGTGATGTAACAGTGCTGTAACTTGCAATTGAAAATCACTGAGGGCATGTGGATCTCACCAGTCAGATGCCCTCATGAGCATGCCAATTTTTCGTACTTAGAAAAAATATCAGTGCCTTGAATATTTATAAATCCAGTTTGTTGATTTTTATCTCAGATCATTATGTAACACAAATGCAATTTCAGAATGATGGTCATTGAATCTTGATAAATAACATCTTTATACAATATTTTATAATAATGCAAGTATGTGTACCGATTTATTATATGACATAGAATGCAGGCAGCCTAAGTTCAATGAGGGCACTGTTTTAATCTTTAGCATGCTCTGATGGCATTCATCTCTAAATGTTAAGTTACAGCACTGATGTAAGCAATATTCTGTTTGATATTTTGACTAGGACTAAGTCCGGATATGTTATCGGGGTACTCCGATCAAAGGTATCACGTGGTTGATTTACTGTCTATGCATGCACGTACTTTTACTCTCGCTTGAAGCAGGAGTAATTCTCGGGCATTCGGTTACTCAACCAGGGTACCTCTATAACATATCCGAACTTACGGCTTGGTGGCCATCTTGGCTCTTTTTCACGCCAAAAACTCCCATACTAAAGCAATAGGAAATTTAAAATGTCTTCTCGAGAACCACTGGGCTGATTTTAATTATATTTGGCAGGAAGCTTCCTCAAGGCATAGAGATCCAAGTTTGTTCAAAGGAAACAAATTCTGAATAAAACTTCTAGATGCTACCACAACAGGATCCTTCCATCCAAATTTGGTTGAAATGTCACAAGCCATTAATAAATAGTGATTTATACGAATTCACATTTTTCGGAAAATCCAAGATGGCCACCCAAAAATAACATGCAGACAAAATTCTGTATACAAGTTCTGAAGGGACCGTCCAGCTGAGTTTGGTTTAAAACGGCCAAGTGGTTAATGAGTAGCTTTTTAACTGATTTCCCAAAATTTTCAGCAAATCCAAGATGGCCAGAAAATTGACGAATCAAAATTCTGTATACAAGTTCTGAAACCTACCACCCTAGGCTGACCATTTCAGCCAGTCTGCTTGAAATCACCCAAGCAGTTTATTAGTAGCTACCTTTCGGAAAATTAAGATGGCCGCTGAACAAATTGACCAATCAAAATTCTGTATCCAAGCTCTGAAGCACACAACACTAGGGTCCTTCCATTGCGAGTTTGCCTGAAAGCGGTTAATGAGTAGGCTTTTAACTGATTTTCAAAAACTTACAGAAAATCCAAGATGACCGCCGGAAAAATTTACCAATCAAAATTCTGAAACACAAGCTACTATCCTTCCAGCCAAGCCTGGTTAAAATTTCCCAAGCAGTTAATGATGGTTAGCATTTTAAATGACTTCCTGATATTTTTCATAAAATTGAAGATGGTCGCCGAAAACATTGACCAATCAAAATTCTGTGTACAATGTTCTGAAAGCCTACCCCATAGGCGCATTCCAGCCAAATAAGGTTGAAATCTGCAAGCGGTTAATGAGGAGTAGCGTTTTGGAACAAATGCTGATGGACACATGACAGAGTCGCCATGGCATAATCTCACTTGGCCAGAATACCTAGCACGATAGGCTCTGTCCAGCCAAAGTAAGTTGAAATCCTCCAACCGGTTAATGAGTAGCGTTTTGACAATTCCTGGTATTTTTTATAGTTTTCACCAAAAAACCTGACAAGTCAAAATTTTTTATATATGCTCTGAAGCATAGCCCCATAGAGTCCTTCAAGTCAGTGATTTGAAATCTGCCAAGAGGTTAATAAGGAGTAGCGCTTTGACAATTTCAGGTAAATGTTTCATAAAATCAGATTTTCACAAAAAATTGACCAATCAAACCTTTGTAGACAAGTTTTGAAGCCGAAAGCATTAAGGAACTTCCAGCCACATTAGCTTGAAATCCGCCAAGCGGTTAATGAGCAGAGGTTTGATATTTTCTGGTAAATTTGTCTTAAAACTAGATTTTGACCCCAAAAATTTACCAATCACAATTCTGTATACAACTTCTGAAACGTACCCCCATAGAATCGTTCCAGCCAAATTAGGTTGAAATCTGCCAAGTGGTTAATGAGTAGTGTTTTTAAACAAAAGTTGACTGATTGATGGTCGACATGTGAATTAATGACTGTGACCGTTTTACCAAAACATCATTGCGTGATGCCGTGTCATTCAAAGGAGGCATGTGCCCATGTTTGGGTCCAGTATGATTAAGCAAATATGATATAAAAAAAGGTTGAGCTAAACAGAAAATGTTAAAGTTTAAAAAAATAGGTTTTTACCAAAATCACAGTGACCTTCCCCAAGTTTGGGTACAGTATGATTAATCAAACATGAGATATAAACAGAATAGTTGAGCTAAACGCACATTGGATGACTTGCAGGGTGTCACAATAGCTTGTTTTACTTCGAAACGTCAAGCGAAAAAATAGCACAAAATCCAAGATGGCCACCACCCAAATCAAACCAGCCATGTCATCAGCTCCATTTGAACAATCTTGGATCTCTAGCCTAAGGATACGTCCTGCCAAATTTGTTTGAAAATCTCCAGTGGTTCCTGAAAAGCTGTTGGTTGACGACAACCAGTCCAGGTGAGCTAATAATCATTATAATTTGTAATTAACAATGGAGACAATAATTATAATTGTATTAGAGTATACAGCCATATTAGGCACAGATTTCCATAGGATGAACACAGGCTAGGTGAACTACTAATAATCGTTCTAATTTGAAATTAACAAGGACTGAAATTATAAATACCAGAGTATACAGCCATATTGGGCACAGATTCACATAGCATAAACGATGTCAAGCTATTTAATATAGTAACACATTGTGACAGTCTAAGGGCTCTTGTATATACATGAAAAAAATCCATTAATTTAACAAAATCTGACATGATTTTAACAGTACAAAAACACAACAAATGAAGATAGCAGAAGCTCAATAGTCCTTTGTACTGCTTTTCAGTGTTGGTGGCAAAAGGGAGATAAGTACAAATTCAATAGTTTTTTTTAAAAACATTAAATGGAACTAATATACATGGCCAGGAATGTAGGTACAGGCTGGCTCAGTCTAGCACCAGGAGAAACCAGCATGGCCCAGCATCAGGAATGTAGGTACAGGCTGGCTCAGTCTAGCACCAGGAGAAACCAGCATGGCCCGGCATCAGGAATGCAGGTACAGGCTGGCTCAGTCTAGCACCAGGAGAAACCAGCATGGCCCGGCATCAGGAATGTAGGTACAGGCTGGCTCAGTCTAGCACCAGGAGAAACCAGCATGGCCCGGCATCAGGAATGTAGGTACAGGCTGGCTCAATCTCGCACCAAGAGAAACCAGTGGCCAGACAAAGAATGCAGGTACAGGTTGGCTCAGTCTAGCACCACGAGAAAACAGCATGGCCTGGCATCAGGAATGCAGGTACAAGCTGGCTCAGGCTAGCACCCAGACATTAGGAATGCAGGTACAGGCTGGCTCAGTCAAACACCAAGAGAAACCAGAATTGCCCGGCATCAGCAATGCAGGTACAGGATGGGTCAGCCTAGCACAAGAAGAATCCAGAATGGCCTGGCATCAGAAATGCCAGGCATCAAGAACGCAGGTACAGGATGGCTCAGTTCAGCCCCAGGAGAACCCAGTGTGGCCCGGCATGGGGAATGCAGGTAAAGGCTGGCTTACTCTAGCACCAGAATGGCCCGGCATCGGGAATGCAGGTAAAGGCTGGCTTACTCTAGCACCAGAATGGCCCGGCATCGGGAATGCAGGTACAGGATGGTTCGGTCTAGTAACAGAAGAAACCAGAATGGCCTGGCATCAGCAATGCAGGTACAGGTTGGGTCAGCCTAGCACAAGAAGAATCCAGAATGGCGTGGCATCAAGAACGCAGGTACAGGATGGCTCAGTTCAGCCCCAGGAGAAACCAGTGTGGCCCGGCATGGGGAATGCAGGTAAAGGCTGGCTCAGTCTAGCACCAGAATGGCCCGGCATCAGGAATGCAGGTAAAGGCTGGCTCAGTCTAGCACCAGAATGGCCCGGCATCAGGAATTCAGGTAACAGCTGGCTCAGTCTAGCACCAGAATGGCCCGGCATCAGGAATGCAGGTACACGATGGTTCAGTCTAGTACCAGAATGACCCGGCATCAGGAATGCAAATACAGGCTGGCTCAGTCTAGCACCGGAAGAAACCGGAATGACCTGGCATCAGGAATGCAGTTACAGGCTGCCTCAGTCTAGCACCAGAAGAAACCAGAATTGTCCGGCATCAGGAAGGCAGGTACAGGCTGGCTCAGTTTAGCATCAGAAGAAACCAGAACTGCCCGACATCAGGAATGCAGGTACAGGCTGACTCAGTCTAGCACCAGAAGAAACCAGAATGGCCTGGCCTCAGGAATGCAGGTACAGGCTGGGTCAGTCTAACACCAGGAAACCAGAATTGCCTGGCATCAGGAAGGCAGGTACAGGCTGGCTCAGTTTAGCATCAGGAGAAACCAGTGGCCACGAATGCAGATACTCTGGTCGGCATTACATCATTTTCTCAACATCAATGCCCGCATACCGATGATGGAAAAGGAAAATCATTATTTCATTAACATTGCTTAGAAATAATGATCATTGATTGTTAAGCGTTTAAGAACAAAACTGTAGTATGGATCAACACCTAACTTCAAAACATACAAAGCCCAGCTCTGCTATCTCTCCCACCTAAATTGGAGTGTTGGAGGACTTGGAGCGCATGGTACAGCTTTGCTATCTCTCACACCAAGTTTTGGGTGACAGAGCATGTCATGTGGCAAATTTAAAGAAAAAGACAGCTTCACAAATCAGTCATAAAACTGACATTATACTATGCCAGAATCAGGACTGTAATGCACGAGTTCAGTATTAGGCTGCTGTTATTAACTTGAACAATCTTTCACGACAATTTAAAATTGTAACGGTCAAATAGGTATCCAATGTGTAAGTTGAAAGTTGCTTCTGTGCACCGTAACAACATTCATTCAAAAATACTTAGGCACTGATCACCTTACTTTTATCACCATGGCATTCAGAAGCAAATGGTTAGCCCGTTAACAGTTAAGATGGCCACAAACAGCTTCTGCAGTAGTCTTGAGAAATGTCCAAGAAATTATTTTTGAAAATTTATCCCTTGAATGTCTGGCTCGACTATCGAGCCAGTCATTCCAGTGGTAAATTTTCAAAAATAGTCTTCTCTTGGCCTGCAAATGGACATTTATGGTGAGAAAGTTTTCTTGGACAAATTTGAAGGTTTAAGGGTTAATATGATGATATGACCAACCAGCCAAAGTAAAAAATTAGATAAATATGAATTAATAACATTATGCATTACAATAAATATCACAGCGTGATCGATATATTGAATTGGAATTGGTCTATGGATTATATTATGCTTTAAATAACACTCAATTAACAACAAATCTAATATTTTAACAATGATAAATAATTTACATCGTATCTCTTTCCTAATAATTCCTCAATGTATAAGTGCAGAATGAACACCAGGATGATGTAGTGAGTGATCCCTTTAATGCTTAAATTTGCTCGAGACAATTTCAATCCAAGAGAAAACCTTTTAGAAATTTACCACTGGAATGACTGGCGCAGTTATTGAGCCACTACCATTCCAGTGGTAAATGTTAGTATATAGTCCTCACATGGTCAGCAAATGGACATCTCTGGAATGGAATGCATTCTTTGTTGGCTTGGCCATGAAAGGAGTGTAACTCTAATTTCCACAAATATTGTATACAAACGCATGCATAAGAAATATTTTACGCACGCGCACGCATGCATGCACACACACACACCCACACTGCTTATAGTACTGAACTATTACCACTTATAGTAAACATATACATGTGAATGGCTTGTTCAAGCAACCACCGTAGGCAGCACTATTATCAATACATACACCCGTCCTTCCTTCATTCTACAAGCTGCTGATGTTGTACACCTCAGAAATAACTTAGTATGCTTCCAAAACAATATACAACGTACTGTTGAATATTTTTACCATAATTGGATTGGAAGACATTGTTGCTTAAGGCAGGGATGAATCTCTTCCAATCCAAATACTATGTTCAGAATATTCAACAGCACATTTCATACAGTGTTCAAAACTGTACCAACTAACATGCTTCTGGTTTTTTTTTAACATGATACATTATTTCTGAACTGTACTGTATGTTTAATGTTGGTGTACAACACACAACAGTTAAAAGGTTCTCAATGCGCAAGAAAAAACTGAATCTTATTAGTGTATGTACACTTTAGTTAATTAACCCTTTAACACTCATATCAGCCAAAAACAGCTTCTGCAGTGGTCTTGGGAAATGTTCATTTGCTGACCAAGAGAAGACTATTTTTTTTTTAATTTACCACTGGAATGACTGGCTCGATAACCGAGCCAGTCATTAATGGTAAATTAAAAAAAAATAGTCTTCTCTTGGTCTGCAAATGAACATGTTCTGAAATTTTGTTGAATAAATTCAAGGGTTAAAGGGTTTATTAGAAATATGTACACTGTTTTATCATGTCAACAATTCTAGTTAGTTATTAACTGTTTTGCTGCTGCAAGCCACCAGACAATAATTGTAATTAGCAATAACTTTGGACATGTTGAATATTTTGAAAACAATTTGACTGAAAGTTGCTGGTAGCATAGTTCTGACCCTGGAATAGGTCATTCAACAAAAATCACCAGTCAGATGGTTAAGTGTAGATAAACTAACACATATCCCAAAATGTTATTTATGATTCCCATGTTTTCTTAATTAATGAAAACCGTAATATCTGACACGTTAACTCTTTAACCATCAAGACCTTGCATATCACGCGATCAGGCTCTCCTTTTCTTCATCTGCACACGAGATCTCTGAAATAATCACCCTTATTTCATCAGATTTTCCTCTTCAACGTCTTCACAAGGTATCTGAGAATGAACCATCGCCTGCGTCTCAGATACAGAGCCATTAACCTGTAAAATAGCGGCTTCCTGGTTTTTCTCATCAGACATGTCCGCTGTGATGTGCATCCTATCAGTTGCTTTAACGAGGTTCAATTCTAATTCCTCCGAAAGGAACACGTCCTGATCATCATCCAACAAACCTTTAACAAAAAGAATTAATCATATATTAACAACTTGAAACTAGAATGTGAAGTCGATGGTACACAACATCACAAATCCCTACGCCTTCTCCAATTTTGCTGTTCTTCACCCTCAGTTCACCTCAACCACACCCCGGGACAGAGCCTAATGTAAACATAACATCACAATCCACAACCATACATGTACATGTATGGGTAACCCACATAGCCAATTTTGTTGACATCTTCCAACCCCACCCCCCCCACCCCACCATAACCACCTCATTGAGATGGGAATGCCTAATGAGCAATCATATGGGTAACTGACATACCAAGTTTGGTTGAATACCACCAACTCTGACTTTCTGACCCCACCCCAACTAGGCATGCTTTTCCAGTATCATGATACAGTTTTACAAGAATCGTGATACATGTAAAAAGAATTTCATACTTTGATTTGTGATTAAAATTTAATAAATGAGTAGAGCTGCATGATTTCAATGTGTAAACTTCCTATTACTGCGAGTACCAATTCCAACTGATCCATTACTATGTGCTGTAAATGGCATAATACTAGTTGTACAGATGCTATTAGTGAGGAAATATGGGCGTATTGACTTACATGCCTTAAAACCAGGGTTGGAAAAAAATCGATTTTTTTCAAAAAAATCAAATCAATCGATTTTTTTGATTTAAATCGATTTCAATGATTTAAATCGATTTTTATTCGCGACATCCCAGGAAATTACGTAAAACTTATACAGTGAAACCTGTATTAAGACACTGGCTGTGGGAGTCGCAGAAGGTGGTCTCTTAAGACAGGTGGTCTCTTAATACAGGTCCAGATGCATTGCTAAACTGTATTTTGGAACTGAATAAAGTGGTATTTTTATGACTTATTTTTAACTGAATTTTAAGCTTGCTGGTTTCTTAATACAAAAAAACTTTGTTCGCTTAAGCAGTTTTAACAGTATTATTATTGCATCATTTTTTATTGCATCATTTTTTTATTGCATCATTTTTCTATTGCATCATTTTTTTATTGCATCATTTTTTTTAAATGATGCAATAGAAAAGCATTTTTTCATTCTTGAAAAATACAGTCAAAACTGCTTAAGTGACAAAGGCTATGAAATATTTTCAATTCCATAATTAGCAAAATGTCTAACTCCGGCCGAAAACAAGATCCAATATGGATTCATTATGAGAAAGTGAAGACCCCAGATAAGGCCGGTGTCCGGGCTGTCTGCAAGGTCTGCCGACACGAACTCCAAGGTATCCCAGAGCGGTTAAAAAAACATGCAGCCAATTGCACAGGTCCACCAACACCAGCACTTCAAGGTCTAGCTGTAGCCGCAACAGAAACGGGGACTTCATCTCAATCTGAGCAGCAGCAGCGCGTTGAAACTGTTGTTGATCAAAACGATGTGGTGGTGATGGAAGTTGAACCTCTGTCAACTTCAAGTTCTGCTTCAGCGGCAGTGAAGCGCCCAGTGCACGGTCAATTAGCTGCTGGTACATTGGCCGCTAAGATACCCAAGCTGAATTATGGTCTACAGAATTATGTCATCAGAACTTCAGCAGAAAAACGTGGTGAATTAGATCGTGATGTAGCTAGGATGGTGTATGCTACGAACTCCCCATTTCGCTTAGTAGAAAATAGACATTTTATAAACCTTGTAAAAGATTTACGACCAGGCTATCAACCACCATCCAGAAAGGACATAGGGGGGAAATATTTGGATGTTATCTACACAGAAGAGCGGGAGAAGGCGAGAAAAAATTTGGAAGGTGAACTTGTCTGTCTAGCATTAGACGGTTGGAGCAATATTCATAACGAGCCTATCGTATGTGCTACAGTGACGACCTGCTTAGGTGATATTTACTTAGTGGATACTATGGACACCTCTGGACATCCTCACACAGCGGAATATCTTTATGACATTGCGAAGCAGACAATTGAAAACACGCACAATGATTTTGGGTGCATTATATGTAGTATCGTCACAGACAATGCTGCTAATGTAGCAAAGATGCGAGAGTTCTTGAAAGAACGACTGGGTTTCAACATGATTGCGTATGGATGCACGCCTCATCTTCTAAATCTGACTTCAAAGGACTTAGAAATGGGTAATGTTAAGGAGCATGTCACACAAGTTGTGAAGTATTTCCGAAATAACCACTTTGCTAGTGCCCAAATACGCCAATCATCGTGCAGAAAGTTAGTGATGCCAGCAGATACAAGGTGGAACACAATGTACGATTGTTTAAACTCGTATTGTGAGGCATGGCCGACACTTGTGACAATCTGTGATGGACATACTGACCGCATAGATGTTGCCATTGCCAATAAAGTTCGTAATGTAGTAATCAAACGTTCTGCAGATGAATACCGACTTTGTTTGAAACCAGTAGCTTGCGCTCTCGATAAAGCTCAATCGGACAATTGCACAATAGTAGAAGCAGTTGAATTATGGAAAGATGTAAAAACGGCCCTGCATAATGACACTAATAATTCAACAAAGCGTGCGGCCGATAAGCGTTATCAACAAGCTGTGACACCTCACCACATGCTGGCCAATCTACTCCACCCTAAATACCGTGGTCGAAACTTGACTCAGCAAGAACGTGAAACTGCACTCACCGTAGCATCCGAAATCCCTGGTTTGATGACTTTGGTAATCAAATTCGAGGCCATGGCACCACCATTTCACATTCTTAAATTTAACGACGAAGTTGTTAATGGAGTAACCTCTCTTCATTGGTGGAAGTCGCACAGACGTGACTTCGAGGATGATCTGCTGGAAGCATTTGAATTCACTCAGCGTCTGATGTCAGCTGTGGCGGCGTCAGCTGGTGTCGAGCGCGTGTTCTCCAGCTATGGGCTCGTGCAGAGTAAGTTGAGAAACAAACTTGGAACTTTAAAAGCGGCTAAACTAGTATTTCTTTTTCGGTCCCTAAACTGTGACAAAGAAAATGACTTCCGGTTTCAGTTGAATGATGATTGTTGACTAGACTAGTGAAGTACAATTGCAGCATTATTGAAAACTGAAAGTGAAAAGTGATGACAGACACATCTATCTGTGACTCAGTTAGGTTTGCGCGATATTGCTTGAGAGAATATCGATATCGTTATTATAAAAAAATTGCGGTATCTCAATAGTCAATATATCGAGTGTTCTGGTTAATCACTTAATTGTGAATAATTAAAGAATATGCATCCCATCATTTATAACATATTGAATATTTTGAAAGCAATTTCACTGGAAGCCGTTGCTGCCTAAGTCAGCAACGGTTTTCAGTGAAATTGCTTTCAAAATATTCAATATGTTTATTATGTTACGAATGATGGGATGTCTATTCTTTAATTATCACTGTTTGAACTAATAATATATAGAGTTCAAAATTTATATATTACGTCATATTAGCAACGATTTTTCAATTTTGTTCACAATTGCATCACAGATACAGTGAGTAGCAATAGGACAGAAATGATGCAATGCATAAATCTAACGAATTAGCCCTAATTAGATGCACAAAATCTATGAAGGTATGCAAAAGTCATCATTGTCTAAGTCTATCAACCTTGTTAACTTCTGTCTTTAAAAATATGCTCAAATTAAAATTGATAAACTGGTGTACATTTTTCAACAATTTTGGTGGACGATGTTGCTGTCTGCGACAGCTCTATCATCCACCAAATTTGTTGAAAAATGTACACCAGTTTATCTTTAACCCTTAGCACACTGATGTCGAAATTTTTAAATTTCAAATTAAATTTAAAGATAAACTGGTGTACGTTTTTCAACAAATTTTGTGGAAGATGGTGCTGTCACAGACAGCAGCATCGTCCACAAAAATTGTTGCAAATTGTACACCAGTTTATCTTTAAATTTAATTTGAAAATTTAAATTATCATGCTCCAGAGTGCTAGGGGTTATGTTTATTTTGAAAAATTAAAACTCCTACATCAGTGTGCTAAGGGTTAATGTAATGTAATGATGTGTTTACGTGTTACAATGTATATAGTTTCTTGCCAGTTTCAGCAATTACTGATTTTGATTTTTGAAGTTGTAGTAAACTACTTAATTTAATAACATTTCAATCTTTATTGTTTTAGTGTTAAATAAAATGGAGCCCAAAAGTCCAACTTGATAAGCACTAGCCAATAGTAATCGAGACACTCAATGACACTCCAGAGTGACTCCAGACGCATGTCATAGCTGAAAAAAGAGACAGTGTCTTGCTTTAAAAGAGTGTGCTTTTGGAATTAGACTAATAGTAATAGCCATACTGGCCCATACATGACTTTTCATGTACACTATTGCTTTAATGGTCATGTAGTGACATGTACGCACATGGAATTCTCCTCTTCTTTACAGCTTACACATACTTAATGATCATACTTTGTACACATGTGTGATGTACTGTGTACATGAACCTCAAGTATGTAGATTGTAGATGTGGACTCGTGCACTGGGTCTAGTCTTGCTGATGACAAATATGAGCAATTAAGTGTATAATTCTATTTTGTGTTGATGTTCAAGTGCCATGGAAGCAGTAAAATAATTATGTTACTTTAATTTAACAAAATTACTGTTAATTGTATTAATTACTTGAAAATTCCTCTATTTTTGCAAAACTGATTTAAATCACGATTTTTTCGATAAAAATCGAGTGATTTAAATCATGATTTAAATCATGATATAAATCAATTGATTTAAATCAAACCAACCCTGCTTAAAACACATGTATGTATCATTGTATTGCAATACATATCATATCATAACACAAATACTGTGATGCATATCGCATTGTGGCTTAGTGTATCACTGCAGCCCTAGCCCCGACCCACCACACAGTGGGTGGAGCCTTATGTAAATGTTATAACGTGGAAAGGATCACATCCACACGCAATATGTAATCCACATTCCTGAGGGCAGTATACCATGCACCAGCAACACAACAGATGATGAACTTCTTTCATTTCTTTTTGTTGAAACCGGATTAACCGACACGGTTACATATCTCGTTCCTGGACTAGAACCACGTCTAGTCACAGACCGGGGAACTGACCCGTAGAGAGGTAAGCTTAAACGCACTCAACACTTACTCTTTTAACCCTTCATACAGGACAATTTAACCTGACTTCTATTTTTCTCTGATGAGTATAACCACACAAAGTACGAAATGCCATGAATCCGAATCATTCTATTAAGGTTATCCAACAAAATGGAAACCCGTGTCATCAAATGCTATTTATACCCCATAAATTCCCGCCACATTGGGATATTAAAGAACCACAATATACTCAGTCAAAGAGCCACTCTTGGCTCCTGGGTAAAATGCTTATATTTAACTTTATTTTTCCGGTTACATCACTAGTTTTTTACGGTTACACGTAACCTAGAAAACAACTAGTACATTTTCCGGTTACACAACAAATGACTTTAACGGTTACACAATCTAGAAAGTCAAAAATTTCCGGTTACCAACAAACAGACAATTGGTGAATTCCGGTTACAAGATGTTAAATCTGGTTACAAAATCAACTTTTCCGGTTACAAGCATGAAATTCCGGTTACATGTACCCGGATTTTTACTCGTCCCGGTTACACCAAGGAGCAACTGTAACCGGCCCGAGAGTATAAAAGCAGGCGCAAAACACTGCACTGACATTCGGATTTCGATCCAACTGATCAGCATTAGAAAATCTTAAGAAGTTTTCATGACCAGTCAATACCTAATGTAAATGTTGTTTTGCAGTCAAAATCATATGGGTAACTCGCATAACAAATTTGATTGAATTCCACCAAAAGGTTTTGGACGAGATAGCCGGACAGATGGATGGACACCATTGCAATATCACTATCTATGCACTCCCTTATCATGCAATGGACGAGTGTAGTATGAAGATCGTCTAGCATCATATGGTGTTCACACTTATTTTTGTATGCAAGTATGTACTGCATTGACAACATTCACTCAGCTATTGTCAGCCACCATGGTCATAGTATTAGAATTAAAAGTAATCACAATTTCTTTAATTGTGTCAGTGTGACTGACTTTTCGACCGCCAAATTAGTAGGGCCCACCGTGAAGGGCAACACACAGACACACTTTGGTGAAAATTCCAACAGTAGAATTTGAGTTATCATCCTTGACCCCTCTTGTGTTAACAGAACATTAACGCTCGTAAAATAAACCATTTATTGCCAATACTGTTCAATGAAATTTTTATTTTTGCAGCCAAAAAGAATATTTTTGTAAATTTATAATGAAAATTTACACACAAAAAATATTTCTGTTATCCTTCAAATGGGTATTTATCAAAAGTGTAATGGTTAAAAAAATTCAAATTTCTGCTTAGCCAGTGTGCAATTGCAGACCAAGAAGAGTATTTTTGAAAATTTACGACTGGAATGACTGGTTCGGTTAAATTTTCAAAAATATTCTCTTAGCCTGCAAATTGAAGGAAATTTCAATTTCCCTTTCTCCGAGATCTAGCAACCTGAACATCAAAGCCGAGATCTAGCAACCTGAACATCAAAGCCGAGATCTAGCAACCTGAACATCAAAGCCGAGATCTAGCAACCTGAACATCAAAGCCGAGATCTAGCAACCTGAACATCAAAGCCGAGATCTAGCAACCTGAACATCAAAGCCGAGATCTAGCAACCTGAACATCAAAGCCGAGATCTAGCAACCTGAACATCAAAGCCGAGATCTAGCAACCTGAACATCAAAGCCGAGATCTAGCAACCTGAACATCAAAGCCGAGATCTAGCAACCTGAACATCAAAGCCGAGATCTAGCAACCTGAACATCAAAGCCGAGATCTAGCAACCTGAACATCAAAGCCGAGATCTAGCAACCTGAACATCAAAGCCGAGATCTAGCAACCTGAACATCAAAGCCGAGATCTAGCAACCTGAACATCAAAGCCGAGATCTAGCAAACTGAACATCAAAGCCGAGATCTAGCAACCTGAACATCAAAGCCGAGATCTAGCAACCTGAACATCAAAGCCGAGATCTAGCAACCTGAACATCAAAGCCGAGATCTAGCAACCTGAACATCAAAGCCGAGATCTAGCAACCTGAACATCAAAGCCGAGATCTAGCAACCTGAACATCAAAGCCGAGATCTAGCAACCTGAACATCAAAGCCGAGATCTAGCAACCTGAACATCAAAGCCGAGATCTAGCAACCTGAACATCAAAGCCGAGATCTAGCAACCTGAACATCAAAGCCGAGATCTAGCAACCTGAACATCAAAGCCGAGATCTAGCAACATGAACATCAAAGGCGTTAGCTGAAACAAGAGGGGTTAAATGCAAACCAATTTTCCTAAGTGGGTGGCCTTGACATCCGATCTTTTGACCCCAAAATTAATAAGGTTCTTTGGAACCTCAAGGGCAACACACACGCCTGGTTTGGTGAAGATCCCCTTAATTCATTGATGAATTCCCCATATTTCATTTTCAACACTACCATACCAGAACTTTAATATTTTCAAATTAATTTGACTGGATGACATTGCTGCTTCCAATCAAATTAATAAGTTTTATGTTATAAAGAAAATACTTTTCATGGATTTGTCGGTGAAAGGCTTAATTGTGAGCTCAGTAATTGGACACCAAAATCAATCCTTCTCTTTAGTACCATAAGGGAACCCTTCCACCCAAGTTTCTTGACGATAGCTCTACTAGAACTTGAGTTATCGCATGGAAATGAAAGTTAGGATGGCAAACAGACTAGCAAATGAACAAACAAATGGACAGAAAGTGCAAATGTTACTTATGTTTATATATGGTCACATACATGTAACATACGGTATACAGGCCTCCATATCTCAGAATTTATCGGAACCTATTTTTTGGTTCCATGATTGGTGTTGATGGAAACCTACCAGAAGCTGAATTTCAGTTCTGTGAATAAACCATGCTGATTAATTACAATACATCGCAAAAATGGGTCACAAATTTTGGGTTGTGTGATTTAGCTCATACAGTACCAACACGCTACCGGCACATAAGGTTCCATGAAATATCGAGGCCCGATATGCCTATCAGTACTTTTCGACTTCATCGTATTTAGTAACTAACATGGCTAACATTCCTGAGCCGATATTTCTCATTTAACATTATGGGCATTGCCCACACTGACCAATAGGCATCATTTGAATAAAATCAGATGCTTACAACCAAACATTCTTTACAATCAAATAGAGGGATCTATTTCTAGCTATGGCCTGCCCATTTCTAACTAAGCTCCAGCACCCGTTTCTGTGCATTGGAATCAATTTAAATACTTTGAATCATAAATTCACAGAATCCTAATTTAAAGGTAAACTATACAGGTAAGCGGCTGACTATTTTGAAACTAATTTGACTGCATATTATCAATTATTTGCCTATTCCAGCCACAGCACCAAGTCAATTTAGTTTCTGTATATTCAACAGAATGTTGATTAAATAGTAGACATGTACAATTCGCACACTTGACAGACTATTCAATGTTCATGACTGAGCTATATAAGTCATTCTTTATGCATTTTGATTGCGACATTAGTTCTTTTCAGCTTGTAAGATGTTATTGTTGTCCTGATGCTAACGGTTAGTGTCTTCAGAGTCTGGATGCCACAGCACTGTTTGCTCGCTCCTTTATAGTCTTGGATCACACTGGATGTACCCTATCATATGGTGTTGTGTACCCGGTTGGTTGTGTGTTGGTATGGATGTACCCGGTTATGCAATTTTTTACCTGGTTGTATGATCATGTACAATTTAATTGTGACATCTTGTACCTGGTTGGATGATTTGTACTCGGTCTTATGTGTTTTAAAAAAACCATTATTACTAGAAAAATATATGGCTGTCAGTTCGATCAGGAATTCTTAGGTCATAAAAGGTTGATTGAGTGGCATTTGTCCGTTTGTATTGGGGCCTTCCATAGTTGATCCAGACTCTTGGTGTTTCGCGCCAGTGCTTAGGCTATATACTCATCAGAGGACTATGTAGTAAAAATACATTAATTGTGACAGTAGCCTATATGTGACGCAATTGATTATGACATTATATACTTGAGCAACAGATCGGATCCGTCCATTGCTTACTATCATCTCTGTAGTTCTATAAAGGAAGAAGTTGACAGATCATGGTTCATTTCCACAGACTTAGCATTTAGGACCAGGAAAACTCAAAATATATAAAAATCCTAGGTGGCCCACAATCAATCTTATTCAAACTAGTTTTCCTTATTAGGAATGCAGAATTATATTAGTTTTAATCTCTCTGCGCATGACATAGCAACGCAAACACTCACCTGTGATTTCCAGATCAAATTCTGGCAATCCTGCCGTCTCCTCTTTAATTAGAGAGAGCGTCGAGCGGGACGGCCATAACAAGTGCACAAGGATTGCATAGGACAGAAAGTCGACAGAGTAACTGATTGCTGTAAACACACATAGGAAAGATAAATATTATAAAATATTGTACATGAGTAAACATATCTATTGTTCTTCAGCTCTAATATTCAGGCTGTTCAGATGCTAGACAAGCGACTGAGATAGCATCGGAATTAGACACTTTTTAGACAAGTGACTGAGATAGCATAGGAATTAAACACCTTTTAGACAAGCGACTGAGATAGCATCAGAATTAAAGACACTTGTTAGGCAAGCGACTGAGACATCTGAATTATTAGACGCATGTTAGAAAAGCGACTGAGACATCTGAATTATTGGATCCTTGTTAGGCAAGCAACTGAGATATCATCTGAATTATTGGCCACTTGTTAGGCAAGCAATTGATACAGAATCTGAATTATTGGACGCTTGTTAGACAAGCGAATGAGACATTTGAATTATTGGAAGCTTGTTAGGCAAGTGACAGAGCCATCTGAATTATTAGATGCTTGTTAGGCAAGCAACTGAGATGTCTGAATTATTGGATGCTTGTTAGGCAAGTGAGTGAGCGACTGAGACATCAGAATTATTGTATGCTAATTACACAAGCGACAGACATCTGGATTATTGGACGCTTGTTAGGCAAGCGACCGATACATCTGAATTATTGGACGCTTGTTAGGCAAGCAACTGAGATGTCTGAATTATTGGATGCTTGTTAGACAAGTAACTGAGACATCTGAATTTTTGGATGCTTGTTAGACAAGCGACAGACATCTGAATTACTGGACGCTTGTTAGACAAGCAACTGAGACATCTGAATTATTGGATGCTAATTAGACAAGTGACAGACATCTGAATTATTGGACGCTTGTTAGGCAAGCGACCGAGACATCTGAATTAGTGGATGCTTGTTAGGCAAGCGACCGAGACATTTGAATTATTGGACGCTTGTTAGGCAAGCAACTGAGATGTCTGAATTATTGGATGCTTGTTAGACAAGCGACTGAGACGTCTGACTTATTGTCCAGACGCTTGTTAGGCAAGTGAGTGAGCGACTGAGACATCAGAATTATTGGACAATTGTTAGGCAAGCGACTGAGACATCTGAATTATTGGATACATGTTAAGCAAGCGACCAAGGTAGCATCGGAGTTAAAGGACTCTTGTTAGACAGGTGACTGAGGTAGCACTGAATTTGAGAACACTGTCTTGTTAGGCAAGCAATTGAGATCTAGCATCTGAATTAACATGATTAAAGGATACTTTTTAGACAAGCAATTGAGACGCCATCTGAGGTAAAGGTATGCTGTCTTGTTAGTCAAGCAACTGAGATATCATCTGAATTATTGGCCGCTTGTTAGGCAAGCAACTGAGACATCATCTGAATTATTGGGCACTTGTTAGGCAAGCAATTGATACAGAATCTGAATTATTGGGCGCTTGTTAGGCAAGCCATTGAGACAGAATCTGATTTATTGGGCGCTTGTTAGGCAAGCAACTGAGACATAATCTGAATTATTGGGTCCTTGTTAGGCAAGCAATTGATACATAATCTGAATTATTGGGCGCTTGCTAGGCAAGCAATTGAGACAGAATCTGAATTTGAAGACGGTCTTGTTAGGGAATTTTTGGCTTCCTCTCCACGACTGTTCAGCTTTACTATATATATACATGTCTTGCTCTGCATGACATCTAGCATGACTGTACAAGTTTAATAAATTCAGATTTAATACCGATTTGCCCTCCACTCCATGAAATTTAGCCAGCTTTAATACACATATGCCTTGGTCAGCACAACATTTAGCATGGCTGTTCAGCTTTATTATTTATTTATTTAATAGTCAGCTTTACTACATATTTTCCTTCCATTGCACAACATTTAGAATGACTGGTCAGCATTAATTGTCCGACTGCCACCACACAATAATTTCAATGAACAATAACTCTGGACTGGCTGAATATTTTCAAAACAGTTTGACTGACAGTTGTTGGTGGCTTCACATTCCGAAAATGTTCACTCAGCATATCTATCCAGAGTTAATCCTTTAACACTCATTATCAGCCAAAAAAGGCTTCGGCAATGGTCTTGAAAAATGTCCATTTGCAGACAAGACTTTTTGAAAATTTATCACTGGAATGACTGGCTCAATAACCGAGCCAATCATTCTAGTGATAAATTTTCAAAAATTGTCTTCTCTTGGTCTGCAAATGGACATTTTTCATGAGAAAATAAAAAATTTTTGAACACATTCAAGGAAAAGAGGGTTAATTAAAACCCATAGAAATTTAGCAAGCAGATTAATATTCATGTTTACTAGATATCTGCTCCTGCGTGACTTACTGAGCACAGTCTTATGCTTCCACAGAGCAGATACTTGTGTGGAGATGACGGTTAGCACAGGCAGATAGATAAACCAGACGAGAAAGAATGCACCAAAATGCTGGAAAAACTGCAGCGCACTGTTCCGGTGTTGCTGTTGCGCAGTCTGACGCAATTGATACAGGAAGTAAATCATGATAATGAGGCGAAATGCCAGGATGAGATAGCCTGGCCACGTCTCCCATTCTTCAATGTTAGAAATGATGTCAACTTCCAGCTGTAAAATTATACATGAAAGTTACCGAACATTAGATTGTGTTCACCCCTAGATCACTTGAATTCTAGAGTCCAAAATTCCACTTAATATGATAGATAATGTTCCGATATGATCACATTAGAGACACTGTTGCTGTAAGCAGTTGCCATCTAAGACAGCAACAGAATGGACCTTTCCAGTTTTAGCCATGCCCCCACCCAGGGTTAAGCTCCACACACACCTTATTCGTGTTGGGATCGATTGATTCCTGAAATCCATGCCTATCAATTTCCAGAAACGTACGGGCTTCAGATACTTCCACCCAAGTTTCATTGAAATCGTGGCATTGGTTAACACTTACCACTCTGATGTCAATATTCTATCTTTTACTGTGTCGATAGCAAAGTAACCAGTGTACATTTTTCAACAATTTTGGTCGACGATGTTGGTCTATGACAGCAACATCTTCCACCAACTTTGTTAAAAAATGAACACCAGTTCATCTTTTAATTTAATTTAAAAATTAAGATTTGACATCAGAGTGGTAAGGGTTAAGGGGGAGTAGCATGTTAAAGGATCCAAGATGGCCACCTTCAAAACTGACCAATCAAATTTCTGTATACATGGTTGGAAGTCTATCGCCATAGGGCCAAATTAGATTGAAAATGGCCAAGCATGGGGGACAACTCTGGAAAATCGTTGAATATGGACAAAATTTAAATAAGGGGAAACAACTGTGGTGATTATCTGAATATGAATGGATGTTAAACAAGTGGGCAACTCTCGCTAATAGTTGAATATGAAGAGAAGCAACAAGGGGACACGGACAACTAGTGATCTCTGAATATAGATATGTTAAACAAGAGGCCCAAGGGTCTGTGACCCTCAACTGGACCATTAGCATTTGAACAACTTGCACTTTTAAAATAGATATTATGGATAATTCTCGGAAAATCCAAGATGGCCCCCCCCCCCCAAAAAAAAATTGACCAATCTAATTCTCATTTGATTTCTTGAAGCCTATCATTATAAGATTGTTACATTTAAGTTTGTTTGAAATTGAGCCATTGATTAATTAATAGTAGTGATTTAAAGGGTTGTGAAAAACTTCTGGAAAATCAAAAAAATTAACCAATCAAATTCCTGTATACGTCGGAACCATACGACACAAGGATCCTTCCACCCCATTGTGTCATGTGTTTTAAAGTATTTCCGAAAGTTTTTGTAAGATCCAAATGGCTGTCAAAAAAAAATCGACCAGTCAAAATTATCATTAGAAGGATCATTCTACCCAAGTTTCATTAAAATCGGGCCATTGATTAAGCGTAGCATTTTAAAGGATTTCTGGAAAATCCAAGCGGGCCACTGGAAAAATGTATCAATCAAAATTCTGTATAAAATTTCTGAAGCCTACCCGCCTAGGGACCTTCCAGCTGAGTTTGGTTGAAACCTGACAAAATTTTCAGGACATACGTATGGACAAACACAATAAATATACCCCACTACGCATAGTTACGTACCTAGCTCGACAAAGCCCTACTGGCTCCTCCAGGTAACTGACCAGTACTGGCCAAACAAATCTAACCAGTACCCATCACAACCAGGCTCTAGTCTGTCTAGGACACTAGGACTGCATCCACACTACCAGAGTTGTGCCTAGGATGAGCCATGGGGCAATCTGCCCACCTGACCATACACATATCCCCTTATATTTTTTTCTTCCTATTTTCTTATAATAGAAAGGGAGCTCAAAACCTCAAATTGTCCCCTATTCGGACCTAGGAACAACACTGACACTACTAAAGTATACAGTAACAAGTTGATTTACCATTATGATTATCTAGGTACTTACTAATGTCCATATAAACAGTCCAAACGTGAAGGCTGAATAGACTATCCACACTGTGAATAAAAGACGCTTTGACGCTACATTTTGACATGTTACACAAAAACCTTTAGCAATCAAGAGTAAAATTAACACAAATACACACTCAGCCAAAGTGTCGATGCCATTGCCAAATATCTTCAATGCTGTAACACCAACACCATCAAAAGCAAACTTAAGTACATGAATCAGATTTGATACAATTCCTATGAGCTGTAATACCATGCTGATCGCGATGAGACGACTCAACGAGTGGCGTCTCAGCTTAGCACATGCATAAAACCAGATCGGCACCAGGATGATATACAGGATTAAAAATGTAAAATATATCTCAAATATATCATGATTTTCAAAAGAGAACTGATGCTCAAATGGATTGATATGTTTCTTAAACGGGTGTCCATTTACGATCCAAATGTCATAATCAATTTCAATGCCAGCGTTCTCCTCACCCGTCCAACTACAAGAGCTCTGGTTGATAGAATCGCGGTGGCAAGAGACGATACTGAAATACCAGAATCTGAAAAATAACACATACATATAGGGTATTATACTTTGTCATAGTTGCAGGAATCCAACAATTCGTCATGTGAATTACACACATCAATGAGAATTGTGAGAGGATGTTTACATGTGGTTCTGCCACTGTGGGGTGGGCGGATGCGAGTGCAGAATGTCAACGATTTTTTGTAAGGGTGTTAGTGAGTTACCCAGGGACCGACCCAGCCATCTGAAATTATTAGCCAGTAAATTAGACTATATTGAGGTTTTAATAGCCAAATCTTATGTCTTTTAGTCAGTAAATTGAAGGAAATTTCAATTTCCCTTTCTCCGAGATCTAACAATACTCACCATTCTATTACTTCTGATACAGCTAGCCCTGATAGCTGGGCCCTAGGACTATAGACTTAGTAAGCTTTACCGACTCCTGGAACCGGGTACTCGGCTCCCAACTGCCGAGTACCCGTTTGCCATGAAGCTCATATTGTTTGCATAGCCACCAAACAAGAGATACCCATGGCTTGCCTCCGTGGGGCTGGGAGGCTGGGTCCGTAATAGAATGGTGAGTATTGTTAGATCTCGGAGAAAGGGAAATTGAAATTTCCTTCATTCTCCTTCGATCAATACTCACCATTCTATTACTTCTGATATACACCAGATTTGATCAGTAACCTGGTGGGAAGGGGCAAGCCATCAATTGCTACTTTTGCCCCTTGGAGAAAGAGCTAGACTTAAACTTGATTAATGGAGACCTAAAAGGACCATCAAGTTAACGGAACCGAATCATATTCGCATCACCGGCCACCCCCCCCCCCCTTTTTTCTCCTAAGAAAATGGAGAGAACTCACGAACATGCATCTCGCCTGAAAACACAAATATGCCAAGAGGGTTAACTGCTCTTTGCATATATTAGCCTGGGAATGAGCATGAATATATAAGATGATTGAACATGACATATAGACATAATACAAAAAACTCTCAATCTTGAATTACCTCATGATATTTGGATTTCAGACATGGAGCTTCCAACCATTCACTTGTCTGGCCATCAGTGACACAATCTGGTTGACATCCTCTCGCTCGACCATGTCTGCTTCTTAATTCTTTCTTACAAATGCCAAAAAGAGCAGTGTGGTCGCATAGCTATCGTCTCAAAACAGCTAAAGCGAGTGGATTGGCGGAGTCTGACACATCCCTCATATGGTAATCCGTGAAAGAGGACTCACAGTGCCATTGTGCAACAGCCATGATGTCCTCTAATGGAACACCATTGAAAAGGGCGGTCGAGGCGGCTATTCCTCTAACATCGTGTGCCCTTGCGCATTGCACCTGGTGCCCAGTCGCAATCTCATGGGTAGTCTGAATGCAACAAGAGATAGAATCCATGGATGCGGCGCCATATGGCTTCTTATGGCAGATCCACAGATGTCTATCATTCGACCGTAACGAGTCTGTCCATTTTTTGTACTTAGTCAAAGCACGGACTGGGCACCATACACTGGCATCACGATCAAACCTACTTAGTTTCGGTATATCTCAGATTGATTTTTTGACATAAACTCTGCTCTTGGCAGTAGACGCAGACCCTCTCCTGAGACAATAAATCGGTCCCTCTCTGCTGAAAGTGCATGGATCTCACTGCGCCTTCTAGCTGAGGAAGCTGCCAATAGAAAGACCGCCTTTAGAGTCAAATGCTTTAGACTAGCCAGGGGTTCTGTTCTCTGTTTCCACAGACATCAGATACAACTGGATATGTCTTCGCATCAGAGCAGCGTACGGGATTATCTGCTCCATGGAGACCATCATGCCAAGCATCTGAAGAAACCGCCTCGCCTGAATGTGGTTTCCCAATCGAAAACTCTTGAGGATGACTAACAGAGACACCACTCTGGGCTCTGACGGGTAAACCCTGCCCTCCTCGAGATCGAAACGCATCCTAAATAAACGAAATGTTGAGTGGGTGTCAACTCGGATTTCTCCTTGTTGACTATCCAGCCTAGATCTGAAAGCAACTTCATTGTCAGAGCAGTATCCACCTCTAACCTGGCTGATGTGTCTGCTTTTATCAGCCAATCGTCTATGTAGGTGTGAAGCGCCACGTTCTCTTTTCTGAGAAACGCTGTCACCGCAAGGACCACTTGTGAAAACCCTTTGAGCTCTCGAGAGGCCGAACGGGAGGACTGTAAACTCCCATACTTGATTCTGACAAGCAAATCTCAGAAACCTGTGACAACTCCCGTTCATTGGAATGTGGAAATATGCATCTTTCAGATCAATCGATACACACCACATTCCCTTCCTCAATCCTGCCATTACCGACCTCGGGGTTTCCATCTGAAACCGAGGCGTATGGATAAATCAATTTAATGGCCTGAGATTGAGTATGGGTCTCCATCCCCCTGTGCTCTTGGGGACAAGGAACATGTTTGAACAGAAGCCTGGAGTGTTCCGGTTTGGGGAGGGTAGGAGCCGCCACAACCTTCTTGGCTTTCTTCGCCGGAGGCGGCTGAGAAAACCAAGTAGAAGCAGAAGCAGCACTAGGCTTAGCTTTCGCCTTGCCTTTGTGCTGTTTCTGCTTCTTAGAAGGTTGCACGGTCAGCGGTTTGGCTACAGCCCCTAGTGCGTGCGCCTGACGCACTAGCTCTAGCTGCAGATTAACCGCCAACCGATTCTGCACAATGCTAGCCGTGTCCTCTAAGATGGCCCGCGCCTGGCCACCAAAGATGCTAGGGCATGTCAGGGGCGTCCCAAGAAGACGCTCCCTGATGGCAGTAGCTGGACGCATATGGTCAAGAACCATCTGCCTCCTGGACTTGGTCACACGCGCCTGCACCCTTGCCAATGCGTCCATAGACAGCACCAGGCCATCATTGACGCATGAAAGCGCCACAGGTGGCACAGGGTGGCCTGCCCCTGCTTCAGTCCACACCGACTGAAGAAGACGATAAGAATGGTTGACAGCACTCATTGCACCAATTTTGAAAGATCTTCATTGGCTCCCCATCCGGAAACGGATTGAGTTCAAGATTCTGCTCTTGACTTGGAAATGTCTAAACAACAACGCTCCCGACTATTTGCAGGAACTTCTCTTGACATATGATCCATGTCGCAGACTTCGTTCTGTGGATAAGCTATTGCTCCAAATTCCGCGATCGAATTTACGCTCCTGTGGGGACAGAGCCTTCAGTGTTGTGGCTCCGAGACTATGGAACCAGCTACCTGTCCACATCAAATCCATCCAATCAATTAATGATTTCAAACAAAAATTAAAAACACATCTCTTCACAAGCGCCTTTGAAAATTGACATTGACACATGGCGCTTTACAAATGCTGTATTATTATTATTATTATTATTGCTGCCCTCACACCCTCATCACATAGGGACAGGACTTCATCATGGTGTACCGGAGTTTTGCCCACCAGAGCCGGGGCGGGGCCACCCTCTCCAGCACTCTGGACACCCGGTACCCATCGGTCATCCTTGGTGACCGACGGGACAACACCATACGGGAGGGGGGGGGGGGAAAGAATACGACCGCAGGAAGCTGGCCCTTGGTCATGAGTTGTTTGCTATAAATAGCATCAAGTAACCCAATAAACCATGGATCCAGTCCAATAGACTGGATCCGGGCTGCAGGCAAGATCCCCGTCCTAATTGATGCCACCGATGGATGGGGTGCATCCTCCTCGGCCGTGGTCGGAACCACAGACGGGTCTACCCTGGTTAGCCAAGCCAGAGCCTCAGACCAATCCGTCTCTGAGGACACTCCCGTGAACACGTTACCCGTTGACATGTTCACGGCCCTAACAGCAACGGCCTCCCGGCTAGGAGCCATTACTGATATGCCAGGAACTCCGGTACCGTACGGTTCCACCGCCACCCCATGGAACACACCAGTCAATGGAGTAGGCCAGCACGGAAAACTGTGCGGACCCGTAGCGGTTGAGGACCCATGGCCAAACACGGGCGCCAACGGCACCCCATGTCTGACCGCCGGACCAGGCGAGATAGGTGAGTACCACACCTGGCCCGGCACACCCGTCACCATGTCGGTTGGCGGCAAACCAACCATCACAGGACTGGTGCCCGGTACCGGAGTGGCCTCAACCACGGGCGGAGCCGCTGCCCTGGCTTGCGCCAAGCCAGACAGATGGTGGGCGGTTCCGAGACTGCCCTACAACTTTTGGCAGCAGGGACGACACCAGCATGGGCAGAACGTGATGCAAGAAGCCATCTCCGCCACCTCCGGTTGCAGACGTGGAGCGGCCCCCCCCCCCCCAAGGGCCGAAACAGACGCTCCACGATTTACTTTCGGACCGCAAGTCCTTCTGGGCAAGGAACTTCAGCATCATATCGACCGACCACACTGCGCATACGTTACACCTACTGTCAAGATTACACTTAGTACAGCGGAAACAGACATGGGCCTTGAACAGAACCCGAACGAATTTGTGGCACCCGTCACATGATGGTGGGGCTGGCTTGGCCTATAAATAAGCACAAACCTACAATAAGCAAGCGGAACGAAACAGAAATGGAAGGCAGACAATTAATTTTAATACACCCATACACTGATCCTCAAGGATGTATAACGGAACCAGGAATCATATCGCATAGCTTTCGGGGTATATTTACTAATAAATATAAATTATACTCCTAACAAAGGCCAAAATGATGTGTGAAGAAACAACAAAATGTAAACAAACTGCTGTAGCACACGGTAAAACTGCAGACCACACATCTAAATCAAGAATTTTGAAATCACTGATCATTGCAAACATCTCGTGATAACACGCAAAACTTGAATATTCCAAAGTTTTTCTGGTACCAATTAAAGTATGCAGCACCTAGAATCAGATGCGCGAATTAATGAAACATTTTCTTCACATAAACATCTGAGTAACATGGGTGTGACGTCACCTGCTCGGATCTTACGGAGAACGATGTCAGCTGATTTTCGTGTTAAAAAACACTGTCAACCAACACCTAATTTCATATCTGCCGATCACCTGTTGGGGTTTAAAGGAAGGTGATCATCTGGCATATTTCGTTGTTAACACACGTCCCAGATTATTCGGGGTTAGAAATTGGAACATGCGGCACAGACGAAATTTTGAAGACCTAAGTCTTTTAACTATGGACTAACATGGAAATATCCAACCTGGTTATCATCGGCAGCATCCATGGTAATCCAAATATCCTTTTAGAGAGCGCACAAAGCTATCACAATTTACACAGAAAAAGACTTAGAACAATCTCAAGACTTCCAACTGCAAAAAAGCATGTGTCTCTTGATGCTATGCAAACAAGAATGAGCTTCATGGCAAATGGGTACTCGGCAGTTGGGAGCCGAGTACCCGGTTCCAGGAGTCGGTAAAGCTTACTAAGTCTATAGTCCTAGGGCCCAGCTATCAGGGCTAGCTGTATCAGAAGTAATAGAATGGTGAGTATTGATCGAAGGAGAAAAACACATTTCAAATGACATTTAATGAGATTATACTAGCCAAATGTCAGGGATATCAAACACTAATCCTGCCTCAGATGTTGTATTGTACTAATAGATTACCGTACATAGATTCCATAGAATTAAATTCCTGCCAAGGACTGCAACAGGTTCCCGACAAATTAATCTAAAACTATTCAAGTATTCAACAGCTTACCTACAGGTATAGTTACATGAGGTAACTCTTCAACTCTCTTAGCCAGTAAAGTAGCCTATTTGGGGATTTTGTTATCCAACAATGAGAATTATTCTCAAAAACTATTTGGCGAGTAGGTAGGTCTGTCCCTGGTTACCTATGTATGATTACTGTATTCTGCGGCTGTCATTCGCTTTTGCTCATGGGGTATTGTCCTTGGCCAAAATCTTTAATAGCCTCCTCAGGTCCCTTCCTGATTTGACTGTACCGAGTCCTGCCTTCTTGAGGTCACCTAGTAGCGCGCTTAACAGATTTATGCAATGATGTGCTCTCCTGGCCTTGTATTTGCTGGCTCCCAGTACGGCAAATTCCAAGGCTCTCTGTGCTGGTGTGTCCCCTGGCATCCTTAGCACATGGCCAAACATGGACCACCTTTGCTTGGAGCGTTTTACAGACCACAGCTATTCTTGTATAGTTTATCATTCAAAATTATGCTGTCTGCCTATCATTGTCCAGTGATCATGGTGCATAGGTGTTTGCAGGCATAAAGTATGTCTAGAGCTTCCTTTGGAGCTGCCCATCTGTTACAGTTATACAGCATCAAGGGTACGCAAGTTGCATTGTATAAATGTAGTCTTTTTGTCAAGGGCACCTTAGATCTATGAATCAATGTCTTCCAGAAGGTCAGTAAAGCGATGTTCCCCATGATGCAGTGTGCAGCAATGTCAGTAGTACTACAAAGCAGTGAGCTCAGGATTTACTTTTTCTTCATAGTTCGCCGCCACGAAGCGGATCATCATTTCCTTTAGGTTCATGCTATGTAAAGTGAAATTTCAATGTCCCTTTCTCCGAGATCTAACAATACTTCCCATTACATTACTTATTGATAACAACCACCTTGGTGTTTGTGCCCTAAGAGTCTTAGACTTTTACAGAACTCTAGCCTAAAGGTCTGGTTACGGGTACCCGGTTGTTGGGATGGGTACCCAGTTCCAGGAATTGGCAAGAGCACTGTTAAAGTCCAAAAGACTCTTAGGGTACATTCACCAATGTTATCAATAAGTAATGTAATGGTAAGTATTGATCGAAGGAGAACTAGGTTTTTTAATTTCTGAAAGACTAGGGGAGAAATTATCTCACACCCAGCCAGACCTGGGATCAAATGCAAATGCATGTGCATTTAAATACTTTTCTCAAGTATTTGCATAAATTGAAGATTTCAAATCATTACTATTTGCATTTGCAAAATTTAAATACTTTTGCTAAAGTATTTGAAATTTCAAATAGTTTTCAAATGCTTTTTCAAATACTTTTCATATGATATATATATAGAGACAGCAGGATCTTCCAAGCAAAGTAAATTAAAAATATTCCCAAATCTTATTTAATCATAAAGAATGCTTTGTGGTCCTGAGACCCCTTTGACCACTGAAATATTAGCTTCCCAAAGTCAATTGCATATGTTAACTGATGTACATTCTGGAAACAAAATTGCTGTAAACTGTTGGTATCTAATGTGACAGCAACAGATTTCAAAGTGTCAAATGTACACCAGACATTCTTCTACTGACCCTGTATCAAAATGTGATAAGGGCTAATATAATAGCTATAATATATGTGTCAGTTTGTGAAATCATAATCAAAACAAACAATATTAAATGCAATCTTTAAAATAATTAGTTACATTTTCTATATTGCTTTTTCATATACAGAATTTGGGATGTAATGGGTTAAACTGTGCATGTGAGATGTTGATTCCCGCTAAGGAATAGAGCTATCTAGAAGCAAACCAAACAGAAAACTTATCTTGAAGCAATATGACTGGAAGTCAGTGCTGCCTTAGACAGCAACAACTAGCATGCAAATTAGTTTCAAACTATTCACCAGAATTTGTCCTACATCATAAGGGCTTGTGTCAGGTTTATGTACAGAAAGAAGTGTTTGTCTATAGGGTCAAATGATTGTATGAAGTAGTTGAGCATATACCAGGGTGTGATTATAAGTGACCAGGTGTTTGTGGGAGAATGAATAGAAAACAGCAGGATGGTGTTGAAGCAATGAATGCACACTTCAGGTGTGGGTGCATAGATTTAAACAGCTCTTAACTTTTCAATGATGCTACTAATTTTTTATGACATAGCAAATATTCTGTTGAATAATTTGAAATTTATTTATTTATAAGCTGCGGCTGCATATTCTACTCAAGTTATTTTCAAAGTAGTCAACTGCTTTTCTGTGCGGTTGCTTAGAAAATGTGATTTAAAGCAGGTTCTGCCCACACTGGTCAGGATTAGCCACCACTCAACAATTTTAACCAGCACTAAAGACTAAACTATCTTTTTTAACGACCACTTTTCACATATTTTATTAAAATAAGTTTTATTTCAAGGGACTGTAAAATTTCCGTTAAAATGTCTGGCACTAATTTCATCCTGGGCAGAACCCTGTTTAAAGTATTCCATCCCTGAAAGGGCTAATGGAATAAATTTCTCAACAAGATGAATTTCTCATGAAGAATGTACATTTGACAACAATTGGACTGTATTGGTTCCTGTGGAAGAAATTACTTTCTGTCAAATAATTTTCAAAGTAACAAAATTTTAATTACAAGAAAATGCATAGTTTAAATTTAACCCTTTCACCGATGAAACTGGCCTTTAACACAACTTGAATGTAACCATACAGGAAAGCTGTTGAATATTTTGAAATTAATTTGAATGGATGGCATTGCTGTCTTAGGTAGGTTAAACAAAATTTCAAAATAAAAGAAAATAAAGAGGTCAAGTATAGGTGGAATAATGTGAGTTTAGCCAGTGAGGGCAGGTGTCATTAGAAGTGGCATGGATGTGTGTGGGAAAAAGAACAGAATAGGTGAATGAATACCATAGGGCATATCATAGCAATAAAAGGGGATTTGTGGATTTAAACTATACAAATCAGTGTTTAATCATTTAATGGAATAAATTAGTCAACAATGTTGAAAGCTTATCATAAGGAATGTCCATTGAAAACATGTTGACTGAAAGGTATTTATTCCTAATTGAGAAATTACTTTCAGTGTAATCATTTTCAAGCTAAAAAGATCTTAGCTCTACGAATGTGTATAATTTATTTAAACCTCCAATGCTAAGATATTTATTACCATAATGAATAAGTTGCTGTCAAATCTGCTTTACTGACTACCTGTTTATAATATCCAATACAACATCTGACTGTCTCACGAAGCAAACACTTCCAGTCAAATTATTTTCAAAATTTTCAACAGCTTTCCCATTTTAAGAGATCACCTGCCTTAAGGTCCCTTCTGTTAAATACAATTTGCCTGGAGTCAGACTCAGGTAGGCTAGCTATTTAAAATCCGAGAAAAGAATATGTAGGTCACAATTTAAAATGTCACCTGCTACCTGGAAGAAACTTATCATTTTGCAAGAAATATATAAAGACACTTAGAAACTGAATACGAGGGTTTACTTTCACTAAAACAGACAATGTTCCACATGTATCTCGTACAAAAAACAACGTTTCTTCTGAGTTAGTTTTTTTTAAAGCAATACATTTGACCCTTTACGTAATAAGAGATCATGCATTAACTCTAACCCTCAAAGTTGTTCACGAAATTTTCAATTTTCTCATAAAAATGTCCATTTGCAGCCCAAGAAAAAAAAAATTTATCACTGTAACGACTGGCTTGGTTACTGAGCTAGTCATTCCAGGGGTTCAGAATTTGAGTGTTAAAGGTTTAAGTGAGATGCTCTATTCTCCTTTGGATGGTTTGTTAATATGAGCTTGACTCCATATGGCTATATGTCACTTTTGAATGGTTGGAAATCAATTTAACTGAAAGATGTTGCTGCCGGGTACATGTTATAATACAGTGTACAACTGTTTAACCCATTTCCTCTCAGAAATCATGAGAGTTATATCTGATATGGCTAGTAATGAAAAGCATTTGAAATACTTTTAGAAAAGTATTTGCATTTGCACTTGCATTTGAACAAAGTTGAAAGTATTTGCACTTGCATTTGAACCAATGTGAAGTATCTGCATTTGCATTTAAATACTTTTGAAAGTATTTGACCCCATGTCTGCACCCAGCTGTATGTTTTGACTATACCACCACTAGGATGCCTTTAATTGATAACTATAACATAGGCTTGCACGATTATCCGATATTATCGAAAATCACGATTTTTTTTGTAGCCACGCTTATCGCCAAAATTTTACTGTCTCTGTATTCTGTCTATTTGTAGCATAGGTGTCTATTACATCAAGCTGTTCAATTTATTTCCAAACTAACATCTCGGAGAAAGGGTGGGATTATACTAGGAATAGGTAAAAAAGGTTCATTCTCTAAAATTGCTTTAAAAGATGGACACTAATACGAAAATTCAACGCAATCTACCGGTATAATTTCTTGCTGTCTTACTGTATACCTCAAAACCATGATCGCGGGAGTGAAATTATTACCTGGGAAGGTATAAATAATGCGTGTTTGTAATACGCAGGGTCTGAAATAATCTCTTGACCAGCAAATGGCCATTAACTATTTTTAATTAAAATTTTTAGGCAAATTTGACCATTAAATGGTTAATTGTAGAACGCGAATATAATGGTAACGCGCGTGTTGTCAAGTGTCTTCTACAGTGCGATTATTTATGAACTTGCTTTCTTCACTTCTATTGTGAGAAAACTCGCCCGCTATTTCATTGGTTTTCTATATACAGCTAACAAGGAAATCGCGAGGAAGAATTAGCTTCTTCAGTATCGAAGGCGTGAAAGAACGCGTCTCAAACTTCTGTGAAAATCTCTCACGTAATGTCATTGGATTTTCTAGATATAATTATGTCCAACAACCAATGAAATTGCGAGACCAAATTCTCTTCTCATGACAGGTGTGTAAGAACACATCACTAACTCGTGCGCAGTGGCAGATTTTGTAGATCCGCCATTGCTAATTTTGCATCGACTCGGTCATTTTCAGACTAGCGAAATGACAAGATTTTGAGTGGTATCATTTATCAGATGTTCTATGCAATTTTATCTGTCATTTATTCGCCGTATGACTTAATTTTCAAGTCACTCACGGTCTATATCCCTCATTAGAAATCAGAAAATCAGCCAGTATAAAAGGTTTACACTATTCCCGGGACAATTAGCTATTGTAAGACCACCCTCTAGGATGAATTTGCCGGTATGACGCGTTTTGACAGATCACGAATACTGGTAACCAAGGTGAATATCGTTTTCACTTAGAAATGTGCAAATGACGCACAAACTCACGCTCGATCAATCTATCGTATTTGAGTGCGATACCAACATTGTTCACTTGTTCCAAAATTTTAAGATTTTCCCCAAAATTCATGTTCAGTAAAAAATTTTTACCCATCCAGATTTGATCGGACATGACCGATGTCCGACCATTATTTCATACCCTGAATACGCATGGTTTATAAAATCAAAAGTAATCTAAAATTTGACATTAAATGGCGTCACGGGAATATATAAATCACGTGATATTGCTTGCTCTCCTGTTTTTGGAGGCGAGAGGTGGTGCATTCACAAATGTGATAGCTAAATGAGATGGTATACATGCTTTAGCAAGCATGGCGAACTATCCTAGATGTTTCTGTAGGCTAACTATTATTAGCAAAATATATAAATCATGTGATATTTCTCGCTTTCCTGGTTTTGGAGGCGAGGGTGGTGCGTTCACGAATGTGATAGCTAAATGAGATAGTATTCACGCTTTAGCAAGCAAGGTGAACTATCCGAGATGTTTCGGAAGGCTAACTATTGTTATTAACCGGGTACTCGGTAAATGCGGAGCAGATCTAAACATTAGATGTCTGGTTTTAAAGTACATTCCTAATATCACGTGATTTGTGTATTTTCACAAAGACGACATGAAATGTTAAATTTTCTAAACGATGATTTTAACAGAGTACGCAATATTTAGGTTGTCCAATGTAATAATTTCACTCCCGCAATGATGGATATGGTATACATTAAGCCAAGGGGTAAGGCGGCAGGAAATTACTACGTGTGTCCTAGGGCTGCGCGATATACCGATACCATATTTAAAACCGATATCCTGCACTGACGGTTTCATAACCGATTATAAAAAATAAATATCGAAAAACCGAATATGAACATATTTTCGGTTTTTCGTATCAGGATTGTTAAAAATAAAAGATACTAACAAGCATGAAAAGCGTAATGAATAATAATGGCCATACTTTCCATTAAGCTACGTTCGGGGCAACTAATAATTGAACGTGGCCCCAATTGCGCATATTGTGTAACTCCATGTAACTCGCTGTGCGCCGAGAGAAATCAAGCAGCGAAATAATTAAATAAATATCCACTTGTCTTTTCTCTGGTAGTCTCAGATAAATTTGCAATATAAAATACAATACTAAGGCGGGAATTTGTCATTGAAATTTGTATCGGGGAAAACATTTCTAAACAACGGCATCCATTTTATTTACGTCACCGGCTAATTAACATACTGCAAAGTCGTCCCAAAACTAAATCGCCCGAATGCATAAAAATCTCGCCAATAAATATAATGCTGAATACATTTTGCTGATTAGGATATAATTTTAAATAAAATTATTACTCAAACCGTTTTTAAAACGTTGTCTTCTATACACAATATCATATTAACTTATGAAATTCGCGTTCGCAATATTACAGTTAATATTTTCTTCAAGGCATGATTTCGTCCTCTGGCCGAATTGGAAATGAAAGAAGAAAGGGAGATAATTACATCATAATTAATTACAATCACGTGATTTACGTCTTTTCGCAACCTGTTTTGCTGATTTATGATTAATTTTGACAAAATAAACGATGTTTATTTAACTGTGCGTAATACGGTCTAATTAATAATTTCACTCCCGCGATGATGGCAATTATAAGGTATATTAAGCTTTAAACGCGTAAATCGTTACGAATGTATCAGGGTGTGAAAATACGTTGTTTGCGTGCTATTTTTATCATTTAAATTTTTTGTTTCATGTCCATAAAACCGATATTTGGTTAAAACCGATATGAAAAGTCATATTGAAACCGATATGGCTGTAAGCCAAAACGCGCAGCCCTAGTGTGTCCTATTTTTGTGTTATTAACGATCGGTTTTAGTTGAAGCATCTTGGCGACTGGATTTCAAGTTTTTGTTTAAATTTACCAATTAGAAGTCATCCGGCTAAAACTGATATGAAAACTCAGAGCGAAACTGATATGGCTACATAAGCCACACCACACAGCCCAACTCAACCCAATACCAATTCACCCCATTAATTCATATACCTTAAAATAGGCTATACGAAATATCGAAATATCGGGATTTTTTCACCACGATATATCGCGATACCTCCTAGGACAATATCGTGCAAGCCTACTATAACACATAAAAAAGAATTGAAGATATATATACTTTTTTTTTTATATATATAAATATATAATCTGGACTATCAGCAAGAGACCCCTAGGTTTCTTCCAGAAGAAAGCCAACCCAGGCAGATAGTCAAAGTTGGCGAGAGCGAGAACTTGCAATGACATACCATCAACTGCACATCCTAGTGCACTGTGGACAATCTGCAGATTCCCGAGCAATGCATGGCTGAAATGAGCATGCTAAACAGATAAGATTTTCGTGAATCCATGCACTTTAATCAAAACATAAATAACTCTAGAGCTTACCAGTCTTAAAAACTGTGGACCTATATCTCACCGTGCTCAATTCAATTATCAATACCTTTCAAAGGGCCATTTCAACGAAACACTAGTTACATCTGTCACATACAACCCCTGCATAGTATGATAGTAAATGATGTACCCAATTTTTGTGTATTGATGCAGACATTTACCTAAAGTTGTATAAATTGTTAGGGGTTCGATTCATTCCTTTCTCATATTATATTTACCTTGGTCGAACTAAGTCTTGTATGCTGTAAGTAAACTGAAATTCATGCATGACATTTTGTGAGTTATCTTCATCAGAGCACAACTGGCCTGCAGCACAAGGAATTTGTCTGAGGAAGTCCATCGGCCCATCATGATTACACTTCCGATCAAATGCAATTCTGTCAATTTTGCGAAACATTGCTGAACAGGCTTTTGATCGTGGATAGACGGTACTGTTGCCGTAGAACTCCATGAAGTACTCACTGTCCACGACTACTAGGGTTAATTTACTGGAGATATTTAGCTTTGATGTGATGTTACCATAAACATAGCCCTGGGTTTCAGTCACGTCCATTGTATCCGTCTTCTGAAAACCAAATTTACCCAAGAAAAAAAAGAAATTGCTAGATTTCCAGGTTCCATATAAGTGTAGACAATTTGCCAAGTTGAATTTTAGAGTCAATGCGTATAAGCAGAACAGTAATTTTACACACTGCATCATTTATTTGTACATAAGCACAAAAAACATAGTTCTAAATACACAAACACATGAACAGGAACTTGTGCAACAAAAGATAACTCGAGAACATTACCAAAAGGCTACCTCGAGACGGGCAACTCTAGCATGGTCAGTTAAACTGATAACTTTAAATGGAAAATCTTTAAAAACTGTGCTAGAGAAATACTAACTCCACTGAATCACATCTGCAATCTATCATTTTCACAGGGTATATTTCCATCCCGATTAAAAACTGCATGCGTAACACCTATATTCAAAGCTAAAGACTCATCTGATTTTACTAACTATAGGCCAGTCTCAGTACTTCCGCTTTTCTCTAAACTTCTGGAAAGATTATACTACAATAGAACTATAAACTATCTTAATAAAACTCTATAATCTATGAATCCCAGTACGGCTTCAGAGAAAAACACTCTACCGTGCTTGCCATTGTGGATATGCTTGAAAAAATAACCACATCCCTTGAGAGAAATGAACACACTCTAGGTGTATTCTTGGACCTCTCCAAAGCATTCGATACTATTGATCATGAAATATTACTAAAAGAACTAGCCCACTATGGAATTAGGGGGCATTGCATTAAATTGGATATATAGCTATTTAACTAACAGAACCCAATGTGTAAAATTCAGTGGGGCCATGTCAGGAGACAGGAAATTAATCTGTGGCGTTCCACAAGGATCAATTCTTGGACCTCTGTTGTTTTTACTATACATGAATGACCTACCCAAAGCATATAATCACCTCTCACGAATATTGTTTGCGGATGATACCAATGCCTTTTGTAGTCACAAGGACATAGACACTGTATACAAGTATGTAAATAATGAAATGAAAAAAATCATAGACTGGTTTAAAGTGAATAAACTATCTCTGAATGTCGATAAAACTAACTATATACTTTTCACAAAATCTAAGAATTTAAAACAAATAGCTCTCCCCAAAATGCAGGTAAATAATCAAGAAATTCATGAAGCACAATATGTCAAATTTCTCGGCGTCTATCTGGATAAAAGCTTAACCTGGGAGAAGCATATAGAAATAGTGAGATCCAAGGTAGCAAAGAACATCGGTATCATGCGCAGACTTAAGCCATATCTTCCCCCTAATATTCTAAAACCCTATATTGTACACTGATCCTTCCACCTATCACATATTGCAATGCAATATGGACTAACACCCATAAAACTAAACTAGCACATCTAAAATCACTACAAAAGCAGGCAATCAAATTATTCGCACAGCCAGCAGAGTGCCAGGATGTCTTTAAAACCGAAAAAATGCTAAAACTTGAAGACATTGGAGCTGTCCAACTATACACTATCTTAAGGGACTACCATAATGGCAATCTACCCTCCTCATTATCAAACCTTTTTAGGAACAACTCCGATATACACTCGCACAACACACGAACTAAGAATAACTTACACCAAACCTATTACAGAACAATGACAGCTACACAAAAACCATCCCACCAAGCAATACAACTCTGGAACAACACAGATATAAATAGACGCACACAAATTCTTACACAAAGCTCTTTTAAACAAAATATTAAAAAAAATAATCTTAGAAAGATATTAAAAATCCAAACCAATGACATGAATGCAGAAGTCACCACCATGGCAGTACAAAAACAAGTATGTACCCAGTTGCCAGGATAACAACTAGAATGTAAAATACACATCTGCAATAATAATAATAATAATAATAATAATAATAATAATAATGCATCCATAATTGTTTATGTGGATGATGCAGTTGTGTATAATAATAATAATAATAATAATAATAATAATAATAATAATAATAATAATAATAATAATAATAATAATAAATAATCATAATCATAATCATAATAATAATAATAATAATAATAATAATAATAATAATAATAATAATAATAATAATAATGCACCAAGAAATGTTGATACAAATTAGGCCGCATTGTTATATATGACAATAATAATAATAATAATAATAATAATAATAATAATAATAATAATAATAATAATAATAATATTGTAAACAAGATATGCATGTGTTTCCCCCATTCCCATGTGTGTGTGTGTGTGTGTGTGTGTGTGTGTGTGTGCGTGCGTGCGTGTTAATTGTCTATTGTCTTGAATGTATACATGTAAATATTATATTATCTTCACCCATGATCCAACTATTACTGAATTATATGTTTATTATATGTTAAATGTAAGGGGTTCACCGCTGTATAGGCTCAGCCTTTGGTGGACTGCCTGTTGTGTAAATGTAAAATCTATGTGTTATATGAAAATAAATAATTTTGAATCCTGAATCTTGAATCTTGAAACCGGTGAGCCGCACATGCTTGGAATTCCAATTCACATATCCTCACACTGTATACGTAGCTTAGAAAAATCGGACATGTCATGGATTTGTGCAAAGTCAGATACACCAAATGTAAACAGATGTCTACAATGCGAACGCTGTGACTCATGGTTCTGCATCCAATATTTATAAATGGTTGGCAATGAATAGAAAACTTACACGCACGTACACAACTCCTCTACTCAAGATTCAAGATTCAAGATTATTTATTCAGTAGTAAAATATATATAAATTATGGATTCAACTAGGCTGTCCGCCGAAGGCAATGCCTATTGTATTGGCGGACACCTTACACATATATACATACATCTATACAAATAAATTAAACAGGGCAGTAGCATACAAACACAGGACGTAGACAAGTTAAATAAAAAATTAATACATGTCTAAGTAGTAGTAGTAGTAGTAGTAGTAGTAGTAGTAGTAGTTGTTGTAGTGGTGATTTTATATTACAACACAACATTTATATTTTTGGTTGACTTTGGTTATACAGTACATCTCGGGAATAACCAGTTCATCTCAATAGTAAAATAAAAACGTTCTGTTGAATGTGTTGAATATAAAATTGAATTGGAAGCCACTGTTGCCATAGGCAGCAATGCCATCCAATCCACCCACATTCAAAACATATAAGAGAACATTTCTCATACTTATTTTTAAATTATTCTAACAACAAGGTACTGTTTTTGTTTAGAAGTATGTCAGGTCATCCCCGAGCTGTGCTGTGTTTGTGCAGTTGATAAGATGTTTACAGGATGCTGGCTAGTGGGGAGCATCCTTGGGCAAGGGTGGGGAGGGAGGGGAGGGGCATAGTGCTCATTCTGCTGCTCATCCAGTAGCTTGGTTTTATGGTTACTGAATATGAAAATTTGATAGTTGTTAGCAGTTGAAAACATCCAGTCGTAGTGGGTGGATTGGAGTGGGAAGGTAGTAGTAGTAGTAGTAGTAGTAGTAGTAGTAGTAGTAGTAGTAGTAGTAGTAGAAGTGGTATTAGTAGCAGCACTAATACGTGTTAATTAAGTAATCCTTTATTATTTTCTTGAATAATTTTGTTGTCAGCATTTTGTCTCGGGTTTCCTGTTTAGTGTTATTCCATAATTGAGTGGCTGTAATTGATATTCTATGTTTTCCCATGTCTGTGCGTGTGTATTTCTCATGTAGTTTGTGTCTGCTTCTAGTGTTATGTTGGTGGATGTTAATATTGTTCACAAAGAAGGGGGCTATGGATTTGGGTAGGGTGTTGTGATGGAAATTCTTCACAATAGTTAACATTTGGGATTTACCTATGTCAATAAGTTTGAGTATTTTTTTTTCTTTAAACGTATCTTGGCCTTCTGCTGGTCGAGAAAATAATTTAATGCTCTTTTTTGGAGGCTTTGAATTTTAGATATTGTGTTTTTATAGGGATACGTTAGTTCAAACGGCATTGTAGTATGTGAGGTGTGGAAGGATTAAGGTGCTGTACATTGTTTTAACTATGTCATGTGTCATATATGGCTTTAATCTTTGGATGACACCTATTCCTCTTGCTACTTTGGCAGTAACTGTCTCAATTTGTTTGACCCAGGTCAGATTTTTATCTAAATATACTCCTAGAAACTTTGCGTATGGGGCCTCTTCAATTTCTTTTTTGTTGATATAAATTTTCGGAATATCCTTGTTTATATGTTATCTAGATTTTGAAAATAACATCTAGTTTGTTTTATCCACATTTAATGACAGCTTATTTAAACCAGTTAGTAATTTCTTCCATTTCCTCATTTACATTTTTGTATAAAGTAATTATATCTTCGTCAGAGCAAACGACATTGGTGTCATCAGCGAACAGTATTAGTGACATGTGTTTGCATACATTGGGCAGACCATTCATATACAAGAGGAACAGCAGAGGGCCAAGGATGGATCCCTGAGGAACACCGCAAGTTAGTCTCCTATTTTCAGAGCAGGTTGCATTAAATTGCACGCATTGTGTTCTCTCATTTAGGTAGCTTTGAAACCAGTTGAGTCCACTTCCTTGGATTCCATAGTAGGCAAGTTTTTATAGTAAAATAGAGTGGCTGATCGTGTCAAAAGCTTTCGAAAGGTCCAAGAAAATGCCTATTATGTGGTTTTTCTTTTCAATTGAACCAATTATTTTTTCTGTCATTTCAATTAGTGCTAGCATTGTCGAGTGTTTTTCACGAAACCCGTATTGTGATGTATACAGGATTGACTTTTTGTCTAAATAGCTTAGCCGATTATACATAAGTCATTCATTAATTTGGAGAAGAGTGGAAGTATTAAGACAGGTCTATAGTTTGTGAAGTTAGATGAATTCTTTGCTTCGTATATAGGTGTTACTCGTGCAGCTTTTAGGTTTGATGGAAAGATGCCTTGCGTGATAGATAGATGGCAAATGTGGTTGAGGGGTATTAGTAGGTCTAAGGTGCAGTGTTTGAAAATACTCCACTTAAATCCATCGAGGCCAGCAGTTTTTGCAGGGTTTAGTATGTTAAGAATGTTAAAAATTTCTTCATTGCTGACTGGGTTAGCGAAAAAAGAGGATTGATAGTTGGCTGTGAGGTAATCACTATATTTGCTACATGATGATGATTTGATTTTATCTGAAAGTGTTAGACCTATATTAACAAAATAATCACTGAATCTTGTTGCAATTTCAAAGTCATCGGTTATTAATTTGTTGTTATAAAGAAACTGTGTTTGTTGTGCTTTACCATTGTTTTTATTCAAAAGTGATTTAATTATTTTCCGTGTTTCATTTATATAAATTTTATATTGTTCAAATTTGTTGTGGTAATAGGCTCTTTTGGCTGTTCTTATTATTTGGACCAACTTGTTTCTATATTTCTTAAATTTGAGTTCGTTATGCTTTGTTTGACATTTGATAAATGTCAAATAAAGTTTATGTTTTTTATGACAGGCAGCTATTAGTTCAGTTGTTAGCCATGGTTTAGTCGGGATGTGTTTGAATTTTTTCTTTTCCTTCTCAGACATGTTTCTTTTAAATTTTTCAATATTGACCTGATTAATTTCTCAGCGCTTAATTTTTTCATATTTAAATGGTTTCGTGCAGGTCTGCTGTCTTTCAAGAAGAAAAATTGGTAGGCGATCTACTGACAGCAGGCAAACACATCACTGAGATCTGCAGCAAATGATACAGAACTATTGCGAAGATATTTATCATTCTGTTCCCAAGAAATCAGACTTCAAGCATACATGGGACTGATTAGACCAGTTCTGGAATACGCAAGTACTGTTTGGGACCTCATCAGATAATTCGGCCTCTGCAAGTCAACATGTAACCGAATGCTAGGTTCAGCTGGGTGTAACCATAGGTGTAGGTGGCACACCGCAGCTGACATGGGGAACACACATCTGCACCACAGCATTTCCACAAAAAGAGCTAAAGTATTAAAGGTACTGTGTCACACCAAGTAGTCTTAAATGATAACTAATAGCAAACTTACAATATTCCAGGCGTATTTAGCATATTTTTATGCAGTCTAATGGAATATGAAATGATTCTCCGTGTTGAGCACCCTATCATTGAAATTAAATTGTGCATAAAAACTCTGCAACGTGGATGAGTTTTATTTTAAATGTGTAGGTTGTGCCTCATGAAATGGTGGAACAGCAATTCAATAAGAAGAAGGGCTTCCCCAGTCATAAAGTATGTCACAACGCATAAACAGATCTCTCGTGACAGCGACGAGTTTGCGAATGTTACGCTACATATTTTTCTTCTCATACTCGCATGTTTTAGCATGTTCTCATATATCAACTTCTTGGTGATAGTTGATGTTATATCAAGATATTTGTGTGCAAGAATAAGAAAATCAACAATATTTACATGATTGGAAGCAGAAAACAATCCCGTCAACGGGCGTTCGCCCCATTGCTAATTCACCACATTGTTCGTTGTTATTATGGGGGTACAATTGTAATACGCTCGCGGCTTATTTTAAAGTCCAGGTGGTTTCAGTGATTTTACATGATATTGTACACACCTATGCCAGTTCCATAGCCCTATTCTATGCATTGGGCTTAAAAAATGTAGGATATAGGTCAGTCTATTCACGTGTTGCATGTAGGATATGAATACACAAGTCTTACAGCTTCATTTGTCGCCAAGTCAATTATCTGTATCTGTATTTGTACGAATACTAGGCAACATCCTAATGGACACCAAGCCTAGGTGCGGGCCGCGTAAACATGGCTGGGTTTCACAGTCCACAAGATTAAATTGTCCATTGATCCATTTAAAAACTGTATGTACACTATTTACATCGTTTTCGTCCTGTCTTAGAATGTCGTCTCACAGATGTAGGTCTTAAATATCTCTACATCTGTGGCGGTGATTGTTTCTTCAGCCAGGTTCTTCCATATTGGTACAGTTCACGGTAGAAATGAGCTATGGTACTGGCTAACTGTTGTCTGATGTCGCTGTAGCTTCAGTTGCTGAAGTCCTGTGCCTGGTGGTGTTTATGTTGGCCCACTTAGGATGGTATTCTGTTGGTATAGCTAATTGCCCATGCAGGATCTTGTACATGAAGATGACATTGACCTTCATTAGCCATTGTGCAAGGCCTTCCCGTCCCAGTTGGTTCATCATTACTGAGACACTCTCTCTTGGATAGAGGTACACTGGGCGACCTAGTACAAACCTTGCAGCCTTCCTTTGTAAGGCTTCAAGTAGTTTTTTCAGGTCACATGTTGGTGTATCCCAGACTGTTGAAGCATATTAAATTTTTGGTCTGACCAGTGATTGGTAGGCACGTTCTTTGATGGAAGTTGGGCATGATCTTAGATTTCTTGTTAGGAATCCAAGCACTCGGTTTGCAGATGATGTTGATTTAGATATTTGGTTGTGCCATTTTAGGTTGTATGTTAGTTGGATGCCGAGGTATGATGCAGATTTACATTCCTCCAACCTTTCCTCACTCATTCTGTAGTGTGTGGTGAGGCATGATCTTCGTTGGGTGAGTTTGATGATATTACACTTGGATATGTTGAATTTCATCTGTCATGTTTCCGTCCAGGCTATAAGTTTATCTAGGTTTGATTGGAGAAGGGGCTGATCCTCTTCTGTATGTATGGTCAGATATACGAGGCAGTCATCAGCAAATAACTGGATCATGGAATTGAGGTTGTTTGCTATGTCGTTGATGTAGACTAAAAAGAGGATTTGGCCTAAAACTGATCCTTGTGGCACGCCTGACAGGACTTTTGTTGACTCAGGGCAGACACATTTTATGAGAACCTTTTGCGGTCTTTCACTGAGGAATGATGTTATCCATCCCAAAATGTTGCCTTGTATTCTGTAATGGTGTAATTGCAGTAGTAGTGTAGCTTGGGGGGTACGTGCTGGTCCATGATGTTGCTCCACTCCATTGCACCGCATGTACAGGATGCGTGGGAGGGCTGGTTAGCTATGGTTCTTGGGGTTAGGGATCCCGTTTCACGACTCTCCGGAAGGTACAAAGACTGGCTTCTAGAGCCAGTGGAACGTTCACGTTACAGTGGGGCCGTGCGACCATTGCCGCCAGGATTGAACCTCACAGTCTCATCCCAACTGTTTGCGTCACCAGTATGTCGGTCCATTAACTAGTTTAAAAGTCTGGACCTGATGATATAATTAAAAGTAATAGTCTATACAAACAATGCTACTCGTTTGATAGTAAATGAGCAAAAATAATACAGGTCATAGAGCCAACCTGGTGTTCTTTCTACGTGGGCTCGCCGAAGGTACCACACAGATTTGTAAATCTGCAGGGAGCAAGGGAGCATCGCAACGAAGCTACTTGAATAGTTTAACATAAACCAACTATACCCCTAACACACACAACATATTATTGTTGCGAGAGGAATGTGCCTCGCGTGGGCCTCCGTCACAGGAAAATGCCTTCAACATCAAAGCGGAGGAAAAGAGCTGGCAAAAAGGGGCCACTCTTTTGTTCAAACAAAAAGCTAAGTGCAGTGGTCAATACTAGTGAAGCCATAATTAATGTTGTGCACGCTGGTTTACGTGAAGACAGGTCAAATGACTTCCGAAGAATTCACAGGTTACCGTCTTATGTAGGTCCAAAGATACTGCATTGGTAGTTGCTGCTCTATTTATGCAGGCTTTCTGCTAAAGTCTAACCTACCCTTTAGTTGTTAGATACGTTTCCAAGCATTCTGGGATTCTTACCTATCTTTAGACACATACATCTAACATACATCTAACTGGCGAAGATGCACAGCTTCCCGAAGGTCGCCCTGCATAGCATCTTCCTCAGAAAGATAGCGTGCGTACATGTTACGGAGTGACAGCTTCCAAATCACATGATGATCTGGTCACCATTGCACCACAACCACATATAACATCACCAGGACAACTTACAGTTCACATAAGCAATTTAGAAAGTGCACTGGTATTTATGGTGCCGAATAAGAGACAGATATCTATCGCCGGTGACCTTCCCATGAGGGCGTGGTGGGTGTTAAGACCTCATCCAGTCACTATACCGAGTTGGATGGAGATCTGCGTCTGGTCCATCACCAGTGTGTTATGGAATTAACATTTCACCTGTCATTAGGGTTAAGTTCCAGAATGCCCAGAGATGCACTGCAGGCCAGTGTTACATAATATAAATTCTTTTCGCAGTGCTTCCTACATTGGCAGGGGAATCTAAACTAACTGGTATCTGAAGATACAGGGGAAGGTGTATGTAAATCGACACTTTAGTTATCACCGCTCGGAACCCCCAATAGTTTCCCAGAGTTGGAGCCTGCTAATGTGTCGATTGGGAGTCCAGACAATTATTAAGCCATGCGGCTGGAGGAGCGCAGAAAGAGACAATAACTCGATATTAATAAGAGGCTCTAAGGTAATTGGCCAATTTTACACAACTTAGCCGGTGCGTGGTGTTACATATCCACTACAGCTTGGAAAGAGGCCAATGGGAATTGGCCAATTTTATGCAATCTGGCCCATGTGTGGTGTTGCATAACCACTACAGCTGGGAAAGAGGCATACACACTGAGTCTCTTATGGGGAGAGTGTCCCTAACTACTTTAAACCTATCCTATTGAGCTAGAATAGCCAGGTTTAGTCGGGCACATGTCAGGCTCGAACATAGTGTAAAATTGATGCTGGGGGAATATAGTGATGTGGATATAAGGTTGCTGTATAGTATTACCTAGCATACTGTCCTAGAGTTTTTATATAGAAACAAAACATAATAACTAGGATGGCTACTTGCCATATACACAACTAACTAATACAATGCTATCGATATATCACAGGTCTTAGGACCTAACGATGCTGTTAGTTGAGAGCACATGGAACTAAAGATAATATTTGCAGTATGAAATGGAAAGTATAAAAATTCGACCAGAATGACCGGTAGGTACCTATTAGTCATCAGTACCATTTGCGGAAATAATTAAATGACAATAGTATAGTTACTTGAATACCTATTGGTCATTGGTACAGTAAGGGTTCCTATTTCACTGAAATTGATACGCTACAGTGGAGTAGTGCGAGATGGCACGATCTTGAATGCATGGAGATTCCCGCAGGCAGACTGTCAATGCGGCTCACTCTCATAACGGTGAAGAAGAACGGATGATAAGGATGTCCATCAGATAGTCAGATTAAATGATACAAAATTTAAACAGATGTTGTAAATTGATGCTGGGGGGAATATTGTGATGCAGATATAATGTTGCTGCATAGTATTACCTAGCGCACTGCGTCCTAGAGTCTTTATAGATAAACAAAACAAAGTAACTAGGATGGCTACTTGCCATATACATAACTAACTAATACAGTGCTGACAGTATATCAGGTCATAAAACCTTACGGTGCTTGTTAGTTGTAAGCACACGGAAATGAAGATAATATATACAGTATGAAACAGAAAGTATAAAAATGTGGTCTTTAAGACCGTGTAGATACCTATTAGTCATCAGTACCTAGTACAGAAATAATGAAACAAGCAGACTGTTGATGCGGCTAACTCTCAAGACGATGAAGAAGAACAGTTATAGGAAGATGTCCATTAGATAGCCAGAATAACTGATACATAAATTTACTCAGTGTGTTATAAAGTTTCCGTCCGGCGACGGTAGTTTGAAAGTTGCCCATTAACAAGGAGGGCTACAGTTGTAATTAAATATGCATATACATTAAACCGGGTACACGGTGCGGGATGCGTCGCATAGCTCTTTCGACACACCGAGCAGAGTCCCACCAGACTGTGGTCTAAAAGTTAATTAACACACGCGACATGTTGCGCAGAAGTTTGATACCACTTTCAGCATGATCCGGAAGATCCGGCGAGTTATCCACCAAGAATCACCTCGGCTCTACATCCTGTAGAATTACATCGGGCCCGCAAGGCCCATCCACAAGAAAGCTCCTCTGTGAGTGTTCGGAAAAGCGAGTTCTTATATTAAATTAAGTTGCCGTCGGATGTCCGTCCGAGAGCTTCCAAAATTGCTATCGCGGATGTCCAAGACTGCTCACCGGTGCATGAGATCTCAATTCTGAATGGCACTGCTGTGGTGTAGGTACCACAGTCAGTTAGCAGTTCTCCCACGTCTTGCGCTCTAATCGTGACGTCAGAGGCAGAACGCTCCAGCCAATCAGCGGTGGAGCAGTAGCCAATCAGCGTGCAGCTAGAAATGGTGACGTGGCGATCACGTGAACAGTGCATTCCTCATTCATTTAATACATACACACGATTACGACGTCAAAGCAATATTTTGAAGATAATTTAATTGAGCCATTTAACGATAACTCAGCCATTTCTGGTCCGATTTTAAAACGGTAAAAAGCTCTGAAATCCTCGTTTCATTCCGGTCCTGATTGGTACCAAGAACGATGAGAATTGCGTGATTTAAAGAAATGGCCAGTCCCAACTCGGTACATTATACGCATACACTCTCTCCCAATACTGACACGTGTTGCCAGGGAAGCTCTGACGCCCGCGCATGCGCGCTACACGTTCTTACGGACTTAGCCGTTTTAGCGAAACCTCTCTCATAAGGCTTTATACATGCATACTATCCTACTCAGGGGGCATGCTTGGAATGCACCCGGAGCGGTCGTCCCGTACTCAGCCTAGCTGGGATGGTTCCTACCTGTCCGGTCGATCTGTGCTACAGTAGGCCTTGGTGCGGTACCTTATCAAAAGCTTTTGCGAAGTCCAGTACTGCTATGTCTACCTGTCTGCGTTGTTCCAAGACGTGTGCCAGGTCGAGGGTTGTCAAGATTAGCTGTGTTTCACATGATCTGTTTTGTCGGAGGCCATGTTGATTTGGATAGAGTATATTATTTTTGTCCATATGCTGCATTATCTGGCTGACAATGATATGCTCCATCACCTTGCACGTGACTGATGCTAAGGACACTGGCCTATAATTTGAAGCTGTTGTTCTGTCACCTTTCTTATATATCGGTGTAATGTTGGCTGTCTTCCAGTCTGTTGGTATAGTTGAATCATTCAGAGTCTGCCGGAAAAGGGGGCAAGGATTGATGCAGTTTTACTTGATGTGTTTTTCAGTATTTTTGATGGTATATTGTCTGGACCTGATGCTTTTGATCGGTTAAGGTGCTGTAGAGCCTTCATTACATCAGGTGATGTTATGTTTATGTTGTGAATGGTATGATGTGGTGATGGTAGTAAGGTTGGCATCGAGCTGATATTTTCTTCAGTGAATACAGAGGTGAATTGTTCCTTCAGCACTCTAGCTTTTCCTTCCAGGTCAGTGATGATTTGGCCATTTTGTCTGATGGTACTGATTCCTATATTATCTTGTCGTTTGTTCTTGATGTAACGCCACAACCCTTTGCTACTCTGATCATTTTCTGGTATTTTTTTAATGTAATTTTGGTATGTTTGTCATGTATGTTTGTCGTGGCATGAGACTGATGGACACACAATCAGTTGGTCGGTCGGTCGGTAGGTTGGTCAATCGGTGGGTTGGTGGTTCGGTCTGTCAGCCTGTCTGTCCGGCAGTCACTCATGCAGTCATCTGACCTGTCACTGATGCAGTCTGTCAGTCTGTCACACATGCAGCCATCCGATCTGTCACCCATGCAGTCTAGACTGCCAGTTTCTACTCCCCATGCGGTCATCAGATCTGTCACTCATGCAGTCCGTCAGTCTGTCACTCATGCAGGCATCTGATGATGTTAGACTTCAGATTATAGTTGCAGAACACTAACACATCAAATGGTTAATGTGCAAATTTGCATTTTCATAAATTTGCAGTACATCCTTTAAAGGCACCTTCCTGTATATTGGTATCATGTAGTTGATTGAATTGACAGTCACTCACTATTTCTTATGATGTGAGCGTCCACCTCGCTATTTGCTTATGGCCATGTTATGACTGAATGCCAAGAATTAAGTCTTGGTTCAAATGGCGTGTTTCCAGATGAGTGCTTATACATGCTGTTGGGCATGTTGTGTATAGTCAAACGTGTCCATAGCGGCCACCCTGTGGGTCTTTAAAATTGACGACTGAGCAATGCTGTTCGTTTTATACAATTAATTTCTTGTGGTAAATAACCTGTCGGGCCAAACACGTAGTGATTACTTAAGACGACTGGTCTTATGGTAATACAACCACTTATCTTAAAGAACCACCATCTTTTCGTCATAAAACATATGGTCGCTATAGACAGATTTGACTGTATATAAAGCTATGCTGTTTGATACACAATGTTATGATGGTTTAATAAATTATTATGCATAACATATTGTTATATCTGTTTTAGGACCACAATGGCAACTCAAGATGAAGACTAGAATATCAGCTCCTGCAGTGGAATACCAAGTCATCTAAAGCTCAGTCATGTGACGAAGAAACGACGTGTGTCCACAGACTTTACACACTGTATTATATGCCAATGGGCGAAAGGTACTCTCTCTACAGCGACAGATATTGGTATAGAGAAACTCAAGTTCGTGTGCGAAAAACATAAGGACATTGTATGGGAGAGGATCTGTGACAATGAAAGTAATATAGTACCTGGAAAGATTAAGTATCATAGAAATTGTTATGCCACTGAAGACAAGTGCAAAGAATCTGCATCATGTGCAAACAGATGATAAGCCTTATGTATGTGTTACTGACTACGAGGAAGATATTCACATACCGCCTGTCGCTACAAGAACAGCATCACCGTCCATAGTAGACTGGAAATGGGTTTGTTTCATTTGCATGCAGAAGAAGAAAGGAAAAGACTTTAAGCTACACATGGTAGAGACATCAGAATTTAAAAATTAAATGATGCAACTTGATAAACAGAAAGCTGACTCTGATATGCTTCAATGCTTAGCCACAGTGCCGGAGCTTGTTTGTTGTGAAGCTCGGTACCATGTATCATGTATTTTGTCATATGCAAAAGAAACTATCAAGACCAGTCTTTCACAGAGTTGTGGAGATGATCAAGAACACTTGCAAATAGAAGAACATAAAGAAGCCTTCGATAAACTTATCACCGAGATACATGATGATCTTTTTGTTAAGAAAAAAGTGCTATTTCTATCTGACCTGCTCGCGATGTATAAACTATTTTTGCCATCGGAAACCAGCTGTATTCCTAGTTGTTATAATAGTGCAAAACTAAGGTTAAATTGCTAAGCTACTATGGTGATGCTATACACATTACTCCACAGAGGGGTCAAGCTAAGAGTAGTTTTGTTATCAGTCAGGATATATCTTTAGGAGATACCCTTAAGGCTGCCACTGAGATGAAGGTAGGCCTCCATTTGTACAAGGAGCAAATATTATCTGAAGATGTGCACGAGCGACAAAGGGAGACAGATATCAGCATTGTTCATAGAGCTGTTGGAATAATCCGTAAAGAAATGAGAGACATTCCAAACCTTAAGTCTGAATACTATCCTACTAGCTAAGAGGTTGGTCTCAAGGACTCTTCCGCATTTGTTCCTCCATTATTATATCACGCAATATTATGGCTCATTGAAACAAAATCAGCATATGATGCGATAGGTCATGTACCTACCGAGGAGATGCAGAAAAGACGTCTGGCTACTGCTGGGTGAATAAATTCAATCAAACAAACATAACCACACGATTACACCTAGGACTTGCAATACAGTAAACGTAGTATACTACATACTCTAAATGCACATGGTTGTGTCTTTCTTACGATGAATATCGAAGGTTCAACACATCTGTGGCTTTGGATACAGTGTTCAGAATCAACAACGCCGTTTTCATACCACAAGGTATGAGTATCATAGGCGGTACGTGGCATGTAGGTGACGATAACGTAGATATTAATATCGAGACAGTTGATGAGAAAAACACCTTGCACCAAATGGCACGTGTCAACTACCAAACGCAAGCCAAGCAATCAGTACACATCCTGCAGAGCCGCATCGTACCAAACCTACCAAAGAAAAATCCTTGGACCTTTCGGAAGATGTACTTAAGAGTTTGACACATATTAGAACATACAGGAGACAGATAGAATGTCCAGAACTACTAAGGAGGGTAGATGCTCTAGGGTTACTAGCACCTCTAGGTAATATAGGAAAATCCACTAAAGATGGTACTTGGGTATTGCTGAGAATGTCATGTCGAAGTATGTTACAAGTCTAGACTGTGACAGAGGGAGAGAATATACCATTCTGGACAGGGTATCACAAGATGGTATCAGAGAAAATAAAGAGAAAGACTATTATTGGATACAAGCCTGCACTAAATGGTGTTCCAATGGACCCAGCAACAGTATATACACCCATGAGCAATGCACAGGAGACAAGTCGGGCACTAAAACAGAAGCACGCAGTACAGACATTCGACTTGCAACTCTACATAATAACATATGTAATAAAGTTGATAAGAAAGGGAGAGTTTGATGACCATGTGTTGTGTATTGGTGGGTTTCACATGTTTTGTTGCTTCATTGCTTCCTTAGGAAAAGATATAGAATTCAGCAGGATTGCGTGATTTACTAGTTGAATCTGATGTTTATGCTGGTGGGACAGCGGATCGGATGTTCATTGGAAAAGACTTTAATAGAGCAGTCAGAGGCTTGACAACAGCGTATGGAAGCTTGAAAAGTCTGTGGTTTGAGCAGTTCTTTGAGTGGTGTAATGAGGAAAAGATACCAAGTGAGCTGTGGTTGAAACTGAAAGACACTTTGCATGTATTTTCAAGTGGAGAGAGTGTGACCACACAGGTCGACGCAGTCACTAGACTCCAGAACATACTGGAGATTATGGCGCCAATCATGATCGAGTTCAATCATCATAGGTGTGAACTATCACCAACGTTTAAACTATTGTTAAATCTGATAGATGCCTTAGAAGTGTTTTTGGAATACATCCATGCACAGCGACTCGGATCATAGTGAGCACACCTTCAGGCAACCTACGCGATGTTACCATATATGTATGCTGCGGATAAGCAGAACTATGCTAGGTGGACACCATGCTATCTATTGGACATGTTGGAGTTGTCAGAAGAACTAAACGTACCTTTTGAACTAGGAGACTTTGCCATTTGAGAGACACATAGTGCATTTAATGGCATCTGGACTGCCCTGGCTGTGGTAAAACCCATCATGAAACATTCCAAGAGTGAGAGTGGCATCAAGGACCTTGCGAGTCAAGAAGCAGCCATAGTACGGTGGTCCCTTACAAGACATCATTTGGGGTAGTATGCGTCTGCCATGAAGAAACGTAGTGGTTTAACTATACCAGAGAATATAGGACATGCAGAGGTAAAGCCAGCAGCCATAAAACGGGACGAGGCTCACATAAGGCAGGTGATTCAGCACATTAAGAAAAACACGACGAACCCTTTTAATGTGGAACAACACCCAGAGTTACAGCTCATAAACATATCTACAGGGTTGCATGCTTCAAATGACGCACAGACATCTCTAATATCGGCACGTTCGGGTACTATGGGGAAGCGACAGATGGGCAGTTTTATTAGCTTATGCCTTTCAGATGGCTGGCATGAACAGCTTCTATGACCCCCTACCGAAATCTGGATTGAAGAACTTTGAGAATATGGCAGGCAAATACAAAGGAAAAGTTGTCAAGATTGGTTTAGCATCAGAGCGTGTGTTTAGGCGAGCATTAACACTTGCCGCCAATAGTGAAAATGTAACCATGGAGACTGTGCTCAGTCTTCCGGTAACATCTATCCCCACTGCACTTTTCAATGAAGATGGCAGCATGAGAAAGTGCCAGAAGTCAGATCTAATGCTCAAGCTGGAGGATCCTATTACCAGGCACTGCACGCTCCCCAAGGTATATGAGAGTGGATCAGTAGTGTACATTAGAGATGCCATGGGCGAGTTACATTCGATGAAAGTAAATGCGCACATAACATTTCAAAAGTTGGCAGAAGGTTTCTGTGATAAACTGTTCTATCTTCTGAAATCATCAGATACAGTTATTGATGTTTGGGATCAATACGACTATTCCAACTCTGTCAAATATGTTGAACGAGAGAAGAGAGGGAATGTAACTAGCAAAGAGTGCCAAGTGATTTGGAGGACGGACGGTACCTAAATGGCAGAAGTTTCTGGCAGTGTCTTCTAACAAGACCTCTCTTGCCAACTTCCTTGGTGAATACATTGCTGAACATGGTCCTGAACATGTCATGGTTTCCAAAGTTAATTAGATTGTGTATGTTGCTGGAGCATTCAGGGACGGGTCAAAGACATTATCAGTTATGTCTGGTAGAATAGAGATCCGTGAAGATCCAGCATGCAATCAAGAGGAAGCGGACACACGCATGATGTTCCATGCTCTGAAGGCTAACCAAACATTTGGTGAAAAAGTGTATCCTTGACAATATCATTCTAAAGACACCAGACACAGATGTAGTAGTACTAGCTGCTTACTATTTTCCACATATGGATAACATAAGTCAGTTCTGGATTGAAACTGGACGTAAAGGTATCATTACCGATAACTACAGATTTATACCCATCCATGTGATATGCCAGCTGTTTAGTCCGGACTTCCTTCGGATTCTACCAGCAGTTAATGCCCTGACAGGCTGTGATAGTGTTCCATCATTCTATCGCATTGACAAGAAGACTGTTATAAATGTAAAAAACACAAGTGGACCAGAAACCTTTAAGGCGCTTACAAACTATTGTCATACAGATCTTCAATCAGATTTGGCTGCTGCCAGAAAATTTGTAACTGCCCTTTACAACCCAAAAAGCAAATATGCGCCATTTCATCATGACCTGCCTGCCCTACGTGTAAAACTGTGGGAGAAAGACGTGTCACTGAGCCAGCTTCCACAATCTGAACAGGTTAAAAGAGCCAGGTGGCAAACTCTTATATGGACAAGCCACCTATCTGATATAGATACAGATGACACTCCAGAAAATAATGAATGGAGGAAGACAGATAATGGGTACTATACACCACTGTTCTTTGAGGGGCAAACATCAGCAGAGTCCTTGCACCTCCTATTCTGTACATGTGCGGGAAAGCTCTTATACACCAAAGAGTGTGTATACAAAAAGTCTGGACTGCCATGTTGTGATACGTGCTCGTGTCATGGGGATGATGACTGTAGCAATATATTTACCCATGAAATAGACTTGTCCAATGATTAACATTGCATATAGGAGAACAATTTTGCGGTTGATGTGCGCATAAACTATCATTAAATCTGTATGAGAGAATGGTGACTGCGGAGGTCTACTTTCAGGTTATTGGTACCTTGTCCTATATACGTCTATATAATACTAGTATTACTTATACAGATATTCTTTTATGTTTAAGTCTATGTAGTTGTTTCTTTGAATTTTCAAACAGAGGCAAGCTTGTCTTCAACGGGAACAATCTTGTTTGTCAAAGTGCTTACTAAAGACAGGTTGTCGATTACTCAGACTCAATCATCAACTCTGGTACAATAATATATTTGGGGACGAAACATTGGTCGTTCTTTAAGAAGGGTGCTGTTACAGCTACCCGTCTTAAAGAACCACCATCATTTGGCCGCAAATGAAGGTGTCCCTAATAGACAGGTTTCAGATTACTGTTGTCAGTCATTTAATACATATTACCTGTAAATGAAGATCAAAATGAATGTACCCCATGTTTTATGCCCAGGATGATACACAGCGCAAAATAAGGTGTAAATAGAATAAATACAGACATTGGTCTTAATAAAATGGGGCACGCCATGCTAACTGGGTTAAAGCTTTAAATTGTTTTGAAACAACAGAAAAAGCCATAATCATTGATAATACTTGCATTTGAAAATAAAGATGAAAATGTAACAGCTAGCACAAGTAGTGTAAGATAAATCTATGTAATGCTTTAGTAATACAAAGGAGCATGACGCGGTTAAGACCTATATATAGCCTAGCACGCTCAAGTAAGATCTGAGATTGCAATAAATCATGCTAATTCATAAGAAATCTATTACTTATGTATGATACAGATGTTCAGATATGTTATATTGATGTTTCTCATGACAAATAAATCAGCATACAATATATTGTATAGCATTTTTTGCGAATATCAAGTAATATAGATGAAATTACATTAAATTTGTTACACTGATTTTACGTATGGGGTCATGACCTTCAGTCTTGAATTTGAAGGTCATGTCCCGTGACCGGGTGAGGACAACAGGTCTGAAGGTGTTCCTTACGGTCCAATAAACAAAATAAACCATGTTGTAGTCGTATGTTATTCGGGCACTTTAAGTCGGCCTGATATGCTCAGCGGCCGCTCTACTACATGGTCAATCACTAAGCAGATTTTCAATTTTCTTGACAAATCATGAGCTTTAAAGAATTAATGTACTGTACCATGCAGACCAGGAGGTATTAGCCCCTTTCAAGGAGAACATTCTTTAGGATGTCGGACATATTCAGTTTAATATTTTGAAAATAATTTGCCTGAGAGCTCCTGCTACCTACATGTATGTAACCTGCGACATTTTCATAATATTCAACGGAATAATTCTTACAATGTGAACTGAATTTGTAATATCTCATCTGTATAGTTGAAAAGGTGTCTACGCAACTATCAATAAAATCACCAAGACTTTTTGTGAATGGATAACATCACACCTCTGAGGGGATTGCTGACCAGTGGTGGAGTTAACCCTATCAATAATACTCATCCCCGGTGACAAAGTAAATATAGGCATACTAAGTCAGTATTACTAACTATATGAACTAAGTTCCTTAGAATAATTTCTTTGCAGGCTGATGATGCTGCAATGTTAAACAGCTACATTTTCTAACTTATTTTCGAAATATTGTGGAATGTCAGAGTATTTTCCTGAAATTTAGAGTTAAAAGATTATGCAGATCTAGAAAAACACAGACCAATGAGGATAAGAGATGTTTGTATGCATCTAAGAATGTTTATAAAGGACACCTTGGTGACCATACACAGAACTGTCCGTTATATAGACATGTGTCATAAGTGTCATTTAGGAATTAAACCTTTCAATGTCTGAAAAATGTAGTTGACTATTTTGATAGCAATTTGACTGAAAGCTGTTGCTGTCTAAGGCACCTTTGATTTCCAGTAAAATTATTTTCAAAGTTCAGTAGCTTTTGAACATTTGAACATGAAGGAGCAAATATGTAAAAGCACATGCATTTTATGAAATATCGTGTTTAATATTTTGAAACTAATTTAACTGTCATTGACAGATGGCATGACTGCATGCGTGATGGAATGGAGGACTGCATAAGTGATAGACTGACGGACATACTGACAGACCAAACTACCAACCAACCAACTGCATGAGTGACAGATCAGATGACTACATGAGTGACAGATTGGATGACTGCATGGGTGATAGATCGGATGACTGCATGAGTGACAGATTGGATGACAGCATGAGTGACAGATCAGATGGCTGCATGAGTGACAGACTGACGGACTGCATGAGCGACATATCGGATGACTGCAAGAGTGACAGATAGGATGACTGCATGAGTGACAGACTGATGGACTTCATGGGTGAAAGATAGGATGACTGTATGAGTGATAAACTGATGGACTGCATGAGCGATATATCGAATGACTGCAAGAGTGACAGATCGGATGACTGCATGAGCGACAAACATATCGGATGACTGCATGAGTGACAGATCAGATGACTGCATGCGCAACAGATTAGATGACTACATGAGTGACAAATTGGATGACTGCATGAGTGACAAAATGGATGACTGCATGAGTGACAGATCAGATGACTGCATGACCAACCGACAGTCCAGCCGCATGGGTGACAGATTGGATGACTGCATAAGTGACAGGTTAAATGACTGTATGAGTGACAGATTAAATGACTGCATGAGTGACAGACTGGATGACTGCATGAGTGATAGATTAAATGAATGCATCAGATCATTACATGAGTGAGAAATCGGATGACTGCATGAATGTGAGATCAGATAACTGCATCGGTGACAGACTGACAGATGGCATGAGTGACAGATCGGATGACTGCACAAGTGACAGATTTATGGACCGCATCAGTGACAGACTGCCTGTGTTACATATTGGATGACTGCATGAGTGACAGATAGGATGACTGCATGAGTGACATACTGCATGAGTGACAGATCGGGTGACTGTATGGGTGATAGATCTTATGAGTGCATGAGTAACAGATCGGAAGACTGTATGAATAACAGACTGGCGGACCGACTGACCACATGAGTGACAGATCGGATGTCTGCATATGGGACGGATCAGATGACTGCATAGGTGATGGACAGGATGAAACTACCCTTCAGCCCAACTGATTGCATGAGTGACAGATCGGTTGACTGCATGAGTGACAGATCGGAGGACTGCACAAGGGACGGGCAGCCTGAGAGATGAAACAACCCACCCACCCACAGACTGACCAACCCACTGAGCAACCGACCGAGCGCATGAGTGACAGATCGGGTGACTGCATGACTGATAGACTGCATGAGTGACAGGGTTGGGGTCAATTCCGATTGGAATTGGAATTAATCAGTCAATTCCAATTCAATTCCGGAATTGGAATTGGAATTGATAAATCTGAGGACTCCAGAATTGGAATTGGAATTGATAAATTTTAAGACACCGGAATTGGAATTGGATTTGGAATTGATAATTTGAATTGACCAGAATTGATAAATTCCAATTCAATTCCAGTCATAATTTGTGATAGATTTACTGAAGTGTTGGCAATACAATGTACATGTTATATCTGGAAATTATACACTGCTCTTTATATGCCCTTAATGCATTTCATCCTAAATGATCTATATGATACCATTTACCACATTTCATTCTATATGCAGGCTGATGATATTTATTATGCCAGCGGCTATTAGACGCTTTATTGAATATTTTAAAATTAATTTGATTTAATACTTTTGTCTAAGTCTGCAACAGTTTCTATTAAAATTCATTTTAACAACTTATATGTTATATGTTTGGTTTGAAGACTAAAATCTGAGATACTGATAATTCAGTGATGAGCAAGTTAGCCTTTAACCCTTTAACACATAAGCAGGCCAAACACCTTCTGCAATGAGTTTCAGAAATGTGCATTGGCAGGTCAATGGAATAGTATTTTTTTCAATTTACCACCAGAGTGGCTAGCTGGATAACTGAGCCAGTAATTCCAGTGGTAAATTTTCACAAATAATCTCTCGCTCTGAATTGACAAAATAAGGATCTGATAAATGCTATGAACCTTAATACATTATTGAATTAACTCAATTCTCAATGACCAGTGACCAATTAAGCCTTTTATCCTATATGAGCTTTGTACCTCCTTTATTCAATCAAGGCTGCTGATCTTGAACTTATTTCATTCTGCATTCCCTGGAAACAGGTTTTCATCTCTATGAAATCATGCCATCGTTAAAATCATACAAATTAGTTAAAATGATTTCAAATATATAAGCTAGAACCAAGATAACCAAATTGTGTTAAAATTATTCATCAAGATGTTAGCAACAGTGTTCAGTAAAGTAATAACTATCATCTGCATGGAATGAAATGGGTGAATAAAGCAGTACATTACAAGATAATTGCCCTTTAATTATACCCTCCTACATAACAAAGGAATCACTGAACAACCCCCCCCCCCCCCTCTCTCTGTGAAATGGCTCAGCTTTTATAACACAGACACCTGGGCTAGATCTGTAATCTTTAAGGTGTTTAAACTAGCAAATAAACGCCTTAAAGATTACAACATGCGCTCAGAGATGTCATTCAAACCCTACATACATGTGCTCAGTACTCTCACTCAGTACTGTACTATATACATAGTATTCTAATGGTGCAAACATTTAAATACTGAGGTTTACATGTATCTACAATAATTCGACATGGCATTAACCTTTAGTCATATTCATCAGAAAAAACTTGGTATTAAGCTATAATTAAGTCAAATAAACTAAAAATAAAATCTGCTGAATGTTGACTTTTTGGACAATAATTTGACTGAAAGATAAAACTACCTATTGGCAACAACAATTTTTATTCTAATTGTTTTAAATATTAACGGAGAAGCCAGCTAAAAATGTCTTTTGCACTGGTCTTGAGGAATGATCATATGTATGCTAAGAGACTTTGTTTGAAGATTTACCAGTGGAATGACTTATTCCATAACTGAGCCAGTCATTGCATGGTTAAATTAAAAAATTAGTCTTCTCTTATCCTGCAAATGGACATTTGCTAATGATAAATCTAGTTTTTCTTGGCCAATCGTGGGCATTAAATGGCTAAAATATAACAATGTTGATCTCAATTAAATATTGGTATGGAATTGGAATTGGACTTGGAATTGATCAAATGGAATTGGAATTGATCTTTTCTGGGTGAAATTGGAATTGGAATTGATAAAATGAATTGATGTGGAACCAGAATTGGAATTAGAATTGATAAAATGAATTGAAGTGGAATTGGAATTGATAAAATGGAATTGACCCCATCCCTGAGGAGTGATGGACTGACTGACAGGCTGACAGACAAAACCACCCACCCACCCACCGACTGATCAACCCACTGCTCAAGCAACTAAATGACAAACCGCCTGACCAACTGCATGGGTGACCGACTGCATGAGTGACAGATCGGGTGACTGCATGACTAACATATCGGATGACTGTATGAGTGATAGATGGGATGACTGCATAAGTGTCAGACTGCATGAGTGACAGATAGGATGGCTGCATGTGTTACAGACTAATGGATTGCTTGAGTGACAGATCAGATGACTGCATGAGAACAGATCGGATGACTGCATGAGTGACAAATCAGATGACTGCATGAGTGACAGATAGGATGACTGCATGAGTGACAGACTTGTGGACTGCATGAGTGCCATATCGGATGACTGCATGAGTGACAGATAATGACTGCATGAGTGTTGGACTGCATGAATGACAGATAGGTTGATCACATGAGTGACAGACGGATGGACTGCGTGAGTGACAGATCAGATGACTGCATGACTGAGACTGACAGACTAAACCACCCACCCACCAAATGACCAACCCACTGGCCGACCCACCGACTGCATGAGTAACAAATCGGATGACTGCATGAGTGACAGATTGGATGACTGCATGAGTGACAGATTGGATGACTGCATGAGTGACAGATCAGATGACTGCTTGAGTGACAGATCAGATGAGTGCCAGACTGACAGACTGCATGAGTGACAGATCGGATGACTGCATGAGGACTAGAGACTGACAGTCTAGACTGCATGGGTGACAGATCAGATGACTTCATGAGTGACAGACTGCATGAGTGACAGGTCAGATAACTGCATGCATGACAGACAGACAGCCTAACAGACCGAACCACCCACACACCGACTGACCAACTGTGTGGTGGATGACCGACTTAGCGACAAATGAAGCTGTAAGACTCGAGTATGCGTATCATACATGCAAAACTTAAATAGACGACCTATATCCTACATTGTTTATGCCCAAATGTGGCGAATTGGCACTGGGGCGAACGCCCATTGACGGGATTGTTTTCCACTTCCAATTGTGTAAATATTGTTGAATTTTCTTATTCTAGTGCACACATATCTTCATCTCACACGTCGCCAAATCACAGATTCACTATATAGGCCTACTCAGCCCAGATCCATCCATCATTGCAGGTATACATCTTGGAAAACCAGGCCCAGAAAACTTCTCGGATCATATGCCTGCAACATCTCCAGCTAATATGTGCCTACAACAACAGTGCTTGTACTTAATGTCAGACGTGATCACACTAAATAGCTGAAACCAAAGCCAGTAATAAGTATAAGTGGCAAGATGATAATATCGCCCAGTATAAGGAGGATATGGAAAACAAATTGAAAGCAATACAAATCACCTCGATTCCCACTTTTGTTGAAATGACATGTAAGGAATCTGGGCAATTCACTTGCCTGCTCCAGAAAACTGGTGTATATGTTTACATTATAATGTTTGTTGTAATGGGATGACGTTAAATTAATGAAGTTTGTATTTTTAAGGGTGATAGCTCTGACAATTATCGATGGAAACTAGCAAAACAGGAACTTGACCTCCGTCTTAATACTATTAATTTAAATTCTGAATTTGATTCAAATCTATTAAGTCTAATGAAAGTTATTGCCCGGAAACGGCTAAATTAAGTTTGTATTTTTCAACGGTCATAACTCTGGCAAATATTGTCGAAAAGTAATGGAACACGAACTTGACAGCTGCTTCGGTAGTATTAGGCTCAAATTTAAACTTTCAAATAACTTCAGACATGTTCTTCGAATACTAGACAATATGCTTGCTCAGAAAGCACAAGAATTTGCAGTCATAGGTGCCAACAGGTATCAGACACCCAAAGGACACCACAAAGCTGACATGGTCCAGTCTATCACGCCACACTTCCATAGAGAGATGGTATCATAGTGCAAGCCATCACCCTGTGCTCCCAGGCCTGTGACGAGGTGGGGGTCAACGAATCACTTATCTGTGTCTCCTGGAGTGTGGTGGCGATGGCAGTAGTGTCTATGCCACCACCACATCTCTATCTGTGGACAGGGTGGCTCTAGGTATCCTCAAGTCTTATGTGCTCATGTCCCCTAGATGGAGAATAGTGGCTCTGCTGTGCTCCACATGCATTCAAGGCTTGTGTAATTTAAAAGGCTGCCATATCCTCAATTATGGAGGGGCAGATGCATGGACAGTTACATGGTATGCAGATTTCCAATAAATCTGCTTGGAATGCTTGTTGCTTTGGCCAAGTATGATGCAATTGACAACGAAAAACTATGATGCAAGAGGGTCCAAATCTGTCACTCAAATATCTGACATCATAATCAAAATATGTCACTTGTTAGCTGGCATCACAATCAAATCACATAGGTCTGTCATCAGTGTCTGAATTGTATGTCTATGATGAATTTACAAATATGTAGCAACAGCTTCCGGTTAAATTCATTAAAAAATACTTAACAGCTTACCGTAACTTGAAATTACGATTATTGGACTTCATGGATCAGTGTTAAATACGATTCAAATGTAAAGTGGCCAGACCTTAGCTAGAAATGAACGAATTGGTGTGAATAATTCACTAGAATCCATCAACTACCAAATGTTCAATTTTTATTGGTCAATGATGGACATTTTTTCACAAATCAAGTTCCCATGAAAAAACATTAATGTCCCCAAGTATTCTCTCACATATTCAAAATTTTACCCTGACCGGTTAGGCCATTCCGGACAAGTCAATTTTTTCCTGCAAAAAACCCTGGAAAACAAGGTCATCCAAGATGGCCACCATACAACTCAACCAATCTGGTTAGTTTGAACAAACTTCGCTATTGCCCTGGATGGTTTTCCTTGTGGGTAGTTTAATATCAGTCGGACAAGCAGTATCAATAGTGCAGAATCCAAGATGGTCCCCGGTCAAATCTACCAATCAGCTTCATATGAATAACCTGATTGATCAACCTGATTTGAAAGTGTCAAATTTGTATTCAAGAAGCACTAAAAACTATCACTGTTTTTGTTGTTAAATTCCATTAATCAACTAGCAGATGCTCAATTTTGATTGGTCAATGGTAGCCATGTTTTTTCAAGGGTTGTGTTCCCTTGAACAAACTTACATTGCCCATAGTCACTAACTATATTTCGAAAATATTTACCTGATCCGGACAGTTGTTTCTGAGAAGTCTTTTTTTTAAGACTTTCAAGAGATGGTCGTCTGACAAATTGACTAATCAGGTTCTCTTGAACTAACTTAGTTAATGTCTTATCATAGATGAAGCTTACTGAGTTTCAAATCAAACAGTCAAGTATTTTCGGGGAAGTATATGTTTTTGTAAGAATAGCACAAAATGCAAGATGAATGCTTCCCAAAATTAAACAAATAACCTTTAAATAATCTTGGATCTTTATGCCTCAGAATGCTTTCTGTGAAATTTAATTGACATAAGACAGATATGTGGACATTTCAGGTCAGGTGAGTTATTTAATAACAAGAGGCCCAAGGGGCCTGTGTCACTCACCTGGAGGATTATGCATTTTTGTCACAATTGTTGGTGGGTGGTTTAGGAGTAGTCTTCTAAATGAGTTTGTGGACACATTTTTGCAAGTCCAATATGGCTGCCAAAAATGCTACATTTTGATTGGTCCACTGCAGCCATGTTTCTGACGTAGCGCCTTCCCTTGAAAAAACTTTAACGTCACTCAGTGCCTAATCATATCTCCCAAATTTCAACCCAATCCGCTCAGTGGTCCTGGAGTCATGTTGGCAAAAATTAGGTTATCCAAGATGGCCACCAAACCATTTGGCCAATCAAGTTCCCTTGAAACAAAGTTGGTTCAGCTCTTGCCCTAGATGATATTTCATGCATTTTGAATTGATCCCCCAAGCGGTTTTGGAGAAGATTTTTAAAGACATTTTAAAGCGGCCAGTTTTTTTGATGGATCAACTTCTCTTGAACAAACTTTAATGGCCCGTAGTCCTTAATCATATAACACAAATTTCGGCCTGATCGCTTCAGTGGTTCTGGGGAAGGAGTCACTTTTACGAAAACGAGGTCATCCAAGATGGCCGCTGAACCATTTAGTCAATCAAGTTCCCTTGAACAAACTTGGGTCAGCTCTTACCATAGATCATATTTCATGAGGTCTTAATTGATCCCTCAAATGGTTTTGGAGATTTTTAAAGACATTTCTAAAAATCAGCCGAAATCCAAGATGGCCACCGGCCAAATTGGCCGATCGCCTTCGTTTGAACAAATTGGAATCTCTATGCCCTAAGGATGCTTCCTGCCAAATAAAATTGAAATCGGCCCAGTAGTTCTTGAGAAGACATTTTAAATTTCCCATTGCTTTAGTATGGGAGCTTTTGGTGGGAAAATGATCTAAGATGGCCCCCAAACCGTTTATCCAACAGTTTATGAAAATTGCAAATTTTAGATCAGAATACCCAAAAACCTATATAAAACCAAAAATCCATCAAATAAAAAAATTCAATATGGCTACCAAACACGCTATATTTTGATTGGCCCACCACGGTCATTTTTTTTGATGGATTAACTTCTCTTGAACAAACATTAATGGCCCTTAGTCCATAATCATATATCACAAATTTCGGCCTGATCGCTTCAGCGGTTCTGGGGAAGAAGTAATTTTTGCGAAAAATAGGTCATAAGATGGCCACTGAACCATTTGGTCTATCAAGTTCCCTTGAACAAACTTGGTTCAGCTCTTACCTAGATCACATTTCGGGAGTTCTGAATCGATCCCTCAAACGATTCTGGAGAAAAAGATTTTTAGACATTTCTAAAAATCGGCCAAAATCCAAGATGGCCATCGACCAAATTGGCCGATCAGGTTCGTTTGAACAAACTTGAATCTCTATGCTTCCTGCCAAATATAATTGAAATCAGCCCAGCAGTTCTCGAAAAGAAGACATTTTAAATTTCCCAATGCTTTAGTATGGGAGCTTTTGGCGGGAAAATGATCCAAGATGGCCACCAAACCATTTATTCGACAGTTTCGAAAATTGCAAATTTCAAATCAGAATACCCAAAAACCGATATAAAAACAACTTCAGCCTCAAAGTCCATCAAATAAAAAAAAAAAATATGGCCGCCAAACATGCTATTTTTTTATTGGCCCATGGCGGCCATGTTTTTTGACGGATCAACTTCTCTTGAACATACTTTACTGGCCCTTAGTCCCTAATCTTATCTGCCAAATTTTGGCCTGATCCATTCAGCGGTTCTGGAGGTCATTTTCGCTAATACTAGGTCAAGCGAGATGGCCGCTGAACCATTTGACCAATCAAGTTCCCCTGAACAAACCACCAACAAAACCCTCTTGTGGGTTGGTCTGTAGTTTTATTAACCACTATAAAACATACTTACCGTTCAATCACTACTTACTAAATCAACTACTCTGCATTAAGCCACCAGAATAAGATTTTTATGCTTGCTTACAAACCCCAATATGCCTATTCCATTTCTATGTATACCCTCAACCAGGCTACTGGTAGAGTACACCCCCAGCTTATGATCCGATAGAGACTGGCACCAGTCTGTACTCACTCCTTGATGACACCTGTCACTAAGCAATATTTCGCATTCGCATAGGAGCCCAAATACGAAACAGATTCACTTTTCTAAATATAAGTGCCAAATATTACAAACAGATTCTCAAATCATTCCCATGTGGGGTGGTTGAGGCCGGGTCGAAGTGATTGAACGGTAAGTATGTTTTATAGTGGTTAATAAAACTACAGACCAACCTACAAGGGGGGTCTGTTGGGGGTTGTTATTACACCACAAAAACATCCATTACCATTCAATCACGACTTGCTAAACCCGTAGATTTGGTCAGTGCCCCACTTAAAAACCCTTGGTGGGTGGAGATTAGAGAATCATTAAACAAGGATAAAAATTAAACAACTCATATCCAAATCTTAATAAAATAAAATAATAGTGCATCCATAACAAATCAGTGATTATCAAACAAGTAAAATTATCAACTCAATAAAATAAACAAAACAAGAGATTATTCTCACCATATCTGACAGACATACAGACTAACGAAATCAGTGAGATGTGCTTGGTAAATGGTCCTTATCTTGTTTTGCTAAAACGTTATATTTATAAAAAAGGAGGCTGCTGGGCTCTGATCCTTTAAATAGAAAGAGGTAAAAGTCGAGTCAGATTTCCAACCTGTGACTTGCATGACGTCGTCCAATGATGAGCCGGCGAAAAGAGCGAAGGAGGAAGCCATACCACAAAGGTTGAGAGCTTTGACATGGGCTAAATTGACCTCACCTGGGGAGGCAATCTCATAGCATAATTTTATGGTCTCACAGAACCATCTGACAACTGTGGCCTTAGAAACTGGTCTAGCCACCTCCTCCGCATAAGTGCGAAGAATCGGATCTTTTTAAAATTGATACAACGTTTATAGATTTTTAAGGCCCTGACAGGCCACCAGAATCTGTCCGACGGCGAAAAAGACAATAAAAATTTAAGAATAATAGGTTTGGATGGGTACCGGTTAGACTGGGTCATCGATAAAAAATCCCTTCTGGGATATAAAATTAGACTGTCCCCAGAATGGATAAATCTGTCTTTTTCTGTGGAAAGAGAATGAATTTCAGATCTTTTCCTAGCTGAGAAGGCAGCAACAAGGAAAAACAGCCGTAAGAGTCAATAGTTTGAGACTGATAGATCCAAATTGGCTCAAAATGGTGACCTGCCAAAACTTGAAGAATCAAGGCCAAATTTCAGGAAGACAAAGGCTTAACCACTGGAGAGTGAATATTGCCCAATCTTCTAATAAAGCCATTGAGAATCCTTGATATCAGCATTCAGAAGACAAGGAAGAGAAGAAGCCAAAGAAATCTACAACCCCTAACGGTGATAGCTGATGAAATGAATCGAATAGATACGATTAAAAATCTAACACCTAAGAAATAGAAACGGAATCAGGCAAGAAACCATGCTTTAAAAAACCATACTCCAAAGATTTAATAGTCGACCTTTGTACAAATTCGACAGGTCGACTCCCTCCTGGAAGAGACAATGATTTCCTGAGATCTTGAAGAAAAGTTGATCTCACAGAGACTGGACACTCGAAAATTCTCCAAACAAACAGGATGAAGAATTCTTGATTGGATGAAGATGTAGGCCCCTTACTTGAGCGAGATCTGATGATACTGGGAGAAGGCTAGCAAAATCTTACCATAAGATCGAGAAAGGCTACCAATCAGATCCTCTTTGACCAAAACGGTGCTGCTAGAAGAAATTCTTTAAACTGGTCCATGACTATCTTCAGAACCATTAGAATCAGGAATATTGGAAGGAACATGAAACCAAAAAATCCTGTCCAGAACTGAGATAGTGCGATCATCGCCCACACCCGACTGTTGGAAAAGGGAGACATGAAAGATAAGATCTGGGCAATCAGACATGTCGCAAAAAGATCTACATGGGTAAGACCCAGAAACTTGAAAACGCTTTCGGCAACCAACCTCTTAAACTGCCACTCGGTGAGTGAGAACTTGCTAGGACTGAACTACTTGTCCGCAAGAAATGTCCGTCTGACTGGAACATGACTGGGAACTACAAAGATTTGGATCTAGTGACATCCCAAGAAAAGGATCTAAAATCCCCTTATAAAGAAGAAAAAACCTCGTTCCTCCGTCTGAAAATGAAAGAAAACCCAGTGGCATTGACTGATCGAATCGAGATCTTGATGCCTATCACTCAATCCGACCAAAAGTGGCGAGGCTTCAGAGGGAATTAGAATGTACTGACTGCTACTAGAAGAAGATCATGAACATTAGAAAGTCTTCTCATCAACGTCACCCTGGGAATGACATTCTCTACACTGATCATCAAGCCCAGAATCCTAAGAAAAAATATTGCCCTGACATAGAAAGAGGATGTCAGGGTGATCACTGTCAACAAGAATGCCTCTACCTTTGTCTCTGAACAAAAAAACTTGACCCTGAAAACAGCTCGAGGAAGATGCCTAGATGGGAGAAACTTGAGAAGGAACTCGGCTTGACTTATTGAAAAATAAAATTCAACCTAGGCTGCAAGGCGAACTGCAAACCTTTGGAATAAACCTTAAAAGAAATGAGACCTAGCTTTTATTAACCGAACGTCTATAAAGTCTGAAGAATAAAACGATGGCGCAAGACACCTGCCATGGCTGAGACCAGACATGTGAAAGAAAAGCGCCACGGTCAGATTGAAGGGCATGGCTCAAACTGTCATCCCCTATCCTTGAAAGCAAAACTCATATACTTTCGGAAGGAAAGGTAAAAAAGGCACATCAAATAGGCATCCTAACGATCAATAGAAAAGGATCACATGCCTGAAAAATAAACTTGCGATAGGCGAGGACTCCATCCTGAATTCACGAGATAAAGAAAGAAGATATAACTTTTTCAGAACGATAAAAGGACGCCAGCCTTATAAGAATTGAAAACTATGAAGATCGTTGAACAGAAGCCTGGGTCTACTTTCCAAGGTAGAGCCTCTTCTATAGACTCCTTGACAATCATAGAAAACCAACAACCCCTCTAATGCTAATAGCTTCTGATTGGATGGAACAGAAGACCATTTGGGAGAAGAGACTGCAGAGAAGGGTTCTAGATCCAAGAACATCTGGCCCTTTTGATAAGGGCTACCCTTAAAGATGGGGCATACTTACTATATGCTAAAGAGGACTGCTCATAGAAACACATAGTTTACATAATAATAATAATAATAATAATAATAATAATAATAATCTTTATTTAATGAGGGTAAACAACGTCAGTAAAATCTGATCTTCCCGAGGCCCTCAGAAAGAATGCACACACATGCATACACACGCACGCACACAGACAAACTGACAGAGAAAAAAACAAAAAACCCCACTGCAAGTACACTTACACACAAATCATACTATGTACAAATATATACAACATATTACAAGTAGAAATAGTCAGTTATTAGTCAAAAGTTTACATACATGTATTATATCCTGTGTACAAATGATATACAATTATTAGAATGCTAGCTATTTATTTATTTTCTTTTTTTTATTTTATTATTATTATTTTTATTTTATTATTTTGAAAGCAGCGTGGGTGTCACTGCTAAACACACTTTAAATCATGTCATCATTAACATACTTAGCTGGCTTTATACCTATGCCCTTGGAATTCAGAGTGTAATGGCTCTGAGTTTATTACTTTATCATTACATTTGATTTATATATTCCTGAAGATTGGACTTGAAAGACATTAAAGTGGTAGACTGTGTAACAGTTGAGGGTAGAGAATTCCACAGTTGTGGGGCTGCATGTGTAAAGCTTTTCTTTCCATAATCTGTTTTAATCTTGGGAACTTGTAGATGATTAAATGTCTTTGAGCGCAAATTCCTAGTGTGTGCATCCTCGATTGAAATGAACATGTCTTTTATGTAGCTGGGAGCAAGCCCATTTCTCGCCTTGTATGTCATAATGCCTGTTTTAATCATCATTCTTTTAGTTAAAGTTGTCCAATTTAGTGTTTTATATAATGACGCTGATGGTGTTCTATAAGGCATATCTAATATTACTCTAGCAGCTCGCTTTTGTAACTTTTCTAACCTTTTTTGTAACTTTTCTAACCTATCCAACAGTGTAGGTGTAGGTGAACGCTATACCCTTATGCTTAGCCTTCACGAAAAGTGGTAACTCACGTTTATTTTGGTTATTTTAATTTTACCGCTTACTTTGAATGGAGAAAAAAGTATCATATAAGTATAGCCTTACTTATTAGAATGCTGAAGACCCTGAAAATATTATAGATAATTTTATTTATAGAGATTTAACCAGATATCGTGGCAAACCGAAAACCCATAGTAAGCCTATGGGAGGAGTTAGAATCAAGATATAGCCAAATCCTGTACCTGAGAATCTGCAATAATCCCGTCTGGAATTCGAAACCATCAAATCGTAACTGAATTTAGCAAGATAGTAAGAAAAATGAAATTAGGGCTTCCCAAACCACCGCTCGAAATGTTAAATTAGTCCCTCCAGAAATGGCGTCGCTCCAGGGAACTAAGGGAAATTTACTTGAGATGACATCATCACGATTCTACGAATAGAATTCATCACATGGGTCTGTTAAGAGAACTATGGCAAACCTTTGACTGACTTGGAATCCGACATAACCAGGATTCAAAATATAAACAAAGCTTTGTCATTGAAAATATCTTCAATTTGAAAAGAATTTCACAAAACGCAGAAACTTTACAAAACTCAGGATAAGAGCACACACCTTACAAATTGAGGAAGATAGGCACAAAACACCACTAATACCTGCTCAGCGACGATTCTGCTAGCTTTGCAACCAGAACATAATCGAGGATGAAAACACTTTATAAAGGAATGTCCACAATACAATCAGGAGAGACAAATGCTCTTTAAAAAGCTTAATGAGTTTACTAATTTTGTTTCACTTGATACCCAGTTTACATTTTTTTAAATCATATAAAAATGGAGACGGTAATCTAATAAAAATTGTTATTGATTACATCAACATTTGCCTAGCCGCTCGGGCTTGTACTTTAAATCCTATGCAAAGACACAATATGTCAGATCATCATCCTGTACATGAGGCAGGTTCCTATAATGATTGCATAACTGTGTCATATATTTAAATCAATGTCCATATCAATTTCATTGGGAAACTAGCCGGCTTCATGAGTCCTGATATTTGATATATTGTTTAATTAGATATCCCAAACAATTTGATATTTATGCCGAGTGGCAGTAAACGTAAAACATAGCCCTACACATTAAATCGGTAAATTTTTTATATATTTATTTATTTTTATATTTATAGTCCAAGAACCAATATTTTCATCTTTGTAATGGAGTATGTCATTGTGTTTGATATGCCAATAAAAGGATTGATTGATTGATTGATTGAAAATGAATCTCCAGGATCAGCTCGAATGTTAAATACACAAAACACTGATACTTGATTAAAAACAAATGAAGATGTCATAAATAAGCATTTATGATGAAATAAAGCAAAATATACACTACTGGCTTGAATCACGCGCAGAGATGTCATACCTAATCATGTCCACAGAATGAAATTCTACTGCCAAATTAAAATAAAAACTGAAATTTAGAGTAAAAACTTACGCTAGAAAAAGGGAAAACAACATTTGAAAAATTAGAGAAAAATTACAAAAAACGCTGAAAAGACAGATGCGATATGAAAGCAGGGCGAAATAACTTGCCGAAACCATGACGACACAGAAGAAAACTCGGCTTTTATTCCTTCTTCCTTTTCCCTTTATGGGTTATTTCTCCTTTCTTAGCGTCTTTTTGTTCTTGTGGTCATTATTCTTGGTGCCATTCTCTTCCCTATGTATCCTCTACTGATTATATTTCCTTTCAGCGACTGTCAGATTTAGACTAAGAATTACGCTAGAATCAGGGCAACAAATTAACTCCCTTTGGTTAAAATAAATGTCAACCTGCCGACATAAGAGGAAAAGAGCGCGAAAAAAGGCTGAACATCCCGAAGACAACTGGCCATCTAAAGTTGGATGAAAGGGAAAATTACGTATCTAGAGATAATGCGTAGAATACAGACTGACTCGGCTGAGTGAGACCATTCGAAATTAATTGATGATATGCGCATATAAAATAAGCTGCAACAAAAAACCCATACGGCAAACAGTCGGAAGAGTCTTTAATTACGTTGAAAATTGTCACTGATAAAAGAATAAATGCTGAATATCTACTATTTCAAGAGAGTCTTCAAGACTGGCAATGTCTCGGTGTGAATATTTTCAGCCATTAAACATTCCGATTTTTTAAAAGCAATTAGACTAACGCTTAGGCAAGATGACTAGATCCTAGGAAAGCGAACATGTAAACCGGACCTGAAGAACAAACCTTGAACCCCAGATAGTTCTCTATCACCGGAAATCCAAAACAGGAAGACAGAACCGGAAGTTAATCTTGGAACACCAGAAAGATCCATGAAAACCGGACATGACCCTATCCCCGGATGTACGAAATCCGGAAGTGGAAAAATAGGAAACGGAAATGCGCAAACCGGAAGTAGACAACCGGAAACTGAACAGGATCCTACAGACCCGGATGTACAGTAAAAAAACAGAAGTAGCATAGGAACCAGAAATATGTAAACCGGGAGAAGAAAACTGGAAACGGAAGAGGAAGGACCGGACATGGAAACCGGAAGTAGCCCCAGGTCTTGGAGACCCGAATCTACTAAGCACAAACCGGAAGTTCTTGCTAAAGCAGAAGTTACCGAACTTCCTGACTGCATTAAGCTAGACACACGCGATCTATTAACGTTCCTGGCTACTGGTATGACTGAAAACTTGACGTTGGCATAGGCGCTGTGGTCGGGGACTTCTGCTTGGGGGTAATACCCTTCCTCAAGACTCATGTGGATTTTACTCGGTGACCTACTCGAGTTCACCTTCGAGAGCCTCTTCCTAGTCTCTAATTTTCTAATTTGGTGACCGAATCTCCTGTCTGGACGTTTGGGAAGTAGGCTTCCCCCATTTGCGGCCATGCCCGCTAACCTGGTTATTGTCCGATTCGGAAGAAACATCCTTAACCACGTGGATGGCAGACAATATACGCTCATCTAATCATTTCGTCAAGACGGTCGCAAAAGACTCAAATCTAGCAAAAAGGGCTAACACGGCATAAGAATTAGACGACGTGCCCGCACCTCCCCCCTCCATTGCTGGTGGTTTAGAAACAGAAGGATTAGCAAAAGGAACAGCTTTAGCCTTTGAAGAAATGGGGGAGGAGCGATCAGAGGGCAATGCGCACTTGGCTACAAAATTCTTAAAATATGCTTTAGAGACAGTTGACGACCATCCTTTGCATACGTGCATTTCTTTCAAACTTTCTTAGGAATATAAAACGAAATGCACTAAACGATTTGATTCTCGAAATAAGTGAATATAAATGCTCTTAGTTTAATTGAGGGTTAGAAATGGTGATGATGAATTAGGCATTTTGTTTACCACGAGAACGGGATACCACCACGAAAACCAGTAACACATATATACAGAGTATACAATGCAGTAAAAACTACGAAATACTATATAAACATAAATTAGGGAGGATAGGCTTCATATTAGGCATAAACATGGATTGAAGCACTCTCAAATAAGTACGCTGAACTTAGTTGGAATATTTGCAGACTGTACTGCTTGCAGAATATTTGAAAAGTGAATCTGTTTCCTATTTGGGCTCCTATGCGCATGCGCGAGCGTGCTTAGTGACAGATGTCACCAAGGAGTGACTACAGACTGGTGCCAGTCTCTATCAGGTCATATGCTGGGGGTGTACACTACTAGTAGCCTGGTTGAGGGTATACATAGAAATGGAATAGGCATATTGGGGTTTGTAAGCAAGCATAAAAATCTTATTCTGGTGGTTAAATGCAGAGTAGTTGATTTAGCAAGTAGTGATTGAATGGTAATGGATGTTTTTGTGGTGTAATAACAACTTGGTTGAGCTCTTGTCCTGGATCATATTTCATGAGGTTTCCTTCAATCACTCAAGCGGTTTCGGAGAAGATTTTTAGACGTTTCTAAAAATCAGCCAAAGTCCAAGATGGCCGCCGGCCAAATTGGCCGATTGGCTTCGTTTGAAAAACTTGGATCCCTATGCTCTAAGGAGTCTTCCTGCCAAATATACTTGAAATCGTCCCAGCGGTTCTTGAGAAGTTGTTTTAAAGGAAAAGTTGATGGACGGATGGACAGACGACGGATGGTTGCCACGACATAAGCTCACTTGACCTGTCAGGCCAGTTGAGCTAATAATGTGGAGGTGAGCTATAGCAGAGTGGGATACATTGAGGGCCAATGGACCTTTCCAGTTTTAACTAAGCTCCACCCATACCTCACTCGTGTTATGATCGATCGATCCCTGAACTCCCTGACTATCAATTTCCAGAAAACTGTACAGGTAGGCAGTAAGAGTGCCCAGTCAAATTAGTTTCAGAATATTCAACAGCATGTTTAATAAATGGTAAAAACATACAATTTGTACAAGGTCTCAGACTATTAAGCATCAAAGACTAACTAAATCAAGTCATTCATGCCATAATTAATTACGATGTCATCCTACACATCACATAGTTGATTATGATGTCATATGATATGATGGATGGATAAACGGGAAAGGTTCATTATCTGACATGTCCGAGATAGTTAAGTATTATGATCTCTCAGAACTTGTCTGATGCTGAGCTCTATAGGGTTTGTCATGGTTGGGAAGATTGACATGCAGAAAGACTGGCCAGTCCCAGAAATGCTCTTTAATTCACTCAGAATTTTCTGGTATTTTCAACATGTACTGCTTCTTGTAAAGTGTCCAAAAGATGGGATAAACCAGATTGCATGTTCTGCAGTTGCCAATAATTTCTCTTCCACAATTCCTGATTGCACAAGGAATCATGGAATTAAGGTGTGGCATGTAATGGGGGCAGCTTGGCACCATTTTGGGGTCCAATAGTAGGAATTTTGTGGTCACTGAATAGAGGAACAGAGGTGAAAGTCAACGGTTACGAGTTTGTTTATTCTAGTGGGGGGGGGGGGGGGGGGCCTGAACGGAGCTAGTGTTTTTGTGGGGCGCAGTAAGTTCTGCCCATTTGATTAAAGTAGTGGGATATCCGGTTGACAGCCCAAAATGAGGAAGAATTTGATGATTGTGTGTATCATATATTGGATAAAATGGAGGTTTCTCCTCTCCCTATCGCCAGATTATAAAGATGTCGTGGATGTATCTAATGTAGAGTGCCGAGAGCTGCCATGAAATAGTGCATGATGCTTTCCACCCAATACACCATGTATCTGTACCAGCTTTTGATACCTATTGGATTGACAGACTCCACACATCAGACCCAATTGGCATCAACCATCTCAGATAATGAAAAAAAATGTGGGGATATTACAATAGTCTCCGTTTGTCAATCTGTTGGCCTTCCAGCTAACCAAATTTGTTACCCGAGTTAACCATATGCGGTTCACGGGATTGTGTTCTGTTATTAGAACGAGGAGGGAGATGCCAACATTGTTGAAAGCTGATGGGGATTTGCGATGGTATGCTATCGACTGTACTGCAAATTCATGTTGCGCTTTATACTATCCCACCCTCTGACATCCTACCTCCCCCACTTGCCATTTATTTCGATCCAATAATGTTATCTAAATGGGGGCAGGGTGGGTAGATAATGAAATGAAACTACATTATACTATTTTAATATTCTTTGTAACATTGGTGATGTGATGTAAAGTCAACCATAGCTGGTGAGAACATTAAAGAAGTGGTACACTTCATCAGAGTCAAATACAGCAACTACAGTGTTACACTCAGAGCACTTCACAGGATGGTAGCAATCCTCATCAAGTCCAGGCACTTCTAATCGTGTACTCACTACCTGCACTTCTGTATTATCCTCTCGAGCTGGATTTACAGTTGTACACTCTTCTGGTGATACTACAGTGCCGCTCATATTAACACTGGACAAGTTTGTTTGCACAGAACTATCAGCGATGCTAACAACACTACCGATATCATCATCTTTGATGCTCACACCACCAGCATGGCAGTCACTTTTCACACAGTTTTCTATCACAGAATTTGTAACATCATTCTTAGCAGGTTCATTTTCTGCATGTTTAGCAGTGTTCATCTGTGATGTCAGAGAAGTGTTCATCTGTGATGTCATAGAAGTGTTCATCTGTGATGTCATAGAAGTGTTCATCTGTGCTGTCATAGAAGTGGTCCCCTGTGACTTCATATGTTGATATTGTTCATTCATACTCATATCAGAAGTTCCAGATGTCTTAGAGAGATGTTTTCGTTTTTTGTTTTTCTTTCCCATGTTTTTTGGATATGAAACTTTCTCTGTGTTATCCACTATGCAGTTTGTAACAAACATGGCACGATATTGGTTCTTGTACAGTGAATGCCTGCAAACACAGAATAATAATTTGCATAATTATTTAAATAAAAGAGATACCTATATATTCGCTCGCTAACAGGATCGCAGTCAATGGACTTTTCCAGTTTATCCATCAATCACATGATGTCATAATCAACTATGTCACGTGTAGGATGACGTCATAATCAATGAAGTCATGAATGACGTAGATAAGTTTGTCACGAACACTTAACTGATGACGGACTAAGTGTTGTTGTACGAATTGTATGTATTTACTATTTAATAAACATTCTTTTGAATATTTTGAAAGTAATTTGACTGGGAGCTGTTGGCAGCATCAAGGCCCAGTCAAATTACTTCCAAAATATTCAACAGATTACCTGTATAGTTTTATGGACATTGATAGTCAGGGATTGATCAATCCCAACATGGGCGACGTGTGGGTGGAGCTTAGATAGCGATGGGTGGGGCGTTGGTAAAACTGGATTCCTCCATTCCATACAATAGTGAACGACTTTATTTATTAACTGCCTGACTTTTCCATGCCACCATATAATAATTTCAATGGACAATATAGCTCTGGATCAGGTGACTATTTTGAAAACAATTTGATTGAAAGTTGTTGGTGGCTTAGCTTAAATTGTTTTAAAAATATTCAGCATATTCAGAGTTAGACCGAATGGAAAATATAGCCTGTATATGTCCAGCAAGGAGGGTCATTCCATATAAGAAGGACCAAAATTTTTGAAATCCGCCAAGTCATAGTTTCAGATTTCCTTCAAACTTTGTCAGAGTAAGCATATGTATGTATTAACAGGAAATTCCAAGTATTATAGTGAAAGGTCAAATACCTTTTGAAAACTGGCCTATCCAATTACCCCTGCCTAAAACTGACAAAAATTTGTAACAAAATTTCTATGTTTGAGGCTTCATATCTCACCGACTACAGTGCTCACAATACTAGGTCTTTTTATTTTAACAGTCTGGTCACCATAGTTCGAGAAAATCACAAGCATTTTGTGCTGACCTGTTTTAGGCATGTATTAGGGGTCATCAAAAATGCCAAAAAATGTGATTTTTCATATTTTAATCCAAATTTGGTGATGCCGTAAAATGTATTTGTATTTGGTTTACACAAATGATTTCTATCCTGTTAACTAGAGCTACTGCTACTTTAGTGATATTTATTACCTAATGGCAAGATATGCTCCGCAAAAATTTTGTGGGAGCCATACCCCCACCCCTGTTCGCCAAAATGGGGTGACTTCATAACATCTTTTTTCAAAATAACCCCTTTCAATTTTTTTAATATTTTGGTGAATGTTATATATATGGTCAATGGTTACAGGGCCAAAAGGTTCACTCTTACATTTGTTTCCTTTTAGAGCTATGGCAAATACAAAATCTGATATTTTTTCAAAAACTTGTATGATATTCGATTTTGGGGGGTTAATAATTTTAAAAGTATACACTTTAGAAGTATGAAACAAGAGATGTAGCGCGTTTCCCTGCCTTATTAAAAGAAACAACCAGCATTTCCCTTTTACAAAATAGATAAACATGGATTTTAGAGATGTCAAAACCTTACTTTGTTAAAATTTGACATTTTTGTGGGTAAACTACAAGTCATTATTCAACAACATTTTCGATGGGAATAACATATTGCCTGGAGAATATTTAAAAAACAATTTGACTATAAGTTGTTGCTGACTTAGCCATCAATAATTTTCAGTCAAATCATTTTCAAAATATACACCAGGTACAGAGTTTGTCCTGTAAGCTGGTCGAGCTGCAACAGCTCATCACTCAGTCTTGAGTTATCCAGTGTTAATAAAGACTGAGAGATTTCATATCTAGAGAAAATAACTCAACCTTCAGAGCTTTGTATATAATTAGGTCAATTGCTGTAATAGACATAGGTAGTGAGGTGATATTGATTAGTCACATGGTCTCAGTTTTTCTCAGAGATCTGCATGCAAGTATTGCTATCAACAAGAGTTCAGTCAAGCATTTTAAGTGATCAAGATTAGGCAGCATGACCAGTGAAAGTGTTTAATAATTACTGCTTTGAAACATTGACATTGTTGCTGATACACAAATGTTTAGATATTTACTTTAGAAATTTAATAATTCACTATACATTTTAATGATAAATTAGGCCTTTTAATTTGAAAAGTGTAAACTTTGACTAGGACACGTTGCACAATGGCTGAATTACCAGACATTTTGTTCAGTTGGACGTCTCACTAATGATAAATGTCATAAGTTTACGGATAAATGCTCTGTAAATGATGTTGTACAATTGACGGCTACAGATAAAACACTTGTTGCAATGAGAAGCGTCCAGAGTGAGGATAGTTTAGAAACAGTGTGCTGTTGCCACAAGAAACACTATCTGCATATATTCCCGATGATGAAGCAGAACACTTCATGTTGTGATCCCCTAAAAGTTCACAAAAAGCTTATTAAAAAGGGACTAGTTAATATAGATCAAGAAATTGTGGCATTAATACAGTCGAAAACTAGAGAGAAAACAACCTGGCCAAAAGATTTGCCATCATTGTTTGCAGAAAATTAATAACCTGACAGATTGTAGTGACAGTGAACCGGAATCAATGGCCATAGCAGATACTTTGTACAGTAATGCTGAATGCCTCAACTCTAGTTTCTCAGCAGTTGGAGTTTCTCCCCTAAAGAGTGTCCATTCAGAAAGGAAAGTATCATATGGTAAACGAAAAATCAAACAAATGGCAGAAGCAACAACAAGTCACGTGGCATCCCACCTAGGTTTTCCACCTAATAAATTAGTTGCTGACACTTCACAAACTGAATGTACATGTGATTCTAAGTTAGATGTGGACTACTTGGTATCGAACATGAATGAAAAACTGTCTGTGTCATCACGAAATCAAAAGATACAAGTATTGACTATTACACCTAAATCATGGTCGATAGATAAAACTGTTCAGGTTTTTCAGGCATGTGGTGTTACGCGTTATATGGTGAAACAAGCCAGACAACTTGCGCAGAATGATGGAATACTCGCTGATCGTGAAACCTTTAAAAGAAATAAGCTTGATCAGCATACACCAGATAGTGTTATTAACTACTACCAAGATGATACTGTATCTAGACTATTACCCGGGAAAAATGATTTTGTTACTATAAGAATTTGTGGTACCAAAGAACATAAGCAAAAACGGCTAATCCTGACAAATTTGAAGGACGTACATGCTAATTTCAAAACAGAAACTGGACTTAAAATTGGTTTCTCTAAATTTGTTGAGTTAAGACCCAAATGGTGTGTAACTGTTTCTTCTAGCGGCAGCCACAATGTTTGTGTATGCGAAAAACACCAAAATGTAAAGTTTATGGTGGATGTTATCTCTGAAGACTATCATAACCTAATTGACAAATCTGTATGTGACAGTAGTTCTAGAAATTGCATGCTGCAACGATGTGAAAAGTGTCCAGGAACTGCATTTCTCAAAACTTACTTAGAGCAAGACCTTTATGAGCACATGGATGAGGATGACATCATTAAATTCAATGAATGGGTATCCACAGACCGAATTGAAATCATGCGCCGAGAAGTATCAGTTGAAGATTTTATTTCTATATTATGTCAACGGATCCAAGAATTAACACCACATTCCTTCATAGCGAAATCTCAAAGTGAATTCTTGAAAGCGTGCAAACATGATTTAGATGACACTACTGCCATTGTTGTTCTCGACTTTGCTGAAAATTACAGCATTATTGTGCAAGATTGTGTACAGGGATTTTATTGGAACAATTCTCAAGTCACGATACATCCTTTGGCATTTTATGTTAAGGCTTATGGAAAGTTGAATGAAGAAAATGTATGCTTCATCTCTGAGTGTCTGAAACACGAAACAAATACTGTGTACTGTTTTCAGGAGATTTTTACAAGATATTTGAAGGAAAAGTATCCCAATATTCATATAATTAAAAATTTTAGTGATGGGTGTGCATGACAATACAAGAACTTCAAAAACTTTATTAATGTCTGCCATCATTATTCAGATTTTGATATTAAGGCAGAATGGCATTTCTTTGCTACCAGCCATGGTAAAGGTGTTTGCGATGGTATCGGTGGCACAGTGAAGCGCTTAGCCGCAAGGGCTAGTCTGCAAACAGCGCTTATACGAAATGCTAGTGAATTGTATGAATTCAGCCAACAGAACATAAGCAAGATCAAGTTCTTCTTAGTTAGTAAAGATGAGATCCAGAGCCATCATACAATGTTGGAAGAGCGGTATCTCCTTGCCAAAACAGTGCAAGGAACCAGGTCATTCCATTCGTTTGTTCCAAATGACACTAACTCTATCACAGCAAAGCGAATTTCAACTGATGATGTTTCATACACTCGGTCATTTTCTAACACACAACCTGGTATGTCATCAGAGATTCAGAATTTAAATATCCCTATGGAACTGTCTTTGAGTGACTATGTTGGTGCATTGTATGACAAAAATTGGTGGTTTGGCATAGTGTTAGAAATTAGTCTAGAAAATGAGGACTGTCTCATTTCGTTTATGAAGCCGCATGGACCAGCTCGATCCTTTAGTTGGCCAAGGCGCACAGACCAGTGCTGGGTTCCTTTTTGTGACGTTCTAAGTAAGGTGTCAACACCATTGACAGCAACTGGCCGGCAGTACACTTTTCCACAAACTGATATCGACTTTATAAATGGACTATTTAAATAATTTGGAGGAGCGGTATATGCTGGATCATGTACCGTATCATCAATTATTGCTGAGGTATGTAGTATTATGTACTATCTCTTAACACTTTTATATTATATCATGTGTATTAACCAATGCCTGTCTCAGTTTATTAAATAATTCCATGAAATGGGTGACATTTAGGCATACTTTAGTATGAGAGATTATACATATTGGCCTGGTCGCAGTGTGTCAAAATTGTCTATAAATGGCCATAGAAGTCCATGTAGCTGTACTAATATGACCATAATATACCATTCAATGTCCACCTATGATGAAAAAGTATCTAAAATGCTAAAGTGGAGATATTTTAAACTTTTTAAAACAAATTAGATTGTCGCGAAAAATGTCAAATTTTAACAGAGTCAGGTCTTTGGGTCTAGAAAATCGATGTTTATGTATTATATAACCAGGGAATGCTGATTGGTTCTTCTAATATAGCAGGAGAACTGGTTGTATCGCTTGTTTCATGCCTCTAGGCCCTATAATTTTAAAATTATTAACCCCCAAAAATGGAATATAGTACAAGTTTTACAAAAATATCACATTTCTAATATGCCATAGCTCCAAAAGGGAACAAATGTAAGAGTGCAAGTTTTAACCATGTAACTATTGACCATATATCTACCATTCACCAAAATAAAATAAAAATTGAAAGGGGTTATTTTGACTTAATAGGCGATGAAGTTGGCCCTCTTTTGTGAACAGGGGTGGTGCATTGGGCCCCCCAAATTTTTTGATGAGCAAACCTTGCTGTTAGTCAGTAAATATTACTAAGCTAATATTAGCTCTAGTGAACTGGGTAGAAATCATTTAGTTACAGCAACTATAATAAATTTTGTTGAAACAGGAAAATTAGCTGTTTTTAACGTTTTTGGTGACCCCTAAAACACACCCAAAACAAGTCAACACATATTGCTTGTTATTTTCCTCAAGTATGCTGACCAGAGCATTAGAATGAAAAGATCTAGTATTGTAAACAGTATATTGGATGAGATATGATGTCTCAAACATTGGATTTGTACTTGAAACCTTTGTCAATTTTAGCATAGGGGTCTTTGAGAGGGCATTTTTCAAAAAGTATTTCACATATCAGTTAAAAAATTGTCATGCTCAACTAAAACATCCATATGCTCACACTGAGAAAGTTTGAAGGAAATCCGTGACTATGAGTTGACGGGCATTGGTCCATCTTATACGGAATGACCCAGGAGACAGTTAAGTTTATTACATCACACTCTGTAGCTAGAGTCTTATTGCAGATATTCATAGTAATTTTACCTATAAGGATGTCACTATCTAAATATATCAGTGACTAAGTTGAATTGTTTTCAAAATATCTAGCATATTCACTATTTGTGTCGTTTATAATACAGGACAGCTCAGCAACTTAACATGTTTCCAAAACAAAAGCAGAAACATGTTAGTTAGTACAACTTTGAACACGATGTAACAAGTGGTCTGTTGAATATTTTGTCCAATTATTTTCCAAATATTCAACAGTACGTTTTGGAAACATGTTAAGTTATTTCTGTGCTATAGTGTAAGCTTTCATTGAACTGAGAGTAAAACGATGAACTACATCTCCACGGTTCATGTTTCGAAAGGCAGCAACAGCACCAAGTCAAATTAGTTTCAAGATATTCAACAGCTTAAGCTGTATAGTTTTCTGGAAATTGATAGTCAGGGAGTTCAGAGATCGATCGATCGATCCAAATACGATCGAGGGGTGGGCGGAGATTAGCTAGAGAAGAGCGGGGCATAGCTAAAATTGGAAAGGTTCATTATCCAGACATGATGACAAATGTGTACGTGTGAACAGAGCTTGCGACATGACACCAAACAACACAACGGCATAATAATCGTGTCACTTGCCGCTGTCATGCCTCAATTAAGAAAAAGCATATTTCTTAAATATAACTTTATACAATTATCAAACCACAACCACCAGTAAAAACAGAAACAAATCGGAATAATTTTTAAAAAGCGGCTAAACACCAATAATGTAAATCAGATGGGAAGCAATTCGTCAAGCTGCTGGTCCTTTGAACTCTGGTGTATGCGGAGGAGTACAGAATACCCTCTACAGATGATCATATAATCTTAGTTATATTCGCGTTACGCTGATCAGTGCTACAACTTTAGAATACTGTATAAAAGCAATTTGATGAAAGCTGTTGTTTCCAGCAACAGGACCGACTTTCACTCACACAAATTTCAAAATATTCAGTAGGTTACGACTGTCGAAACCAGTGTATTTTGAAAATATTTTGACCGAAACTTAGCTAGAGATGAGCTTTCAATCATGTTTTTAAAATTCCCAACTGAATTAACAGCAAAGTTATTCACTGTAGATCAGTGCCTATAAAGAATACTAGTTGTACTGTTTATATTATTCGCACTATATTCAGGTCTGCTTTCGTTATATTCAGGTATGCAATACCTGCAAACACAGTTGACACATGATGGACCACAAAGGGCCAGCAGCGACACTAATTGGTTCCAAGTTTAGTACTAAAAGAGCTAGTAAATGCTTTTTTCAGATTATTCCGATTCATTTCCATTTTTATCGGTGATAGTATATTTATTTTGTATGAAATTACCACTAAACATCATTTGATAATTCCATTTGCGATTCCTTTAAATAAAGTGTGGACTATTTCTTCGCTCAATGACAATTTAACTAAATAAAGCATAAAATCCATTTTATAATTATTTTCTGTACAAGGGAGTTTAAAGTGTTTCGGAAGTGTTTTTTTGGGTTTTTTGTCCCTGTAGTGTTCTTTGATGCTTATATAGCCATCCTTAAAACAATGTGGGCTTAGCATGTCTTATTTTGAATCTGATATTTACAGTAAAATGCCTGATTTTCATGGTGAAATGAAGAAAAATTAGCAATTTATTGGGATAAAAAAAAAAAGAATTTTATGAAGTGCAGACTCAAAATCCTTTTGATTTTTTCAGGGATGGTAGGTTTACCCCAAACCAAGAATTTTTTATGGTCGGCCTGGGCTGGTGAATGACTGAGCTAACGTGTGTGTGTTGTAATATTTATGGCGTTTATATGCTAGTTCCCAATGCTAGGGTCTAGACTCACGCCTGGCCTTTATGGTTTAAGGACTGAGCTAACAGGGGATGCTCTGCTCTACGTTTCTAGTTTGTTAAAGTATCTTTATACAAACAAAGTCTGCAATTTATTTAAGAACCATGCTTTTACTTATTCTATGAGAACTTTAAGTAACATATTTGTATTTGATTACAGGTGTGTAATTCATAGACATATCTATAGTCCCCTACGCTGTAATGGTAGGGTGCTAATAATTCCAGTTTTCCTGTTTCTTGTTGCCATCCATACTTACTGCTGGCAGTCTGTACAAAGTGTGGTCATGCATGCAGGACAGTCAAGCACGGCATCACTGTTTGGTAAAGGTTGCACACCTTTCCTATCCGCTGTTTGTCTCTTTTGACCTCCTGGTCGTTGATTTTGTTGATTCGTATGATGTTGTGGTTGATAGCGCTGTCTCTGTGCATTGACCCAGCTCTGATCGTCATCATCCATATTTGGATCATACAGTAACTCATCATCAGTTAATCTTCTGCGATCAGACTTTGCTTTGCTATCTAAAAATAAAATGAAACGATTTTTCAGGAAATTTGGAATTTATGGATTGTCTGTACATCTGAATGGTTAATTTCCATTTAACACTTTAAAACTGAAGCCAGCCAAAAATGCCTTTTGTTGTGCTCATGAGAAATGTTCATTTGCAGAACAAGAAGACAATTTTTGAAAATTTACCACTGGAATGACTGGCTCAAAAACCGAGCCAGTCATTCCAGTGATAAAATTTCAAAAATTATCTCTTGATCTGCAAAAAAACATTTTCTATGAGAGGGTTGGAGGGTTAAAGATGTAATAATCATTACAACCAATTGGTAAATACGATGGTTTATCTTCAACTCAGGTCTTCGCCTGACACTTACTGAGTTTCAGTAGTCTGGATGCCTGTTTCTAGTTTGGATTTTAAGCAGCTTATATACGCTTCAAGTGTGGCTAAGTTAGCTACCACCGGTTAATCTCTCCGACAGATTGGTAAAGACTAGAAAGCAGAGGGAAGCGTGATTTCTAGATCACATATTTTGAGAGCTTCCATTTTTCAGCGCAACACACATCATGTTTGTATTATTATAGCACAGTAAAATATGGTATAACAAACCTCATGGTATGGTATGCTGGCCTTGCCATGACCAAAATGGCCGACGAGCTGCAAATTGCTCTCCCGAAATTGGCATGGAAAGTGATAGGTGAGTGATAGCATCAGATATTTTGATACAAGCAAGTTTTAGGCAAGTTTGACTGAACTCACTATGCCCATGGTGATTTGAGGTGAGTAACAAACAGCTCTTCTTGTCATGTGTGTGTGGAGGTGAGCGGGACTGTTCACTCACCTCTCATGACACAGCCTGGTATGATATCGTACATGTACAGGGCAGGCTTTGCCATGGAGGGCACAGAGCACGCAGGGGTAAGCGTGATTTCTAGATCCTATGGAGGGTTTCATGAGCATTATGTAAAATCACATTGAACATGAGTCTGATCATGAAAAAGTAAACAACTTAGCAGAGCAAGTTCCACATGACATTCCCCAATAAAGAAGTCATAAGGATACACATAGCTTCAAGATTGAACACTAAAACCTAACTGTGCACAGTACATGTACCTGCAGTGCACGAGTTAGACATACTGGCCTCGGCATAAATAAAAGCAAATGGTGGCGTAGATAGCTTTTGGGTGGCGGGGGGGGGGGGGGGGCATCGACCCCCCGCCCACCCCCTCTATCTACGCCACTGACAATACACATGTTTATTGGTACACAGATGTTTTTTCTCAAATTTATTTTGTTATGGTGCAGAGAAGAGTGCTGCATAGAACTTGGTGAAGTAAATTTTGATTGAAAACCTTTAACACACTGCCTAAATCTTCACGTAAGCATTTAAGATGAGATAAATTTAAAACAAGAGGCCCATGGGGCCTGTATCGCTCATCTGCAATTATTGGCTACTGGCACAACCGAACAAAATGAGATGACCACTGGAAAAATTTACCAATCAAACCTGTGAATTCTGATTGATTCATGGTGGACATGTTGTTTTGACATATCTCCATGGAACAAACTGTAATGGCCTTTAGTCCTAATCAAATCTTCCACATTTGTCCCGACCCATCCAGCAGTTCTGGAGGCTGTTTTCGCAAAAACTAGGTCATTTGAAGATGGCCGCAGAACCATTTGGCCAATCAAGTTACCTTCGCAGAGGTTCTTTCGGGGATTTTTTTTAGACATTTATAAAAATCGGCCAAAATCCAAGATGCCCGCCGGCCAAATTGCCCGATCGACTTTGTTTGAACAAACATGGATCTCTATGCCCTAAGAATGCTTCCCGCCAAATATATTTGAAATTGGTCCAGTGGTTCTCGAGAAGACATTTTTAATTTCCCATTGCTTTTGGAAAATGATCCAAGATGGCCGACAAACTGTTTATCTGACATTTCGAAAGGTAAATTTGAAATCAGCATGCTCAAAAGCCTATATAAAACCAATTTCGGCTTGAAACTACATCAAATAAATAAATGGCCCAAGGGCCATAGAGCTCACCTAGCTGGTAAGCAACTGTAAACATGTTTAGATTAATTAATGCACAACAAGCATCACTGGTCCATCAGGCAACCATAACCGTTGCCATCGACACAGACGGCAATGGTCCTTATCATTATTGACCAATGCGGCAATCATCCTTACCACTAATACACCAAGAGCTACGCAAATGGCGCATAATACCACAACATGATGACAAATCAATGAATGAGCGCTACATGTATCAGAAGTAAACAAGTCATCCTATGAAGTTTCAACATGATCTGCTAAACAGTCATGGAGTTATTGCCAGGAAATGAATTTTCAAGATGGCCGCAAGTAGCTGGCGGCCAAATTGGATTTTGGATCATCTACAATTTCAATAAGTTTTTTCTTCAGACCTAGTCCTGTCATCCCATGAGGTTTCGAAGCGATCCGCTAAACAGAAATCGAGAAATCAATTTTCAAGATGGCCACCAGTGGCTGGGGGGGCCATCTTGGATTTAGGATCATCGTCAACTTCAATAGTTTCTTTCTCTAGAGCTAGTCCAAACACACCTATTACGTTTCAAAGCAATCCGATAAACGGTAATGGAGTTATCATCCGGAAACCAATTTTCAAGATGGACACCATTGGCTGGCAGCCATCTTTGGTTTTGGATTGTCGCAGATTTCGATGAGTTTCTTCTCCACACTTAGTCCAACTACCATATACCGGTGGATGGCGACCATCTTGGATTTTCAATTTCGAAAGACATAGTCCAACCACCCTATGAAGTTGCAGTGATCCGATAAATGATAACAGAGTTAACATGCAGAAACCCCTCTACCGCCTGTCCGGATGTCGCCATCACATAATATCCTGCCAAAACACTGGGGTTCTTGACACAATTGACCAATGGGAAAAGTACCATTGACCAATGGGGCAACCATCCCTGACATTATTGACCCAGCAGATTACATTTACCCACTGGACAATGGTCACAGTAAAAAAGATTGGATGAGGAAATGCAAGAAAATTAGTGTCATTGACATTATTGACCAATGGGAAAAGTACCATTGGTCAATGGGGCAGCCATCCTTGACATTATTGACCCAGCAGATGACATTTACCAACGGGTCAATGGTCACAGTAAAAAATGTGGATGAAGAAATGCAGGAATATTGGTGTCATTGGCATTATTTACCAATGGAAAAAGTACCATTGATCAATGAGCAGCCATTACAGACACTATTGATCAATAGTTCGATTGTCACAACACTGGCATTTACCAAAGGGGCAATGGTGAGGTCACAGTAACAAATTTGAATAATAGGTAAATGCAAGAATATTGACATGATTGACCAACAGGAAGAGTACCATTAATCAATGAGCCAGCCTTCCCTGACACTATTGTCATTTGATTGAAGTGTACTAAAGGAACATTTCTGACAAATATGTTTTAGTACATTACCGGTATCAATTTATGAAATGTGACAGATTATTTTCCCCATAGGTTCAATACTTAAAATGCTTTAAAGAGCCTGAGTTATGGCCCTTATTTCAAGTTGTGATGGCTACTTCATATTCATATGATGAATAGATATTGCCTGAAGGAACATATCTGCTAAATTTGTTTTTAATTCATCAACAATTGACACAACAAATAAATTTTAACCAAAGGGTTTAATAGTTTCAATGAACCAGAGTTATGTCCCTTGTTTAAAGGTGCAGCCTCTTTATATTAATAGTCCTAATTGATGTTTGACTGAAGAAACATATCCGCTAAATTTGATTTTAATCCATCAAAAATTGACAAAACAAATGGGATTTTCATCATAGGTTTCAATAGTTTAAAACTTAATGAGTTATGGCCCTTGTTTAAAAATACACTTTATATCCATAGTTCAAAGACACTGAAGGAACATATCTGCTAAATTTGATTTTAATCTATCAACAATTGACGAAAACATGTATTTTCACCATATGGCTCAATACTTTAAAACACCACAATGAACCTCAGTTATGGCCCTTGTTTAAGGGCGTGGTCACTTCATATTCATAGCTCCAATAGATGTTATCTAAAGGAACATATCTACTAAATTTAGTTGTAATCCATCAATAAATGAAGAAAATTGCAACAAAAGTATTTTCCCCATATGTTTCAATGTTTTGAAAACATAGCAAGGGACATAAGTCTGTGGCCACTTCATATTCCCAGCCCAAATAGATATTGCCTAACGGAACAGATCTGCCTAATTAGGTTTTAATCCATCAATAAATGACGAAACATGCCACAAATGCATTTCCCCCATAGTCTTCAATACTTCAACGCATTAATGAACCAGAGTTATGGCCCCATGTTTAAGTGTGTGGCCACTTCATCCTAATAGCCCAAATAGATATTGCCTAAAGGAACATCCCTGCCAAATTTGGGTCTAATCAACTGATAAATGACGAAACGTGGCACAAACATATTTTTCCCATAGGCTTCAATACTTTGAAAATATAGCAAGGGCCATAACTCTGCTATGTGTGGGCGTGACCTCTTTATCTTCATAGGCCAAATAGATATTGCCAAACGGAACATATCTGCCAAATTTGGTTTTAATCTATCAACAAATGGCAAAATGTGCCACAATTGTTGACAGACGACAGACAAAGCGCGATTGTTTAAGCTCACCTATGTGAGCTAAAAAAATCCACAATAGCAGCCAAAGGCACTACATTTTGATTGGTCTAGGGCGGCCATGTTTTTTACCCATTAATTTCCCTTGAATAAGCTTTAATGGTCCTTAGGCCCTAATAATATCTCCCAAATTTGGGCCCAATTCGTTCACCAGTTCTGAGTAAGTCGTTTTCACAAAAACTAGGTCATCCAAGATGGCTGCCGAATGATTTGGCCAATCAATTCCCTTGAACAAATTTGGTTCAGCTCTTGCGCTAGATCATATTTCATGACTTTTGAATCGATCGCTGAAATAATTTCGGAAAAGATTTTTAAAGACGTTTAAAAAAATAGGCCTAAATCCAAGATGGCCGATCGGCTTCCTTTGAACAAACTTGGGTCCCTATGCCTTAAGGATGATTCCTACCACATACACTTGGAATTGGTCCAGTGGTTCTCGAGAAGACATTTTAAATTTCCCATTGCTTTAGTATGGGAGTCTTTAGTGGGAAAACGATCCAAGATGGCCACCAAACCGCTTATCTGATAGTTTTGAAAGTGGCAAATTTGAAATAAGCATACCCAAAAACATATACAAAGCCAATTTCGGCCTCAAAATCCATCAGAATAAAAAAATCCAATATGGCCCCCAAACACGGTACATTTTGATTGGCCCATGGTGGCCATGTTTTTTGACGGATCAACCTCCCTTGAACAAACTTAATGGCCCTTAGGCCCTAACTATATCTGCCAAATTTCGGCCAGTTCCGTTTATCGGTTCTGGAGAAGTTGTTTTCGCGAAAACTATGTCATCCAAGAGGGCCGCCAAACTATTTGGCCAATCAAGTTCCCTTGAACAAACTTGGTTCAGCTCTTCCCCAGATCATATTTCATGAATTTTTAATTGATGCCCCAAGCCCCAAGTGGTTTCAGAGATCTTTAAAGTTGTTCCTAAAAATCGTCCAAAATCCAAGATGGCCGTTGACCAAATTGGCCGATCGGGTTCGTTTGAACACACTTGAATCTCTATGCCTTAAGGATGCTTCCTGCCAAATATAATTGAAATCGTCCCAGTGGTCATCGAGAAGACATTGTAAATTTCCCATTGCTTTAGTATTGGTGCTTTTGGCGGGAAAATGATCCAAGATGGCTGCCCAACCATTTATCGGTCAGTTTCTAAAATGGCAAATTTGAAACAGAATACTTCAAAACATATTTAAATCAATTTCGGCCTCAAAATCGATCAAATAAAAAAATCCAATATGGCCGCAAAACATGCTACATGTTTTTTGACGGATCAACTTCCCCTGAACAAACTTTAATGTCCCTTAGTTCATAAGCATATACTCCAAATTTCTGCCTGATCCCGTGAACAATTCTGGAGGCCGTTTTCGCGAAAACTGTCATCCAAGAAGGCCACCGAATAAATTTGGTCAATCAAGTTCTCTTGAACTTGGCTTATTAGATAGATAATAATAGATAATGTTTTGTGAGTTTTTAATCGATCCCACAAGCAGTTTTAGAGATTTTTAAAGACATTTCTAACAAGAGGCCCAAGGGGCCGGTATCGCTCAGCTGGACCATAGGCATCTCAACTAGGGTGGTCATTAGCAATAAGTAGCACTCTAATGAGTTGAGCAGATGTGTAACAAGAAAACAGAGGCCATGTATCAACTTCTCTTGAACAAACTTTAATGTAATCATCAATATCATATCTCGCAAATTTTGGCTCAATCCGTTCAGTAACCCAGGAGACGAAGTTGCTTTCATGAAAACCAGGCCATCCAAAATGGCTGGCCAACCATTTGGCAAATTTCCTTGAACAAACTAAATGATATTTTATGAGTTTTGAATCAATCGCTCAAACAGTTTCAGCGAAGATTTTTAGACATTTCTAAATATCAGCCAAAATCCAAAATGGCTGCCGGCCAAATTGGCTGATTGTCCTCGTTTGAACAAACTTGAATCTCTACACCCTAAGGATGCTTCCTGTCAAATACAATTGAAATCAGCCCAGTAGTTCTAGAGAAGACATTAAAAATTTCCCATTGCTTTAGTATGGGAGCTTTTGGCGAGAAAATGATCCAAGATGGCCACCAAACCGTTTATCCGACAGTTTTGAAAATTGCAAATTTGAGATCAGATTACCCCAAACCATATATAAAACCAATTTCAGCCTCAAAATCCATGAAATAAAAAAATCCAATATGGCCGCCAAACACGCTATATTTTGATTGGCCTACTGCAGCCCTGTTTTTTGACGTATCAACTTCTCTTGAAAAACTTTAATGGCCCTTAGTCCCTAATCATATCTGCCAAATTTCGGCTCGATCCCTGCAGCGGTTCTGGAGAAGTTGTTTTCGATAAAACTAGGTCAACCAAAATGGCTGCCAAACCATTTGACCAATTAAATTCCCTTGAACAAACTTGGTTCAGCTCTTGCCCCAGATCATATTTCATAGGGTTTGATTCAATCCACCAACCGGTTTCAGAGATTTTTAAAGAAGTTTCTTAAAATCGGTAAAAATCCAAGATGGCCACCGGCCAAATTGGCCAATCGCCTTCGTTTGAACAAACTTTGATCACTATACCCTAAGAATGCTTCCTGCCAAATATAATTGAAATCGGCCCAGCGGGTCTTGAGAAGAATTTCTTTAAAAGAAAAGTTGACGGACGATGGATGGTCGCCAAGACAAGCTCAATTGGCCTTTCAGGCCAGATGAGCTAAAAATTCGCCAAAATCCAAGATGGCCATGGGCCAAATTGGCAGATCGGCTTCGTTTGAACAAACTTGAATCTCTATGCCCTAAAGATGCTTCCTGCCAAATACAAGAGGCCCAATGGGCCTGTATCGCTCACCTGGAATATTGGCATATCAAACTAATCTTACTTAAGTTTTACATCTATCAGTGTCACTTCCAATGACTTACAGTCAAATGATTTAGTTTTCGAGATATTGACAACAATCTCTGGACTGGTTTTTTTTGCATTAGTGATTTTGAACAATGTTTAAGTGAAAATAGATGATATCAGTGCTAACAACAGCTGGTTTCTTAACTGTCTCACTGCTGCAAGCCAGTGCAGCCAATAATTTCAATTTTCAAAAGCTCTTGACTTGTTGAATATTTTGAAAACAATTCGACTGAAAGTTGTTGGTGCCTTAGCCAACGGAATTGGAATATGTCGTCTGCAAAAACTCAGTCAGACGGTTACTAGAGGTTTAAATACAATTTGAAGAAAATGGTCTCTAAAGGCAGATAGGTGGTCTTTATAGCAGGTTATTCCCCACCACCACACAATCCATTTAACACATGCACATCTGGCTGAATCACCGAGTTAGCAGCAGGGGTAGGGTGAGCTGGAGTTGATTTAGAAAATGACAAAGTCATTGCTGCCTTAGGCAGCAACAACTTTCATTGCTGCCAAAGGCAGCAACAAATTTCAATCAAATACATTTCAAATATTTTTAAGAGCATAGATGTCAGAGCACATAATACATATCTTAAATATTTCTGCAGTATTGGAAAGGTTAATCTGTTAATTGGAATTTAATATCTAGTTTGGCAATAAAATCTGACATGGTGATAAGACGGTGGGAACAAACCATTTGCCCTATGAAAGTGAGACTGCAAATATTTAAGGAGTAATAACTCTGGCATTTGACGTCCTATCAGTTTCATTTTCACAACACAGATATTAGATGCCGTCATTAACATTGTGACCAAGTTTGGTGTCAATCCGTCAAGAAATAACAAAATGAGCCGTCATTGTTGGTGACGGACAAACAGATGGATGGACGGACATACAGAAGACGGATAGGGTTATCGCTATACGATAGCTGACTGACACATAAGCGGAGTTAAGAAAACCAATTTCGGCTTCACAATCCATCAAATAAAAAAATTGAATATGGCAGCCAAACACACTAAAATTTGATAGGTCCACGGCGGCCATGTTTTTTACCTATCAACTTCCCATGAACAAACTTTAATTGGTGTTAGTCCATAATCATATCCCCAAAATTTCAGCCCGATCCGTTCAGCGGGTCTGCAGAATAAGTCGTTTTTACGAAAACTAAGTCATCCAAGATGGCCGCCAAACCATTTGGCCAATCAAGTTCCTTCGAACAAACTTGGTTCAGCTCTTGCCCTATATGATATTTCGTGAGTTTTGAATCAATCCACCAAGCGGTTTCGGAGAAGAAGATTTTTAAAGCCATTTCCTAAAATCGGCCAAAATCCAAGATGGCCACCAGCCAATCGGCTTTGTTTGAACAAACTGGGATCCCTATGCCCTAAGGATACTTCCTGCCAAATACAATTGAAATTGGCCCAGTGGTTATTGAGAAGAAGTCGTTTAAAGGAAAAAGTTGACGGACGGACAGATGGACAGATGGACGGACGGATGGACAGACGCCGGACGGTCGCCATGGCATAAGCTCACTTGGCCATTCTGGCCAGGTGAGCTAATAATTGAAATCGGCCCAGTGGTTCTTAAGAAGTCGTTTAAAGCAAAAGCTGACGGACGACGGATAGACAGAAGGATGGTTGCCACGGCATAAGCTTACTTGGCCTTTCAGGCCAGGTTGGTTATAAATAGGCTAAATCCAACACCTGGAAAAATATTTAAAAGAAAAAAAATTAATATTGTAGAGAGAATTCGCTTTGTTTAGACTTGTTTAATCATAGTCTTGATAACAACGTTTAGCACTTCTAAAGATTAACTTTTGAGCCTTACGTTTGTCTTGACTTGGTGAAGAGCAGTCTGAAAGTTTCTAAAAGACTACATGACTGAAGCAATGAGGCAGTTGTCAGATAACAAATTCTATTTAAAACTGCCATCCGACCGCATGGATCTACACACCAAACTAGTGGAAAAAAGACTGGACAAAATAGTATTAGACGGTGAAATGGACAGCACCACTACCGACAGACTTCTCCCAAAGCCACCATAAACGGTTAGGTTTTATTTACTTCCAAAAGTACATAAAGAGAAGAAAGAAGGGATCATACACTATAGCGCCATCATCAGCAATAATGCCTGCCCAACAGAGCTCATCAGCAGCTTTGTTGATGAACACGTCAAAGTCCCTATATCAAAGAACAAATCTTATGTAAAGGACATCACATATTTCATCAACAAGATAGAATTCGGGCCCACAAAGGAGAACTCTCTACTCGTCACCATGGATGTTACCTCTCTATATAGTAACATACCAAACAATCAAGGCTTATGTGCAGTAGCAAAATACTGCATGAACCATGGGGACCTCTGGCACCATATTAGTACGAAATCGACTAAGTCTAAACTGGTATTAGAGTGCACCAATTTTGAATTCAATGGAGAACACTTCCTACAAATAGGCGGCACAGCCATGGGTAGCAAAGCAGCTTGCTCATACGCATGCATCATCATGGCAGATCTTAAAGAAACACTACTCACAAATGCATCATCATGGCAGATCTTGAAGAAACACTACTCGCAAATGCATCATCATGGCAGATCTTGAAGAAACACTACTCACAAATGCATCATCATGGCAGATCTTGAAGAAACACTACTCACAAATGCATCATCATGGCAGATCTTGAAGAAACACTACTCGCAAATGCACCATACCAACCAACATTATATGTACGTTACATACATGACGTATTTATGATATGGGAACATGGTCATATAGTCCTAATGGAATTTGTCCACCATATGAATATGGACATAAAAGCATAAAATTCATATGGAAAGCTCATTAGAACGAGTGGCATTCCAGGACACTTGGGTAAAAAATACAGACGGACAAACCGTCACCTTTGACCTTTACACCAAACCTACCGACACGCATGGATATCTCCATTACACATCGGCACACCCGTTCTCCTGCAAGGACGCCAGCCCATATGGACAATTTCTGTGTGTCAGAAGGATATGCACCCTCATTGCAGACTATGACAGGAATAGTACTGCAATGGACGGTTTCTTTCAAGCTAGAGGATACCCCACAGACATCCTCATCTCTGCACGAGCAAAAGCAAGGAGCAAAAACAGACATTTGCTACTTAAACACCACCACCCCCCCCCCCCCCTACCACCCAAAGAACAAGTTTTCAAACCCATATTCATCTGCGAATTCACGTGCATGGGTACTATGCTTAAGAGTGATAAAAAACAACTGGCCTATCCTTCAGGCCAGTCAACGCTGCAGGGACGCCTTCCCTGAACCACCCTTCTTTGGTTATCGGAAAATCAAAACCATCAGGGATCATGTAGTCAGAGCCAAGTTACCAGGGTTCTAGATGAAACTAGACCCCACTGAAACCCACTAATAAAATGCAACACCAGAAATTGCAACATCTGCAACATTGGATCCATCAACTAAACACTATGGAACCATCCGGGATCAATCTAGAAGGGTGATACCCGCCATTCTTTTCAGCTACCGGGTACACACCCAGATAACTGAAAACGTAGTCATAACTGTTGGGTAATCATAGGATTAACAAGAGATGTATTGTAAATAATACATTTGTATATGCTAACCTTTTAAGACTTTACAACCGCGAGTATCCAGATAATCACTTCGATTCCTAAGGCAGTTATATTAGCTAACCTAGCTGACTCCGGTAATAAACTAAATTACCGCGAGGTACGCTAATGGTTGCTAGAAAACTAATTTATATGAAGTGATTATGTTGAATTTATGTAAACCATTAACCCTTTAACCTTTGAATTTGTTCAACAAAATTTAAATTTTCTCATAGAAAATGTCCATTTTCAGACCAAGAAGACTATTTTTGAAAATTTACCACTGGAATGACTGGCTTGGTTATCGAGTCAGTTGTTCCAATGGTAAATTTTCAAAACTAGTCTTCTCTTGGTCTGCAAATGGACATTTCTCAAGACCACTGCAGAAGCTGTTTTTGGCTGATATGAGTGTTAAAGGGTTAATACGTGCATAAATTCTGATAGTCAGGGATACAAATTAAAGTAATTACTGTGCATAAAGCCATAAACTTTCCTATTTACATAAACGACCAACTTTTTATACAAATATGGCAACAACATGCTCAAACGAGTCTGGCCTTGTTAGGCAGAAACTCAGACTCGGTTCATGGGTACAGGATGGCCCTGGAATCGACCCCCGTGGACCATATGCTGCCTGTTTTTTTATCAATAAACAATTTGGAAAACTATTTGCTCCAAGACTAACATGCATGCGCAGCTGCTACAAGCAAGTTTGCATTCAGAGCTCAACCAGTTCGCATTTACGGCTCAATTCAGTACAGTAACAATTTTCTAAGCATCTTGGGGCGCAGATTTGACACCAGTGAACGCATATCTGCTGGTTCTTTACGCCAACAGTGGATAGAACTCATGCAGTCTTCACACTCTCACATGGGGCTATAGGCCCATAGGGTACCCCAGATACAAAACAGTCAAAGGGACATACGCACGGCCGCTACATTAACAGCGGACATAGTTCATTCGGAGGCAAGATTGTCACTGCTTAACAATCTTGTGCTCAAACATAGCCATGATGTTCCGCCTGTAGGCGGTGAGGACAGTCTCGTGCTAGAATTAGTTAGAGAAGCAAATGAGAGAACAGGCCTTAGAACAAAAAGAACTAGCGCACAAGACCATCCTATGCCTCGCCAGCAAAAAAACATAACACCTTGACCACAACCAATTAATTTGAATGAGCAACTGACACAGACACAAAAAATTAAGAGGCCAGCCATTAGGCAGCAGGGCTTAATATTAGGCCTGGATGAGGCACTAGCCAGCAGAGCTTGATATTAGGCTTGGATGAGCCACTAGCCAGCAGGAATTGACACTAGGCGTGGATGAACCACCGACCAGCAGGGCTTGATATTAGGCCAGGATGAGCCACTACTCAGCAGAGCTTGGTATTAGGCCTGGATGATCCACTAGCCAGCAGAGCTTGATATTAGGCCTGGATGAACCACTAGCCAGCAGGGCTTGACATTAGGCCATGATGATGCACTAGCCAGCAGGGTTTGATATTAGGCCTGGATGAAACACTAGCCAGCATGGTTTGATATTAGGCCATGATGATGCACCAGCCAGCAGGGCTTGATATTAGGCCTTGATGAACGACTAGCCAGCAGAGCTTGATATTAGGCCTTGATGACCCACTAGCCAGCAGAGGTTGATATTAGGCCATGATGATGCACTAGCCAGCTGAGCTTGATACTAAGCCTGGATGAGGTACTAGCCAACAGAGCTTGATATTAGGCCTTGATGAACGACTAGCCAGCAGAGCTTGATATTAGGCCATGATGATGCACTAGCCAGCTGAGCTTGATACTAAGCCTGGATGAGGTATTAGCCAACAGAGCTTGATATTAGGCCTTGATGAACCACTAGCCAGCAGAGCTTGATATTAGGCCTTGATGAGGCACTAGCCAGCAGAGCTTGATATTAGGCCTTGATGAACCACTAGCCAGCAGAGCTTGATATTAGGCCATGGTGAGGCACTAGCCAGCAAAGCCTGATATTAGGTCTTGATGAACCACTAGCGAGGAGAGCTTGATATTAGGCCTGGATCAACCACTAGCGAGCAGAGGTTGATATTAGGCCTGGATCAACCACTAGCGAGCAGAGGTTGATATTAGGCCTGGATAAACCACTAGCGAGCAGAGATTGATATTAGGTCTGGATCAACCACTAGCGAGCAGAGGTTGCTATTAATCTGGATGAGCCACTATGCAGCATGAGTCAATGGAAAAATTGCTCAATCTAATTTATGTATAGAAGTTTGGAAGCTTAACAGTGTAGGTCCTTCCAGTCACATTTGATTGAAATCAAATCATTATTAAAAAAGATAGGTTTTCAATGATTTCAGATGAATTAAAAGAGATTTCAAGAATCCACAGATCAAGAGGCCCAAGGGGCCAGCGGAAGGAGCCAATGGTTCTGGAGAAGTCATTTTCGCGAAAACTACGTCATCCAAGAGGGCTGCCGAACTATTTGGACAATCAAATTCCCTTGAACAAACTTGGTTCAGCTCTCACCCGAACTGATATTTCATGAGGTTGAAATCAATCCCCCAAACGGTTTCAGAGAAGATTTTTAGACATTTATAAAAATCGGCCAAAATCCAACATGGCCACCGGCCAATTTGGCCGATCGGCTTTGTTTGAACAAACCTGGATCTCTATCCCCTATGCCTCCTGCCCAATATAATTGAAATCGGACCAATGGTTCTAGAGAAGTCGTTTAAAGGAAAGGTTGACGGACAGACGGTCGCCATGGCATAAGCTCACTTGGCCTTTCAGGTTAGGTGAGCTAAAAATTGACCAATCAAATTTCTTGCTAGATATACTGGAGTACACACCACCTAATTGTCCTTCAATTCATGGTTGATAACAATGATAGGGAGTTCAGAGTGAAATTTGAAGTAGTTAATATGACATTATATTTTATTGTTTCTAATAGAACGCAGTTTAACAAATTGATTACTAAAAACTTTTCAAAAATCGGCCTATTTATTGCAATGCTATGCTTGTGTGAAGTTTGCCAAATTAGGGGATTCATATATATTAGGTCATTGGATTAACCCTATTGTCTTAAAATGGTACCATATAAGCATAATAATCCAGTTTTCAAAACAAATATAATATGCTCATAATTTCTAAACTAATGCAGTTATTGCCATGAAATTTGGAACACAATTGTATCTTAATAAGGCAGAGCGGGTGATGTGGATTTTAATAGTGATTTATAAATTATTAGTTAATTAGCATAAATTTGCATATTTAATTAGTACATTAAACCAGGTACTTTTTGAACAAGATACACCAGATTGTTTGTCCAAAAAACAACTGATGCATCATTTTGTAGGGGATTCTCTGTACTATTAGAAACTGTTATTGAAATGTAGTCTCTTAATAACTTTTTCATGGGAGTGCATTCTTTGTAGATTTACAAGCTATATTTGTACTTATAAGGCTGTTTTCTGAACAATAATCACCTCCGTCTTTCAATAATCGATTGCATGGATGACAAAATCATTGATAGTCGACATTTCAATTACAGTTTCTAAAAGTACAGAGAATACCTTACAAAATGATATCTCATTTGCGATTGTAGCCATTGAGGAACCGGTGTATTTTTGGCATCAGTCATTCCATGCCAAATCACCCAGAGGTCCCCGGATGACCACCTCCGATTTCCACGAAATTTCACACAAATGTTCATTTATGAAAATGATTGTGGCATGCAGTTTTACTGCCAAATTCCAATTAGTTAAAAAGATATAATTAATTAATATTAAGGGGGCGTGGCACTTTTTGGCACTCGCGAATCCTGTACATTGTGATGAAGTATTTAAAAATGCTAATAACTTTCTTAATTTTGAAGAGATTGACCTGTAAATTGCTATACTACACAATTACTACATGGGGAATCAGAATTTTAAGATATTTCTTATATTTATTTATTATTTGTTCTGTCACATATTCTTTTTTACCGGGGCACATAATGGAATATTCATCAGACTGGTAAAAACATACAATCCTTTCACTTATATCACAAGATAGTGGATGCCCTTTCTTTGTCAGGATTAGCCACAATACCTTTGTCTTTTTTTAGCTGCCTTTCCCTCCTAATCATGTGTTCAGTCACGTTGAACTCATCCATGGATGACATTACCTTAGAATGATCTTTTGAAATTTGAGGTCTTAATTTAACCGAGTGGATGAGTGAACATTTTGACCCCTGCTTGTGAAGAGTGCATGAACTCATTAGATAAACAAAGCTATATTACACTCCAATTTATTTCAGAAACAGAATTATTACATTGTTAGTGGATTGGACAAAGAAACTATTATACAATCAGTCTGAAATAGGCTGTAGTCTGTACATGTAGAGTGGGATTGATTTAATAGTGATTATTATGGCTATCCGTTCATCTGTCATTCCATTTATCTATCGGATCAAATCAATGTTAATGCAACCTATGCAGTTTCTGAGTGTTAACAGTAATTGAGATTTAGGTGTTATATCATTTTACATGTTTTAATATAGATCTATATTGATCTAACTGGCTTAGAACCAAAACTAATATGTAGGATTTGCTAGTCAGTACTCGCATAGGTCAGTGAAAAGTACTGAAAATGCCATGACAGGCACCTAGAATTAGAAATTATTTCAATATGAAGGAGCTGAGACACAAAGTCGGAACTTGGTACACGTATAGCTAATATATCTATGTTAATCTTATCAAAAGCTCAGAATGCTGGGTAGTTGTAGACTTGGCCAAATCACCCCTGGTATGAGGGCCCAAATTCCACATTTTTCATTTTCGTCACATGATTGACCCATAGCTACACATTAATATTTTAGTTAATTTAGATGGGGTTTTTCTTGAAGAAGTACCTATGGGTATATAATCCAGGTAACATCAAATGAAGTCTGTATGATGGATTACTAGCTAGTAATTCTATGACAAAATCTGCTAAAATACATTCGGAACTGCATAAACACCCATATTTAGACATCAATACTACAGTAAATATAAGAAATATCTTAAAATTGACAGGTCAATCTCTTCAAAATTAAGAAAGTTATTAGCATTTTAAAATGCTCCATCACACCGTACAGGATTCGTGAGTGCCAAAAAGTGGCACGCCCCCTTAATTTTAATTAATTATATCTTTTTAACTAATTGGAATTTGGCAGTGAAACTTTGTATGCCACAATCATTTCCATAAATGAACATTTGTGTGAAATTTCGTGGAAATCAGAGGTGGTCACCCGGAAAGATTGATCAATTTTGGGTGAGTTGGCGTGGAATGACCCATAGAATACTGGATATCTTGTAAAAAGAATGGTACCGTGGCAGTTACTGACTCAGCAAATAAGCAAACATTGCTGGATAAATTGTATTTATTTTATTGGGAATATTTCGTTTTATTTTGAAAAAGTTAAAATAACACATCAATATCAACAGATAAATAAGATTTATTACAATTCTCTAAGAGAAATTAATCCTGTTCTCGATTTAAAAATGATTAAAATTGCCAATTTTGCAATTTCCCCGGCAGTAGAAACCTCCAATTTGCTGATCACTGAACTCCCTAACAATGAGCGTGATATGTTTTGAGGGATTCCCCAAAATTTTGGATAATCCCAGATGGACATGGCATTAGCTCTCTTGGTTTTACAAACCAGGTGAGCTAATAATCAAGAGACTGTCAGCACATACAATTCTGTGGCTGCTTGTGGTAGGTGGGTGGGTATACATGCAGATGGGTGCATGGGTGGACAAGGCACTCAGCATTTATCATACCATAGCTCCTTGTGGTGAGTGACTGATTTCTTGGTGTGCAGACAGGTGGATGGGTGTGCAGGCAGGTTGGTGGGTTGGTGGGTGAGTGGATGAGTGTTTAGGTGTGCAGGCAGGTGCATGGGTGGGTGTGCAGGCAGGTGGGTTAATAGATGGATGTGCATGCAGGTGGGTTGATGCATGAGTGGGCAGGTGGGTTAATGGGTGCAGGCAGGTGCATGGGTGGGTGTGCAGGCAGGTGGGTTAATAGATGGGTGTGCAGGCAGGTGGGTTGATGCATGAGTGGGCAGGTGGGTTAATGGGTGGATGTGCAGGCAAGTGGGTTGATGTGCAGGCAGGTGGGAAGATATGCAGGCAGGTGGGTTGATGTGCAGGCAGGTGGGTTGATTGGTGTATGTAGGCAAGTGTGTGTGTGCGTGCGTGCGTGTGCGCATGTGTGTTTGGGTAGGACACATTTAGTACATACCATTCGTCTGCTCCTGTGGCTGTTTAGGATCTTTCTCATCATCATCATCAGAATCAAAATATACCTCATCATAAAACTGTACAGATTTCACACTCTTCTTTCCATCTTCAAGGGCGGCACTTTCAGCTGAAAACAACCAATCAAAATATATTTGACACTCTTCTTTCCATCTTCAAGTGCGGCACTTTCACCTGAAACAATTACATGGTTGGCAGCTGTACTGAAACTGAGTACGAGTACTTTGGCAAAGTACTTGAGTACGAGTACAAGTACATAGTAATACCAAACTGTCATCCGTGGTGGCTATGGACGGGGTGGGGGAGAAAAGCCACACTATAATATTCCCCTACTTGCTATATGGGGTGGAGTTTCTGTGAATTGTGTAAATATAGATGGCAACTGTTCGTGTGTGGAGATTTCAACTCCAAGCTGGGTAAACTTAGAATTGCGGACAAAAGTTCAGGACTTGGATTATGCATGGGATCCTATGGGGAGGGCACACGCAACCGCAATGGCGATGCACTGGTAGCATTCCTTAGTTCCAATGGCCTATTTGTCACAAATACGGCTTTCAAACACCCATACTGGACACATTACTGATCGCAAAGCCCCAAAAGGTTCTAAGGCTACAACAGCTTTCTTCCACCAAATAGAATTCATACTATGCAAGACAGAAGCAAAACCCTTACTCCGGAACGCTCGTTCGTATGGAGGCACAGACCTCAATTCTGACCATAAGCTAGTCATCATACGCCTTCAGATGAACGATCTCTACCTAATATATAAACACCATACCAGTCAAGAGGGTAGAGTCACCTACAACCTACCCAAGCTCATCAGCGAGTCTGACACTCAAATGTCATACAAAAAAGCCCTCTGGGAGTAGATAGCTAACATCGATGTCAGCTCAGATCCAAATGAAGCCCTAACCAAAATACTGAAATCTATGGAATCATCCGCTATCAGCACCATAGGTGTTCTTAAAAACAACCAAACTAGGTATACTGACGACCCTCTAGTAGTAAAACTGTCAGCTGAGTAGAAAGCGTTATGGCTGCGCATCTATCAAAGTGGCCAAAGTGAAGACCGCACCAAACTGCGCCGGCAGCGCAATACTATTCTGCGCCACATTAGCGAATGCTTAAAAGATCTTGCTATTCAACAGGCAGACTCCCTAGCAGATGAAATCACTGCTGTCACAAAATGTTTCGGGCAGCCCGAACCCTGAGAGTTACTGACTACACACCACCACTCACTGGACACAACTCTAAAGGACACTTTATTGGGACTGACCAGGGAAAAGCTGAGGCGATCCGAGAATGGTTCAAGGAACAGTTCACTGACAATGATGACGAGCCCTTTCACCCGTTCTCAGGAGTCCCCAGGCCATTACTAACACCAATTAAAACAGCAAAAGTTGAGAAGGCACTTAAAGGCCTGGAAAATGGACGTGCATCTGGACCTGATGGCATGAGCAATGAACTATTCAAATATGCAAGTGACATTATCTCAAAACCGATCACGTACCTAATCAATTCAGCTTTTATGCACAACCTTTCCATCAATGCTGTAGGCCAAGGCACCCATATCACATTACCCAAGCCCAAGAAGCCACCGGCGCCCCCAGCAAATTTGCGGCCCATTGTGCTCCTTAACAGCATACGGAAAATCCTATCCAATGTTACTCTATGCCGCATCCGAGACAAGATCGATTACTTCACCGGATCATGTCAAAGTGGCTTCAAACGTGGACACAGCTGCGCAGACATTGTATGGGCTCAACGCATGCTTGTGTCGGTAGTCATGTCCAAACACTGGGACACAAAATGGGTATTGACATGTCATGAGCCTTCGACACAATTAAACTCTCAAAGATCCTAGATGTACTACGCCAGGCCAGTTGCAATGAAGATGACCTACGACTAGTGAGACTACTGCTTGCAGACACCAAGCTGAGAGTATGAGTCAAGTCAGAGATGGTCCATGTTTGGCCATGTTCTAAGGATGCCAGAAGAGACGCCAGCACAGAGAGCCTTGGAATTCACACTACTCGGAGCCAGCAAATACAAAACCAGGATGGGACGTCATTGCATAAATCTGCTAAGCGTGCTACGAGGTGACCTCAAGAAAGCAGGACTCAGTACACTCAAGTCAAGAATGGACCTGAGGAAGCTAAGGATTTCGGCTGAGGACAAGACACAGTGGGCAAAAGAGGACTGATTGCAGCTGTAGGATGTTTCTACTACTACAGCCGCAGAATACAGTAATCATACATAAAGTATGGCTCTCCTGTAGCGGTGATTCCCTCTACTTATTTACAAAGCAAGGTACCGTGTTGAATATTTTATATATAATCGGATTGAATGCTGTTGCTATCATGGGCAGCATTAGCTCCCAGCCAAATTAGTGTCAAAACATTTCACAGAATATTTACTAACGCTTTCAATGCTATAGACAAAATGGCAAATTCTTTACAATAAGAAATAACAAGTTGAATATTTTAAAATAGTTTGATTAGCAGTTTCTCCTACCTTAGGCAGAAATTATTTCCAGTCAAATTATTTTCTAAATATTTAACAGGTTTCATCAGTGAAAGGGTTACATTAGAAATAATTTGTCAGATAAATAATGTAGTAAAGTTTAATATTTTGAAATTAATTTGACTGATAACCATGACTGCTGATGGCAGGATTCGCTTCCATTCAAATTATTTTCGAAATATTCAACTTGAACTTTATTCTTAAAATAATTTTTGTAATATTAAGTGATTAACCCCCTTACCACATACATTTTTCAAGGAAATTTCATTTTTTTGTTCATAGAAATTGTCAATTTGCAGAATATTTTTTTTAATTTACCACTGGAATAACTGGCTTTCTTATCGAGCCAGTTATTTCAGTGTTAAATTAAAAAAAGTCTTCGAGTCTGCAAATTGACATTTTCCCAAGACTACTGCAGAAGGCTTTTTTCGCTGGATTGAGTGTTAAAGGGTTAAGAGTTGGGACTTTGTCCAATTTCATTGTCAGGATTATCAAGCATGAATGGTATCTTATCAGTAGACCAAAGTATAATTGTGCAGGCCAGGTGTTGGTTGACAAACGGCTTGTGTGTTTGCACAGCTGTTCTAATCTTTCCTGCTACATCTCTCAACTCTTTCAATGATAAATGAACATAAATGACAATTTTTATGCTGCTAAGAAAGATTCTATTTAATGTTTTGAATGTTAGTTACTGGTAGGTCTTGCTGCTTTAAGCAACAATTATGGCTTCCAGACAAATTATTTTCAAAATATGTAACAGTTTACCTGCATGACTGCTTTGAAAGGTAGATTTAAAGAGGGTTTCAATAGTGCAAGGGTTAAAATGCTAGGGACTAGTTTAATTTTATTCCCTATTAGCATACCTACAGGAATTGTCCATTTCAACACAAACACCCTGAAATTCAATTTCAAACCAAAATTAACAGTAAAGTTTCAAATATTTAGAAATTAATTTGACCGGAAGCAGTTGCTGGCTCAAGCAGCAATGGATTCTAGTCAATTTATGTTAAAAATACTCAACATTTTCCTGTATGACAGCCTTGAAATTTAGATAAAAAGATTTCATTAGTGTAAGTGTCAAATACTTGTTATCTTATTCCCTATAAACATATCTACTATGCACAGCAATTGCTCTTTTACAAGCAAACATCCAGAATTTCAATTTTAACAGCTTTTTAAAAACGAATTACTATGAAAACCTATTACTAGGCAAATTAATTTCAAAATAAGTTAGTAAAATTGTTATCACAAATTTACTAGATGTCATATCACATCTCTTTAATGTCTGAGAGACAATGCTTGGAGTTTTGAATGAAGAGGATAATGTATGCATATGATTTTATGTAGAAAATGGATAATACTCAGCATGTACTCTTAAGTACAAGTACAGAGTATGTATTCAAGTACCAGTACTTTGGCAATGTAGAGGCTGAGCACAAGTACATGTACTCATAAAAAGGTATGAGTACTGAGTACATGCGAGCACTTGAAAGTCTGTACTCGAGTACACAAGTACTGAGTACATTGGCCCCAACCCTGGAAACCAATCAGTATGATGTACTTTTTATTCTGCAGCTGTACTCAGTAGAAACATCCTACCACTGCAATCAGCCCTTCTTCGCTTTTGACCACTGTGTCTTGTCCTAGGCCAAAACCTTTAGCTTCCTCAGGTTCATTCTTGATCTGACTGGCCTGTTTTCGTGAGGTCACTTTGTAGCACCCGTAACAGATTTATGCAATGACATACTCTACTGGCTTGACGTTTACTGGCTACGGCGAATTCCAATGCTCTCTCAGTGGGTGTGTTTTCTGGCATCCTTATCACATGGCCAAACATGAACCATCTTTGCTTCGCAACTTTTACGGACAGTAGCGATGTATTACACATCTTGCATAGTGCATTATTGGAAATTATGCGGTCTGGCTATCGGTGTCGAGTGATGGTGCGGAGTTGTTTGGGAACTGCCCAGCTTTTATAGATGCAGAGCTCAATTACACTTACATGTAAGTCAATCATTCAAGTTTCTAGAATATGCTTCTTTTGGATGAAAATGGACCTTTGCATTTTTAGCCATGCCCCGCCAATCACTAGCTAAGCTCGACCCACACCTCGCCGTGTTGGGATTGATCGATTCCCGAATGCCCTAGCTATCAATTTCCTGAAAACTATACAGGGAACCTGTTGAATATTTTGTAACTATTTTGACTGTGTGCTGTTGCTGCCTATGGCAACAGCGCCAAGTCAAATTAGTTTCAAAATATTCAACAGAATATTTATTAAATAGTAAATGCAAACAATTTGTACAACAACGCATAGACCGTCTTCAAATATGCATTCGTGACGTACTTATCGACGTCATTCATTATGATGTCATTGTACACATCACGCAGTTCATTATGACATCATATGATGGGTGGGTACTCTGGAAAGGTGAATTGACATCTTCTATAAGAAAATGTACAATACCTGTATTGTCTTGACTAAGTTTGACCATGATAATTAAAATAGTAATGTGAAATATTTGTACACTTACCTTTTTGTTGGTCATTCGTGGTCCATCTTCTCTGCTCCACGCTACGTAATGCGTTGTTTAATTCTGCATTCATTTCTCTCTCAAAGTCATCTTCCCTGCGTTCGCTCTGTGTCTGTTCCTGATGGAGTGTGGGGGTGAGATGGTGTAGTTTGCGCTCTTGTTCTGATGTATCATGCAGCATAACATCACGCTCATCATCTGAGCTGTGGGAAACAGAACTCAACATACAGCACACCTTCGAAATAAAATAACGTGTTTCAAAACATAAATAATAAATGTACTGACTGTACTGTTGAATATTTTGAACATAATTGGATTGGAAGATATTGCTGCCTAAGCAATGGCTTTCAATCAAATTATGTTCCAAATATTTAACAGAACATTTCCTACAGCTCAAACTAGTTTTGTTATTGTTAACTTACATATCTTTGTGAGCCGTAACGTAATAAACAGTGAAGTCATTGATTTTATATATATATCAGGGCTCCCAAAACAAATTTTGGCCAGCCGGACTGGGGGTGGGGGGTGGCATGGATAGCTAGGGTGAGTGTGTGGGTGTGTGTGGGGGGGGGGGCGGCGTAGTGTGTGTGGGTTGTAGCAAATTAATTACCAGAAATCACATATTTGTAGCCCTGGATTCTAATAGGATAAGGGCTGTAAATTGTTTAAATCTAAGTCTCTACGACGTCTATTAGGTGTATTTAAAAAAAAGGTTGAACATCGATTCTCTAAAATGGCTATAGAAAGTTGAAAACAATTTAATGGTATAAATTCTTGCTGTCTGATGACTATGCCTAATGTATACCTCCTATCTATCATCGCGGTAGTGAAATCATTAAATGGGACCACCTAAATACTGCATAGACTTCAATAGCATTTATTACATCAAAATTAATCCAGCATGTTACATAAAATGGCGTTGTGTTATTGTTCTGCTAAGGACAAGTTTAGGTTGTTACCCTCGTGTTACTCGAGTAGATTTAAACACGTGATGAATAACAAGTTAGTTCTATTGGTGTGGAAGTAAATTAAATAGAAAGCACCGACCACAGTGCAAATCATAACAAAGTTTTCTGGTGAGACATTCAATGCAATAAAGCAGATCTGGCTTGTCGGGAAGGCACCCAGCTGAGATCAGCGCAGTGCAGCCGATGATAAGCTGGAGAAGGAGTTTATTATTCTTGGCAAGCTGAACCCACGTTGCAGCTCCAAGTTGTTCAACAATTAAGCGCTTACGCTGCCACAGATAGCGGTGTCTGTTTGACATAGATGACAAGTAGGATTGACAGCATTCTGGTTTAACTTGCTGAGTGTAGATCGAACAAGGCATTACTGGCATCGCACATATTGGATAAAGGCTCATAACAAGCCACCCCCCTTCCCTCTCATTCTCCTCCCGACGTTATAAGAACCTAGATTGTCCATGTTACAAGTCAGGCTTTGGTGACACTTCTTCTGACATCTTTGGTGTTATTTTGGACAGACTCAACTGATAAGTGTTGTTTGCCAATGTACACATTGGATGCATTCAGATGTATTAGCGTACTTTTTGAACTGCATTCCGTAGCTAAGATATTATTCCAATGAGTGTCTATGGCACGTCTAACAGCTGTTTTCCATGCAGACTTAGTTGGTCTAATTAGAATTAGATTCTCTACTGTTGGGGTCACCAGTAATTTCGGGAGCAAACTATTTTCTGGAGCCAATAATTCCAATATATTTTAGACTGTCTATTTAGCTGTGTTCTATTATCATACCTATATTATCATTCATGGCGTTATGTTACCATAAACTGGAATTTAATTTGATTACATACAACTGACGAGTTTGCCGTCGATGAAAATAAGAATATGACCTTTATAAACGTTGTTGCTGCCAACGTAAGCAACAGGTTCCAGCTAAATTATTTTTTTTAAAGTCCAGCCTTAGGGGTCAATGAGCATGTGAATGAGTACGTTGCCTTTGTCTGGTGAATATTTGTGTAGTTATTTTTTATATATCTCTGCCCTGAATAGTACACATGTCCAGAAATGCCCACAGACACACCCTTTAGTGGGATGGTCTGTAGTTTTATTAACCACTAAAATATACTTACCAGTCAATCACTACTTGTTACATCAAACCATCTGTATTTAGCACCAGAAAAGATTTTTATTCTTGCTTTTCATGCCACCCAATGCCTATACCACATCATTCTACCCTACACCAGGTTTCTGGCAGGGTAGACGCCCACCATACAGCCTGTAAGAGACTGGCACCAGTCTGATTACACTCCTCAATGAACTAAGTCATTGGCTCTGCATGTGCAGAGTCGCCAAAAGACAACATAGATTCACTTTCAAATTTTTCTGCCAACGTAAGCAACATACTTGAAAATCATCAGTACAGAATTTTTTCTTGCTATCTTTGTAAAGATATCCATGTGTAAAGGAGTATAACTACATAGGATACTGTTAAATCTGGTAAGAAAGTTAAATTCTCATCGGCTAAATGCAACGTTTCATCTCTCTGAGTTTTTGGGCCACATGTGCCTAAAGTGTACAAACCGAAGAAATATTTTCAAAATTATAATTTTCATTTGATACTGTAATAAAATATTCGAAATTGAAGCTGCTTTTAAAAAATTACGCCTTTGAAGGGAAACACCAGATCCTCTAGACTACTGTGTATAAAATGAATCTATAGAGCGTAACGTTTCGAAAAATATAATTTTAGGGTCTGTGCTCAAATTAGAAATATATATCTTCGTTATTTAAATATGTGATACATAGGGAAGGGTCGGGGGGGGGGGGAAGTTTCCTGCTACAGTTATTATTATTATTATTATTATTATATTATTATTATTACCATCAGTATTATCATGATCATCACTATTCTAATTATTGACATTTTTAAAGCTATTTTACAGGTGGGTCATTCCATACCAAATCACCCAGAATATAAAAATCTTCCCAGGTGACCATCTCTGATTTTTATTAAATTTCACCCAGATGCACATATATGGAAATGATGCCTGCATGCAAAATTTCATTGCAAAATTCCAATTAGTTTTGATGTTATGGCTGATTGATTTTAGGGGGCGTGGCACATTTTTGCACTCGCGAATCCAGTGAGTGGTTTGGAAGGATCTTTAAATGCTGATAACTTTCTTAATATTGAAGATATTAAGCTGAAATTTGCTGTGCCACCTAATTGATGCATGAGGAATCTGGAACTGAATGCATTTCCTAGATATCTCTGCCACTTCCAGAGGTGGAGGGCTCTAAAGTTGGGCGTTTATCCATTCAAAACCAATTTTTATCAGATTTCAGTGAACCCGTACTACCTGACTCTTTATCACAAACACTAAATGTAAGTTGTTTTGAAGTATGTACATATAGGTGTTGCTGAAGAAGAAAGCTTATGTGAATCGGGTACAATATTAAAGTGTGGCAGGTGTCCACATAACAGATGAGAACAAAAAATCCGAAAATTTGGCCTTCATATTAGGGATGGTTTACCCATGTGGACAATTACCTATCATGAGGAGCTTTGAATATGATTAACATACATATATTAGCTGTATATGTACCAAGTTACAACTTTGTGGCTCAATTCCTTCAACCTTAAATAAAGTTTGATATCTACCCTATTTTCCAGAAATCGAACCAACCAAAATGAAGTGTTAATTAACGTATCAACACTTTCAAACCAAAAATACATTGATTTATACATTGCACTATCAATTACCAATGCCTCAACCACAGGCATTCATATCTACATACCACATGCAATTAAACTTACTAATAATATAAATAAATGCTTAGAAAAATCCACATGGTCGTGAATGCAAATATTACAAAAATGCCGGTAATTTCTGTTGAATCTGCATGTAATTCTGCGGTGAAAGTTTATAATATCGAGCACTGTCCTTGTAGTTCCGGATGGTAGGATTGTTTTAATATGAGATATCATGGTTGAGATAAATGAATGCACAGTAACAGTGTCATGCTTTAGGCAATCTGAAATAATACAAATATTCAAACATTTTAATTCTCCATCAGATCTGTAATATACCACAAATGGGTGAAGTGTAGCTTGAGTTGTCCCAGTGGTGGCCCTGCACCGCGTCTTGAACAATGAAGCTGTAGTTTTCAGCGAAGTCCAACACGACAACAGCCTCACTTGGAGCGAGATCTTTCTTCAGCTTGCTAATGTAGCTGGATTGTGCTTTGGCTATGAAGTGGTGTTGACGAAGACCATCAAATGCATCACTGGCTATCTGTATGAATTGCTGAAGTGATACTGTTAAACTTACAAGCTTAGTAGTTCTCTCTGTGTGTGAACCCACTCTTGATATACAACATCATCATCAGAGTCAAAGTCATGCGAGTTAAACAAATCTGACAAGTAATCATGAATGGCATCTTTACCCGGACAGGCTTCACAAAGATGGAGCATACAGTTGCGGTTTTCTGTACTACACACTATTTTTCCAAGAATATCCTTGTAGTCATTGTTTCCAGGAATGGCAGCTGTTATAAGTTTGACATTCTGGTGATGCTCACAAACACAGACAGAATGCATACCAGACGCAGTAACTGGAATACTCCATTTGGGTCTAAGTTCACCAAATTTTGAGAATCCAACCTTAACATCTGGAATTTTCTTGGTGTACTCAAGGTAAAGTTCTTTGACTAACTAGTAGTAACCGTTTTTGCTTAAGCTCTTTGTTGTTCTCTACTCTAATTGTTACATACTCCTTTTTGCCAGGACACATGTGAGAATACTCATCAGACTGATAAAAGTCCACAATGCTTTCAATTACTGCATGAGAAAGGGTCCGCCCTTTCTTTGTATCTGGATCAGCTAAAATGCCCTTCTCCTTTTTCAACTGTCTAGCTCTTTTCACGGTATACTATGTTACATCAAACTCCCGCATTATTTTCTGTATTGTCCAACTTTCTGGTGTAATGGTCAATAATTTGATTTTTTTCTTGTCTGGTGGCAATTTTGAGTTTGTCTTTCAGAAGGGCAACCAGTCTCTCAAGGTCTTTACAAGTTTCAGGGTCTCTGTCATCTGTGGATTCAAATTTACTCATTGTTAGGTCGAGTGCATGGGCACTCTTTTGACTGCTGTATTAAGCTGTTTTACCTTCCTTTTGCCATAGGAGGACTTGTCGCATTTACTAACAGAAGTTTTAATGGGTGTACAGTCCAAAGACTCAGCAGTTTTGTTGAGGGAGGCAACTGATATCTCTCCTGGTTGATAATCTGTATCAGACATCTCAGATATTTCTGTATCATGTTGACTTCTAGCCGAATCTCTTTTATAACACTCAGGACAAAGTTTTTGACCAGGTTTCAAATTAAGCTGCGATGCAGTTTTTTCGTCAACAGCTCTCAATGACTCTGTAAGATATAAAGTAAAAAGACTGGTTTAAAATCAGATAAAATTTACCACTCAATGAAATCACCCGTAATATAGTTGAAGTTGTTTGACTACTTTTGAAAATGATTTGAAAATTTTGAAATTGACAATATCATGCCGCTGGTCTAAGAATGCTAAGTAGAAATGATTTCGCAGGCAAATCACATTAGTCTCTAATGGTGATAGGGTTATGGCAATTATCCAAACATTTAGAAACAAAAATGTTAATTTAAAAAATAAACAAGAACGACAATCAGAGATTGCTAAAATCCATGCCCCAATCACCCGTAGGAAGGAAACTTAACACAACAGCATTTTCTTAATTGGTCAATCTGACCTTGACCTTTAACACCAAAATCAAAAGGGTTCTTAGAGACCCGAAGAGTAAGCTTCCATCCAGAGTTGCCCTTATGCGTCCTTTTGCGCGTATATACGCATAAAAATGGCAGAGGGACGCATACAAATTAACCCTCTGCGTCCCCGAGGACGCACGAGGGACGCAGTGAAAAAGTGTAACGGAAACCGGTAACTTTGGTGTGTGCTTAATTATCGATTATATTATCGTGTGTGTATATTTATTTGTGCATGTTTTTACTTTAAAAAATATACCTAATGTATTGTGTGTTCAATAAAAACGAACTTACGTTGTTTAAGACTATGATTTGTTGTATGTTTTCTTGCACAACTCAAAGTTGTTAATGCCCATAAATCAGGTTCAACCACCACATTTAATTGTAAACACAATCCCCAAATCGTCCTTAGTATTCCATTTGATCTAATTTTTTTTTATAAGTAATGAGTTTACAAGCCCGATGTTAGTCGCCTTGTTTGGCCTACAAATTGCAAAAATACCCGCCATGTTTCTGTCTGTTGTGCTAATCGTCAGTATGACGTGTCAGTATTTGATTGGATAACAGCGGAATCGCCCTCTAGAGGAACTCACGCTTGAGAAATCCAATACAACTGATCAAGCGTATACAAACGTGTCTGGGCGTCTTAACCCTTTCACAGATCAGCACATTGGACAGATTACAAAGTTGTTATCACTAATCTGCTGAATATTTTGAAATTAATTTGCGCATGCCTACTTGCCTAAAGCAGCAACGACTTACAGGCAAAATACTTTTTTCTATTTACTTATCAAAATATCTAAATGGACGAAGGAATATATGGAAGATATTGTGATATCTTTTACATTTGAATGGTCATTTGACGGATTAGCGGCGATGTCTTTGTATTGCTGTTTGAATAACGGTATCAATACGCGCTATAAGCCGTCTTTTATTTAGCAATAGCGGCTGATTGATTGACTGATGGATTAGTGTTTTATAATGTTTAGCAATAGTCGAGCGTTAGGTGTTCCCAATTTCTCAACTTAAAAGCTCATCCCAGCAGCGATGTTCATCGATCTACGGGTAGGCATGCGTTAAAATATTGATTTTTGTCCAAACAGCGTGTAGCTCAAAGCTCTCCGATACAAGCATCCTTATTGGATACACGCTAATGCGTTATCTATTCTTCAACCAATCAACAATCGCGTTACATAGTTACTCCCTATGAATTAGACATATCCGGTTATTAGCTGATATATTTTCACTAATTACGCGGTTTAATCTGATTTATACAGATTATGTTTAATAAATTATTGTTTTGTCTGCTCTTAACCTATGTATTCCACTATATTTGGTCATTCCAGTTAAATTATAAAAAATACGCGCGCATTATATCGAAGTAGGTCAAGTAGTCCTTGAGCAAACTCGCCCCAGGTCTCGTAATTTTTCAATTCGTCCAAAGCCAAGTTAGGGTTTAATAGAAAAATTAATGCAGTGGTCTTTGCTAATTACTAATGTCGTGGTCTTTGGAAATGTTAATCATACAAGGTTGTCAATGTAGGTTGGTTGGTTTATCAGACAACAAACAAGTACAGTGCTTTAAGTTATTGTGTATTGACATGCAGTTCAAATGTTATTAGTTAAATATACAAGGGCCACTTCAATAGATCAATTTTAGCCACCATTGTAGATCACAGAATACATATTTTTGAAAATTTACCACTGGAATGACTGGCACTGTTTTCAACATGTTTAATAAAGTGCTTTATAATTAGATCAATGTGTTGTGTTTATTTTAAGAAAAAAACATGGGACCCCATATTTCAGATGAGGACCCCATGGGACCCCCAGATTTTACAGTGGGACCCCCAAATCTGAGGGTGTGGGGTCCTTGGGACCCACAAAAATCAGATGTTGTGGGCAACACTGCTTCCATCCAAGTTTGGATAAAGTTGGCCAAATTGATCTTGAGTTATTGCATGGGAACGAAACCTGACACACGCACACGCACACGCACACGCACACACGCATACGCACGCACGCACACACACACACACACACACATGCACGCACACACGCACACACACACACACACTGGACACGCTATGCATGGCTTATGGACCATCAGATTGATAAGTAAAAACAGGTAGTCGGATAATAAATATGATATAATTTGCAGACCAAACAGCATATTATTTTTTTGCAAATTTACCACTAGAATGACTGGCTAGGTAACCAAGCTAGTCATCTCAGTGGTATTTTTTCAAAAAATATACTTTTTGACAACAAATTTATCGGTTATAGAAGAATGTGTGGGCAAACTATACAAGCGCTTCAAAAACTTACAAGTGTCCATTATAGAAAGGCTTATAAGATCCTAAACTTACTTGTAATGCGCTTCTTATGGAAGGTAAATGGGTCAGAGCAATACTTCTGTAAGCTTTCATAGCGAGACAAATATATTTTTTCATGGTGGAGGCAAACTTCATCCTGGTCAGCAAAATATATTCCGCATCTCCATTGTAGTAACTGTCTATCTTCCTGTTTGAACTCGGACAGAGGAATAAGTCCTGTTTTTCTACAGCATGTCAATTTGTGACAGTCTTCATTCAAGCACATTCCTATTTTACAGAGTGATAAACTAGTTGACGCCACTTTGATGCTTTCACAACAAATAATAATCTCTGAATGGCAGATATCACTGGCTTAACCAAGTTCACTGTCTAAGTAAAGAAATTACACAACACATCCGCTTCCTAAATAGTCATGATGCAATACTGCAAGATATTACACTGTGCACAGGTGCTGGTGCTATATGTGCTGAGAGTTGCAAAATCCAGTATTATTTCTGTAAATTATCACATGCACTTTCATTCACTGTTCAAAGCAACTACAAAATTCATGAACTCAGAATATGAGACAATATATAGCTATGCAAAATATACATGCAATACATATATATTTATAAATTAAACTATTTTATGAGCAGCTGGCTCCTAACCTTTAAATCCTTTATTTATTGAATAAATTTCACCTAAGAGTCAAGATAAACAACTAATGCTTGTTCGGTAACCGTGTCGCGAACCCTGAAAATTGGGTTAAAACATGAAATTATTTAAGGTTGAAGGAATTGAGCCACAAAGTTATAACTTGGCACATCTACAGCTAATATATGTATGTTAATCATATTCAAAGCTCCTGATGATAGGTAATTGCCCACATGGGTAAACCATCCCTAATATGAAGGCCAAATTTTCAGATTTTTTGTTCTCATCTGTTATGCCACACTTTAATATTGTACCTGATTCACATAAGCTTTCTTCTACAGCAACACCTCTATATGTACATACTTCAAAACAACTTACATTTAGTGTTTGTGATAAAGAGTCAGGTAGTACTGGTTCACTGAAATCTGATAAAAATTGGTTTTGAATGGATAAACGTCCAACTTTAGAGTCCTCTACCTCTGGAAGTGGCAGAGATACCCAGGAAATGCGTTCAGTTCCAGACTCCTCATGCATCAATTAGGAGGCACAGCAAATTTCAGCTTATATCTTCAATATTAAGAAAGTTATCAGTGTTTAAAAATCCTTCCAAACAACTCACTGGATTCGCGAGTGCAAAAAAGTGCCACGCCCCCTAAGATCAATCAACCATAACTTCAAAACTAATTGGAATTTTGCAATGAAATTTTGCATGCAGGCATCATTTCCATATATGTGCATCTGGATGAAATTTAATAAAAATCAGAGATGGTCACCTGGGGACCTCTAGGTGATTTGGCATGGAATGACCCAGGTTATGGTTGGGCGATTCTTCGATATTATCGTCAATATCGCGATATACCGAATACCGATACCGAAATCGTCATAATTTCTAAAAATCGTAAATATCGTCAATACCGACAGGACAATATTGCACTTTTAACTGTGAGCATAATATAAATAACTAAGTTAGAAATGTCATACTCTTACCTCTATTCGGTCCAGTAATAGTCTTTAAGTAATAATCCAGTCTTTGTCTAAGGTAATAAAAACTTAATAAACTCCAAAATAATCTGTGTTCATTTAATTCATGGTTTGTTTGCGCTAATAAAATGATTTAAAGTACAAAATAATCCTTTGTTGTTCACTTTTCATAATTACATAAATAGACGATGCCATGTTTTTTCTTGCCTCATTCTGAGTATTAGTCAGTGGGGAATACCATTTGCACTACCCCCATTCCATTCTGATGACGTTATTACTACAGGTCAATCTATGTATCCTTTAGTCATTGATCTGCATGGTTAAACATTCTTCTGACCGTGAAAGATTTAAACTTTAAAACTTTTGAGGTCGATAGGAAACCACACACACTTAATCCCTTATCAATACCACAGCTTGGAACGGTGGGTGAGGGGAAAGCTAATCTCTTGCTTTACCGTTATACGTTTTTATGTAACTTTATACAATATATTTAGCATTTTTAAACGAATCAGATCAAAATTCATTCCACATATAACATTACGGATTTTTTAGAAACGTACTTAATATAAAGAATTTAGGCCTAATTATGTCCAGTCTTCTATCTGTTGTGGCAGTCTTGGCTGCAGAGTTAACTGCGTTAATTTCACACATCCCGGCTACGCCTTGAGATCAATGGATAAACCCGCTAAGTAGTGAGCGAATTTGAATAGGTCTACAATGGGGCAAATTAGTATAAATATTACTGACCAAATAAAATCTGATATAATTGTTTCCAGTCTTCACGCTGGTTTCGTTCAAAATCATGCAGTTTTATTTTATTAATTTGCATCGTCCATGCTAGCGGCAAGCGTGATAACAGCTGTCGGAATTCTGCAGTGTGAATTCTGATTGGCTCAAGTATGATACGGCGGCCAATCAGATTTCGCTCTGCGGAATTCCAATGAAGTTAATGCGTATTCCTTGCTAAATCTTTTGACAGTTGTCGTGAGGTAAAGATAACACAAAATACAACACAAGAACAGAAGAAAATCCTTTATTTTTCTTATTTGTGATGAATACGGTTAGTTGCATTACATTCGTTGCTTTAAACTGTATGTTGAAGGGTGTCAGTGTGGAATTTCGTGTATTAAATATGCGGAAATGGCAATCATGGCGATGGCGATCTCAATTTACGGTTTCAATGTAACAAATTTAATGAAAATAACTTGCAGACACCACCAATTTGAAATACACGTTATTCTATGTTTACACCCTAACTCCATACCCCACCCAAATGACGATATATCGTGACACCGCGGTATTTTAATGAGATACCGACATCGACATGCATTGAGCAATATCGCGCAACCCTAACCCAGGTAGCATCACAACTATTACTAGGGCTGGGCGGTTTGGCCTAAAAGAAAACCGGTGACGGTATCACTAATTAAACCGGTATTAACGAAATACCGGTTTAAGAGGGTAGAATGATCGAAAATAATTTGAAATATGAAAATATGCCGTTTTCATTAGCTACAGTACATGTATTTTGCGATTTGACAACTGACATAAATTGCCACGAAATTAAAACGGTAACTACGTACGACTGCTCACTTCGACGCTATCTATCTCAAAATAGTAGTTAAAATAAATAAAATAAATAAAGTCTGGTTCATGTGATGTCGTGAAAATAACACTTTAACTACTAAAATGTTGATTTTCAACAGTGTTATTAGGTAACTATTTTCGAAAGCGTAGTAAAATCTAATGCGTGTAAGTAGGAACCCGGATATGAGAGCGAGTTTAGGCTCCTAGTAGAGTACCGCACATATGGTTAGGGTTCGTATAACCACCTACAGTATGATCTAGTCTAGTAAGTCATGTGTTTGTATTCGAGTACTCGGTATTTAGTAATACTTCTCAATAAACTGTCGTTCAAGCGGGTGAATGTCATTCAGCACGTAACTAAAGAGTAGTCATTTCCCGGAAATCGTGCCTCAAGAATTCTCAGAAAAAATGTGTTTGACTATTTTTCGAGGTTCATATGTCATATAATAAAGAGATTATGATAATTTGACAACATAAACGCAATGATTCGTGAATCTAACTTAAATCTACTTAAATCAACACTCCGTACCTGAAAATATACAAAGACGAAAAAGACTGGGCCGTAAAACAAAACGATGTGATTCTAACGCCTATCGACCAGAAAGGTCATGTGATAAAAAATACTACAAATTTCATTCATAAAATCAATAGTAGTGGATATCCCGGCGGAAGAATTTGTTAACAACCAATCACATTACGCTTGCTCGTATTTGAGAGGCTAAGAGGTGTATTTTACTTGTAACTACTCCGCCAACATAAGAAGCGACTTAATCGTTTTCATTTCTCGGCCGTTTAAGCAATTCGTCTCGTATGTCTTAGCCCGTGATGGATCATTTTATGTTTGTCGAAATCCAAGGGAAATAATGATTTGTTTGGATTGGGAGTTCATTGTATAGCGTCGTTGTTTTCGCAGCACCTTTCTTGACTTTTTTGTATCATGTCACATTTGGAATCCTAATTAAACATAGTACAAACTCGAATTGATAAAAGGATTATTTGTTGCAAAGAAGAAATTTAGATTTTCAAATTATTCAATCTTACATTGAACCCGCAGAGCTCACGTCATGTAAAATTCATTGCTGGCAAATCAAATCATATTTGCAGAGGGTCGTCCTCGGCCGATTTGTTGGGATTTCACCAACACCCTTTCTTTCCCACGGCTAATAGTTATAGATGACTGTATTTTATGTCTCTAGTAGCAAATGGTTACACTAGATGATAATATTAAACTGCAAGTCAAGAACAAAATAGTTTAGGACAGTCACCAGATTTTGCGCAATGGCGATCTTACGGATGGTTTTTCAATTTTCATAATGGTTTTTCAACCGTCGCCATCCCCGTGAGACGGTGTGAAACCGGTATACCGCCCAGCCCTAACTATTACTATTATTATGATAATGATCAGCATCACTATAATTAACATTGACTAGACCTTTCATTGATTCACAGAGCTTAAAAAATCTGATGAGGTTCTGGAGCCCACCTCTACATGATCCCTGCGGCGTAAATTGGACAAAGATGCCCAA